>CP049712.1:15396684-16067504 GCA_004148225.2 Heterodera glycines | reverse complement strand
AACAGTTTACGCGTCCCATGGCATTTTACGCGTCCCAAAAACAGTTTACGCGTCCCATGGCATTTGTGTCCATGGCAGGGATGTCATTCCGAGGCTCAAAAATTTTCGGAAACCAGAATTAAGTGCTATCCCTGGTCTATGGTATTTTAGCCGAACTATGATGAAACCTATTTTTTTGTCCGGTATTCAGTAATTTTTTAACTAAAACTTCGTTGTTAAACATAAAGTATAATAACTCATACACAGGCAACTCGAACAATGGCTTAGACTAGGCCTAAGCTTTTGGCTTAAACCTAGGCTTAGGCTTTTTTGTAAAAATTTTTTATATTAGTAACTTTCTGTTGACATCATTAACACACCGTTTCAAAAAACGAGACATGAACCAAAGAGAGTGCAGAGAAAAAAACATCTCTCTTTTTGGCGTACTATTTCTTTATCTCTGTTAATAGAGAAAAACCGAATTTACTTTGCCACATATAACTTTTTTTCTACTCATACAATTTACACCAAATTTTGCATGTCGATAGAGAAAAAAATTCTGCATCGAACGTATCAAATGTTTTCCAATAATGGCGAAGATACTATGTATGTATGTATGGTCATTGAAAATGGATAAGTAATTCAATTTTTGGCATTACTGATTTTTAGGTTTTTTCCAATTTTTCCCCATTTTAAAAATGGCCGACTCCATGTTCAAGTATGACCAGGAGGAGCAGCGGATGATACGCAATGTGAAGCCATGGGAGCAGGATCCGCACTATTTCAAGGTCTTAAACAATTCGAACAAAAAACTAAAAATTTCCCATTTTCTTCGGGGTAGGGATTGGTCTGAAATGAGTGTCGGCTTCGTTAAGGGTCCTTCTTTGGTCTTTAATAAGTTTAAATGAACCCATTTTACTCGTCCATGTTTAAAATGAACACTTCAAAATCTTTTTTTTTATTTTATTTGTCATTTGTTACATGGTAAAAATCTTATTAGAAGTTGGAAATACCACTAAAATTGCTAAAAAAAATTTTTCGGCGACGTTTTTTGATTTTGATTTAAAACGTTCGATTTTTGTTTAGAGGACTTTAAAACAAAATCTTTGCCAAAAGGGGCCAGTCAACGGCTTTTTATGAAAATCTTTTTAGTTTAGAGGGGTCCAAATAACTTAATTTCTCAAGCATTTCACGCTCATTTCATTAAAATGGCTTCCCGCTGTCTTCAGGAAGTCAAAATTTCGGCCTTGGCCCTTGTCAAAATGGTGATGCACGCGCGCAGCGGGGGCAACATCGAAATTATGGGTTTGATGCAGGGCCGGGTGGACGCCAACACAATCATTGTGCTGGACGCTTTTGCGCTGCCGGTCGAAGGTTTGTTTTTGGGGGATGGGAAATTGAATTTGGCTATAGTTGAGCTTATAACTCTCCTTTCTCGAAAATTTTCGAATTTTAAAGGATTTTTTTCAACATTTTGCCGGGTGTGTATATGTGATCGGAGATCACTGGTTTTTGGGTGGGGTAGGGCTGTTCTTACATAATCCCAGATTACAGAAATCAAATCCAAGTTTAAAAAACAGTATTTTGTTTCTGTTTCATTTCAACTAGTCCATTTTTTTTTTGAAATTTAGGCACCGAAACGCGGGTGAACGCGCAGGCCCAGGCCTACGAATTTATGACCAACTTCAGCGAAAGTTGCGAGGCGGTTGGCCGTTTGGAAAAGGTGTGTTTTTTTAATTCGTGTGAAATATTAGCGTTTTGTCCCGTCTTGTTCCAATTATTGCGGACTCATACAAATCATGCTTTGGAAGGGCTGTGCGAGAAATTTTCGAAAATGGTTTTTTAAATTTGTTCAAATTTGGCACAGGTGGTCGGCTGGTACCACTCCCACCCGGGCTACGGCTGCTGGCTGAGCGGCATTGACGTGAACACGCAGTCCATCAACCAGCAATTCCAGGCGAGTGGAGCTCACACACACAAAAATCCCTGGGCTGAACGAATTTCATTATTTTCTATCCCAAAATTTCAAAAATGACAAAAAAATTTCGAGGAAAAAACAAGGCCCGCTTTTTTTATTTTAAAATTGTCACATCTCACATGGTCTGCCAAATGTCAAACTGTTTTATTTTTAATTAAAAAAAATGCGGGACCACCCGAAATGGAATTGAAGCATTTTTTTAAATGATGATAATTTACTAATCCAATGTTTCGTCATCCCTAACAGGAGCCCTTTGTTGCCATTGTGATTGACCCGATTCGGACCGTCAGTGCAGGAAAAGTGGACATTGGCGCGTTTCGCACTTACCCAAAAGGTTCGAAAAGTTTCATATTGCAAAAACTCCAGAATAATGGTTGTTCGTTAAAAACAAAAAAAATTTTTTTGGTTTCTGAAAAATTTTTTGAAATGACCCCTGGGATTGGGAATAAAGTGAGCCTGGGCGAAATTTAAAAAACAAACGGGGTTTTTTTTTTTACTTTTTGCCATGTTTACAATACACTAGAGACCAGTTTCAACAATTAATTCGAAATCAGTTTTACTAGGGGAAAAACATTGAAAAACCAAAATAGTGTCCCATTTTTGTGCTTTTACCTAAATTTTTCTAGTTCCGCCTCACTCAATTTTTTTTTTTGAAAGTTTTTTACCCTCTCTCCACTGACTTTTGTAGGTTATAAGCCGCCCGATGAGCCGCCCTCCGAGTATCAGACAATTCCGCTGAACAAAATTGAGGACTTTGGCGTTCACTGCAAACAGGCGAGAGAATTGCACTTCTATCAAAAAAATTTTTGACATTTAAAATTTGCCAAAACCGGCAAAAAAACAATTTTTTTTTTGCGATCATTTTCTTTGTTTTTCAGTATTATTCTTTGGATGTCACTTATTTCAAGTCATCACTGGACTCCAAAATGTTCGACGCTTTCTGGAACACTTATTGGGTGCGTTTTACAAGTATTATACAATTTTTCAAAACATTTAGCACCGGGGATAATGACCAATTTTTTTTGCCTTTTTGGAGTCAAATTTCAAAAAAAAAAAAAATTTTTGACAAATTTCATGTTTTGTTTGTCACCTAATCTTTTCCCTCCGTCCTCCTCAGGTGAGCACATTGTGTGCCAATCCGTTGCGGACCAACGCCGATTACATCACGGCACAGTTGGCCGATTTGGGCGCCAAATTGCAGCAGGTTGGTGTGGACAAATTTGTGCCTGGTGGTCGATTTTACTCCATTTTTTTCTATCAAAAAACAAATTGCCGCCGAAATACGGTACAGCTCCACAATTTCGCTCGGCTTCACCGGCACATTCCAATGACGCCACACCAGAAGCGCCGGTTCTCCACTTTGTCGTCGTCCGCGTTCAGCACAATGAACGCAATTCGCATGCACGGGTGCGCGTCCGTGTACTCCTGGAGCAGCTGGAGCAGTTGCGTTTGGAGCGTCTAAATTATAGGAAAACATAATAAATTTAGTTTAATATAATTTTTAATTTTTGAAGATTCAATTATTTTATTATGAGAGTCTAATCAGACTAATTCTGTTGTTTTGGTGGCCAAACAAAGAAAAACATTAAAATATTGTGTAAATATAATATTTTGGCAATTAAAATATTAATTTAATAAATGGAATTTCGTTTAAAATATAAACTTTGAGATCTAAATTGAAAAAAGAAGCAATTCCAAAATCTACAAATAGATTTATTGAATAATTATTATTAATTATAAAATCGTAATCCGGTTTTTAATTTAAAAAAGAAATACATATAAAAACGGGTTGTTCTATGTGAAGGGATCCACAAAGTCTTAAACTTGCATTTTCCATCTATCAATGAGCCTGGATATTTTTTTAACCTACCATGAAAAAATACGGATTTTTTTAAACATTTTCTGTGTCTCAATTATTAGTTCAACTTCTAAAATGGGAAAAAATAATTAACTTTCTTTTTTGAATTTATTTTTTTAATTAATCTGAATTAAAAAAAAAATGTTAGCCAAACCTCCTCCCCGCCATTTCAGTCTCTTCTCTTCATTCGGTGCCAAACCAGTAGAAGCATCCTCTGCTGGTGCCTCCACTTCTGTCGCCAAATTGGACAGCTAATTTTAAGCATGAAATGTGCCGGACAACATGTATCTCTCGTGTTGGCGTTGAATATTATTTATATCGAAAACAAATTTGTTTTTTTTCTTTCTCGATGCATAAAAATGTATGATCATCAAAATTGCCATGTTTCCCATTAAATGAGAAAATTTGTTAAGTTTTGCACTTCCGTTTTATTTATTTATTTTTTTTCATTATATTGTCTATGGGAATTTGTAATTCGTTACACATAAATGAAGTTATTTATTGGCCGTAATATTAATCATTTTGGCATTGAAATATTTTATGAATAGAGCCCGGATTTTTAGGTGCTAAAAATCCCAAAATAGGTGCTAAAAACCCCCAAAAAGGCCAAAATAGGTGCGAAAATAGGTGTTAAAAATTGGAAAAATCCAGTGTCTTTATGTACAAAAATTCCAAAAGTGACTAATTTTTTATCAATTTCGCCCACACAATTGCAATTGGTCAAGAAAATAAATAATAAATATTGTGGACGAATTTTTGGGAAAATTTTTTGTTTCTTAGGGGAATATTTTCTGAAATTTTGATCAATCTTTAGGGGTATATTTAAAAAAAATTTTTGGACAGGTTCTTAGGGGGTGTGTTTTTCAATTTTATTGCATTTTTGCTATGAAATTTCTGGAAAAAGGCCAAAATAGGTGCTAAAACTCGAAAAATGCCAAAATAGGTGCTATTGACCGAAAATCCAGTTTTAGGTAATTTTAGGTGCTAAAAAGTCGCTCTAAATCGAAAATTGTTCGGAGAAAATGCTATTTTTGGGCTTCTCTCATCATAACAAAGCCGCAAAAAAAATAGGTAAAAACCTAAAAATCCCAGCTCTATTTATGAATTTTAATTTTATTCAAAAAATTTAAAAATATTTTTCGAATTAAAAAACCAAAATTATAAAAATATTCGAACCCAAAAAAGTATCAGTGATAGTTATATTTAAATTGCATCATTAAAAAAAAAAAAAATGTCAACAAAGGGCGCGCTGAAGGCATTTTTACAATTACTATTCTCATAGCATAAATTAACGGAGCGGTAAAGGTTCAGACAATTGAGCGCATTTGGCGGTCAGAAAAAGCGCGCAACAAAAAACAACATGGAACCCATCGGCAATGCTTAACTCAACTCCTATTTGTGCGAGTTCCTTTGGCGCGAGGATTGCAAAAGACGCAATGTGGACCCCTTTGAAGAAATTTTGCTTCAGATTGTTGCATTTATGCCCCCAAAATAGGGCGCATACTAAAATGCCTTCAGCGCACCCTTTATTGACATTTTTTTAAATTTTGAGGTGTAGGCACAAAACCGAAAAGTACCTGTTTTTCTAGAAATTGAACAACTTTTATGTCAGTTTCGAAACAAATTATTTTTTCGAATGTTTATTTATTTTATTTTGGTTATTTGTAAGAAAATAAAAGATAATGTTTCGATTTCTTAAATTTCCTGCTCTGAATCTGTTCTTTTTTTTGCAGAGTGGCGGCACCCGTGTGAAGCTGGAAAAGAATGCGGTCCGTGCCATCGAAAAGTCGGGGAATTGTGAAACATCGTTTTTTAACTTCCGTAAATTTTCATTTTTCAGCTTTTCCATGGGCACCCGAGGGGCCGTCAGTGCAGAGTTCGTTATTTTTTAAATGATTTCTACAAAATGCCAATTTCCAGATATTTTCTGCGTCAAGGATACAACGTCATTTTGTGAGCAGCAATTTATGATTTTTGAATGGATTTTCTTCATCTTTTTTTTTGGACGGTTTGGGAGGGGCCAACTCCGTCTCGCCCAGGGCTGAGTTCGCGCCATTGTGATTTATCTTTTTTACGCATCAAATTGCTCGATTTTGGGTCTGGGCTTTTTGGGGTCTCGACTCTCGTGGGTCAATTCTCGACTCTAGGAAAATTTCGGTTTATTCAATGCTATGCATGATGAAGCCGTAAGGAGTCTACGTTTTCGATAAAAGGGCAAAAAAAGGAAAATTTATTAAAAATGGCTAATGTGAAAAATGTCGCAAAAAAAAGTATGAAGTGCAAAAAAAGCCCCGCGACATTCAGTTTTTACCGCGATGAGTCGTTGAAGCCATTTTCTCGCAAATATTCACACATCTTTGAACATTTGGAGACAACCGACGACGGACACGTCAAAGGTCCGTTGGAATTATTTTAAGTGCGCTGAAACTGTCATAGCCATTTCAGCGCCAGTGATTAGAAAGTCATGCCTGATCCCGATGCTTATCATAAACACCACCCTCTAATTTTTATCACCCTCACAATCAGCAGCTTTTTTCGAAAAATGAAAAAATTTTTGTAAATTTTTCACCAAGAATTTTGTTTTATAATTTTTAATCAAAAAATAATTACATAAAAATTTGGTCAAATTCACTGTCTTTAAGAAAAAATGCGCTGGTTTTGCAGTGTATAAAATAATAAAATTATTTGAGTCACACATTTTTATTATCACTGACGCAATTGCCTTTTTAACTTTACAGTTGTTGGCTTTCCCGGCCTTGTCGACGATTTGGCTGACTTCAAGCGCTACGCCGACCGTTTGCTGTTTGTGCCGTTCACTGACGTCGGCCAGTACTTGCACGACTTGGAAATTGTAATAAATATTTGCCATTTGTTTGCTTTTAATCATTTAATTGTTTAAAGATTGGCCATTGCCTGCACAGTTGTGGTCCAAATGCGCTGATTTATTTGGCCGCTGCGGTGTCCGACTTTTACATTCGCGAAGAAAAATTGGTGGGACAACGAACTTTCTTTGAAATTTAAAAAAATTCTGAAATTTCAGCCGACCCACAAAATTCAGTCCCGGGGCCTGGAGGACGGCGAGCTTCAACTGACGCTGAGCATTGTACCAAAAATTCTTGAACGCCTGGTTGACAAAGTGGTGCCCAACGCGTACATTGTGTCATTTAAGGTGGAGGGGCGGCGCATTTTCTTGGAATTTTTGGCAACAATTTTTAGATCGGTTGACTGAATCCAAAGGGTGAAAAATTTTCTCCGGCAGTGCCATAGGCGCCGCCATCGAGTCCCAATTTTTCCATTTTTTAAAAATTTGATTTTCAAAATAGTTGATGCTAAAATATCCGTATTTTTCCCGACAATCCGCATTTGGGGATTTGTAACTTGGGTACCTGACATTAATTATTTGAAAACATAAATATTTTAACAGTTGGAGACGGACGAATCCATTCTGATCGGGAAGGCACGCGACGCGTTGGAGAAGTACCGGCACAACGCGGTGATCGGCAACATAATGCAGCAGCGGAAGCGGCACGTGACATTTGTGTATCCGAGAAGTGAAGACCGAGCGCCGGAGAACATTTGGCTCAGCGAAGAGGCGATTGACCAGGGCAAAGAGATTGAGGAACAAATTGTGGCCAAGCTGTTCGATCAGCATGCCGAATTTGTTCGCCGTGCCGCCACCCGGCAACACCCTCTTGGTTGCAGGCCCAGCACAATAATTAATTTTTTTTTTTTTTAATGCCATTTTTTTTCGTTGAGAATATAAAGTGATTTCCATTAATTGTTCACCTCTTTTTACTCTTACATTATTATATGTCCATCTCACATTTTCTACTACATATGCCATAATTGTTTTGATTTTTTCTATTGAATAAAATGACGTTTTGATTTTCGCGCACAAATTAATACAACGTTGAATCAAATTCGTCATCCAAATTGGCTATGTGTTGTGCTTTTTATATTGTGCTATCTTTCCATTTCCGCTTTCTTTCTCATGATCTATTGGGTCAATGCTAACCGATCGTGCCAATTTTGTTGGGCTTTTCTTTGCCTATGCTTTGTCATCTTTATGGCATTTTTTGCAATTTTCACATTCAAATGTTCGTCGATGCGCGCAACACTAAAAACAATACGCCAAATGACGTTGAAATGGATATATTACAAGCATAAGAAACAGTTATTATTAGGGCTGGGATTTTTATGTGCTAAAAATCCTGAAATATGTAATAAAATATGTGCTAAAAAATGCTGAAATATGTGTTATAAGCCAAAAAAGGCCAAAATATGTGCGAAAATATGTGCTCAAAATTGGAAAAATCAAGTACATTTTGCATAAAAATTTCCAAAAAATCTCATTGTTTTATCATTTTCGCCCGCACAATTGCAAATAAAAAACATTTGGAGGTGTTTGGGGGTAAAATTAGTCCTTTTTTGATAAATTGTTTTAAAGATAATTTTTCCATCAGTTGAGTAAGTTCCAGCAAGAAACTTCGATATCCAGTAACGAATTAATGGAGAATCCGATTTTCGGTACACAAATAAATAAAGAAAATTTTGAAAGAGCCTATAAAAATGGCAAGAAAGTTGATTTTTAGGGGTGCATTTTTGAATTTTTTGTGTTTTTCTTAGATATTTTTTTCAAAAATGCCAAAATATGTGCAAAATATGTGCGAAACTCCGAAATATGTGCGATATGTTTTTATGTGCGAAAACGCCAAATATGTGTTTTTATGTTTTTATAAGTCGCTCTAAACCAAAAATTGTTCGGAGAAAATGTTATTTTTGGGCTTCTCTCGCCATAACTAAGCCTCAGAAAAAATATGTAAAAACATAAAAATCCCAGCCCTAGTTATTATTCACAAGGCTGCCAGATTATCATTTTGATGATTTCAATGATGCTTTTCTTTTTGAAATGATGATTTTGAAAATTTTTATTTGGCAGCCCTCCTGTTATTCACATTAATTACCATTTGTTTGTTAAGGTTGTCCAGAATAAAATGAATATTTTTGATCAGAAAATTGATTCGAAATTCCGACACAAAACGAGGAGATTATTTCCATTTTTTATATTGTTGAATATTAAATTTGTCTAATTAGTAAACTCAGTATAAACTGACCTTCCAAATTCGGTGTACATCAGACGGTTACCTATCATTTCGTCACTGATCGTTTCGTCACTGTTCAGTTCGTCACTGATCATTTCGTCACTGAGAAATAATTTTTTAAAAATGTTGACAAAATGTCATTATGTAAATTATTTTCATTAAATAAAATATTTTTTATTTCGGAAATGGTTATTAAATAGATAATTATATTGAAAATAAATTCTGTTATTATTTTTTTAATATGTTTTTTTAAATTCTTTGTTTCAAGCGATGGAAAATATGCACAAATAAGAGTGCGAATTGGCCAGTAAATTTTAATTTTCGGCTAAAGGATCGTTATCTTAAATCTGCACATCTGTTGTTTACTTTTTTATTTGAATGAAATTGAAGAAATAACAATTAGTACATATTATTCGGTTCATCGCAGCAAATAAACGAAAATAAGTTTTTTTTACCAAATAATAATTTATTTTCAATATAATTATTAGGGCTTAGATTTATATGTAAATACATATTTTTTTCTTGGACTGTGGGAGGCCTGAAACGCATGAAAAACATGTTTTTAGCTTGATTTGAAGCTTCTAGAGCCTGGTTTATAATACATATTTTTACATATTTCGGGGTTTTTCTACATATTACATATGTACATATTTTCTTACATATTTCGCACTTTTTCGTACATATTTCCAGGTTTTTTCAAAAATTTATCATAAAAGTAACTGAAAATGCCCAAAATAAAATCAAAATCAGCTTGGTTGAACGACTGGATCAGCAGAGTCGACGGAAAAGCGATCTACACAACTGATGGGAAGGTCATTTATTGTCAGGCATGTCAACAGCAGGTTAAAGCATCACTTTTCATCTACAAACAACACGACTACAACAACATAAACAACGAAAAGCATTTTCAGGTCCCTTCTAAAATGTTTTATCAACTGAAACAACACAACGAAACTGCTAAACACAAAGCAAATGTTGAACTTTTTATGCGGCCATGTGGAAGCAAAAAACAACAATTTTTGACCACTCAAACGACGAAAAAACTGGATGAATTCTCAATGGATTTGAATACCGCTCTCACCTCGGCGAACATTCCATTTTTTAAATTGGAAAATCAGGGTTTTAGAGGTTAGTATTTTCTGGGAATACCTAGCGGAAATTTTCTTACAGATTTTCTGGAAAAATATTGCAAGCGAGTGGTTCCGCATAATGATGCCTTGCATAAAAATTATTTGCCTGCATGTTATGAGCAGGTTATCCCCCTTTCCATTCAAAGAGATGGTAAAATTTAGAAAATGACTGAGATTAAAAATGAATTCAAACACCAAAAAATTTGGGCATCGGTTGATGAGACGACTGATTCTCGTGGCAGATATGTCGCAAATTTGATCATTGGCATTTTGGATGGGAAATTGCACAAACCGCATTTGGTTGCGGCCAAATTTCTGGACAAAACCAACCATGAAACAATCGCTCGCTTTATCAACGACAATTTGAGGGAGCTAATTTCAGCTGACGACCTTTTGTTACTTGTCACTGACGCGGCACGTTACATGGTTAAGGCAGCACAGGTTAACAATGAAAAATTTATAAAAAGTGCTATCTATGTAAACCAATTTTAAGGGCCTCAAAATTTTCTATCCAAATCTCATTCATCTCACATGTTTGTGCCATGGGCTCCATCGTGTGTGCGAGGAAATTCGTGGCCTCTTTCCAAATGTTGACAAATTGATTGCAAGTACCAAAAAGACTTTTTCAAAAGCGCCATCCCGCTTGGCCAAATTCCGCGAACGTTGTGATCTCCCTCTCCCACCGCGCCCAATCATCACACGTTGGGGGACTTGGCTCAACGCAGCGGATTATTACTGTCAAAATCTTAACCAAATTGGTGCGATTATTCGGGACTTCAACCCATCCGATTCTGATGCTATTCGCCAATCACAAATTGCCTTTGACTGTTCAGGCATTCGTGGAGATTTGGCCTTTATAAAATCACATTTTGACATTTTACCTGGAGCAATTGAAAAATTAGAATCACGCAATCTCACACTCATTGAAAGTTTGTGAAAACTCGATATTTTCTATGCAAATTTTCTAGGTTTGGACTTAGTGAGCGATGTTGGAAATGAATTGCAATTGGTACCGGGCAATGTGGGCAAATTGGTTCGAGAAAAGTTTAACACGGTTTTGCGAAACAACCCGGGATTTGATAGAATTTTGGTTGGGTATATATACAAACAGTTTTTAAAACTCAATTTTTTCTAGGAAATTGGTATGGTGCTTCGAGGGGAAGATGTTCAAACACGTTTGCCGCCGGACGTTATTGCAATGTTCAAATATGCGCCCATTCAGTCGTGTGAAGTGGAGCGTTCCTTTTCAGCATACAAAAATATTCTGGCAGACAATCGGATGAGCTTTACTCCGGAAAATCTCGAAAAATTTCTGATTTGTAACACGCATAAAAAGAAATGACCATTTTTACTGCCCTAAAATCGTTGATAAAAATTTTTTATACTTATTTTTGTACTTGTTTTATGCTATTTTGGCATTTTTTTTTAACATATTTTGGTACATATTTGAAGATTTTTGTACATATTTCTTACATATTTTGGCATTTTTTAATACATATTTATGTACATATTTTGCGATTTTTCTTACATATAAATCTAAGCCCTAATAATTATCTATTTAATAAACATTTACGAAATAAAAAATATTTTATTTAATGAAAATAATTTACATAATGACATTTTGCCAATATTTTTTAAAAATTATTTCTCAGTGACGAAATGATCAGTGACGAAATGAACAGTGACGAAACGATCAGTGACGAAACGATCAGTGACGAAATGATCGGCCACCCATCAGACTAATATAAAAACTTTTTGTAATTTACCAAACAAAAATATTTTTTATTTTTTTGACCACCACCACAAAAAAATGCATTATATTGCAAATTAATTCATTTTCGTTCGTCGTTTATTAGAGATCATTTATTTTTTATTTTTTTGCTTCGGTTCCTCACATCCCTTTGGGGACGAAGGAACAATTTTTTTTATGCAGGGTTCGCAAGTGTTTTTTTTCAAAATAAGGACAAACGAGGTTAAAACTAAGATATTGACCCCAAAACTGAAATTTTCAAATTTTTTCCCTGTCGGCGCTTTGTAAAAAGCGCGCCGAAAAAAATTTTTATTGCTTTTTTTACTTTGGAATAAATGTTTCCATAATGCTCATTTTTGACCCCAAATGATGATTTTTTTATGGGCCAAATGCTGATTTTGAAAATTTTCAGTTGACAGCCCTGTTTTTATTGTTTTTACAATGTAAAAATCCGTTTTTTAAAATCTTATTTTTGGGATTAAAATCTTAGTCTAAATCCTTTAATTAATCTTGATAAATTTAGCACGCAATTTAGGTCATTTGAAGAATGGATAACATTTCCTAAATTTTCCCTGCTCCATTCCATTTTACGATTTTTATGTATGAAATAAAAATTTTTATGCATATTCATATATGTTAAAAAATAAAAATCCAATAAATTGATTGGAAATTAAATATATTTCCTATGACGAAATACATTTTATGATTGCTAATTTAAACATAATTATATTATTTTGTATAAACAAATGCTTTAATGAAAATTAATATTAACATTCTTTTCTTCAAAAACTATACGAAATTTTTTTTCTCCCTCAAAATTTCGGCATTTAATTGCATGATCACTTTGTTTAGCTATCATTTTTTAAAATTAAGATTATTTCAAATAATGCAAAAAAATAATTTTGTTGCAATTATTTTGCCAATTTTTTGGCCATTATTATTTTCATGGCCATTTGTCACAAGCGAAACAATGACAATTGAATTTGCTTCAAGCATTTCACCGCCCGGGCTTTACATTGTTTTGATCAATGAAAGCATTCAATTAAAATTGCCCCACAATGAAAGCGACATAATTTTAGAGAATGTGTCGAGCGAAGTAAATTTAAAATATTTAATAAAAAAAATAAAACAGAAATATTAAATTTAAAAGTAAAAAAGAGAAATATTTGAATTCTTTTGGGCCTTTGAACTCTATACATATTATTGTTTAAATTTTTATATAAATTTTGTGTTTTTAGGAAACTAAAAATTTTCATATTATCCGGACAAATGAAGATGGCGAGTTTAGATTAAAACTGCCGATTACCCTTGCCGATGCCATTTTTGTCCACGTTTTCCCAATAAATGACGATATGGTTAATAAATTTAATTTTTATTCGTTCGTTAGGTTAAATTTTAAAGACAGCATTTTTAAAAGCATTAGAATAGAGAACCTAACATATTGAAAATGCTGTTTAAATTTTAACTTGAAAAGACAGTTTCTATTAGGTTTAAAATTGATTCTTTGAAAAAACTCGATCTCGAGTGAGTCCTTGAAATAGCTCAATTTAAATGTCCTTGAAAACATTTCTTAACCGAAAATCAATCAGTGCTAATTAAAATAAAAATATTAATTAATTTAAAGAAGTTTATGCGTTCTTCAATTACGCCATCAACATTTTTGCAAAGTGTGTTCCGGCTTAACAAATGGAAAAGCCACAACTACAGGGACAAAGAATTATGGGTTATCAATCGCGATGAAAGAAATCCAAAGTTGAATAAAATGTTGACAAATTGGTTGTGGAATGATCATTTGCCGAATGAGAACGCATTTTTTATCCGTGCAAATCTTAAATATGGTGCATCGAGGTATTTTGTTGGGAAATTATAATTAATCGTTTTTTATGGGTTTCAAAATAATTTTATAAAAATATTTAATTAATATTTTTTGAATTTAATAAAATAACGAAAATTTATTTTTGCATTATTGAAACTAAACCCAAATTATCAAACAGAATTTAAAAATCCAAATTTACTTGTGAGATAAAAGTTTCGCTTAATTTTTTTTTATTTGTATAATGGTATAGATAATTGGTATCTTTTCCGTTTTGGGGTTTAGATTTGAAAAATTAGCGCAGAATGGCCATACCTTGGCTCTTTACTCCTCATTCTTCCTTCCCACTAGTGCTGTTCGTTAGTTTATTTTTGGGTCTCGACTCGAGAAAAGTCTCGGGTTTTTGTCTCGGTCTCGATTTTCACGATGAGAAAATTAGACATCTATGCAAATTTTTAATTCAACACTCCAAAATTGTGCATCGTTCATGAGTAATACCAAATTCATTTGACTTATTGACCAGGTAAGGGTGTTAGACTATCGCAGTATTACCGGACTTATTTTTTCAGACCCCGAGTCCGGGAAATCTTAACAAATTCCAAATATTTTAGAGCGGTCAAACTGTTCACAAACAATATCGAAATTCCGCCCAATGATTTGGAAATGTTGGAAATGTATGGCGATAATATGGTTAAATATCAAGTACAAAACCGAAACTTGATCAACAAATTGGCCAAAATTGCTGGCTTTGAGCGCCTCGTTGAAAATTTTTGCGATTATTTGAACCTAGAAAAATTGTCAGAAGATCAAAACATTTTGGGAATTGTGCCATTGATTGATTATCAGAAAATGGTGTCGTGGAAGAAATTGTGTTAGGCGCTAACATCCGCTAAAACCATTTTTTATTTTTTTAAAAATTAAAAATCGCATATCCTTTTTATCTTAGCTTTTGGGTTTTTCCAATTTTTTTACATACTATTGCTACTATATATAGCATATTGAGTTTTCATTGTTGCTTTTTTTCTTAATTATATGAATTTTTTTAAATTTTCCATACCTTGGTTGTCTTGATCTTTATTATTATTATTATTTTTGGATAAAAGTTTGTAATTGAAAGTGAATTGTTTTTTTCTTCAATAAACCAAACAAAGAATGCCTGATTTTTGGTTTTTTAAGTGTTAATTTTTTATCCCTTTACACTCATTGATTTTTTGATTAATTAAATGCTTATTTGACTAACAAATAAGATTGAAAAATTACCTCCAAAAATTAAAAATTTTTATTTTCAATTTTTATTTCCCAATATATTCTCATTTTTCCATTCTTAGGATTTTTTGCGTAATTTAAAAACATAGCCTTTTAAGAAGAGGTACAAATAAATACTGAAGCCGTTAATTATCTATATAAAAAAATGAATTAGTAAATAAAAGATGGCAATAACAAAATTTATCATTCAACGCATCACTCTGTAGATTGAATTGTTGATTACACAGCATCATCTATGATGGAATTTACTCTATTATCAAGAATTCTTTGTTTGAAAATTTGTGTGCAAATTTAGTCTTTAATGGTCACATTAATTAATCAAGGTGACTAATTATGCCCTTAATCGTCAGATTTAATTATTGCGCCTTTAAAGGTCATTCATGAAAATATTTTTATTACCCACAGCAGAGAAACGACTCTCTTTATTGAGTTTAATTACGATCTCAGCATTATTTAAACATTATCATTAGAGATAATGGAGGATAAAATTTTAAAAGTTTTAATTGTACTAAAATAACTATTTAATTATTTTTACTCCCAAATAATTTTAATTAAATTGAATTGAAATTCATAAAATGAAATTGGCTTCGTTCTTCAGCATTTTAACTGTCTTTGCGTTAGTGCACTTTTTTATTGTGAGTAAATGGGCTTCTGTATTAGTTATACGCTTTTTATTTAAAATTTTTGGAATTCTTGCCATGATAATGTGGTACTTTAAAATAAGAAAAAAGCTTGACAATCAGAGGTGAGCGCAATTACAGATTGCATAATTATTGTTTATTAAACCCCATAATTACGGGTTACGGATAATTTCTATTTTTCTGTAATTTTAATCTGTATGCTTTTTAAAAAGGCACATATCCGCGCTATAAGATTCTATTTTTTCATTTTTTTTTAAATTTTGATTCCCGTAAGTACGATGTTTTTAGACCGTCTGTGTTTACTTATTGTCGATTTCCGTATTTGAAAAATTCTCCCGAATTGCTGATTAAGGATTTCTGTAATCGGAACCTAGTTACGTCCCGCCCAGCCCTGCTGGCAATTGCTCAATTTTCGAGCCAAAATTGGTTC
Organism: Heterodera glycines; assembly: GCA_004148225.2. NCBI lineage: Eukaryota > Metazoa > Nematoda > Chromadorea > Rhabditida > Heteroderidae > Heterodera > Heterodera glycines. The sequence continues at coordinate 16,051,557 of CP049712.1, read as the reverse complement.
CTCTATAGCAAATAATGAGCCAAAAATTGCATCCCAAATTATCGTGCCATTTAGGATTTATCAAATGCAGCCGTTGTCTGCCAATTGGACGGGGAGTGTAAAGACAAAGAGGGCGATGAGAATGGTGTGGGTACGGTATGCGAGAACTGTAAAAGTTGCCGGTACAAAAACTGCTGCAATAAAGTATACACCAGTGAATATGCGGAATGCAAAATTCCGGGATGGAAGGCGGACAATTACAAGGGCAATGTGCCGGTGGATATTGGAGCGCCAAAGAAACGTGACGAAGGTACAGTAAAAAGGGAAATTACTGTATTTACAATAAGCTAAATTAAAAATATGATTAATCAAAATAAATCTTTCGTAGAGAGAAAAGAACAAAAAAAAGATTCGAGGCGAAAAAAGGCAAAAATTTATTAATTCATAGAAAATAAAAGAAACTTATTTTTAAGTTTAAAAAAAATGTTAATAATTTATTTTATAATTTAAAAAATTAATTAAAAATGATTATTTTATAATATAAACGATAAGATTATTTTTGGATTTTAGCATCAAACAGTCAAAACACCTTATCATCCCATATTTAGTTATACGGCCTAATGCCTACCGTATTTATTGCGTTTGGATTAAGGTTGTACAACTGACAGTAATCCGTGCGTTGGCGAAAAGTACGAATGTGTTGCATACAAAAAAGGTGATACCGCAGGATTTTGCTGGAAACCTCCGCAAGGGGAAGGAGGAAATGAATTGTTTGCTTTGGCCGTGGCCATTGCAGGCCTCGTCATACTACTGTAATTTGGCAAAACAGAATTGGTTTACTGTAACGAAATGAGGGAAATGATCGGAAGAAATTGATCAAACCACTCATTCATTTTTCGGAGTGATAAACTACCGTAACTGGGATGGTACAGGAAAAAGCTAGAAACTACCGTAAGTAATTTAGTAAATATTATTAAAATATGAATGTTACATTTTTTACATAAAACAAATTTTAAAAAATTAAGAAAAAATTTATTAGTGACAGTTTCTTTTTAAATCCTTCTTCCCAAAATTAAAAAACGGCATCGGAATTTTCTCAAAATATGTTAAAAATATGTAGACTCAAAGTCCAGCTGAAACTTAAAAAAATTAACATAATTGGACCCCCGTTCTATAGCGTTGGTTCTATCGCATTTTGCTACGAAATTTTTGAAAATGCCGATCAGTAATAAAATGCCAAAAGTGCGCAAAAATAAAAATAAGCCATGTAAAATGCTTTAATGCTTCAAACAAATTCAAAAATGCTCGTGCTTTGTTTTCTATCTGTTTGGATTTCTTGGCCATCAAAATCGTCATTTGTAGTGATGGTGGAGTTGTACTACTTGCACCATGCCATTGTTTGCGCTTGGCGGAACCACGCCGTTTTTGCGCCACGGTTTGAATTGTGCCAAAAAGGGCAACACCTTGGCACGCAGCGCACGGCACATGATCAGCAACACCCACGGGTGACTTTCGTCGCTAATGATTTCCACAAGAGAATGTTGCATGAACAGAAAATAGTTGAGCTGGCCAACATCCAACACATTGTCCAGCAGGCCGGAACGGAGCATGAACAGAGAAATCTGCGCAAGAAAAATAATTGTTTATTTTATTTATTCGAAAATGAAATTTTGAATTTTTAAATAATTTAATTCTAAGATTTCAAATTTGAATAAATTTTTCTGATAATTTCATTGAACTTGGAAAAGGATCTGTGTGATCAGTGACATTGTCATCCAAATTGAAATGACAAACAAATTCAATTCAACTTTTTGTGCCTCATTTTTCAACATTCCCGCTCGCTTCATCTGCACAATTTTGTACAGGGTGAAGCCGTTAATGAGCCAAGTTGAGAGGAACACAAAAGTGTCAAAGCAGGCGGTGATCAAATTGGTGTCAATCTGACAATTAAAAACCATTTTAAATAATAATTTTAAATTTAATTTTCGTTTGATTGGCCACATTTCTTACAAAATAAAATTTATAGGCGATAATGATTGGAATGGATCCCTTTGATGGGTCCGCTTGATCAAGTGGGACCAATTGGACAACAGTGAACAAACGATGGACAGAAAGTGCAAAAGAAATAATAAGAGCAAATGCAATTGTCGGCTTACAAGCACGACGCCAAAACTAAAAAAGAAATTGAATTAAAAATTAATACATACCGTAATCCAATAAAATAGCTTTGGTCCATAAACCGTACTGCTTTTTGTCGGACCGGCACCCAAACGCTTGAGAATCGGTTGAGTGCGATGGCAATGTGCAACACGTAAATTGGGTAGTTGAACAAGTAGATCAAAAATGTGCCGACGTTGTAAAATGCCGACGGCGAAGTGCCAAACCATGAGGAAGTGGGGCCAAAAATGGGCAGCCGATAGTACACAACGTCGATGATGTAATGGCCAATTTCCTTAATTAATGTAAAAAATGTATTTAATAAAACAGGTATAATATTTTTAATTTTAGTTTTACCAAAATGCCAATTACGCTCAAAAAGAGGAAGAATGGCGAAGAAAACTCCTTTTTTGTGACCAACACAAAAATGACGCGTAAATACATAGGAATTGAGACGATTTCATAAATGGAATAGCCGACAAAGGAAAGAGTTGAAATCATTTAGAAATTTTGAAAAATTATACTCTCAATTTGGAAATATCTATGTCCATATTTTTGCCATTTTATGTCATATTTTGTGATTTTTGGTCCATATTTTATGGCCATATTTCGCGATTTTATATCCATATTTTTTGCAGCCCTACTTATCATTTTAATTTTCAAAATTTAACGAGACTTCAGTACCATATAGAACAAGTTTTTTGAAAACAAGCCTTTTCGCCATTTTGTGTTTTTAATCCATTTTTGGCCATTTTTGGAAAATTTCACAAGAAAATGCAAAAAAAAAAACCCCGAAATACACCCCTAAAATCGCCTTTTTAGAGATTTTGAAAAATACACCACCAAAAAAGAGAATTTTTCGAAATTTTGGCAAATTTTTCAGATATTTTGTTCGCTTCCAAAAAATTCCACTGACAACAGAATGAGGCTATTACAAAAATTTTGAGATGTATTGTTTTGAAATTGTCAAGCTAGAATTTGATTAAAAAATGGCATTTTGTGCATTAAATCATTTTGGGTAGTTTAGTGTATTTTGTTGCCGAAAGTTTTTTTGAAAAAGACCTCCGCAAAAAATGGTGGTCAAATTCGATGTTCAGACGGGTTCGCAAAAATTTCGGTTAACCCCTCCCCCTTTCCATGTATTTTAAACCAGCGCTTCCACCATGAACACCAAGCCAGAAAAATAAGATTTTAGGTCAAAAATAAGAACATTTTACAACATTTTTAAATCAATTAGTATTAAATTTTATATTTTTAGTCTACCATTATCAATTTTAATAATTTTGGGGAGGAAAATGCAAAATTGTAAATTTCAGTACATTCGGGATCAAAGATCAAAAAATTTTGCGTTAGACCTTAAAATTTATTGATAAAATAGTGACATTATGCCATAAAATTTCAAAATTATAAGTATATTTAAGAAATCAGAATAATTTCTACCCCAAAATCAGAACATTCTTATAAATAAGAACAAATGGAAGCCCTGGTTTAAAGGCCAGCTTGGACTCTCTCTTATTGGCGCTAACGAAATCAGATGATTAAAGTGAAAAAAAGGAAGATTTACGAGCATTTAAAAAGAAAAAATGGTTTTTTTTGGGTTAAAATAAAATTTGGTCATTACCCGTTCGGGGTCCCCGACCCCCGACAATTGAGCTCCTCCCCGCCCCGACCCCGACATGTCGCCCCCTGAGGTCCCCGGCCCCCGGTTTTTTACCCCCCGAGGGCTCGGGGCTCAACCTTACTTTAAATTTTGCCGATAAATACCTCAAGGGCTTGCAGCCTGCAAAATTTTTAAAAGTTTCATACTTTATAAAATTTTTAAAATCTGCATGTTTTTAAAACTTGGAAGTTTCACGGCAATGTCGTGAAATTAAATTTTTCAAGTTTTAAAACATGTGGATTTTTGTAAAAAAAATTTTTTAGGTGACCGAAAAATTCTTAAAATTTTGCAGACTGAAAGCCCTTATATTAAGGTATTTATCTGCAAAATTTCAATTCATTCTGACAAATCGAACTGAATAAGAAAATCAGCATTTTCAAACTTCCTGAGTTTTATAAATATAAATCTCATCCCTAGAGATAAGTGTATAATTAAATGGCAAAAAGTTTTTATTGTTGAAAAAGGCCTAAAACTTTGTGGCAACGAAATTTTAAAGTAATTTTAGTTGTCCTCATTAAAGAGACTTTGCTTCTCTAATTCCGAAAAAAAGTGTGGTTAAAATGTACGTTTAAAACTACAAAAATAATATGATCGAAGACGAATCGAGAGAAGTGAAAAGGGTGAATTGCGTCAATGAATTAGTGAAAAATAATTGAAAATGAATGAAAAATGGTCACTTTGTTAATCCATGGCAACCAATTAAAAGTCTGGCAAATGCAATAATTAACGGAGTGAAAGGAAAAATTTAAAATTAAAAGAAATTACAAATTTTAATTTTTGTTGTAACATTGACATAGTTTAAGGAACGGTTCATTTAGGAAAGAAAAAAAACTAAAAAATTTAACTATTATAAAAAACAACACGATGTAAAAAAACCCTGATAGTATAAAAGGGGAATCCATTAGAAATAAGGAATGAATAAATTTATTAATTTAATAAGAAAATTTAATGAAAGTGAGAAATGTGCAAAATGTTAGGCCTCGGGTGGGTATCAAACATCAATCGTACAAACTTTTCACGGAAAGCTCTATCACTGAACTACCGATGCATATCCGCTCTTTCTTTTATGGATCTTATTAAACCCGCTTTCCGCGTTTTAACCGCCCAACCAGCTTATTCTTGGCTTATAAATTTCTGATAGCTCGTAAACGTCCTTTTTTATAAAAAAAAGTCCTTAAAAACTTCGATTACTCTGTAAATTTCTATCTACAAACTTCGACATTTAAAAATGTATACTTCTATACGCTCGGCCAAATTTCTAGGCTAATTTAAAGCAATTTAACATTTAAATGCTATTGACACCAAACAATTAATTCGTGTGAAAAAATGAAAAAGTGCCAAAGTCACGCTTTGAAACATTTTCTGACTACAAATTGTTTTCAAGATTGTTTGACTTTTTAACAACATTTAAAAATTGCGTGCTGTAAGCATTTCATTTGACAACCACAGATTAACAATTTATGCGAGGCGCAAATGAGGGTCAAATAAAAGGATAAAGCAATATTTCAAAATCAAAAAGAAAGGCTCATGTTAATTTATTCTCTTTGAGGACTGTGCAGTCATAGGAGAAAAAAATGTCGGCCTGCTGGACGCTTCGGTCCAAATGTTCGGTCACGGATGCCAAACGGGAAAATGAATTCAGACCAAAATATAGTTGAATTTAACAAATAAAAAGTGAGCAAGAATAGCCTAATTCATCAAAAAATTATTTAAATTTAACAGTTTTGCACCAAAAATTCACTTTTTTATTTTTTGGGATGACTTTTAAAATTTAAGAGTAAGAAAATTCAAAACTTCTAAATGGGTCTAACCCTCAAAATCAACACCACTCTGAAAAAACAGCAGACCACTGGGTGCCCTGTTGTAAATTCAATCATAATTTTTTAAATCTAAGAATTTTTTATGGATATATGTTTATAAAATTGCCAATTTTTTTTCATCATCGCAACGTGGCTTTTCGATTGACAGCAGAATATCATTGGCCCAATAATATTTTGCATTTGCTAAATTTTTCCCATTTTCATTTCTTAAAAAAATATCCAACAAAAATTATTTTATTATGATATGAAAAATGTATATTATTGTGTTTTTATTATCTACATTAAATATTTCGATAAGTTTTGCGCGGATTTCAGGAACTATTGGACCGATTCAAACCAAAATTTACGTGGATGGGGAAAATTATGAAAACAGGTAAAAAAATGAATAATTCATCTATACAATTTTTTTTTTGTATATCATATTTTAGTAATTTTCAAATTTTGATTACGTAGCTGAGATAAAAAAATGCTTAAATTGCATTGTGTTCCAATAAAAAAAATTTTTCTTGGATTAGCCGAGTGAAATTTCACATATTACATAAAATTTAAAAAGAATTTTTGAAGTTTAGCGCAGTGAACGTATTACGGTTTCATGAAATTTTTAAAAATTGGCTTTCTGCTGATTGTTGTATAATAATTAAAATAATTATCTTTTAAGCAAAGCGAATTTGGATCGATTTCCTTTTCTAAAAGATGCGACAAAGGAGGCAAAAAAAGAATTCGAGAAAATTTCGAACAACAAAAGTCTGACAAAGTTTGAATTGGAAGCGGCACGAATGGAGTGGGCGAAGAAGCAAACGAAGACAATTAAGGCAAATTAATTATTTTTCCTAAATTATTTAGGTATATATTTATTTTTTAAATTTTATTCATTTGATTAGGCTTCTTATAATGAATGGAAAAACAAAATTGAACACGGAAAAAGAGATTCATTCAATCAAATAGAAACCAAATTGAAAACACAGGCGCGAATTCGAAGTCTTTATTGGAAAATTAAGGTTAAATCTACATAGAGTTGGTCGAGACCGGGATTAGTCCGGTGTCCAGGATTTCTTCTGGATTTCCTAATTTCTTCCCGTATTTGAGCGATTTCCAGGCCTAAAACCGGTTATCCCGGTCCCGAGTTTCCAAAAACATCGTCCCTATTTTCAAAATTTTGAACAATGAGTTTCCAAAACCAACCTAGCCGAAAATCGGGGTGCCCGGTTAATAACATGACCTCGAACTTACCCTAGTAAAATTAGGTGTTCTAAAATTGCCTAGGGATGGCTTCCTAAGTAATTTTTTAATATCAGCAGGACATAATTTATGATCAACAAATAACGAGAGACGAAGAATGTGTAAAAATTCGGAATTTGATCAACGGAAAAGAGACCAATGAAAAATTACGCACCAAATTTATTGAAGAAATTAAAATGCAATTGGTCGAATATTGCCTTAAAATGAATAGAGCAAAACAAAGCGAAACAAACAGAAAAAATCAACCGAAAAATATAAAAGAAAAAGGTAAATAAATATGCGTTGGTATCCTCCATATTATATGAATATATATTTTGGTTTTTTTGAAATTTTTAATTAATTTTAGATTAGTTCTAACAAAAATAATTTGAATTGGTTCTGAAAGATTCATGACCAAATAGTAAAACGTAAATTGCCTAATTTGCGACCAAAAAAATTCAGAATTTTGGCTACAAAAACCTAAAAAATTCGATATTCAGAGCTACCTTCTTGTCAGCACATAGCTAAAAAATCTTTAATTTTAATTTGGATTCTTGGATTTATTTTATTTTTAGGCGAAAAACTTACCAAAACCAAAGACGATGACAATTCATGGTCATCCTCGTCATTGTATTCTTCGTCCTCATCACCTTCAGCCTCTAAATCAAGCAGTTCAGAGGCAATGGAAGAGACGAAAAAAGAAAAATCGAAAACAAAAAGGAAAAAGAAAAATGGGAGAAAAAGGAAACATAAACAGAAGACCAAAAAAGAAAGTGCAGTGGAGAAAAAGGAAAAACGGGGAAATAATGATGATGATGATGGTTCTGCTGCCAGCAGTGGTTCGTAAAGTTCAAGCAGTAGTTCATCTGCTGACTCGGACGAATTGGATGACAAAAAGAAAAACAAACAATTGGCCAAGGTGAAAGAGGAGCAGAAACAGGGGTCAAAAGGAAAAAACAAAGCAAAAAGGAAGCAAAAGAAAGGAGAGAAAAAAGGGAAAAAGGATTACGAAGATAAAGGTGAAGAGGAAGAAAGCCATTCATCAAGCAGTAGCAGTAGCAGCAGCAGTGAAGAGCCAAAAAGAGAGGAAAAGAAAAAGCGCCGAAAGAGAAAGAGGAGTCATTGAGGCAAAAAAAGAGTCACGGAGAGGTAAAAATTTAAATAGATTAACGGTGTTTTATACTTTATAACGACCAATACATATATAAAATTAGTTCTTTAGAACCAATTAAGGGGACGCCCACTCATAAAATGTCATTAATTTGTCTAATTTCTAACTCCGACCACCGGATTATAGCAAATTGAATTTTCTTTTCCATTAATGTGACTCATAAACCAAAATTTTCTGGGTCAGAATATTCGAAATGTTGAAAAATAAGGTCAAACCTGTGAATTGTGAATGCCATTATTTGAACAAAATAACTAATTTTACAAAAAGCTGGAATTTTTATTTAAAAATTGCTTCAAATATGTTCTTTTACCATTTTATCAAAAAAATTATTAGAAATTTTTGAAAAAAAAACATTCACATATTTTGGATGTCAGTTAAATGTTTATTTGTAACGCAATAGGGAGACAATTTTTGAATTTTTGAGCGATATTTATTTTTAATATTTTTATTTAAATGTAAATTCGTAAATTTAAGGGATATGTCTCGGCTTTCAAATTAGTGAACATTAAATAGAATGACGACATACAGCAACGATTATTCACACCAATAGATGCTTTGTGCAATTCTGCTTATCATTCTGCTTTTTAATTTATTATTTAAATTGGCTGTTGGTGTGATCGATGCTTTCTTTGTTTTTCTATTTTATTATTTATCATAAATTTCTAAACATTTATGTGAATTATTTTGAATTGAAATTGTAGAGAAGGCTATTTTAGTCAGAAAAAATGTTGAAAAGTCATATAAGATGCAAAAACATCAAAAAAGCATTTATTAATTTCTTGGGTAGGGGTAAGAAAAAATCAAAATCCGAAGTTTTTATGTTTCAATTGTAGAAAATTTTTTTTTAATTCTAATTTTTTTTATCATGAAATGAGGTAATTGAAAAACAAAATTATAATATATTAGAGAATACCTAGAGCTACCTTCTAATAGTAATTAATTTGATTAAGCTTAAACGAAGTTAATGATTTATTATTTAGCAATTAAAAGTATAATTGAATTTAATTATAGCGAACATTGATACTTTTGTCACTTCGCCCACATGATAGATACTTTTGTCAATTTTACCTTTTACAGTCGACAATAGGTGAAAAAATTTTAAAAATCTCAGCAAATTTCTTGTTTAAATTTTGTTTTTGAAGTCTTCTCGATGCTGCCTGCTTCCGCTGGGCCGAGTGGTGATCAGCAGAAATGAATTTGGGTGATTGATGCGATTATGTGACCGTTATTATACCGGACTTTGCTATTTAAGTGTTGTTGTTTTTGATTTTGCTTATATTTAAAAAAAGAGCGCTATACAAAAGTGAGGAGAGGGAGAGAGACAGAGCGTGTTAAAGAGGGAGAGAGAAGAGAGAAGAGAGAAAGAGAGAAATGGAGAAATGAAAATTTATTTGCCAAAATATGCAACGTTTATTTTAAAAGAAATTTTTGATGTGGTGAATATTTCTACCTTGTATTTATCTTTCAATTCATTTTTCTTGCCATGCGAAATGCAAAATTTCTAAATGTACAATATTTTAAACTTATTTTGTTATTTTTTTTAGAATTTCATTTATTTAATTATTAATTTAGACCAATGCATTTATTAGCAAACCCAATATTATTGTTTATTTTTGCTCAAAGTATCTTCGCCGATAAAACCCAAAAATGTGGCCAATATTCGCTTGAATCGCTTCAAACCAAAATTTTTTACAACTCATGTAAAAATGGAGCTGCACCTTTGCACATTAAAATTCAAAGTCCAACAGCTGGAGAAAAAGTAAAACATAAAATTAGAATTTCAATAATTAGGGGTAATTAAAATTGCCTAAGGTATTCGTTGGCTATTTCACTGCGGCCGACGGAGCAATTCGTTGTGTCGCCGTCAAATTAGTCAACAGAACAGAACCGGCTTCATCTCTTTTTAAGAATTCGATCAGATTGATGGATAAAATCTACGGAAAATTTGAGAAAGAGCAGAGGAAACATTTAATCGAAATAATTGACACGTAAGAAAATTTAATTAATTAAAATAATAATTTCTTTTTTAAAATTTTATTTTTTCAGTGGCTATACAACACCCTATATGGAGGGCATTGTGATAATGGAATTGGGCGACGAGTCACTCCGCCAACGATTGAAAAGCGGCAGACACCCGGCACTCGGCGCAAATGACCGTGACTTAATGAGTGCCGTAGAAAAATTGGCTCAGCCATTGGTCGAGTTTCATGAAAGTGAGGCTTTTTTGAACATTTGTTGCTTAGAACTTTACCATCGGCAAATCTCGGTCCTAGTTTTTCAAAATTAAGCTATCTAATTATAAGACAGGCGCATGGTGTGATAACCAAAAAGTTTTTTGTCTGTAATTCTGTACGGGTCCTTCGGGAATATGGGCCGGGTTGCCTCAAAATGTTGAGCTAATAAAGTTATTATGACCCTTGTGATTGATTTGGTGCGCCTCAGTTGCAATTCATATGGATGTGAACCCTCGGAACTATTTGTACGTGTCGGAGAATGGCAATTTGGTGCTGAAACTGATCGATTTTGAGGGCTCTCAATTGCTCCGGGGTAATTTGGACAAAAATGAATGTGTTCCGATCGGCGAGCATGCATTCACCCCGGAGTACACAGGGCCCGAATATTACGGCGAGCATGGCAAAAGAGAGGTAAGCGGAACGATGGCGAACGTGTTAGAACAGTCAGGAAAGAATTGTGCCAATCTGCGAAAGGGCAAATGCCAGGGCCGAGTGGGAAGGGCCAAGGAAAAATCATGCAAAAACTAAGATTATCGTTACAACTAACGGCAGTTCAGTAATACTCCTCTTTTAATGCTATTTTAACTGTCAGATTTCGACTAAATTTGACATTTGGTCACTGGGAATAATTGTGTTCGAAATTCTGCTTGGTCATTTACGTGCCGTACAAGGGAAGGGGCCGATGGAAGAGGTGAAAATGAAAATGCTAAAGTTCACAGTTTTTAAACATAGGATGAACAAAAATCAATGCTTTTTGCAATTGGCAATTTGTTCCTCGGATTTACGCGAAACAATCCATTCGGAAGCCCGGGGGAATTAAAAAATATGCTAATTGACTATTCGAAAAGCGAATGGTTTGAACAGAACACCAATGCAATGGAGACGGTGCTGCAACTTTGGCAGAAATTTCCAAAGACGGCACTGCTGGTTACGGTAATGGCAAGGGAAATATTGTAGTGGTGCTTTTGTGCCGAGGACAAAACAATGATGGCATTTTCATGAATTAAAGGCAGAGCGATTATTTATAGTGAAAACGAACCAATATGTATTATATGAAATTAATTTTAGAATATGTTAAATGTCGACAGAAAGACGCGTTTAACAGCCAAAGGGATTTTAAATTATATTAAAGGATCATGCCAAATTGGAGAGTTCAGAGAAGTCAAAAGTTCCAAAGATTTGCGAATTTTTAATTCAGTGAAGTTCGGCGAATTTTTAAATAAACTGCGAATTATCAAACTAAAGAATAAAGCGAAATGTTTGATTGAAAAGTATAGGGAATTGAATGGAACATACAAAAAAATAAAGATAATGGTAAAGAAAGTGATCGAAGAGCAACAAATGGAAATCGAAGAAAAGAAAAACGCGGAAAAACTCGACGATTGCGAAACGAATTGATCAGCGGAAAAGCGAAGCACCCTTCAAAATTTATCTAATGGATTTATTTGAATGACGTGATTAGAAGCCATTTTAGTGTACGGAAGAAAAAATGTTCCTTTTTCCCTTTGGTGATATGTCAAAATTTTCTCACTGATCCCCTAAACTTTTTTAAAAAAAATCGTTTTTTTAGTAAATCTTACTCTAGAACATTGTTTAAGTAATTTTCTTAAAATTGGTAAATTGGTGTAAAAAAATTTAGAAAAATTTTTGTTCAGTTGCTAGGTCGAACTTTAAAAAATATCAATGATAAGAATATTTTAATTATTATTTTATTTGCAGAATAATAAATCATAACTTAGCTCAAACTTAGTCAAATTAATGAAACATGGTATTGAGCCTTATCGCTATGTGTCCTCATCTACCTTGTGTAATTTTGCAAAATCGAGTTTTAAAAAAGTTAGTGACAAAATTATTGAGTCTATATTTTTCGAAATTGTTTGGTTACAACATTTTGAAAATTAATTTTTGCTAGTTTTTTTAATTACATAACATAGAGGAGGACACGTAGAGCTATGGCTCAATAGCATTTTTCATTAATTTATGATTGGCTCAAAGCTAAAAACATCACTTTTTTAATTTTTTTTTCTCTAAATATTAAATCAAAACGGCGCGCTGTCAAAATCCCGCTGCGTCGAAATCCCGCCAAAGCCAAAATGTGTCGAAATCCCGCCAAATAAAAATTAGCGAAAAAGTCTTAAAATTACATTCCTAAGGCTTCAAAATACGAAATTCATTAATACTTTACCAGAATCGCATAAATAAATAACAATTTTCACGAAAAATAATGATATTTTTAAATATTGAATGAATCGAAAAAAGAGAATTGTATGATCGAATCTTCAAAATTTTCATAGTGCACGAAATTCCGAGCTCAATTCGCTGCGTCCACTTGTCTGTCGATGTTTCTGCTGACTTCAAAAATTAAGTCGGAAAGGGTCGGGCGATCAGACACTTATAAAATTTGTTAAGTTTTTTGGGGGTTTACAAGTAAAAAATTTTGAAATAAACTTGTTTTAGGGGTTTTCAAGGTCGGGGAAACCGATTCTGGCATCTGTTTTGACCCAATTCGAACCCCAAACCCGGATTTGAAAAAAAGTCAAAATCCATTTTTCAAAAAATTCACATTTTATACACAAAATCGCTTCACAATGTCACGAGGATGACCCGCACAACCAAAAAATGACACGACGACGACTCGTATAACCAAAAAATGCCCTGAACACAGATAACCGTAAAGTACCCAATTTTGTGTATAAAATGTGAATTTAAAAAAAAATGGATTTTGACTTTTTTGTTCGAATCCGGGTTTGGGGTTCGAATTAGGTCAAAACAGATGCCAGAATCGGTTTCCCCGACCCTGAAAACCCCTAAAACAAGTCTATTTCAAAAATTTTTTTTTTCAAAATCTGAGTACAGCTAACCGTAAAGTACCAAAAAAATTATTAGAACAAACATTGAAAGCTTATTTGTGGCAAGAAAACACTCGCCGAACGGACACCAAACGCGTTGACGCCATCAAGCAATGACTGTCAGGCGTGGCAGTCCACAGATTTTTTCAATCACATATCGGAAGACTTAATTAAAATGTATGACTTATTTTTTAACAAGTTTCTACCTTCAGACCAAAGACAAAAATGCCTACCTTTTGAGTTTTCCCAAGTTTGAAATTGGTGATGTCATGTTCTTCTCCAGTCTTCATAACGTTCATTGTTGTTGTCGTTTGCTCACAATGATCAGAATTTGTTGCATTTTCGCCGTCATTGTTGTTCAGAAATCTGTGTTTACAACATTTATGAAGAATTTCAATTTTTTCGACCCATTTTGCTTAGAATAATCTATTATGATATTTTTATATATGTATAATATAAAATATACATACAAATACATGTATAAAATAAATAAATTAATTTTTTTTATTTGGCGGGATTTCGACGCGGCGGGATTTCGACGCACAGCGGGATTTTGACGGGCAGCGAATCAAAACTAAATCCAAAATCGTGCATCTAGCCAAATGTACCTTAAAAAACGTCAGAAAAAAAATCCGTAATCTGTGTCATAATTTATACGGATCGGGATCAGGATTACGGACTTGACATCGATACGGATTACGGATTAAAAATCCGTAAAATCCGTAGTCCGTAAAAAATCCGTATGCCATTTATTTGCCCATCCGAGTAAATTATGCAATGCTTTCTGAAAATAAGCGACTTTTGCTTTATTGCATATTTACATTTTAACATAATACGGTGCTTGCGCGTTTTATAAAAACCGCCATCTAGTCTTGTTTTATAAATCCGCCAGTCGCGTTTTATAAATCCGCCATCTAACAATTCGCGTTTTATAAAACCGCCAGTCGCGTTTTATAAATCCGCCAAAATGGAAAGGCGCGTTTTATAAATCCGCCAGTCGCGTTTTATAAATCCGCCAAAATGGAAAGGCGCGTTTTATAAATTTGTCAATATGCAAATAACCAACAAAAATACTAAATTTATTTTTTTTAATACTAAATAGATCGATAAAAATATTTTTATGTGACAATATGTGCCAGGTTCCATGGCATTTTACGCGTCCCAACAACAGTTTACGCGTCCCATGGCATTTTACGCGTCCCAAAAACAGTTTACGCGTCCCATGGCATTTGTGTCCATGGCAGGGATGTCATTCCGAGGCTCAAAAATTTTCGGAAACCAGAATTAAGTGCTATCCCTGGTCCATAAAGTATAATAACTCATACACAGGCAACTCGAACAATGGCTTAGACTAGGCCTAAGCTTTTGGCTTAAACCTAGGCTTAGGCTTTTTTGTAAAAATTTTTTATATTAGTAACTTTCTGTTGACATCATTAACACACCGTTTCAAAAGGTACTCATGGAGTTTGGGTCCCCCTTTTGGGTCAAATTTTTCAAAAGCGTAGCCAGACAGTCAGACAGTGCACTATTTCCTTCTTTATTTTTCTCACTAACAAATAAGCGGAAGAAAAGAAGGAAATAGTGCACTGTCTGACTGTCTAGCTACGCTTTTGAAAAATTTGACCCAAAAGGGGGACCCAAACTCCATGAGTACCTTTCAAAAAACGAGACATGAACCAATAAATAGAGAGTGCAGAGAAAAAACATCTCTCTTTTTGGCGTACTATTTCTTTATCTCTGTTAATAGAGAAAAACCGAATTTACTTCGCCACATATAACTTTTTTTCTACTCATACAATTTACACCAAATTTTGCATGTCGATAGAGAAAAAAATTCTGCATCGAACGTATCAAATGTTTTCCAATAATGGCGAAGATACTATGTATGTATGTATGGTCATTGAAAATGGATAAGTAATTCAATTTTTGGCATTACTGATTTTTAGGTTTTTTCCAATTTTTCCCCATTTTAAAAATGGCCGACTCCATGTTCAAGTATGACCAGGAGGAGCAGCGGATGATACGCAATGTGAAGCCATGGGAGCAGGATCCGCACTATTTCAAGGTCTTAAACAATTCGAACAAAAAACTAAAAATTTCCCATTTTCTTCGGGGTAGGGATTGGTCTGAAATGAGTGTCGGCTTCGTTAAGGGTCCTTCTTTGGTCTTTAATAAGTTTAAATGAACCCATTTTACTCGTCCATGTTTAAAATGAACACTTCAAAATCTTTTTTTTTATTTTATTTGTCATTTGTTACATGGTAAAAATCTTATTAGAAGTTGGAAATACCACTAAAATTGCTAAAAAAAATTTTTCGGCGACGTTTTTTGATTTTGATTTAACATAAAGAAAGATTATTTTTTAGTTTCCGACGGTACTTTTGAATTGGCGCCTTTGAAATTCCAACAAATTTGGACAATTCACGGATTGGTTAGAGCTTAAAGTTTAGATTTTATATTCTAATGTAACTGCTTTAAGCTTGAAACATCGAACGGAGCTGAATGGACTCCTTTACTACTCTCCATAATGAAGAAGCGGTTATTAAAATACATTTATTTAAATAATTTAAAAAGATTTAAAATATAGAGACCAATCTTCATATGATGCAATTCTTTCTCAATTAAATACAATTTGGGGTACCAAAGTTTTGGAAGGAATTAATAGAATACATACAGATTTTGGCTATAGTTGAGCTTATAACTCTCCTTTCTCGAAAATTTTCGAATTTTAAAGGATTTTTTTCAACATTTTGCCGGGTTTTTTTTTGGTCACTGAACGAAGTGTAATTTACTTTTTCCCCAATTGTTCTTACATAATCCCAGGTGTCGTTGGGATCGTTGGTCACTAAGTGCCAATTTTGAAATCAGCGCACATTTCAACTAGTCCATTTTTTTTTTGAAATTTAGGCACCGAAACGCGGGTGAACGCGCAGGCCCAGGCCTACGAATTTATGACCAACTTCAGCGAAAGTTGCGAGGCGGTTGGCCGTTTGGAAAAGGTGTGTTTTTTTAATTCGTGTGAAATATTAGCGTTTTGTCCCGTCTTGTTCCAATTATTGCGGACTCTTACAAATCATGCTTTGGAGGGGCTGTGCGAGAAATTTTCGAAAATGGTTTTTTTAAATTTGTTCAAATTTGGCACAGGTGGTCGGCTGGTACCACTCCCACCCGGGCTACGGCTGCTGGCTGAGCGGCATTGACGTGAACACGCAGTCCATCATTTCCAAAAAATTCTTGCTGAGAATGATGAAAGAATTGTTAATCTCTTAGCTGGCTCAAATCCCAGACCAAGGGATAAAACCTATGAAGAGATTGATAATAAAATATTAACAATTTTAAATGAATATGAGGTGTTCGAAATAATATTAATAAAATTTTAAAAATCACTTAAGGAAATGGTCGATAAGGGTGAAATTTCCGAAAATGATTTTTCACAAACGACAGAAACATATTTAAACCGTTTGTCTTATCTGTTACTGCAATTAGATGATAAAGGAATTTCAACTCGAAAAGACCAAAAAATCAAAGAAGTAAATTGTCATTTAAGCAACCATAGATCGTTATTTTAGAGAAAAAGAAAGTTACGCCTTGAAGAATCGAACGAAAAAGAAATTACGAACGGACAAATTCTCGCTAATATCACAAACAAAAAATTTGCGAAAAGTCAAAGCACTGAAAACACCTTAACTAGTCAAGAAAACGAGGGTTTAAAGAAAAATAATTAAAAAATAAATTAAATTAATTACTATTTTATAACAGTTGAACATGTTAAAACTATGGCTCGGTCGGAAATAAATTTGGTGTTCAATACTGTTAATGCAGATGAACGAGAAGAGCTCTGTCAAACGTGGTTTTACACCTTTAGTAAATACATCTTAAATTAATAATAATGATAATAAATTATAGAATAAGTTCAACTAAATTAAAAAATATAGGTGAGGATACTATAGAATATCCTGCGCAATTTGAGTTTAATTCTTCTGAATACGGGCCTGGAGAAACAATCGAAATAATTGGGGATGGAAATTGTGGCTGGCGAAGTATATCTCTTGCTTTAACTGGTACGGAAAGGAACCATTCAGAAATTCGCAAAAAAACAATTTTTTTTTTGCGATCATTTTCTTTGTTTTCAGTATTATTCTTTGGATGTCACTTATTTCAAGTCATCACTGGACTCCAAAATGTTCGACGCTTTCTGGAACACTTATTGGGTGCGTTTTACAAGTATTATACAATTTTTCAAAACATTTAGCACCGGGGATAATGACCAATTTTTTTTGCCTTTTTGGAGTCAAATTTCAAAAAAAAAAAAAATTTTTGACAAATTTCATGTTTTTGTTTGTCACCTAATCTTTTCCCTCCGTCCTCCTCAGGTGAGCACATTGTGTGCCAATCCGTTGCGGACCAACGCAGAAATTTCGGTTAGACTAATTATTTTATATGCTAAAAATTTTACATTAACTATTTTAAGCTTTCAATAAGTCAAAAGAAGTCTTCACATTCAATATTTTTATATTACCATGATGCGCATTTTGAACTCATAAAACAACCACAAAAGATAAAATAGTTATTTATTTTATATTTAAGTAACAATATGTATTAAATTTATTTAATTTTCCCTTTTGTAAATTGCAAAGAAATATTGTGGTACGTATTGTGGAACTTCATTTTTCGACTCTTGCATAATAGCCCCTGTTATATGGTTTTGCAATTTTAAAAAAGACGGTTTTCATTTTGTATAATTAACAACATTCCCAAACTTTACCAACTCGCACCTCTTATCGGCCCTCCATATTTATTTATTTATTCGTGAATAAAAAGTCATCAGAAGGGCAAAAAACCACTTACTCTGACGACTGTTCAGATAGTATGTCGTAGAGTAAGTAATATAATATATATGGATGATCAAAAAAATAAAATCAAAATATATGAATAAAATGAGGTCAAAGTCAATTGAGATCGATAACACAAATGTCAAATCACTTAAAAAATTAATTCTGTTTTTGCTTTTCCGGTTATTACCCTAATGAATTTTTAAGTTTTGTTTTAAATTGATTTAAAGAATTTGTTTTTATTAGTTCTTTATCAAGTTGATTCCACAATTTTGTTACCCTCCCGGCAAAGGGAATGAATTTTTTGCCTATTTTATATTTTGTGTTAAATCTGTAAAAGGGGATGTTAAAGCGTGTCGATGGATTAAAAATTGAAAATAGTTTCAGATCTTTATTTTATGCGCCATGAACAGATCAAATAGCTTTCGCCTATTCTCAAGTGTCGGCAGTTGCAGGTATTCTAATCGATTTTGGTATGGAATTGGTGGAAGGCTGCATTTAAAAAATACCCGTTTGGTGAAATATTTTTGACACTTTTCTATTTTTTTAATATTTTTTTGAAGAGACGGATTCCAAACCTCCGGAGCGTATTCCAATAAAGGCCTAATATAAGTTTTATATAACGTAATCCAAATCTTAGATGATTTGGATTTAATTATTCGAAACAAGGAACGCATACGTAAATACGCATTCCTTGTTATTTTGTTTACATGATCGGAAAATTGTAATTTATTATCAATGTTTACTCCTAAATCCCTAATTGTATCCACAGCATTTATTGTATTTCCATCAAATTTATATGTTTCTTTTGGGTTTTTTGAACCCAAATATAATACAAAAGTTTTTTGAACTGAAACTTTTATTTGCCATTTATTTGCCCATTCGAATAAATTATGCAATGCTTTATGCATAATTTCTGTATCTGCTCTTGCTTTATAGCATATATACAATTTAACATCATCAGCATATAATTTTATTTTCACTCCTGATGGCAAAGCATCAGGAAGATCGTTAATATAAATCAAAAATAGTAAAGGGCCCAGGACAGAGCCCTGGGGGACACCAGAGCCAACTTTTTTATTTGAGGATAAAGCATCCCCAATTTTAACACGAAAAGTCCTATTACTCAAAAAGCTTTTTATCCACATTAAAAGTTTGCCCCGTATACCAATTTTTTCCAATTTGTATAAAAGTAAGTTATGGGGCACTGAGTCAAAAGCTTTCTGAAAATCAATATAAATACAGTCAACATTTTTTCCATTAATAATTGCATCATACCAATCTTCCACAACTGTTATTAATTGACTTGTTGTAGACCTATTTCTAACAAAACCAAATTGGTATTCCGAAATTTTATTGTTTTTTAGGAGAAAGTTGTAAATATTTTGGCTAAGAATTCTTTCCATAACCCTGCAAAGTGAGCAGGTTAGAGAAATAGGCCTATAATTTTCAGGATTAAATTTGTCCCCTTTTTTGAAAAGAGGAAAAACAATTGATTCCTTCCAGATATCTGGAAGAGAACCAGAGTCTAATGAAATCCTGAAAAGGTCAGTAATAACAGTTGCTAATGAAGGATGGCAATTTTTCAATGTTTTATAGCTAATATTATCCGGAGAAGTTCCATTTTTATTCGGAAGTTTTCTTAAAAGTTTTTGGGTCTCAATGATGTTAAATTCTATATCTGATATAAAGCTTTGATTAACAAAAGTGTTGTCCAAGCTTAGAAAGCCTGGATCAACTTCAGAATTGTTAAACGAATTTACAAATAAATTGGCAAATAATTCACATTTTTCTTGGTCATTATGATAGCATTTGTTTTCAGAAACCAAATTCGGTATTTCAAAGGGATTAACATCGCATTTTTGTATATATTTAAAAATTGAATTTTTTCCCTTTGAAATAGCCTTTTGTTCAAGTTGAGAATGAAATTTTTTTGTTTGTATTTTTATGTGTAAACTAATGCTATCATAAAGTGCCCTTTTTGTTGGGTCGATTTTACACAGCTTATATAGTTTGGCCTTTTCTTTAATGGATGCCAATAAATGCGTTGGATATTTAGGGGCTAACTCTTTTTTGGTAAGTCTTTTTATCGGAATACACTCGTTTAAGGTTTCTAGCAGTGTTTTATTAAAGGCGTTATATTTTTCATTTACACTGAAATGACCCTGAGATAAGGTGCTAATTCTAGATGAAATAACCGTATTTAAAAGAGACACATTCGACGGGGTGAACCGTCGAATATTAATAAATTTGGGTTTTTGAGTAGTTTTTGGAATAGACATAGTGAAAAATTGCGCCAAATGATCTGATGAAAAAACCCCGCCTTCAATATTACACTGCTTTACAATTTGATCATTTGCCGATAGAACTAAATCTAACCACGAGTTCTCCCTCGTTGGTCCATTCGTGGCATTAAAGAGAGAAAGCTTACTGAAAAAGTGGCAAAAAATTTCACCAAATTTACTCTTAGAAAATGGATGCCCTTCCTTCCATACCAGGTCTCTTTTTGAAAAATTAAAATCACCTAAAACAACGTAATTTTGGCTTGAAAATTTTTCCAAAAATTTGAAAAGTTCCATAGTTTGTTTGTACGTTGTTTTTGGTGGTCTATATACCAATGCAAATTTTGTTGATTTTAAATTTTGTAATTGGAAAATTAAAATTTCACAATTAAATTTTGTGCCGGAAAATTTTATGAAAAATCCTATTTCCTTTTTGATCAAAATACCACAACCGCCACCACGAGAACAACTTTTGGATTTTCGTGATGCAAAAATGCAGTTGTAATTTTCTCTAGTCCATGGACTAAGAGGAATTTCCTCATTTTCGTTAGTCCATGATTCCGTGATTAGTAATAAATCTGTATTTTTGTTTGTTAAAGTTAAAGATATTTCGTCAATTTTGTTCATTATAGAACGAATATTAATTAAACAACAGCTTAGACCTTTTAAATAATTAACATCCCCTTTAACTGTTTGTAAGAAATTAAAATTGTTTATTTTTTTATAAAAATTTTCTACCAACCGGAAAAAGCAAAAACTTTTTTTGTAAAAATTTATATGATTTTTTGGTGATTTGACATGAAAATTTAAAAATTTTTACGAATTGTGTCAATGTCACTGCGCAGGATGACCTGATTCGCGTAGATAATCCAATCTCCCGCGTCTTCTTTTCTTTTCTTTGCGCACTGCTCAATTAATTTCCGGCGTTCGGCCAATTGCTCCTTGGTCATGCTTTCCCTGATGCGCGCACCATGTAGAGCATTCAACGCCAAAGCTTTGCCCTTCATTCTGAGCACATGCCGAGCCGCATGTCGCGTGGGAAATTCCATTTTGAGCGGTCTCGCTCTGTTGGGCGTTCGCATGCCGACACGGAACACCACTGGCGTTTGGTCGAGGTCCACTGTGTCCAAAATCAAATTGACCAGTGCTCTGTCCGCCTCCCCACGCTCCGACGCTTTCCCGGATTGGAACTCCGGCACATTGGTGATGACAACGGTTCGCTGTCTGCGGTCTTCCTCAATCGCGTCATTCGCCGTCACTTGAGATTGAACTAGAGACGAAGCGGTGGCCAACAGCGAGTGCAACTGCTTAATAAGCAGTTTTGCGTAGTCGGGAATGGCGCTGTCGTTGTCAATTTCGGGGGGAATTTGAAGCTGGTCAAGGGAAGTTAAGAATTTTTTTGGTGCGGTGTTGTCCATGGGAACGAATCCATTCTGATCGGGAAGGCACGCGACGCGTTGGAGAAGTACCGGCACAACGCGGTGATCGGCAACATAATGCAGCAGCGGAAGCGGCACGTGACATTTGTGTATCCGAGAAGTGAAGACCGAGCGCCGGAGAACATTTGGCTCAGCGAAGAGGCGATTGACCAGTTTTATATCGAGAAGCTTATTTAAAAAATCAAGCTGTTCGATCAGCATGCCGAATTTGTTCGCCGTGCCGCCACCCGGCAACACCCCAGCAACAATGATCAATCCCAATAATTAATTTTTTTTTTTTTTAATGCCTTTAATGGCCGTTGAGAATATAAAGTGATTTCCATTAATTGTTCACCTCTTTTTACTCTTACATTATTATATGTCCATCTCACATTTTCTACTACATATGCCATAATTGTTTTGATTTTTTCTATTGAATAAAATGACGTTTTGATTTTCGCGCACAAATTAATACAACGTTGAATCAAATTCGTCATCCAAATTGGCTATGTGTTGTGCTTTTATATTGTGCTATCTTTCCATTTCCGCTTTCTTTCTCATGATCTATTGGGTCAATGCTAACCGATCGTGCCAATTTTGTTGGGCTTTTCTTTTATAAAACGCGACAGCACGACATAATACTGCTACATATAATTTCGCTTTCACTCCGGATGGCATAACAACAAATATTTTCCAATTAATAATTGGGTTATACCAATCAGTCACAACATTTGCTTCTTAAAATTATTTTATGACGCATTCGCATGTTTTTTTTTGTTTAATTGATTTCATATACAATTTAGAACGTCAGAATATATTGATGCTTTAAATTTTTTTTTAATATTATTTCATAAAAATAAGAAATGTATTTAACTATTTTGATAATTCAATTAATTTGCTTGCATTATATAAAAACAATGAAAATTGAAAAAGACAATTATGATATGTTTGATGAACTATTTGAAAATATCAACTCTTTGTATGCAAAACAATTAAAGAAAGAAAAGAATGCAAAAATTGATGAAATTCAAATTAAGACCGAAAATTGTCATCAAAATTTTTCAATTGAACTTCCAATTTTGAAAATGGAAAATTGTCATAATGATGGCCAAGAAATAATAATTAATTCGCTTTCAATGAACAATGACAAAATTGTTGGCTATGAAAATGAAATTGAAGTAAGCTTGGCCAAAACACATGTGCAAAAAATGGAACACAGTCAATTAACTAATGAAGCAATAATTAATGATCACCTTCATCAAGTAAGAGATGGGGACAATATTTTATCAAAAAACGATAATGATGAGACAAGAGCAATGGTAATTAGCCAATTTGATGAGATGAAAGCAAAAGTGCAGCGAAGTGGCAAATATAAAAAAGAAAACAAAGCGAAACATAAAAATCCCAGCCCTAGTTATTATTCACAAGGCTGCCAGATTATCATTTTGATGATTTCAATGATGCTTTTCTTTTTGAAATGATGATTTTGAAAATTTTTATTTGGCAGCCCTCCTGTTATTCACATTAATTACCATTTGTTTGTTAAGGTTGTCCAGAATAAAATGAATATTTTTGATCAGAAAATTGATTCGAAATTCCGACACAAAACGAGGAGATTATTTCCATTTTTTATATTGTTGAATATTAAATTTGTCTAATTAGTAAACTCAGTATAAACTGACCTTCCAAATTCGGTGTACATCAGACGGTTACCTATCATTTCGTCACTGATCGTTTCGTCACTGTTCAGTTCGTCACTGATCATTTCGTCACTGAGAAATAATTTTTTAAAAATGTTTGACAAAATGTCATTATGTAAATTATTTTCATTAAATAAAATATTTTTTATTTCGGAAATGGTTATTAAATAGATAATTATATTGAAAATAAATTCTGTTATTATTTTTTAATATGTTTTTTTAAATTCTTTGTTTCAACCCTCAATATGAAACTATTTTTGCAGGCCAAAGAGGAAATATGGATAATAAACAAAGATTAGAAATCATAAATGCGTTTGAACAAGTGAAAGAAGAAATCAAAAGGAAATTTAAAATACGAACAACCGAAAAAATTAAAATGAAAATTGCACAAAAATTTGGCATTTGCATTAAGACAATTTACAAATGGAAGGCACAACTTGGCTTAAGCAATTACTGTGCGATTTATCAAAAAAAATATATATATATATAAATTGGATTTTATTTATTTATTTTTTTGAAATGCAAAATTATTTTTTAGTTGACAGAAAATATTGTGATGCCCAAAAAAAGGATTTGCTGCAAAAATATTACAGAAGTAAAAGAAGAAATCCGACAATTAGTGATAATAACATTGCAAAACAATTGAAAGTTTCTAGAAAATCAATCTTCTGTTGGAAACAGAAACTTAATTATAAAAGCCAATGAATTACAATACTAATGAGGCAATCATTCCAACCCAACGAATTATTGAGACACATTGTTCTTTTTCTTTCCATTCGATTCATTGTGCTTGTTGTAACTAGCTAGAGCTTATATTTTTAGGCTTTTACCTATTTTTTTCTGAGCTCTCTAATGTCTGAAACGCAAGAAAAACATTTATTTTTTTGGTTGTCGTTAGGCTACTTCTCGTTTATTCTCTCCGGATAAATATGAGATATTAAAATCCAACAAATCAAAATGGAAAGAAATTTAAAAAAGATAAAGAAATTCAAATATATTTGAAATCCCAAAAATTCTTCAGCACATATAAACATCTATTGTTTTCAAACATTCTCAGCTGATGATGCCATATTTTCAGGCTTCTTGATTAATGATGTATCGTCGCGGCGAATCTGAAAATTGTGAATATCAAACAGCAGGGCCCCGATTTGATTTATTTATTAAAAGATCCCAAAATATGGTTTAAACCTTAAAAGTGCTTAATATGTGCTAAAAAATTGGAAGAAAAAAGTTGTTTAAAACAGCCCATTTTTTCTCAAAATGCTTAATTTTAAATATTGTTTATTTATTAAAAAAATTTTCTAAAATAATTTTTATGTGCCAAACCCCCAAAATATTTTGTACATTAAAAAAAATTATTTTTTTGGAAAATTACTCGAAATGCTTTTGGAATTTCTTTTTCCATCGTTTCCAATTGTTCAATTCCGATCATTTGTTTCAAGAATTTGGTAATTGCATTTTTCAGCTCATTTTCAATAAAGGTTGTTGTGAGCTCGGGCATATCTTCCTCATTTTCCAAAACGGATAAAAATTCTAAAAAGAATGGGAAGAAATAATTAAAAATAATTATTGTACATTGAACAGAATACTGTCGGTCCAATAGGGAATAGGTACATAATCCAAGATAATTCAAAATTTTTCTTGATGGCGAACCATTGCCAGAAACAAAATGTGTAAGGGATTTGGGCATTTTAATCGATCAAAAACTATCCTTCTCTAACCATATTAATAAAATTTTAAAAAACTTCATATTTTTCTTGTTATCAGCTTCTCCGAGCGTTAAAAACTCGGAAGCTTGAAACATTAATTTCCGCATATAAAAGCTATATCATCAGACCACAGTTAGAATACGCCACAGAAATTTGAAATCCATTAAAAAAAGAAAATGTCCACACAATTGAAGCAGTCCAAAAATTTTTTTACGAGAAAAGCCTTCAAAAAATGTGGGCTTGTCCCAGTGCCGTATGAAGAACGGTTAAATATTTGCGGAATTAAGACATTGGAAATTAGGCGAAAAATTAATATATATTACAAAAACAAAAAATTATTTTTTTAATAGGGTTATTAATTCATGGAATTTATTATCGAAAAATATTGTGGAAATAAATGACCCCAAAAAATTCCGAGAAATTGCAAAAGGAATAAGTAAGCAATAATGCATATTTTCCCTAATTGACACTTATTTTGTGATTATTGACTATCATTTATGTTTATTTTGATTTTGATTTCATTTTATTTTATTTTACGCCACTGCTAGACACACCGAGTCAAAAAACGAGACATGTGTAAATAAAGAGAGAGTGCAGAGAAAAAAACATCTCTCGTTTTGGCGTACTATTTCTTTGTCTCTGTTAATAGAGAAAACCCGAATTTACTTCGAACAGCATAACTTTTTTTTCCTCAGGCAGAATTTCTTCAAATTTTGCATATCGATAGAGAAAAATATTCTGCATCTAATGATAGGTCAGAATACCGAGAATTCCTGGTCTGGGTCTAAGCCTCGTAGGATTACAATACCAGAACAAGACTGGACGTGAAAAGAAAATGCAGAATTCGGAAACCGAAAATTCCTGTCTTTCTCTAAGTCTCGGTGGGGTGACAATGCCGAAATTGTATAGCTTTAATCAGATCCAGTTAAACATGGTTTGACCGAATGTCCTAAAATTCATGGTATTTCATCCCTGACCAATATTGGACCGGCTATGCCGAAAACCCGTAAAGTGTCGACTCAGTCTTGGGATGCCAATATCGGCAATTGGGATGGTCTATCTGATCAGTCCCTGTCAGACACGATCACGCCAAGTCCCGTTTCGTCTTGGGATGAAAACGCCAGCAGGATTTGGACTGATCAGGTCATATTAAGCAGTTTCACGTAAAACCAAATCTAGGTCTTGGGGTGACAATGCCGGGATTTGGACTAATCTGTCTGATCAGACACTGTTAAATACGATCACATAACGTCCCGTCTAAGGAAAAGCCAGTCTTAACCAAAAAAACCTAAATACCATTCCCGGCTTAGCTTTAATGAATGACTGGCCTGGTCTCAACTGATTACGCAATTTTTGCACATTGTTCACAAATTTTTTCATCCTGACAGCACTGATTTTGACAAACTCTTCTTGCAATGTCGGAAGGCTTTTATTAGCTTTTTCAATGAATGCCCTAACTTTGTTTTTCATCATATTCTTATAACGGAACATAGCTGAACTCTTTCCCGCTGTCTTTGTTGCTAAATCTAGCATGATTTCGCGATTGGTTTTCTAAAAAAAAAAGTTAATTTCATAAAAGAATTTTACAAAAATGTGTCCTAAGCATACATTTATTCTCAGCGATGTGATATTAATTTCCTAGACACTATTTAAATGAAATTTTTCAAATTCAAAAATTCAACTAAAAAACCCACAATTGACAAAGTGGCATTATTGTTGGAAAGTGGAAAGTCCAAAGCGCTCACCGCATCATCGTCTTGGCCCTTATCATCTCCCATCAATTGCCTAATTTGTTCGAATTTTTGTCGAAAAATTTTAGACATCGCAATGATGCCTTTGCCATTGACATGTTCGTCCATCAAAAATGCCGTCTTCCCATTCAATTCATTTTCATAAATTAAGCACTTCATTTTGACAATCATTTTGATCAAAATTTGATGCACATTGTCGTCCGAATCATTATTGTGTTCATTTTTCTCCAATGATTCTGCCAACTCTTTTTTTGCTTTTTCGACAGCGTCTCCGTAACAAAATCCCTGATCATCGCTAATTGAGGATTTCATATATCTGTTCGATTCCTCGTCATAAAATCCCTTATTTTCTTTGATCTCCTCCTGAATGTTCTCCAATTTTGCAAAGAATTTTTGCACATTTTCTTTGTTCATCTCTTCACAACGTGCACTTTCTTCGATTTCCAGTAGTTCAATTTCCATGATCAATGTGTTGAAATCGGCACGAAATTGTTGCACAAACATTTTCAGAATGGATAAATTGGCCTTTTGACTATTCCCAGCGGAAGGTTGGCCAACATTTTGGTCCTCACAATAACGGATGGCTTCGGTCAATGAGTACAAAAAGTGTGAATTGCTTTTGTCGAATTTACAGTTTGGCTTTTCGTCATTTGGTGCGAGGCACAAAAAATTCATTTTGCCAACTTCGCTCGCTAAGGAATTCAGTTGCAGCTTTATTTTTTCATTGCTTTCTTAATTGTTTTATTTAAGCATTTGTTTTATGAATTATTTTAATGTAATTATTCCTAAGTTCGGCATTTGTGTGCCATTTCATTTGGTACCGACCGGCCACAGGGATAAAACTGGGAGCCGGAAAACCCGAGACCCAAGCGGAAATCCGACATCAAATTTTTTAAATAATTTTTTACAGTTATTTTAGTTGACATTCAATTAGAAATCTTTAATTTTAAATGAGTTAATCCTTAATTTTAAGTTGAAAGAAAAGGATAAATTTGTTATTCCATTCGATAGGATACTGCCCGTAATACTGATCAATTTGTCTGATCAGCTTCGGATTTGCATTTAAATTTGGTGATTGTATTCCGGTCTCTATTTCCTAGATCTTCGATACTTCGGGATCTCAAATGATTACAAATCTTTTCAATTATGGTTTAATAAAACCAACCAGCCGCTAAATTGGTTTCAGTGTCTTCAATTTCATTAATTTTTTATCCGTGCAAATCTTAATATGGTGCATCGAGGTATTTTGTTGGGAAATTATAAGATTATGTTTGATAAAATCGACTGGCTCGGCCGCTTCGCGGCCTCGCATCCTTTTTTTGCTTTTTCTCCAATCGTCGGACTCAACTCACCAGCATTTCAATCACCGGGACTCAATTCTCCAGGAGTTCAATCACTGGGACTTTATTTTCCTGCGTTTCAATCACTGGGACTCAACCCTCCAGCATTTCAATCACTGGGACTCAACCGGTATTTTTTCCGTTTTGGGGTTTAGATTTGAAAAATTAGCGCAGACTGGGACTCAACCCTCCAGCATTTCAATCACTGGGACTCAACCCTCCAGCATTTCAATCACTGGGACTCAATCCTCCAGCATTCCAGTCACTGGGACTCAACACACCAGCATTTCAATCACCGGGACTCAATTCTCCAGGACTTCAATCACTGGGACTCTATTCTCCTGCGTTTCAATCACCCGGACTCAGTTTTTATGCATTCCAATCACCGGGACTCATTCTCCTGCATTTCAATCACTGGGACTCAACCCTCCAGCATTTCAATCACTGGGACTCAATTCTCTTGCATTTCAATCACTGGGACTCAACCCTCAAGCATTTCAATCACTGGGACTCAATTCTCCAATGATTTGGAAATGTTGGAAATGTATGGCGATAATATGGTTAAATATCAAGTACAAAACCGAAACTTGATCAACAAGACTCAATACTCCTGCGGCTTTGAGCGCCTCGTTGAAAATTTTTGCGATTATTTGAACCTAGAAAAATTGTCAGAAGATCAAAACATTTTGGGAATTGTGCCATTGATTGATTATCAGAAAATGG
This sequence comes from Heterodera glycines, assembly GCA_004148225.2. NCBI lineage: Eukaryota > Metazoa > Nematoda > Chromadorea > Rhabditida > Heteroderidae > Heterodera > Heterodera glycines. The sequence goes on along the minus strand of CP049712.1, from coordinate 16,022,714 downwards.
TGTCGTGGAAGAAATTGTGTTAGGCGCTAACATTTCTCTTGCATTTCAATCACTGGGACTCAAGACACCAGCATTTCAATCACCGGGACTCAACTTTTGGGTTTTTCCAATTTTTTTACATACTATTGCTACTATATATAGCATATTGAGTTTTCATTGTTGCTTTTTTTCTTAATTATATGAATTTTTTTAAATTTTCCATACCTTGGTTGTCTTGATCTTTATTATTATTCCGGGATTCAACCCTCCAGCATTTCAATCACTGGGACTCAATTCTCTTGCATTTCAATCACCGGGACTCAACCTCTTGCATTTCAATCACTGGGACTAAATTTATCCTTTACACTCATTGATTTTTTGATTAATTAAATGCTTATTTGACTAACAAATAAGCCTCCAGCATTTCAATCACTGGGACTCAACCCTCCAGCATTTCAATCACTGGGACTCAACCCTCCAGCATTCCATTCTTAGGATTTTTTGCGTAATTTAAAAACATAGCCTTTTAAGAAGAGGTACAAATAAATACTGAAGCCGTTATTCTCTTGCATTTCAATCACCGGGACTCAACCCTCCAGCATTTCAATCACTGGGACTCAATTCTCCAGGACTTCAATCACTGGGACTCTATTCTCCTGCGTTTCAATCACCCGGACTCAGTTTTTATGCATTCCAATCACCGGGACTCATTCTCCTGCATTTCAATCGGGACACACGCGTTTCGGCGCCGCGCGTTTCGGCGCCAGCCTAGTTTTTGGACTATAACTTTTTTCTTTGTCAACGAAATCAAACATTGTTGGTATCATTCGAAAGCTGTAAATGTCCTATATTAGCCTACAAAATTTTGAAAAATTATGTAAAGGTTCAAAAAAATTATGGCCAGAACAACTTAAAAAACCAGATTTTCCAACTTTTATGGCCATAAATTTGTTCAAAATTGATGAAATTTTTTGGAATTATGCAAGATAATAGAGAATCTGAAGGGCTTTCGAATGATACCAATAATTTTTGATTTGGTTGACATAGAAAAAAGTTATAGTCCAAAAACTGGGCTGGCGCCGAAACGCGCGGCGCCGAAACGCAGTGGACCCATTTCAATCACTGGTCAATTCTCTTGCATTCCAATCACTGGGACCTAACCTCACCTGGTCCTTCGGCATCGCAATCATCGAGACTCAATTCTGCGAAATTCCAATCACCGGAACTCAATTCTGCGACATTCCAATAACTGGGACTCAACCCACCAGCATTTCAATCACTGGGACTCAACCCTCCAGCATTTCAATCACTGGGACTCAATTCTCTTGCATTTCAATCACTGGGACTCAATTCTCTTGCATTCCAATCACTGGGACCTAACCTCACCTGGTCCTTCGGCATTCCAATCACTGGGACTCAATTCTGCGATATTCCAATCACCGGGACTCAATTCTGCGACATTCCAATAACTGGGACTCAACTAACCAGCATTCCAATCACTGGGACTCAATTCTCCATCATTCCTATTCCCGGGACTCAATCCCACCAGCATTCCAATCACTGGGACTCAATCCTTCACTTTTCACGGATTCTTCGGCATCGTAATAACCGAGGACTCAGTTCTCCGCCATTCCAATCACCGAGGACTCAATCCTTCACTATTCCAAACAATGAACTCAATTTTACGGAGTCATCGGCATGTCAATCACGGGACTTAATTCAGACCTGTTCAGCATAATTTTGGAATTTTAAAAACGTATTTCTATTATGAAATACAATTTGCGTAGAAAATCCTTTTCATTATAAATACTTGTTCTCTTACATTTTAATAATTTCTTTTACATAAACATCTACATACAAAAAAAGAACAAATAAACTGACCTTATATCGTTAAAAGAAACTTATTTTTGTCAAAACAAACAATAAGTGCGATAAATCCATCCAATTAAAACCGTATCCATTAAAAGAGGCATAATTGACATCCGCTTTAATTACAAAAAAAAAAAAAACTACTCAATAAAACAGTCAAACAATTTCTCGAACCAAACTTAATTCAATACAATATCAAAACTAAGTGTAAGATCATTTCCATTGACTTTGCATATACAAAAACAATTCTTTTTCTTTACAAAAGTGTTAAGAGCATTCATTTTCAAATGAATATTTTTAATAGCAAAAACAAATTACTTTTCACTTAACAAATGCAATAGAAAGCATTAATTTCTATTTCTTTATGTTAATAAAACACACAAAATCTATTTTGTCATCATTAAAAAAGAAAAACAGAAAAAACATTTTTTAAAAGACTGCTTTTTGCAAAAACTAACAAAACGAAAATGAAAAAAGCAAAACCAAACATTTCATTTTCAAATCATTTTTTAACGCATAAAAAAACAAAACGCCACACAAATTCAAACACGGACACATACATACGGACACTCAACTTTATTATATAGGATAATTGTTCGGCATGTTTCTTTCCATTCATCCAAAGAATGGAGCGTTGCAAACACAGCAAAATGAGTTCCGATAAAAGCAAGCAGAAAAGGAGTAAAAATTTTCATTTTTTTCTAAAAAAATTATTAATTTGATTTAATTAAAGATTTTTTTTATTGTTTAAAAAATGAAAATTGCCGTATTTAATAAGAAATAGACACTCATTTATTATAATTTGCTTATGTAAATACAAATCAAATGGCGTCTTTTGGTGACGCACGAATATATATGTGGCAGTTCGACCAATAATTTATTAATTGTTTGCAGTGAATGCCATCCTACTAATGAAAAAATGACAATTAATTTTATATTACTAGGGCTGAAAACTTAGTGATTTAATTTTTTGCAGCTTTGTTTCAACGAAATATGCATGAAAGCACCTTTTTTGCGTGAAAATTCATAAGTTACTACGAAATTTTTGAAAATGCTGATCAGTCATAAAATGCCAAAAGTGCGCAAAAATAAAAATAAGCCATGTAAAATGCTTTAATGCTTCAAACAAATTCAAAAATGCTCGTGCTTTGTTTTCTATCTGTTTGGATTTCTTGGCCATCAAAATCGTCATTTGACAATTTTATCAGCAAAATTACGCAAAAAAGACGAGCAAATAAATAATGGGGCGATTTGTTGGAAAAGTGTAAGGCAACGAACGCCCTTTTTTGCGCCCCTCACATTAACAAATTTAAACGCCAAATTCAATTTATCAGAAGGGCTGTAAATTTCATGTAAATATTTATTATTATTATTTTCCTGGATTCTCTATGCTCCGAATAGAGGAAAAACACTTTCTTTTTGGACTTTTTCTCACTTTTTTCGTTCATAATTTCTAAAATTCTTTTTTTGGAGTTTTATGTGTTTCTGCCACGCGACCAAAAGCATGGCAAAAATGTATAGATATAAATCTATAATAAAATTATATCTATTGTTGTAATATGCTTAAATATGTTATTATGGATGGGGTTTATTTTTTACATTTTTTTGCAGGTAACTTTTCATGAGAGAAGCACGAAAACTTTTTCTCAACACATAATATGTAGATGTTTTTCATTTTTAAACCAATTTTTAGGATTACAGGAACATCTCTCAAATGAGTTGCAATTTAAAACTTAATTAAGAAATTCAATCACCGCCAAGCTTTTTGCTAATTTTTCTTAAAAACAAATCAGAATAAATTTTTTTGCCGAATTTATAAAAGTTTACATAAATATTTGACTGGAGAATATGAATTTTGTGTTCTGTTCAAACTAGAGTTGAGCGGGACCGGGAATTTTGGGCAAAACCGGGACTTTTCGGCTGGGAAAAACGGGAAAAAACCGGGTCCCGGTCAAAAGTGGTCAAAACCGGGACTTCGGTACTCAGTTGCCGTGTTCAGGTCCCGGTCCCGCTCAACTCTAGTTCAAACAAAGTAATTTGTAAGCTTAAAATACTTGCAAATTTGGAAAGTGGAAAATTTGCTGGTAACATATTTAATTCAGAAGGATTACTTAAAAAAATTGCAATGGAGCAAAAGAAAACATTTGTTTAGATTAGAGAAAAATTTCAGCCCATTTGTGGGGGGTATTTTTCACGGTGATGCGACATTTGCGGCGCAGACATTTGCGGCGCCGACACTTGCGGCGCAGACATTTGCGGCGCCCACCCAAAGTGACACTTGCGGCGCCGACTTTTGCGGCGCTGACACTTGCGGCCCGACATTTGCGGCTATTTTTTTTGCGGCGCCGACACTTGCGGCGCCCAGCCAAAGTGACACTTGCGGCGCCGACATTTGCGGCGCCCACCCAAAGTGACAAAATTTTTATCAACAACAATTCTTTTATTTTCATCGTTAAAATTCTAATCCCACGCTTCAAAACCCTTCAGGAAATACTTGTCGAGCAAGACAATTTTGACATGGATTACATTTTTGATTTATTTGAAAAATTAACAGAACGGAGAAGTCTCGACAAAATTTGCTTTCTTGGTGCGAATGGGGACACAAAAGAACTGCACAAATCCAAAACGAATTTGTCACTGCTGCTCATGTATACGTTGATGAATGGAAAGCGGATGGAAGTTTATCTTTGTGACTAATTGTTCATGATCAAGAATCGGTCAAATCAGTTTTTAGTTATTTTTGAATAGAATTAAATTGTTGTTTTGAAAAACAAATTGCATTTATCACTTTGGGTGGGCGCCGCAAATGCAAATGTCGGCGCCGCAAGTGTCACTTTGGCTGGGCGCCGCAAATGTCGGTCCGCAAGTGTCGGCGCCGCAAAAGTCGAGCCGCAAGTGTCGGCGCCGCAAGTGTCACTTTGGGTGGGCGCCGCAAATGTCGGTCCGCATGTGTCGGCGCCGCAAATGTCGGCCAATCTTTTTCACGTCATTTTTTTAAAATTGTTATTCCTTATTTTTTTTCACAATAAAATTTATATTGTAAGATGTTTTGCATCAGGCAAAAGTTATTTGAAAAGGTTGAAACTTAAATTTAAAGGAATTTTTTTTTTTACAAAATGGCCAGTAAAAATTATTAAGGTAAAAAAATGGACATAATAATTTATTTTTTTAAGCCGAATAATGCCAAATTAATTTGATTAAAATGTTTTTTTAAACAGAAAAAATGAAAATTTATTTTTAAGAGATGTTCTCGGTCTACGTCAGTTCGGCCCCAGCACGTTTCGGCCCCAGCGGGTTTTCACTTATAACTTTTTACTTTGGCATCCAAATCTAACATTGTTGGTATCATTCGATAGCCCTACGTGTCCTCTATTAGCACATTATGCCATAAAATTTCAAAATTATAAGTATATTTAAGAAATCAGAATAATTTCTACCCCAAAATCAGAACATTCTTATAAATAAGAACAAATGGAAGTTGACGAAATTTTTTGCAAATTTGCAGGCTAATATGTAGAGCATCTGAAGGGCTTTCGAATGATACCAACAATGTTGGATTTGGATGCCAAAGTAAAAAGTTATAAGCGAAAACCCGCTGGGGCCGAAACGTGCTGGGGCCGAACTGACGGGTTCCGGATGTTCTATTTCATGAAAAAAAAAAATTTTTTTGGCATAACGCCCCCTGAGGTCCCCGGCCCCCGTTTTTTACCCCCCGAGGGCTGCTCAAAATCTGTAAACAAATCTCCATTAAAAGCCAAAATTTAAGTGGCGTCGCCTGCAGTCAGCTATATTTTGTTAAAAAAATGGTGTGAAACTCAAAAAAAGGATCGGCTCGTCTGTACTTTTAAAACAAATGTCGTGAAATTAAATTTTTCAAGTTTTAAAACATGTGGATTTTTGTAAAAAAAATTTTTTAGGTGACCGAAAAATTCTTAAAATTTTGCAGACTGAAAGCCCTTATATTAAGGTATTTATCTGCAAAATTTCAATTCATTCTGACAAATCGAACTGAATAAGAAAATCAGCATTTTCAAACTTCCTGAGTTTTATAAATATAAATCTCATCCCTAGAGATAAGTGTATAATTAAATGGCAAAAAGTTTTTATTGTTGAAAAAGGCCTAAAACTTTGTGGCAACGAAATTTTAAAGTAATTTTAGTTGTCCTCATTAAAGAGACTTTGCTTCTCTAATTCCGAAAAAAGTGTGGTTAAAATGTACGTTTAAAACTACAAAAATAATATGATCGAAGACGAATCGAGAAGTGAAAAGGGTGAATTGCGTCAATGAATTAGTGAAAAATAATTGAAAATGAATGAAAAATGGTCACTTTGTTAATCCATGGCAACCAATTAAAAGTCTGGCGAGCAAAAAAATCAGAACTTTGTAGCCGTTTTTCAATGTAAATTTTGCCATTTTTGGGTCAAATTTTCAAAAAAAAAGGTAAAATGTGGTTCCGTTGGTGCTATTAGGAGCCGCTGGGAAAAATTCTGGAAAGTTGAATTTTTTTTTGACTAAAAAAGCGTATAACAAACAGAAAAATGTCTAATTCCAATTAATGACCCTATAGCTTTTTTTTTTGCAAAAGTTGCGCAAATTGGAACATGAATTAGCGCTTTTTAATGGAAAAATTTTGAACACTTCCACCCAATTTTTTAAAAATCTATCATTACAATTAAACGGTGTTTGGCTTTAAAAATTTACACAAAATTTGCAATAAAAATTTTTTTTTTCATAGGCCCTAGTTGGCGTGACATTGGAGCAGTTGCTGCGCGAAAAATTCATCAGCCGAGAGGATATTTTTGTGCAAACAAAATTCACGTCGTTGGACGGCCAGGACCCGGCACGGGTGCCCTACGACCGAACTGCGTCTTTGCCTGATCAGGTGCTGCAGCAAATGGCGTATTCAGGGGGGGGGGGGGAAGGACAGTGGATAGCCCCCGAAATCGAAAAATGGAAAATTTTGAAAAATTAACCGGTTTTCTTAGCCGTGGTCCCACTAAAAGTGGCCATTCTTAGGGCCATCATTTAGAAAAAAAAGGTTTTTTCCCCAGGTCGTGGCACCCATCATCAACCCTTTCAATAAATAATAATAATAATAATAGATTAACAATTTATGCGAGGCGCAAATGAAAAAGAATATAAAGATTTTGGAAGAGTAAAAAAAAGGGTACGGGAGACCCGGAAAAATCCACTGCCCTTACTCGTAAATTTTTTCAAAAAAACGTCATATCTCTTTTGTCAACTTGGTATCATTTTAAAGCACTTAATGTTCTCTATATACGGGAAAATGAATTCAGACCAAAATATAGTTGAATTTAACAAATAAAAAGTGAGCAAGAATAGCCTAATTCATCAAAAAATTATTTAAATTTAACAGTTTTGCACCAAAAATTCACTTTTTTATTTTTTGGGATGACTTTTAAAATTTAAGAGTAAGAAAATTCAAAACTTCTAAATGGGTCTAACCCTCATATATGCATGCAAAATAAAGAAATTTTTTACCACTGGGTGCCCTGTTGTAAATTCAATCATAATTTTTTAAATCTAATAATTTTTTATGGAAACATGTTTATAAAATTAAATGTTTTGAAATTTTGCAAGGAAATAGAAAACCATAAGAGCTATTGAATGATCCCAAGAATGTTTAATTTGGTCGACAAGCCTTGCCTTGAGTAAAATCAAATACTTTAAAATTTTGCACATTTTAATGCGGAAATTTTTGGTGTAGATAAAACAGTCAATGGAACGCAGTTTGGCGAATTTGCGCCTCGATTTTGTTGACTCTTTGGTGCTGCATGGGCCAATGCGGTAAATTTTTTAAATTGAAAAAGGGGAAATTGTGCCAATTTGGTAAAAAAATGAATAATTCATCTATACAATTTTTTTTTTGTATATCATATTTTAGTAATTTTCAAATTTTGATTACGTAGCTGAGATAAAAAGGTGCTTAAATTGCATTGTGTTCCAATAAAAAAAAATTTTTCTTGGATTAGCCGAGTGAAATTTCACATATTACATAAAATTTAACATAGGTTTTTGAAGTTTAGCGCAGTCGTTTATCGAATTGGTAATAAAAGTTTTTTACAAATCTTTTTAAATTTTAATATAAATTTTACTGATTTTTTTGGGCAGTACACTTGACGAAAACCGGTTGGTGTGGCGCACCTTTGAACAACTGCACGCTGAGGGCAAAACCAAGCGCATTGGCCTGTCCAACTGTTACGACTTGCATTTGCTGCGCGCGCTGTACGAGGCCGCCACCGTGCGGCCCGCCGTGTTACAGAACCGCTTCTACGCGCAGTCTGACCATGACCGGGCGGTGCGCGCGTTCATTTTTTAAATTTTATTCATTACCAGTCCTTTTGGACATTGGTGTGTTTGTGTGGGGTTTCCACGTACGCACCACCCCTCCCCTCGTATTGCCCTCCCACAATTTTTTGAAGAATTTTTAAAAAATTTACAAGTAAAATTTATAAAAAAGGAATTTACTAGGAAAAAACTAAGAAATTTAGAAAATCGAAAAATTTGCGTGGACGAAGCGTAGTGTTTGCCCACTAAGGTCCCCAATTCCCCCATTCATTCATTTTTGCAATGCCTTTTCTCTGCCCTAAACCAAATATGCCATTGTTTCGGACTGCCAACCCACACGCACTGAACAGCAAAGTCGTCCGTGGCATTGCCAAGCAGCGCGGCATTACGCCTGAGCAACCCTAGTAAAATTAGGTGTTCTAAAATTGCCTAGGGATGGCTTCCTAAGTAATTTTTTAATATCAGCAGGACATAATTTATGACCAACAAATAACGAGAGACGAAGAATGTGTAAAAATTCGGAATTTGATCAACGGAAAAGAGACCAATGAAAAATTACGCACCAAATTTATTGAAGAAATTAAAATGCAATTGGTCGAATATTGCCTTAAAATGAATAGAGCAAAACAAAGCGAAACAAACAGAAAAAATCAACCGAAAAATATAAAAGAAAAAGGTAAATATGCGTTGGTATCCTCCATATTATATGAATATATTGAACTTCGTATTGGTTTGGTGGACAAAAATGTGAAAAGATGTGGGGAAAGATTGAAGAGGAAGTGTAAGAGAGAGAGAGGCGACTTCGTAAAAACGAAAACAATTAAACAAATTAACCAAGATATTTACTTTTTTTAATTATTTATGAAAATTTGAACAAATTGCAATTTCCAAAACAGCCCCCGAGTAGCTCCATAGGCGTCGACAGAAATTTTGAAAATTTTTTCTGAAATTCAAAGCACATATTTGTTTGCTTGTTAAGCGAACACATGGCACAAGACGTTCTGGTGCCGGATATGCCACCACTGAGTGCCGAAGAAATCAAGCAAATCGAATCCATTCTTTATGGGGATGGCTGAAGAGGACAAAATTTAAACTTATTTCCAGATCATTATTGATAATCAGGAACCAATTCACTAATTGCTTTATAAAAAAGCGAACACATTCTGTTGAATAATATTTATTCCAATTAATCACAATAAATATGAAAATGCTAATTTATAAATAAATTTTATGCAACAAATCAACAGAATCAGTCACTGGAACAATGGGTTCCCTTAAAATGGATACTGAGTGTATTTTAGGGTTCGGACGGAGCAGAAACAGGGGTCAAAAGGAAAAAACAAAGCAAAAAGGAAGCAAAAGAAAGGAGAGAAAAAAGGGAAAAAGGATTACGAAGATAAAGGTGAAGAGGAAGAAAGCCATTCATCAAGCAGTATTTTTAGCAGCAGCAGTGAAGAGCCAAAAAGAGAGGAAAAGAAAAAGCGCCGAAAGAGAAAGAGGAGTCATTGAGGCAAAAAAAGAGTCACGGAGAGGTAAAATTTAAATAGATTAACGGTGCTTTATACTTTATAACGACCAATACATATATAAAATTAGTTCTTTAGAACCAATTTCAAAATAAGAATAAATGCCAAAAAATAAGATTTTAGGGTCAAAAATAAGAACATTTTGCAAAATTGCTTCAAATATTTTTACATTTTATTCGATCAAAAATGTATTCTATTATTATATTTTTCATAAATTTCAGTGCATTCGGGATCACTAAATCAGATTTTTAACATTTTTTGCGGCATATTTCCAAAAAACTTGGTGAATGTGCGAGGGGAGAGGTCCGGTGGTGCCGATTGGCGCCGCAAGCGGAAAATTTTTAAGACTATATGAATTTTGTTAGAAATTAGCCAAATTTTTTAGAAATTTCCCTTATGCCTATAATTTTAGGCTTATATTTTAAAAACAATGGCTTATATTTTAAAAACTTTTATCGAATTAGCTCTCAATATAAATAATAAAATTGCACTGAATTTTATAGGCATATTCCCCGGTAAAGGACTATTAACTAGAGACCGGAAATTTCAAATTTGCGGATCCCGCTGCGGGACTGGAATCCAAAATTTTTTGCGGGACGGGATCCCGCGGGATTAATCCCGCAAATCCCGCATTTAAAATTTGCGGGATCCCGTGCGGGATTGCGGGATTTTGGAAAATTCGAAAAAATTTCAATTAAATTTCAAAAAATTTCCAAAAAACAAAAAATACCTGACATTTTGAAAAAGAAATTTTTAGGGGCTGGGGGATACTTTTAATGAAAAAACCCAACTCGTCTAGCTCGCACTGCCCCAACTCGTACTGTTTTTTGACAAAAAATCGTCATAACTTTTGTTAGAGTCAACCAAATTAAACATTCTTGGTATCATTCAATAGCCCTTAAAATTCTCTATATATCTATCAAGTTTTAAAAAATTTAATCCGGTTTGAAAAAGTTATGGACGAACAAAATTTTTTTTTACGATTTTTGGTCATAACTTTTTAGAAAAGCAATAAAATTTTCTGCATTGAGTAAGTAGATAGAGAACATTAAGGGCTATCGAATGGTACAAAGATTGTTTAATTTGGTTGACTTTGACAAAAGTTATGACGATTTTTTGTCAAAAAACAGTACGAGTTGGGGCAGCACGAGTTGGCATAGTACGAATTGGGTTTCGTCAACATTTAAAGGAGCTGATGGGTCGACTAAGATTTTTCGAATGGATAAGACGGTAAAAAGAGATCAGGAATCAAATTTATTAATGGTCCATAAATTTGACAATTTTTGCTTTTCAAAACCGGTTTTTTGCTGCGCAATTTTTTCAAAAAACTAGGAACAGGGGGGGGGGTCCCGCAGTAGAAATTCTTTGAAAATTTAATGCGATTTGTTAACAGAGTTTGTAGAAAATTGACCGATTTTTCTATTTTGAGTCAATTTTTTAAAAGAGATAATAATGTGGAGGCCATCCGGCGGTGCCAATAGACGCCGCCGGCAAAATTTCACAAATTTTGAATTGAGTTAATTTTAATTAAATTTATTATATAATTTATTCAAAAATATTTGGCAATTTGTACATAAAATTTTTCAAAAAAAATCAATAAAATCCCGCAGAATCCCGCACAAATAATCAAATTTGCGGATCCCGCTGCGGAATTGGAATTCAAAATTCTTTGCGGGACGGGATCCAATATTCGCTTGAATCGCTTCAAACCAAAATTTTTTACAACTCATGTAAAAATGGAGCTGCACCTTTGCACATTAAAATTCAAAGTCCAACAGCTGGAGAAAAAGTAAAACATAAAATTAGAATTTCAATAATTAGGGGTAATTAAAATTGCCTAAGGTATTCGTTGGCTATTTCACTGCGGCCGAATTTATAAATATTTTTTTCAGAGAGTGCTCTGTACAATATTGGGGAACAGTACGACTCGCCGACACACGACTCGCCGACGGACTAATCTTTTGTTCATAACTTTTTTCTTTTTCTACCAATTTTTATAAAATTTATGTTATTCGGAAGCACTAACAAATAAGTGTTTAGAAACTATCAATAAGCAGATGTTAAACGATTTAAAAAATCCCCAAAAAGTTAGAAAATAAAATTCCGACTTTTTCGATTTTTTGCATAATAAAAATTATAACTCTGGGGATTTTTTAGATCGCTTAACATCTGCTTAATGATAGTTTCTAAACACTTAGTGCTTCCGAATAACATAAATTTTATAAAAATTTGTAGAAAAAGAAAAAAGTTATGAACAAAAGATTAGTTTTCTAGAAAATTTTTTCCAGATGAATTTTTCTCGAAATTTTTATTATTTTTTCCATTTTCAAAATGATTGATCAGATAAACGCATGCACTGATTTTGCAGAGAGCAAAATGCTTGGGCAAAAAATTTTTTCCAACCCAAATATTTCCTATCCATTTCAATTTGTCGTGACGGAAATGCACATGAATAAAAAAACGAATAAAAAAAACGTTGTCAGACGGATGCAAACAACATTAAGTAACTAAAAAATTATAACAGCAAATCAAAACAGTTTTATTCGAAATATATTTCTGATAATTTTTAGATTCGAAAAAATGTATTTGTCAAAAATAATTTTTTTATTTTTTTATAATTTTAATGGTGTATTTGGAATTTATGAAATTGATAGTAAAGAGGATCTTAAAGATTTAAATGTAAAAACGGAAAATTGTAAAAAAGTAAAGATAGAGAATTTTTCTGTTTCTGTAAAAAATGAGCCAATTTTTGATGATAAACATTTGGTGGGGAAAATCGGACATTTTGCAGAAAATGCGACTGATCAAAAGCATGAAGAGTTTGCGATTAAAAAAGAATCTGATCAGCAGAGCACTTATTGCACCGACGAGGACAATGGGGACGAAAATGGGAAAGTAATTTTCGTTATTTCGAGACAAATTTCTTTAGGTGTATAAAAAAAGTCTCGGTCTTGAGTCTCGATCGAAAATGTAGACTCAGACCGATAACTTGAGCCGAGCCCCAAAACCGCCGCGAGACAAATAAATTTTATATATGGCAATAGTTATGTTAATAAATTTAGCCAAAAACCAAATAAAATTATAAATGTTAAAATGTAGATAGGTATAACTCCAAATTAGTAAATTGGAAAAAAAATATCGTTACCAACTTTAAAAAAACTAAATTTTTTCGTAAATTTTTTATGACGTTTATTTTTGGTAAATAATTTTTAGATATCCTCGGCAGAAACGGATGAATTGGAAATGGTGAAGCAATTTGAAGCAATGAAAAATGAATTGCGACTGAATAAAAACTATAAACAATTATCAAAAAGTAAATTTGAAGCAATTGTAGCGCAAAAATTGGGCAAAAGCCGTGCACAAATTTATGCATTAAAAAATTTTAAATTATATTAAAGGATCATGCCAAATTGGAGAGTTCAGAGAAGTCAAAAGTTCCAAAGATTTGCGAATTTTTAATTCAGTGAAGTTCGGCGAATTTTTAAATAAACTGCGAATTATCAAACTAAAGAATAAAGCGAAATGTTTGATTGAAAAGTATAGGGAATTGAATGGAACATACAAAAAAATAAAGATAATGGTAAAGAAAGTGATCGAAGAGCAACAAATGGAAATCGAAGAAAAGAAAAACGCGGAAAAACTCGACGATTGCGAAACGAATTGATCAGCGGAAAAGCGAAGCACCCTTCAAAATTTATCTAATGGATTTATTTGAATGACGTGATTAGAAGCCATTTTAGTGTACGGAAGAAAAATGTTCCTTTTTCCCTTTGGTGATATGTCAAAATTTTCTCACTGATCCCCTAAACTTTTTTAAAAAAAATCGTTTTTTTAGTAAATCTTACTCTAGAACATTGTTTAAGTAATTTTCTTAAAATTGAGTTGGCGAGAGGCGAGAGGACGAGAGGCGAGAGTTTTTCAATTTTTTCTGTAGCCTTATTTTTAATTTAAAAAACTTCAAAATCGTATATTAAATTAGGGGTACGGGCCTGGGTATTTGGGCAAATACCGGGTCAGGGTATTGCCGGGTACAGAAAGCCGGGTCAGAGTCCTAGTTTTTAAACCGAGTCCAAGTCATGAAAAATCCAAACAAAAATCTTTAAAATTTTTTCATGAAAATTAAAAAATATTTTCATGAAATATATTTATTTTAGAAACAAACTTTATTATTTGTCCATTTTTTCCACCTTTTTTTTGCGGTGCGTTTTTTAAAACTTCGGGGACAGTTGGGGTCGGGCGGTGCCGGTAGGCGCCGCCGAAAAAATTTTGAAAATTGTCTTCGGATTTGTTAACAGATTTTATTCAAAAAATGACCAAAACTTGTTTTTTAAATTTTTTGTTTTTAAGTCGCTTTTTTTGTGGCGCTGTTTTTCCAAAAAAAAAATTTTGGAACATTGGGTGCGGGGTCCGGCGGTGCCGAATCGGCACCGCCGAAAAATAATGCAAGGCAGAAGGTTTAGCCAGCAGACCATATTTGAATTGGAGCTATCCAAAAATAGAGAAAACATTAAGGAAGGAAAGAAAGAGATTTAAGATTTTTTTTTCGCGTAAATTTGAAAATTTTTCTGGCTGCTCAAAAGTTCAATCTTTAGGGGTGTATTTTCAACTCTCGCCTCTCGTCCCAAAAAACGAGAGACGAGAGGCGAGAGTACCAAAAATGGCGAGAGTTGGCGAGAGGCGAGAGACGAGAGGCGAGAGTTGTCCCACCCCTGGTAGTTACTATGTTATGCTCACCCTCCGTAAATGAACCTAAGTCATATTGAGATTGACTAAAAACATCATAAAATTCATCGCACAGCGATTTTAGTTTTTCTAAGTCTTTACCTACTACAGAACTTTTGGAAAGATCTATTTTAAAATTCGGGTCGACAACAACACCTTCACTAATTGACATGGCCATTAGGTCTTCAGAGCTATTACTCATTGTATAATTGTTAATTTGTCTGACTTCGCCGGCATAAGCCAAATGTTTACCCTTGTAAATTTGAAAAGGCATAGCAGTTGGATTAATAATAAGAATTTTCACTGTCCCTCGAAAGGGCTCCACAATTAAAGGAATTAATCCGAAATGTTCATTCAAAAGTTTTTTATCAAGAGAATGAATATAAATGGGTTTATCAGAAACTATTGAGGGATCAAATTGAGCCTGAATTATGGTCCCTTTATTCGGAGTAAGAATTAGAGAATTGATTGCTTGGATTCTTAAATTATTCAAGAGAGAATTATTTGGTAAAGAGCCTAATGGGGTGATAAAATTACCTACACTGAATTTACTATTAGGATAGTCAAAAGTAAAAGGTGGCAATTTACCAAGGATATTACAACCAATTAGAAGATTATAGGCTGATGTTTTAAATTTGTTATCGTCCACAAGATAAATGGTTTCCTCAATTTCAAAATTCCCTATAGAAAAAACAACAGAAACTTTTTCATTTAGTTCAAGTGTGTGACCCGAGGCACTTATAACATTGACAAATGTTGGATATGGTATGCATTGCCAAATAGGAGCCATCAATTTTGGCGCTACACTAATGCTAGCTCCAGTATCAACCAGACTTGGGTTTTTCACATTATTAATTCGTGATGTAATAATTGAGCAATTAGGTGAAATTGAGCCAAGAAAATTAACAGAAATCTTTTCAAAGCGAGGTGATTGGTCCACTTTCTTCATCAATTGAATTGGATTGGGAGTGAGGCTTAAAACGCCCCTTTCTTTTGAACCGTTCCGAAGTCGGTATCCGTTTTTTGACACTTTGTTCACTTTCTTCTACTGAAATTTCATTTACTTGAGAAATGGGAGATATCGCCCTAACATTATTTGTGAGAGTGCAGCCAAAAATAATTTTTCGTTCTTTTGGAAGGATTGTGACTCCACCAAAACGATCGATTAAATTGGCACCAATTATTAAATCAAAACATTCATTTTCAAAAACCGAATGATCAGTAAACAATAAAGGAGCTTCTCCTAAAATATCTTCACCTTTTGCTAAATGAGCCCATGCAACTATTTTTCCAACTAATAAATCACCCGAAACTTCGAGTGGGTTCATTCCAAGCGATCTGAATCGGATATTAACTTCCCTTTGTGCACTTTTGGGTACACTTGCTAAATAAAGAATTCGATCTGAGCCAACTGAGGTTTCAGAAGCACTGTCAACTAAAGCTCTAAATTCAACACCATTAATCTTAATTAGGAAAATCGGAAGCAGTTAGTTTTACGTGAAAAAGGTACAATGTTCATTGTCTGGGGATTTAAAAAACCTGCTTCTTCACCAGCTTGAGTTTTAAAAGATATAGGTATAAATTCAAAACAACTTGACTCAGAACCAATTGGAATAAAATGATAATCCTTGGGTTTCAGTTGAATACAAGGCCAAACTTTAATGAGTGAGCCTCCAACCCTTTTGGCAAATAATTGTGGTTTTTTAAATAATATGCGTGCTAAAATAGTTGGGTCAATGAGCAGTGCAGTTTCTGCCCAACGATGTGACTCTACCATGAGGTCACAAATTGAGGTGACAGCATGCTGAAATGCATATGTCATTGTCTCAGATACTTCAGAGTCTAAATAAGTCAATTGAGATGCTAATTGTGAATTAGTCACTAAACTGTCTAACATTCTTTTGCTCCTGGTCTGACGACCATTCTTAATGATTTGATAAGCCAAATTTTGTTCAGTTAAACGAAGTGTTATGTTACAGCTCTTTACGGTAGGTTTAACCCGTGAGTCTGTTAGTGCAAGCTGAGTTTCGTCTGCTAACCAGGTATTGTTCAGCATTCGACCATTAAATACACCAAAGATCCGAAATTCGCAATTCCTCCCTGATTCCGGTTTCCAAATAAGTTGGGTTTTATCACTCATGGTACAACTACCCTTTGTATATGGACAATTTGAAACATCTCCAAGAGGAGAATGAATAGATTTATCACCAAAACGAGAGCTTACTAAAGTTTTGAAAAGATAACAATTTTCACTAGTGGTTTTTTCCCATGAGAACGAGCCAAAAATCCATGTACGTGGTGTGAGATTGATCTGATGATTTGTGTGATATAGTCCTTCTGTCATTATAAGTGAGCCCAAATAACACCGTTTTTGATCAATCATGAGTTTACATTCATTAAAAGAGACACTAAGAAATTCGGAATCATGAAATTTTTCGACCGGAACCCCTGTTAAGGAAGTGTACTTAGACATGGCTTTCCTGACGATTCTACAAGCCCAAGCTTCAGTATTATATTCAAGAAAATTAGGAGTAAAGATTCTCCTTCTTTGTGGTTTGGGCACATGAGAATGACTTAAGGCTAAAGAGGAACAGCCACGAAATTTGGGAAGTTCCCATATCGCACCTTGAAAATTAGTTTGACAAATAAGAGGATGCTCAGGAACATGAGAGGTAAATGCATCAGTACCAATTGATAAAAGCAAAAATAGAGTCATGGATAACATAAGAATTCGACTAAGTCGTGGGCCAATGCCAGTGCTTCCCCAATTAGAAACTTTAATAGGAGAGGGAGAAATACTTTCATCATCATTGATAGGAAAAGAATCAGAATTCGGGTGCTTGTTAATGACTTTTTCAGGAATTAATGAGTTACATGAGTTATTTGGTATTCTGTTGGAAGAAGTTAGGTTCTCATCCCTGCAAGCCGGAAGCTGACTAGCAAATGGGTCTATAGTAGTGAGAACATTAAGAATTTCTTCGTCCTCTTCGGGTTCGAAGACAGTTCGCCTTACCACGGTGCAATTCCCTTGTAGTGATGTCCTGTTATCATTGGTGTCTGACCATTCAAGTGTATCCACTTTATCAACCAATTGGTCTAACCTAGTCGTAATTGTGTCCATGTTTGCATTCATATCAGCTGTTGTTTGGTTAATGGCATCAGTATTTTGAGTCGCCCTCCTATTAATTACCCTTAAACTGCGGTTGGTGGCATCCTCAAGACGTATTACACCTTGGTGAACCTTATCAATAAGTGAGATTGGGGCATTAGAATTTGGAGGAGCGCTTATATTTTGGAATAAATTTCTTTCAACAATTGCAATAGTTACTTGGTCTTCCATTCTATCCAGAGGATAGTTCACAAATGACATAATTTTAGTGTATTAGACTTCTACTATTTGGCTTAGATTAATTAGATGAATGAGTTAAATGAGCACTCAAAAAAAAATCAAAAACTTTTCTTATAGTCTTACGACTAATCAGTGGGAATGAGATAGGTTTGCGCAGTGGTGAGTAATACGGGAAAGGAAGCGTGCAATTTAGGCTGCGCGGATACTTATGTATGAAAGTTTTTTGGCTGTGTGCAGTAGAAGTAGTAGCTGGGAAATTGTTTTGCGATTGGAAAGCGCTTGGAAATGAAAATGATTTGTGGCTGGAGAGACGGAATGCTTTATGCGGGTTGTAATAAATTTTTTACGCCCCATTTTCCCATCGCGATAATATCGGCCGCGGCTTAGAAATCATCAACATTAAGTGACTGTAATGAGCAAAGTTCATATGGAAATGCTGCTATAATAATACAGTAAACTTCGGATACTTAATTCGGAATTGAAAAATGAGTATGTGAATAAACGATATTTGAAGTGAATTGAAAAAAAATTAGAGATCGAATTTCAGCGAAAAATCGAAGGGGGATAAAAAATTATGAATTTGACTTACTGCAAGGGCAATGCCATTGGCATGTGGGACACACTCCGAATGCGGGGCATGCGTTCATGTTCGATTCGGCCATTTCGGCGATGTTCAGTGCCTAAATAATAATTATTTCAAATTGGTCAAACATAAAACCGTCGCCAAATGCACACGAAAAAAAAGTGTATAATTAACGAAAACTTGAGAAGAATGGTTTTTTCTTAACCACTTGTTAATTTGTAACATGCGTGGTACATAGCGTTAGACACTTTAATTGTTGACCCTATTTCTGAGAATTTTTGTGTGAATAAGTCGAAGAATCAGTAATATCAGCCCAAAAATTAAAATAAACCTTATGTACCAGCATTGTTTAACACATAATAACCATTCACTGAACAAGTGATGTACATACCAAATGTGCCGGATGAGCTGAGTGTCTGTGCTGAGTTCAAAACTGAAATTTATTGAAAATTTTACAGAAACGCAAGCAACCAAAACCGCCAAAAACACCGTAAAATACGTGAGAAAAAAAACAACTCAAATTCTGTCAAATACGATTTCTTGTTCGAAATGAGTGACCATTAAATACTTGGAAGAAACAATTTACAATTATCATACTCATTTGAATCATAATGACAATGAATGGTGTGTAAGTTGGTTATTTTTACTTATTTAAGGGTTCATATTACTATTTCAGTGCTTTTTGACAGTATTGAAAAAATTCGAGAGCATATTGAAATAGCTATCGCACCTGCCGCTGGTGCTCATGAAACTGAGAAATACATGAACAATTTGGACCTAGCATCAGTCAGCAAATTGTTTGGGATAAATATTATAGTTGCGAAAAAGTTAGCAAAGAAATTTTCCGTTGGCAGGTGTATTCGCCCAATTTAGAAATTTCGGTTAGACTAATTATTTTATATGCTAAAAATAACACATTAACTATTTTAAGCTTTCAATAAGTCAAAAGAAGTCTTCACATTCAATATTTTTATATTACCATGATGCGCATTTTGAACTCATAATGCAACCACAAAAAATAAAATAGTTATTTATTTTATTTTTAAGTAACAATATGTATTAAATTTATTTAATTTTCCCTTTTGTAAATTGCAAAGAAATATTGTGGTACGTATTGTGGAACTTCATTTTTCGACTCTTGCATAATAGCCCCTGTTATATGGTTTTGCAATTTTAAAAAAGGTTTTTTTTTTTTTTTTTTTTTTTTTTTTTTTTTTTTTTTTTTTTTTTTTTTTTTTTTTTTTTTTTTTTTTATTTATTTATTTATTCGTGAATAAAAAGTCATCAGAAGGGCAAAAAACCACTTACTCTGACGACTGTTCAGATAGTATGTCGTAGAGTAAGTGATATAATATATATGGATGATCAAAAAAATAAAATCAAAATATATGAATAAAATGAGGTCAAAGTCAATTGAGATCGATAACACAAATGTCAAATCACTTAAAAAATTAATTCTGTTTTTGCTTTTCCGGTTATTACCCTAATGAATTTTTAAGTTTTGCACACCAGAGAACAAATTTGTTATTTTGCTTAGGGCAAAGATCAATTAGGCCCCTCTCCGCACGGCGCATATTTACGATTTGAATGTTTATGTTAATGGTGAAACCAATCCCATTTTGTTTTTCTCTCTCTTACCGTAGGTAAGTTCATTGACGCTCTACAGTAATCCATTTTTAAACTGATCAGCACTGGGATATTAGGCTTTTCACTTTAGCTCTTTTGGCGTTTCACTTTTGAGACTTTGGCCTATTAACTTTCATTTCTGGGACATTTTTCTTGCCAAATTTTGAGTGATCACTTTTGTCCATTCATTTCTATAGCGCTTTATTTTTATAGACGTCTCTTCTCACTCTTATTTTTTTGAAGAGACTTTTTTTATATTTATAGACATCTCTTCTCTTTTTTAGAGGTACTCGTTATTTCTTTCTTTTTTATTTATAGACGGCCGTCTTTTCTGATTCCCTAACGGGAATTTCTCAAAATTAAAAAAAAAATTAAAAATTTTACCACGGTTGGTTTCTTACCCATCCTCGCCATCGGCGTCATTTCCGAACCAATGAGGTTCGGAACCATCCGGTGCTACCAGTGAAACGGGCGGGCCCTCCCAGGATCATTGGCGACCAAATATTATCCAGAATTACTTTATTCTCCCATCTCAAACTTGGGTAATTAAACCACACGTATTGGTGAATAAAATGAAATGTGAAAATGAAGTGAATGATGGATATAACGCGGATGGCGAAGGATGGAAATGAAATGGATAAGAAAATGACTGATTGAACGGAGATAAAGAGATGGGAAAGTGAAGGAAAATGCGGGAAGGAATTTGTCCCGGAAAAGGGCCCAGGACAGAGCCCTGGGGGACACCAGAGCCAACTTTTTTATTGAGGATAAAGCATCCCCAAAGCCGAGATCAACGAGACTAAACTGTCCTCGAAAGTTTATCGGGTTGTGCTCAAATCGCGCGGAGCGCCCGTCGCGACTTCGGATGTGCTTTATCCATTCAGTGGGGCCAATGCGTGGCCAATGCTCAACGCATGGGACAACAGATTCGTCAGGATTTTTGATTTGTGGCCATATTTTTTCAAAGGCAATAATTACTAATTAATTGCTTTACATTTTCCAATGGAATTCACTGACTTTTGCAGAAATTGCCTTCCGTCGCGAATTGCTGGACGAATTGGCCAAGGAGCGTTATGATGCCGCCATTTATGAACTGTTCGATCTGTGCGGTGCTGCCATTTTTGAGCGCATCGGTGTTCGCACCAAATTGGCAACACTTACAATGCCAATGCAACAAATTAGTGCCGCTCATTTGGGCATTCCGACGTTTGCCAGTTTTGTCCCAAGTAAAAAAAGAAATAAAATCAATTAAATTTTATCAGAGAATCAAATTTACATTAATCCGGTGGTGTGTGTGTTCACAGATTGGGCTCATCCGCCGCTCAATGCGCCGACGATGGACTTTTGGGAGCGTCTGATCAATTTCCTCAACACTTTTTACGATTGGTACAAATTGAATGATCGCGTCACCGATTTGCAGGTGCGTTCGGTGCATTTGTTGTCCATTGTATTTTTAGCATTTATCATTATGGACCGGATTTGTATGGATTTCCTTCTTTCTTTCTTTTTTGCACATTTCTTTCTGCCTAAAAATAACGTAAATAGTTTTTAGCTTGGTTTGATGCTTCTAGAAACCCTTTTTATTTTTATTATTTCAGATTTTTTTCCATATTTTACATTCATATTTCGGTACTTTCACAAAAATAAAAACCGAAAAATACACCTC
Organism: Heterodera glycines; assembly: GCA_004148225.2. Classification (NCBI taxonomy): domain Eukaryota; kingdom Metazoa; phylum Nematoda; class Chromadorea; order Rhabditida; family Heteroderidae; genus Heterodera; species Heterodera glycines. Next base: position 16,001,084 of record CP049712.1, on the reverse strand, counting down.
TAAACATGGAAAATTTTTTGGAAATTTTGTAAATTGCAAAATTTACTAATTTTTGCTTTTTTTCTAGGTTCAATATTTTTCAGAAAATAATAAATATGTGCTCTCAATTATGGAATTCTTTAATCCATTCATTAAAATGATTTTTCCTTCTTGACAAAAAATTAATGGATCTACGAAACTTTTTTTAAATTCAAACCAATTTTCAGAAATTTTTGTCCATATTTTCGTATTTATTGTCCATATTTCAGCGTTTTAATCCATATTTCGTCCACATTTTGCAATTTTTTCGTCCATATAAATCCGGTCCCTTCTTATCATTTATAATTATTTTGTTTGTCTGTCCTTTTATCTTTCCGCACATTTTCAATTATTACCAAAAAGAAGCCAAAGTGCTAATCAATTAGTAATTCATTTTAGGCGCCATTGGTCCGACAAGCATTTGGAGCCGACTTTCCCCCATTGAAACAATTGGCCAAAAATATTTCGCTGTTTTTCCTCAATTCAAACAAATTTTTGGAATTTGCTCGGCCCATCAGCAACAAAATTGTGTATATTGGAGGTATAACGGACGAATGGAAGAAAACGACCGAATTGGACGAGGTTCGATGGCCCAGAAAATTTATTTAGTAATTAAAAGGAAAAGCGAAGGAATGGCTAACAAAAAGTGGCAAAAAAGCAGAGAGGGCTTTTTGAAGAAACAAATAATAACTATCACTAGGGATCTCAATTTTATGTAAATACATATTTTTACATATTTCGGGGTTAAAACGTACCACTAAAAATCCATTTTTTTAAAGGGATTTCAAAAATTAGATTAAACATCGAAAACCTTATTTTAGGATTGTTAAGGTCCTTTATATGGAATTTTTGCTTATCCTAAAATTTTGACACAAAAATTCACTATTTTAAATATTTTATACATACATATTTTGGTTTTTTGTACATTTTCTTGCTTATTTATGTACCTTTTTGGCCACTTTTAGCACATTTTTTTACATCCCTAATTAATACTTATAGAAAAAACTTTATGAAAACAAAAAAAGTGCGTTATTTACTCAAAAAATCGTTTTTTAAAAAAGAAGTTTCGCTCAATTTTGGACAATTCTCGGTCCGGTACCGTACTCTTCTCATTCGGTACCGTAGCCAACACGCGCACTTTGGGCAAATCGTTGCGACGGACGCTGCTCAACACATTCAGCCAATTCCCCGATTACGAGTTCATTTGGAAATTGGACGGAGAATCGGCAGCAAATGAGTCGGAACTGATCAGAGCCACGCCAAATGTTCACACTTTCGAATGGGTGTCGCAAAATGCCATTTTAAGTGTGCCATTGTTTTATTCCATTTTTTCAAAATTTTGAGGGCATCCAAAATTGTGCGCTTTTGTCACTCATTGCGGCCAAAACAGTCTTGCGGAGGCAGCAAAAATTGGTGTGCCAATTGTGGCCATTCCGCTGTTCGCTGATCAGCTTTACAACGCCGTGTTGGCAAAGCACCGAGGGATGGCCGTCCATGTTGACATTCGCCAGCTGATCGCAGACAAAACGGGCAAAGTGCTGAGAACAGCGCTCAGTCGGGTGAGCAAAGATTCCGATCGATCGGATCATTCGATCACTTTTACAATCAAAATAAATGAAAGGGAAAACGAAAAGGGGTACACCCTAAAAACTCATGCCCGAATCTCGCAGAGACAAATTCTGGCCGAAGAAATTTCAAAAAAAAATTCCAAACAGAAATTTTTCAAGAAAAAAAAGTTATAGTTTTTTTGAAAATTTTTGAAAAAAACTTAGTAATTTATCCCTTTAAATTTTCTTATAAGAAAATTTTCTATTTTTTTGAAATTTCTTCGGCGAGATTTCGGGCGGCGAGATTTTGTCTCGCGAGATTTCGGTCGGCGAGATTTTGTCTCGCGAGATTTCGGGCGGCGAGATTTTGTCTCGCGAGATTTCGGGCGGCGAGATTTTGTCTCGCGAGATTTCGGGCGGCGAGATTTTGTCTCGCGAGATTTCGGGCGGCGAGATTTTGTCTCGCGAGATTTCGGGCGGCGAGATTTTGTTCCGTCCCCAACGAATAGAACTTTAAATGCACAAAAAAATAATTATTATGATTTATTTTATTACTAAAGTTTATTTTGTGTTTTGAAACATCAGAAAATGAAAATTCTGGAATGGAATTTCGGTTTTTCGATTAGGAAATCGTTAATCTCCAACAATTACTTAAAAAATTTTAAAATAAAAGCTAATCGGTTTTTTAGGTTCTCCACGACGCCTCTTTTCGTGCCAATGCCAAACTCATCCAAAAGAAAATCGCTTTGTCGCCCTTCAGTGCAAAAAAGCAATTGGTGAATTGGGTGGAATTTGCAGCCGAATTTCCACATTTGAACGAGCTTAACTTGCCAACCGATGCCGAATTGGGATGGGTCGCTTATTATTCAATCGATGCCATTCTGTTCACCATCGTTGCGGCGTTTTTGGCAATTTTGGCACTTTTTTCGATACTGCGGATGGCATTTCATCGAATTTTGGCGATGACCACCAACCCATGGAATAAAATGCAGAAAAGAAAAGAAAGGACAAAAAGCGAATGAAAGGGAATAAAATGAATGAAAATGCTATAAAATGATTTTGTTTAAAAATATATTTGTTTGTAAAAAATAAAAAGGCATTTCAGAAACAATGTTTGTGTAGTGATTTATTTTCATTTGTTGTGTCATTTTAAATTGTAAAAAATTTGATGACACCCTGGAAAATTAACTTAGATCTAGCGGAATATCACTCTTTTTATGACCCATTGAAAAACCTTAACAAAAAAAAGTGTTGGATCAGGCTATTTCAATTTGAAATCCTTTTTTCTTTTCTCCTCTCTCTCTCTCTCGTTTTCCCATTCTCTCTCTCTTACTCTCGCTCTCTCTCTGTTCTCTCAGTTCGATTCAGTCCCTGTGCTTTGTGTCTAAATTCACTTTTTTTAACTTTAATGAATTTTTCAAATTTTTTACCTGCTCTGGCCCTCTATTTTCACTTTGCTCTTCCACTTGTTGCTGAATGAAAATTCATTGATTTCCATTTTTTGGATTTTGTATATGTGATCGGAGATCACTGGTTTTTTGGGTGGGGTAGGGCTGTGCAAAACTGATTTTCAATTACAGAAATCAAATCCAAGTTTAAAAAACAGTATTTTTGTTTCTGTTTCCATTTCTCGAAAATTTTTTGTCATTTAAAAAAATTCTTTAGTTTTGTCGGGGATTTTTTAATTTTTTTTTCCGGTTTATTCGTTTGAATTTCGTCCACCCCTGCTGCTGCTTCTGTACGTACCTCCGCCGGCTGCGCCTTTTCGCCTTGCACTTCCACCTTTTGAATTTTATTTATTTTTTTCAATTTTTAATAATTTTCAAAATGCCATTTTTTACAACAAAATTAACTACCGTATTCTGCTGTTGAACGGTGCCGTCCATCAATGGTTGTGTGTTGCTGTTGTTGTTGTTGTTGTTGGCATTCACAACGGGCACTTCGTCGAACGGCACTTCCAACCGTTGGCTGGCCATGGCCAGGAACTTGTCGGCAATGTTGTTCAGCGCATGTCCGTACTCGGCCTTTACAACCAACGAAATCTAAAACAAATGGGAAATAGGATTTCAATTTTTAATTTGTTTTAAAAACCAGAGCTAAAAATGAATGAAATCTCAGCTTCGGGCTTACATTTTTAAAAAATATCTGAATTTCGAAATATTTAGTTATATTTAACAAAAATGTGATCTAGACCCAATAAAGAAATTTCAAATAAAAAATGGAATAATTGTTTTTTTTCTGAATTTTTAGTTTCAAGTAATTAATCTCAGTTTTAGTCTTCTCGTCTATCATTCTTCACAGGAGCTGACAATGAGCCAAAATCAAATTAAATTTTTGTTTTTAATTCAGGGCTTCGATTTGTTCTTATTTATAAGAAATGTTCTGATTTGGATGGTCCAAATCTTATAAAATAAAAATGTTCTTATTTGTAAGAAATGTTCTGATTTTGGGTTATTGTTCTTATTTTGTTTTTATTCTTAAAATTATTCATAAATTTAGAAATTTATGGCATAAATGTTCTTATTTTACCTATAAATTTTAAAAATTTTCCCCGGCGGTGCCTATCGGCACCACCTACCCACTCCCCTCCCCCGTTCTCCAAAATTCCTTGGAAAAATGCGCCGCAAAAAATTTGTTAAGGATCTGATTTTTTGATCAAAATGGAAATATATGATTTGCTAATTTACTCCAAAAAATCGTTAAAGATGATAACTGGCGGCGAAAAATTTACTATTTAATGCATTTTGATCGAAAAAATTGTATAAATAAGTGCTTTGAAGCAATTTTTCGAAATATTCTTTTTTTTTTACCCTTAAAAAGGAGAGGTACCCAAGTGACCGTGGGACTTGCGAATGAAACTTTCAGGGTAGGTATAAAAAAAATTTTATAATACAAAAGGGGGGTAATCTGCCTACCCTGAAAGTTTCATTCGGGAGTCCCACGGTCACTTGGGTACCTCTCCTTTGTTAAATCTTATTTTGGCCTTGATGTTCTTATTTTGAAAAATTTTCGATCGAAGCCCTGTCTTAATTTCATGTTCAAATTTGATCAATTTTTCATGATGGATGAAATTAAAAAGGAAGTTGTGCAATTTCCTGGCGTTCAGTAATCAACCAAAAAATTCCAATTTCCCCCACCTCATTACGGTACAGCTCCACAATTTCGCTCGGCTTCACCGGCACATTCCAATTGACGCCACACCAGAAGCGCCGGTTCTCCACTTTGTCGTCGTCCGCGTTCAGCACAATGAACGCAATTCGCATGCACGGGTGCGCGTCCGTGTACTCCTGGAGCAGCTGGAGCAGTTGCGTTTGGAGCGTCTAAATTATAGGAAAACATAATAAATAGTTTAATATAATTTTTAATTTTGAAGATTCAATTATTTTATTATGAGAGTCTAATCAGACTAATTCTGTTGTTTTGGTGGCCAAACAAAGAAACACATTAAAATATTGTGTAAATATAATATTTTGGCAATTAAAATATTAATTTAATAAATGGAATTTCGTTTAAAATATAAACTTTGAGATCTAAATTGAAAAAAGAAGCAATTCCAAAATCTACAAATAGATTTATTGAATTTTAAAAACTTCATATTTTTCTTGTTATCAGCTTCTCCGAGCGTTAAAAACTCGGAAGCTTGAAACATTAATTTCCGCATATAAAAGCTATATCATCAGACACAGTTAGAATACGCCACAGAAATTTGAAATCCATTAAAAAAAGAAAATGTCCACACAATTGGAAGCAGTCCAAAAATTTTTTTACGAGAAAAGCCTTCAAAAAATGTGGGCTTGTCCCAGTGCCGTATGAAGAACATTCACTGCGTCTGAAATAAAATTCGGATATTTGAAAAATGCCTTACATCCATATCCTCCGCCGGAGTCGCCTTCAGTTGAATCACTTGCAATGTGATGCCCTGATGCCCGCAACTTTTGGTTTTGAATTTAAGCGGATAGCCCTCCTTAAAAAAGCAGTGAATTCGTCTCAAAATTTCCATGGCTTTACTCGTTTTGTGCCCTCCTCCACTTTGGCGAGCAGTGTGTCCAGCTTGGTGCGGTCTTCCTCCGACAGCACATTGCCCGTGTCGCAAATGCGGGGCTTAATCTCCAGCAAACATTGGCCAAGTGATCCGCTTAACAATTCAGAAAATTTGATAAAAAACGTTGAAACATTTCTTATGGGGAATTTGTAATTCGTTACACATAAATGAAGTTATTTATTGGCCGTAATATTAATCATTTTGGCATTGAAATATTTTATGAATAGAGCCCGGATTTTTAGGTGCTAAAAATCCCAAAATAGGTACTAAAATAGGTGCTAAAAAATGTGCAAAATAGGTGCTAAAAACCCGCAAAAAGGCCAAAATAGGTGCGAAAATAGGTGTTAAAAATTGGAAAAATCCGGTGTCTTTATGTACAAAAATTCCAAAAGTGACTAATTTTTTATCAATTTCGCCCACACAATTGCAATTGGTCAAGAAAATAAATAATAAATATTGTGGACGAATTTTTGGGAAAATTTTTTGTTTCTTAGGGGATATTTTATGAAATTTTGATCAATCTTTAGGGGTATATTTAAAAAAAAATTTTGGACAGGTTCTTAGGGGGTGTGTTTTTCGTTTTTATTGCATTTTTGATATGAAATTTCTCGAAAAATGCCAAAATAGGTGCTATTGACCGAAAATCCAGTTTTATTAAGCAGTTTCACGTAAAACCAAATCTAGGTCTTGGGGTGACAATGCCGGGATTTGGACTAATCTGTCTGATCAGACACTGTTTAAATTACGATCACATAACGTCCCGTCTAAGGAAAAGCCAGTCTTAACCAAAAAAACCTAAATTTCAAAAAATTTAAAAATATTTTTCGAATTAAAAAACCAAAATTATAAAAATATTCCGAACCCAAAAAAGTATCAGTGATAGTTATATTTAAATTGCATCATTAAAAAAGATCCCAACTTAGTGAACCTAAGTAAACTTTAAAAATTTTAAATTTTTTCAAAAAGGTTTGTAGGAATTATTGAATGTTGCTTTTTCGAATTTTTTTTTAGATACAACTAATATTTGCTAGAATTTAAAAAGATAGAGAGAAATGCTATCACTCAATACCGAGATTGTAAATCTAAATAATTAATTTAAATATTACTTTCATTTATACTTTTTTAGGTTCTCCCCATTTAGACTTTTTTGATTCAGTTCGACCTAGCACCTTCCCCAACAATTCCCTTACGTAATTTGAACGGCCTTTGCCGTCTGTTGCGTGGCAATTTCGGCCGAGGCGATCAGCAGCAACGAATTTAAGACGAAGAACACGAGCATTTTCATCAACATTCTTTGATTTTGATTTATGTGATGACGAATACAAAATGTTGGGCCAAAGATGATGATGATGATGATGGCGGCGGAGGAGAATTTCCAAAATTTGGTCCGCCGCTTTTTATACGTCGCCGTTTCCGATCAGAAAATTCCGCCCACCGCCCAATTCCGATCACTTTCCAAATGGCCTTGGGCCCCTTTTCCCAATCACTCCGATCGCTCCCTTCCCTTTCTCGCCAAAGTGGTCGAAGAACAAATTTTTTACAGCAACAAAAACTATTCCATTTAATCTCGCGCATATTCAATCATTTTGGTGCATAATTTGGGAAAGAAAGAGAAAACCCAAAGATTTGGAAATTATTTAATAATGCAAAAAAAAATGTGAGTCAAAATTCATCTCTTCACAACGTGCACTTTCTTCGATTTCCAGTAGTTCAATTTCCATGATCAATGTGTTGAAATCGGCACGAAATTGTTGCACAAACATTTTCAGAATGGATAAATTGGCCTTTTGACTATTCCCAGCGGAAGGTTGGCCAACATTTTGGTCCTCACAATAACGGATGGCTTCGGTCAATGAGTACAAAAAGTGTGAATTGCTTTTGTCGAATTTACAGTTTGGCGACTTGAAAAATAATATTCTTTAAAAAGCATGACTAAAAACGAATGAAAAAGCCTCTAAATATTTTTTGTCACAAAAAATCCAAGCAAATTCGAAGTTAGAACCAAAAATTTTGTAATTTTGCTTCTAATTAGGGGGTTCAGAAACTAAAAATTCCGTCTCCCTAATCAGAGAGTAAGAAGTTATTCGAAAATAAATAACAATTCGAATATAAAAATTTCTCAATAATACGAAAAAAAATTTTTTTACCTTGACCTAAAAATAGGATGAATGTACAAATATTTTTTTGTAAAAAAGTAAATTTTCTCCATAAATTGTGCCACCCAGCAGCAAAAAAAAAAAGCAATTAGGTAATTAGCAAAAAATTCGGTTGAATTTGGTACATTAAACGGAGTCCCACACTTATTTTTTGTCAAGGTTAAATTATTGAACAATTAGTTTTTTTGTTTAGCCCCAATTTTTTACAATATTTTTTAAACAAAATCATTTTTAATTATGTTTTTTTTAAACAGTTTAAAAGAATTGTGGTGATATCATCGTTTATTTTTTTAAATTTGAATGTGTATTTTAATTAAGTTTATCCATTTATTGAAACAACAACAACAAATAAAATCCAAAAGTCAATAATAAAGGAATTAAAATAGGCAATAAAATAAATTAATAGTAATAAATAAAAATAGCGAAAAGGAGGAAAATATGAGAATATGTAGAAAAATCGTAAAGTGAGAGAATTTCAGGTAAAAATGCTGTAGAATGGGAATATGCATTTGCGTCTAAACAGGAAAAAGTTGTGCCTTTGGACTGGACATAAATGGGCGCAATTTCTGATCAAATTCAAGCGGTGCCGATCGCCGCCGGGAAAATTTTGAATTTATTTCTTAAATAAAAATTCTCAAATACTTAGTAAATAAATATAGGCAGCTGGAAGCAGTGCTTTTGTTGCCAAATTCGAAACCATTTTGTGACTCACAAAATTTGATCAAAAATTACGATCAGATTGCGCAAAAAACGGATATAAAAATTGAAGGATTACGGAAGGTCACCACGAAGTCAAAAAGCCCAAGTCAATGCAAATGCTAAAAAAAATCCGTCGAAGGCAAATTCTGCTCCATATAAGGCGCATCTAAAAATGCCAATAAAATTGGAAAGTGAAATAGAACAAGCCTTTAGTAGGAAGCCGAGATGGAACCCAAAAAAATCTCATAAATCGGAATTTCGACTCAAAAAATTTCGGAAAGCATAATTCCGTACAATCCCTGGTATATTTATCCACTGAAAAAAGCCCAAAGGTTCACAAAACCAACAAAAAAAAACAAAATTTTTTTGGCGACAGACAGAATGCCAAATTCACTCATTTCCACTCACTTTTTATGAGTTTGTCTCGTCCAGAAAGGTTTGACGAGCCGACATTTGCACGGTGGGCTTGAATTTCATCTGGCCATACTTGGAGGGCCAATAGTTGCCCAAATTTTCGTCAATTTGGTTGCAGGCCCAGCACACGTGCCATGCCACCTGAAAACTCTTAGCATTTTTTTTTTGTATGTAAGAAGGGGCCTTGTCCTTGGAAACTTTTTCATTTTAACGAAAAAATAATAAGGCCACGAAGATGGTTTTATTTCCTCTATAATCACTGGGACTCAATTCTCTTGCATTTCAATCACCGGGACTCAACCCTCCAGCATTTCAATCACTGGGACTCAATTCTCTTGCATTTCAATCACCCCAAAAAATGGGAGACCCCTCTTCAAGGTGAGTGGAGGAAAATTTTTAAAACTCGAACAAATTTTTTTAAACAAAACTTCATTAAAACATGGCTAAAATTTCCCTTTTTCCAATGGCTCAAAAAATCAAGGAACATCAAAAAATTTTTATGTGCCTAAAGAGCAAAAAAAATTAAAAATAAATAAATAAATAATTGAAATTTTCGACTCCTCTTCACCTCGGGCGTCGGCAACAGTGCGTACACAAACAACGAATTGTGCGAGCCGTTGTATGGCATTATGCTGTTTCGACCAAAGCGACAAATGCGGAAGGCCTGGCCAGCGGACACGGAGAAAGTGATGAAGCAGCTGATCAGTGCTGAAAATTTGGCAGAAAATGATCGGGGGAACATTTTGCGGCAATGTTTCGCACAAAAAATTAACATGTTTTTGAGGGTTATTGTATCGATTTATAAATTTTCAAAAAAGCCAAAATAGGTAGGCTTTAGGCTTTAAAACCCGAAAATAGGCAAGGGCGTAGCCAGAGGGGGGGGGGGGGGTGGCCTACAAAAATTCATTAGTCGGCCCACCCACCCTTTGAGCGTAGTCCGCTCCGAATGCGCAGCCACTCCTTGAACTCCTGCTGGAAGAACTTGTTGCTGATCCACGTCAACGGCAGGCCGACCAGCTGCACTGAGCTGAGCTCGCCGGCGCCAAACATGGGCAGTGTCAGGTAGAACTGATGCTCAATGTTGGCACTGAATTTGCCGGCCACCGGACGTTGGGGACCGAAAATGAGCAACAACAAATCATCATCATCATAATCATCTGCTGTTTGGATTGATTTTGTTAATTGAATTGGTGGAATTTATGCCGATAAAAAATGCCAATTTTGGATATGTTTTTCATGGTAATAGGGTTCCGATTTTTTTATGTTACCCGACCCGCCGGAGGGAGAGGGGGCTTTCGTTTTATTGCATTTTAATTAAAAAGTCTATAAAAATCATAACCCAAAAACTATAATTACTATTTTTGCACCTAAAAACCGCAGGCGGGCTTTGAAAAGAAAATTACTCGAATTAAATTTCAGACAAATTATTAAACTCGCCTCCTCTTCCTCTTACACCACCAGGTTCAGCAGCAGTTGGCTGTTGTTGTGCTGCAATAGGAAGAGATGAGATCATTTGCTCCGTGTTTCATTCAATTAGGCCCACAATTAACGCAATCACCAACTGATTAATTAGTTAAATGCCCAATTAATTACCTGCTGGCCGCCCAGCACCGCCACCGTAACCCATTTGTCTGGCGTTGTTACCGTTGTTTTTGTCGTTAATGTTACTTTTGGTTACTGTAGTTGTGCCCTTTTTCCCACAATTATAACAATCATCACCGCCCCCCTGCTGCTGTTCATCGTCCGACACCGCCTGTAGTGTGCTTGCCCGACTGCTTGGTCGTCCCATCGGCAGCAGTGCCGTGATTGCCGCTGCCGGTGCCATCGTCGACGCGTCGTCGTCGTCCGCTGCTGGCTGTTGCCGCCTTTGCTTGTTGCGCGACGTGCGGCCCCGCCTCTTTTGCCACGGTTGCCTGAGGCCCTCGTAGGTGATGTGAGTCCACATGTACAAACTGTCCACCGGTTGGCCCCACCGGTTTAGCTCCACCGCCGATGCCGTGCTGTTGCTGGCGTTGTCGTCCTCACCGAAGTCGTCGTCGTCATTGGCGGCACTAACGCTTTGTTGTTGTTCCCCCTCCGCCGTTGTGCCGGCGGTGTCCCTCGTGGGCAAAAGGCGGGGCGAAGAGATGCCACTCGGACACTCCGATGAGGAAAGAAGCGGCGGCGCTTCAAAGGAAATTGTGCAGTTATTTTTAATTTTTCAGAGAAATTTTACTGTTGAAATTAAAGCAAGGAATTTTTTTAAATGGCCGGGACCGGGAATAAAATTCAACCGGGGTGGGAGGGTCCAGGGACCAGGACTACCATCTGTTTTCCGAGATCTCCGGTTGCGGTGCTAAAGACATATTTGTATACAAAAAAATTTTTAATATGACATTGATGCAGATTAATAAATTGCAATGCTGCAAATGTGAGTGAGATGGTTTTATGAAAATTTAGATAATTTTTTTATAAGAATATTTAAGGGGAAAAAAGTTGAAAAAAATTTTCACCGTTTTTTTGAAAATTTCTTCTAAAAATAAGTAACTTATAATAAAATTTTGAAAAATCGTTAGAAAAATTGCAAAAACATTTTTTTCATGAAATTTTTTGTATAAAGTATTTTTTTTTTTTTTGCAAAATTTCTGTTTGGAAATTTTTAATAAATTCGGGGGACGAGTTTTTTGAATTTATTGATTAATTGCCGTTGTGCTCACTGTTACCCGACATTTGCGCCAATGTCCAAAATCGGGTTTCAAACTTAAGTTTTTTCAATCCCTAAATAGCCTAAGCAGCATTAAATAAGCGATTGAAAGTGATTGTGTCTGATAATTAGATAGACAAGTGATTCTTGAAAAAACAATCATTAGTTATTCAAACAACAAAAGTAATGGGTGCTCGTCACACTCACCCTGATCACCAAAAATTATGCTCCGATCGTCGCCGAGTGTCTCAATTTCCTCGCCCTCCTCGTCGTCCGTTTCCTCCCATCTCATGCGGTTGTTGCCTGCCTCCAGCAGCGTGTCGGCATTTTGTGCCAAAATTGCCGCCGAAAATTGGCTGGCATTTGCGGCGATGTCACTGTTAAAATTTAATTGGAATGCGCTTTAATTAATTTATATGGAAGATTGGCATTAATAATTTATGGTAAAAACAAATTGAAAGAGTATCATGGAGAAAACAGCAAAAAGGGAAGCCAAATAAAAATTTTTTTTAATACCGATAGAAAAAAGATTTCGCATAAAAATGATCATTTTTAGTGCATTTTTATTTGAATTTTAAGCCGTTAGTTAGCCTATAAAAATTCACATAAATTATGGTCTTGATTTGAGGCATTTGTGATTATTAGTTAACAAAAAATTGGAAATATTGAACAAATATTTATAAAAAACACTATTTTATTGAAAAAATTAAAATTAATTTGTTAAAAAACTGACTTTCCCCTGCATTCACGCTCTTCGTCCCTGCTTGCACCACGCTGACGCAACAATGGGTCCGAAAAACGGCGTGACACGCCACCTGCGAAAAGCATGCCCGTACGTGTAATTTCAAAAAAAAAATAAAAGCGCCCTTCACAGCACCTGAAGCACGAAGTGTAAAGCCAGCGCTGCATTGAATTGTTGACGAAGTGCATGCAGCAGCAGTGAAAGCACTAGTATGAGTGGACAATTGACCTGGACCAACCGCATCATCAGCTTGTTTGGACGTGGAAGAGACTGTGCAGGCGTACGATGATGAAGTTGTGCTTGCAGCGTAATGCTGCTGCTCGTCAATCTCCGCCTGACGTATTGTGCTGTTGCTGCCACCAGCATGGTCCGCTGCAGCTGAATTTGTTGCAGCGTCTTCGCCGTTCGTTTGATTGCTCGACGTGCCAAACATGCTGGAGACGATCACGTCGGCTAACAGCTGTCGCTCGTCCTCCGTCAACTGCCTCTTTGCTGTCGTTGTTGTTGACGTTGTCGTGCACGTACGCTGAAGCGGTTGCTGCTGCGGTTGTTGAAGTTTGTCATGCGGCAAAATTGCGTCAAAAAATGCCTCGGCCGTTTCATCGCAACAAATATTTGTTGAGGACGATGTGCCGCTTTTGCGCTGCATGCGGTCAGACAGTGTGATGTCACTTTCCGTTGTTGGCGTTGTGCTCTTCTCGCTGTTCTCCTCCTGCTCCATTTCGTTGGTTGTGGTCGGTTCGGATGCAATTTGTTTTGATAAACTTAAAATTAAATAAAAATTAAAATAAAAAACAATATAAAATGAAATTCTTTTTAAATATCAAAAAATTTTAAATATATAAATAAAGGGAATTGTGAAATGTTTTGAAATTTAGTTTGATAATCAATTAATGAAATTTTACGCATGTTTAATTTAATTTTTAATTATTTTTTAAATTATACTTAAATTTTTAATTATTTTTTAAATTATTAATTAGATTTTTTAATTATTTTATTTTCACCCGAATGCCCTGGCGAAGCTTTCGTCAATTGCCTCAACTTCGCGCTGCAATTTTTCCACCTCTTCCGCCGCCGCTTCGTCATCCCCGCCGCTGTCCGTGTAGTCAAAGGGTGGCACCATCGCGCGGTTCAGAAACAGCGGCGACCGATCGGCGCCGTCGGCGTCAGCCGTGCCGAGCATCAAATGGACGCCGTTCAAAGCGGCGCCAAAAATTGCCACATATTCGGCGGACGAAATTGGCGGACATTTGTCCAACAGTTGACAAGAGGAGGGATCTGGCAAAAAATAGCAAATAGATATTTTTTTAAATTTTCTAACAGAAATTTTACAAAAAAATATTCTTAAGAAATTTTTAATAAAAAACAAGAAAAAAAATTTTGGAAAATTTTCAGCGATTTTTTGGAAAATTTTTGAAAAAACTTAGTAGGTAATTAAAAAATTGCTGAAAATTGTCAATTCATTAAAAAAAGCAAATTAATAATTTGTTCAATGGGCACCAATGTGTTTTTTGATTGTCGGCACAATGGCTGCAATTTGCTTCGGCATGCCGGCAGTTAACAATTTGAACAGTTTGAAACGGAAGATGGTGAGATGGCGTCGCAAAAATGTGTTGATGAGATCAGTTTGGGCTGTTGGATCAGTGAGAATGAGCATCTTTGATGAGATCAGACGGGCCAAATGGTGGTGATGGAAGTCATAAACGGACAGCTGAGAGAAAATTGTAAAATTACGCAAAAATAATTTTAGTCCATAAATTTTATTATTCGTTTAAAAAAATTGCCGGTTTTAACCCCACAATAATTGATTAATGCGCCTAATGTGTCGCCGCCACCACCTCGATGCAATACTCGCAGATGAACAAAATTGCCACAAATTTTTCGCCCCAGCTCTGCTGTTTATCACTGTCGCTGCTGCTGTCCAACGGAATGATTAGCGCGGCCGTCTCCGCGCCAGCGCCGCCCGTCTCAGTCCCATCGATGGAAGAGCACTGCTGCTGCTGCTGCTTGCACAGTTGGGCCTCATCCTCGTCCAAGTACAGCATACGGTAGCTGATGGCCAGCGCTGTGGCACGACGGAACAGAAACACTTCGCCAATGCCGGCGGCCTCAGCAGCTGCAAAAAAATGGCGGATTATAAAAAAGGATAAAAGTATCAATGGAAGCGATCAATTATTATTGCTACGACCAAATTGGAGTATTTCAAGCAATGTGATCACAAAGTTGATCAAAAAAGAGGACCACAAATTAAGCATTTTCGAAAAATTAATCAAAATAGTGTTGTCGCATTTTTTCAGAAAAAGTCTCACGGCACTGCCGGACCAACAATTTGCTTATTTAACTTTTCCTCAATTTTGGCATAAATATGGAGTTCTTTTTGGATATGGTCAAAGAAAATCGTGTCAATTTTTATAAATTTAAGAATTTTTTTAAAGGCATTTATTTCAAAAAAAAAAATTTTTTTTTTAATTGAAAAAAATAGAATTTTTTAAAATAAGGCTTTTTTTTGTTGTTGGCTACCTCCTTCCACCGCCATTTGGTACGGTAGTGAACAGTTTGTGGGCACTACGATCACTGCTTTGACCGGCATTCGGGGCGGGGGACTGCCGTTGGTTTCACCGCCCGCGCACTGCTGGTCAATGAGGGCACAAATATAGGCAAAAATGGCTGGAAGAGAACAAAAAAATAAAATATTACGAACATAAATTTATTTGATTTTGAATAAAATTTCAAAAGTGGAAATTTTTTATTAATAAACTATTATAAATTTCAAAAATTTAACGATTTTTGGAAAATTTTGCGAAAAACTTAGTAATTCATAAGAAATTTTTTTCATTTAAAAAATTTAAAACTGACCGGACAGGTCGTTCAAAAGCCATCCGCCCGCTTTGTGCTGTTGTCGGAATGTCTTTATCGTTTTGATTGACGCGCAAATTGTCTTCGCAAGCACTGAAAAAACCAAATAAAAAATTAATTCAAATCTTCTTAAGTGATTAATCAGGAGGACCAAATTTTTCGGACTGCAAATTGGGATTTGAACGAGCTCAAAAATCGAAGAAAAATTATGAAAAGGGACTATTTTAGTTCTATTTCTTTTGATTTTGAAACGGTTCAAAAGCCACTTTAGACACTTGGCCAGAAGTTTTTTAATTCAACTATAGCCCAAACAATTTTTTTTTATATAAAAAAGTTGGCGCTACTTAAAAAGAGGTCCATTTTGAATTTTTTTTTGCACTTTTTTTGGTCAAAATTTTTTTTTTGTTTATTTTCAAAATAATGATGGATATTAGCATTAAGCACAATTATGGCGAATAAAAAGTATATTCACGATTTTTATCCAAAAAAAATTTTACAAAACAAAAGGGTCCCCCCTTTTGTTTTTGATAAAATTCAAAATCTATCATTTTATAACTAGCGCCAAATTTGCTTAATAGGCCCAAATAATTGTCATATTCGTGATAGCGACCTTTAAAACCCTCGGGTACTTGGTTTCATGACTTTTTAAACAAAAAAAAATTTTGACCAAAAAAAAGTGCAAAAAAAATTCAAAATGGACCTCTTTTTAAGTAGCGCCAAAAAGTTTATTTCTTGAAAAATTCTAGGTTTAGAAAAAATGGAATGTTTGTTATTTAAAATATATAAAAATATAAAATAGTATTATATAATTAATTGCCCCACCATTGGGCTCCACCGCTTTTGCGCGCAAAATGTCCTCCTCGAAAATGGGCACATAGTGCACACAATTTGCGTGCACATCAAACGCAATCCAACAGCAGCAATTGACGGGTCTCAAGCGGTGCCGCCTTTTGTCAAAGGGCGCCAATTTGGCGGCGGCACCAAATTTTGGCGAAAACAATGGCGAGGAGGGCGAGGGAATGGAGGAAGAGGCGGAGGAGGACGGATGGCAGAAGAGGGGCAGCATAATGGTAAATGGAAATTAAATAGGAAAAACAATTTTTACAAAAAGAAAGGCAAGTCAGTTGAGTAATGATTATGGAAAAAGACCCTGAAAATTTAAATAGAAAAATATGGAAATGATGTTAAATCCATAAAATAATAGATAAATAAGCAACGCTTGTTCAAAGCAAAAGCGGGAATCCGAAAATCAGGTTTCGCATTATTGAAAGAAAAAGTGGAAATTATTAGGGTGCGTGATTGTGTCTAATATCGGGTCAAGAAATTTCTCGCGTGCATCGAAGCATATATTCGGCCCTACAAATTGTTTGGGTTCAAAAGCATGTGAAATTAGGTAATTGAATTTTCAAGGAATTATAATTCAGAAAATCTGGGAAAGCCCTGCGGAAGCGAGGGAAACGCCCGCCGGTCAAAGTCAAAAGTTTTTTTGGGTTGGGCGGGGGGGGGGGATGATTTGAAGCAGTAGGGCAAACATTTGAAGTGGAAATATAAAATCAATTAATTGGTCGGCGGCTAACAGGTCAAATTAAAAGGAAATGTGTGGTGGAAATGAGGGACGGAGAAAAGCAATTAAGAAGGAAAATGAAAGGTCGGGGTCAGTTCGGCGCGGCCAGTTCGGCGCAGCCGTTTCGGCGCGGGTTTTTCGGCGCGGGGTTTTTTCGGCGCGAGCTTTTTCGGCGCGGGCTTTTTCGGCGCGGCCAGTTCGGCGCGGCCACTTCGGCGCACTACATAAAATGACTTTTTCGGCGCCGAAAAATTTTTGAAAAAATTTTCAAAATCTGGAGCAAACCCTATCAAAAGCAAAAATTTCCTGCTGACAACTACATACACACTAATTTTGAGAAAAAGTTTTGTTTTGTAGTATTGTTTACCATCGAATACCTGGTCAGTTTTGAATTTTTAAGTCAAATCCAATATAATATTCGAAATTTGAGTCCGGGGTTCTGAATCAGGCAAACCTATGGTCAGATTGTGATCAGTACCCTCGAACACCCACCGATTTGTGATTTTGAACCGAAATATAAAAGTTAATTTGGAGCCACAATTATGCACCATTGCTCACAATTGCATTAGCACGTTACTTTGAAAGAAAATGGCATAAGTTATATGCACAATGAAAGGCAAATTAAAACTTTTTTGAAATTTTTTTGGGATTTTTAAACACTGGCGCCGAAAAAGCCATTTTATATAGGGCGCCGAACTGGCCGCGCCGAAAAAGCCATTCTATATAGGGCGCCGAACTGGCCGCGCCGAAAAAGCTCGCGCCGAAAAAACCCCGCGCTGAAAAACCCGCGCCGAACTGGGCGGTTCCCGTACTTCCGGGTTTTCCACTCCCGCCCATGAATATTTTTTTTTTTACTAGTTTTTTCTAGGCTAATTTTGACGCTGAGATTGAGCACGAATCTGAGGTTTATTTGTAGTTACTATCATGCGTTTAATGTGAGTTAATGCATCCGTAAATTAGGAAATAATGAAAAGTCAATTAAAAATCGGAATAAACTGACATTTGATTAAGGATTACAGAATGGTCAATTATCAATCAATCAAAGCTTAACAATTTAAAAATGGAATGGCGGCGCATAATCTGTGACTGCGTTTGTTGATTTTTTCCACTGTAATTAATGTAGGACAATGAATACATATTACTGAATTCGGTTATTACAATATTATTTAATTCGGTGTGGGAGCGTGGGAAAGAATGATTCATATACTCGCCGTTCAGCGCCTAAAATGCCAATAGAAAAATTTTTCAAGAGGGAGGGAAGGGGAAAACAAAAAAATTGTAATTAAAAAAGCCTCAAAAAAGTATGAAAAATGTGAAATAAATATAAAAAAGAAATCAAAAAATGCGAAAAAGGTATTATAAATTATTTTAGGGCCCGGATTGAGTAGCTTAAAATTTAGATAAAATTAAATTAAGCGCAAAAGAAATCTTAACCCCAAAATATGCGACCAAAAGGTACACAAAAATTGTGGCATTTTTTTAAAGAAAATTAAGGATTTCTAGGGTTTTCAGTGTTCAAAAAATGAAAAATTTTGAGTTAAATTTTCTAAAAATTTTTCGAGAGGTTCATTTAATTTATTGTCAATCTTAAGAAGTCAGACAAAATTGTGTCACTATCCCAAAATCAGATACATTTCTAACAAACCCCAGAGGACAGATCGGACCCTGATTTAGATGCAAAACTCCTAAAATAAGTATTTTAGGTTTTTTATAGCTTCATGCCTATTAGGAAAAAAGCATTTAGGTAATTATTTTTTTATATGCCTAAAGATACCAGCCCAAGTAATCAGCGTGCTCGATAACGCCTAAATTGTGCGCCAAAATTGGGCGGCGATTTTTCAGTGTTTGATAAAAAAAATTAAAGAAAAAAAAAGGGAAAAAATTTTAAAAAATAGAAAAAAAAACCAATTAAGACACTCGATTAAACATGTTAGCAGAGTAATAAATAAATGTATTTTTAAATTGGAAATGTACATATAAGAAAAGGGAGGAGGAGCGCAAAAAACGACGCCTTGGGGGGGGGGACGAATCGATGGGCGACGGGAAAGGGAGTCAAATCGATGCATCCCTCGCCACCCAACCCATTCACATCCACACACACCCAACAGAGCAGAAGAGGCAGAGCAGACAGAAGAAACAATATATACTCAAAGTGCCAGCGCTGAGATGGGCACAAACAATGGCGCTGAAATGGCGACGTTGTGTTTTCGACAGTGATTGATAGAGCCCGGATTTTTAGGTTTTACCTATTTTTTTTTGCGGCTTTGTTATGATGAGAGAAGCCCAAAAATAGCATTTTCTCCGAACAATTTTCGATTTAGAGCGACTTTTTAGCACCTAAAATTACCTAAAACTGGATTTTCGGTCAATAGCACCTATTTTGGCATTTTTCGAGTTTTAGCACCTATTTTGGCCTTTTTCCAGAAATTTCATAGCAAACATGCAATAAAAACGAAAAATGCACCCCAAGAATCGATCTGAAAAATTTCAAAAAATATACCCCTAAAAATTGACCAAAATTTCAGAAAATATTCCCCTAAGAAATGAAAATTTTCCCCAAAAATTCGTTTCCAAAATTTTTGTTCTTGATAAGTTGCAATTGTAAGGGCGAAACGAATAACGAATGGGACTTAAATAAGATTTTTTGCATAAATATACTTGATTTTTCCAATTTTTAATACCTATTTTTGCACCTATTTTGGCCTTTTTGGGGGTGTTTTTAGCACATATTTTGCACTTTTTTAGCACCTATGTTGGAGATTTAAATTTATTAAGATATTTGTTTTAATTTTAAATTATTGTGGCATTTGGTCTCTCTATTTATTTTATGTTTTGTGACATCTTTAATTTATGTTTTGTACACTTTCACTTCTCATTAATTTTGTTTCCAAAATTTCCTCTCTAAATTTCGTTCTCAATTTGCTTCACATTGGTGATCTCCTCGGACTTTAAAAATAAATATTGTGTGGCTTTGTCTTCGCTTGTTTGGTCTCCATCCCACCCCCAATTTCAAATTATCGGTTTTATTTCCTATTCCTATTTTAGTACCTATTTTGGGATTTTTAGCACCTAAAAATCCGGGCTCTAGTGATTGATTTCGACAGTACTTTTAAATTAATTTTCTATATATTTTATTGTAATGTATCTACCTACATACATACATATGTATGAATTAATATTAATATACAAATTGTATAATAAAATTTAGAATTGAAATAAATATGTAATCAATAAGACTTGTATGATTATTTTTGTCAAAAGATTTATCTTTACTTTTTCTATATAAATATCTCCTGCCGGACTGTAGTAAAAATACAACAAATTTCTTAGATAAGATTCTCGAATCGTGTGGGAAAATCTGCTAACTAATGCCGGGTTGAGTGCCAAGGTCCAAATCTGTAGGCTTTTTAGCAGAATACGAAAACCGCAAACTCTTCTGCAATGTATAAGAGCCTGTGCTTATCATTAGGGCTGCAAAAAATATGGAAATCCATATTTTTTTCCTGGACTGTGAGAGGTATGAAACGCACGAAAAGCATGTTTTTAGCTTAGTTTGAAGCCTCTAGGACGTATTTATATATCCATATTTTTCCATATTTCGCGATTTATGTCCATATTTTGGCATTATGTCCATATTTTATACCCATATTTTGACATTTTCCCAAAAAACCCCTATTAGAACGGCACCCATTAAGTAAATTGGCCTTTTTGTACTCCTAAAGACCGAAAAAATTTCCGAAAAGACATTTTTTAGCAAATTTTTGTCGAAAAGATTGATTAAAGTTAGATTTTCTTAAAAATTGGTTAATTTATGTCAAAAATAAGCAAAAAAGCGAAAATTTAGCTTTCCAGGTTGATTTTTCGCTAAAATGAGTAAATTTTAGCTGTATCATGTTTTTTTCTTCTAAAATGATTTTTAATATATATTTAGCCATTTTTGAAAGCTTTACTATGCGTTTAGCGTATTTTAGAAATTTTGAAAAATTATACTCTCAATTTGGAAATATCTATGTCCATATTTTTGCCGTTTTATGTCCATATTTTGTGATTTTTGGTCCATATTTTATGGCCATATTTCGCGATTTTATATCCATATTTTTTGCAGCCCTACTTATCATTTTAATTTTCAAATTAACGAGACTTATACAGTACCATATAGAACAAGTTTTTTGAAAACAAGCCTTTTCGCCATTTTTGTGTTTTTAATCCATATTTTGGCCATTTTTGGAAAATTTCACAAGAAAATGCAAAAAAAAACCCCGAAATACACCCCTAAAATCGCCTTTTTAGAGATTTTGAAAAATACACCACCAAAAAAGAGAATTTTTCGAAATTTTGGCAAATTTTTCAGATATTTTGTTCGCTTCCAAAAAATTCCACTGACAACAGAATGAGGCTATTACAAAAATTTTGAGATGTATTGTTTTGAAATTGTCAAGCTAGAATTTGATTAAAAAATGGCATTTTGTGCATTAAATCATTTTGGGTAGTTTAGTGTATTTTTTAAATTTGTTTAAGCAAATATTGAATATTAATCATACCCTTTATTTTGAAAATTTTTTCGTATGACCATATTTATTGATGTAAAATATGTACAATTAATTGAAAGAAATTCCTAATGAAATAAAAATCGAAAATTATTAATTATTGATAATCACATGCATAAATCTCGCCCAACTCACTCGCCCATTCCCACCAAACATTGCCATGTCAATGGACGACAGCAATAAATCAATTTTTATTGTTTTGTTTATTGCTGGAAAATGTGTCCATTTTCAGCTACATTTTATTATATATTTAAAACATTTTCTTGACAATTTTTTATTTTATTTTCTTTTTTATAGCTAATTTATTATTTTTTCTAATTTAAGCTTTATTTAATAAATATTGCTTTGATAAGATATATATTATACATTGGCTTTGGACCATATGATGAATGCTTACAAAATTTTGTTTTTCTGACTATAATCCTATAGCTTTTGCATAAATATCGGGGCCTAGAGAGCAAATGTCTAATAATAAGCTAATTTAATTTTAGTTTTTAAATTTTTTCCTAATTTATTTTATCCACTATTAAAGCAGCAAATGTGTGCGTAAACAAACACCAATGGATTTGTTTTCCCGTTTTTACGAATGAATCACTCATTCATAAAAAGCATTTGTGCTTTGCTTTTTTTCTTTATTTGTTATCGTCATCCCATTAAATTCCACGTAAAATTTAAGCATTTTTAATTATTTCAAAGAAAATTAAGAGTTTAAATGGTAAACATATCTATTCCTCTTCATTATTTGAACAATATTTTTATATAATTTCATAATAAATTTAGAATGAATTTCAATCAATTATTTATATTTACTATTTTATTACCATTGCTTTTTCTCATAAATTCTGCTAATTTTATTCACGCAAGATCAGCAAAAATACAATCAAAAGCAGGTGAAATATTTATTTATAAACAATATAATAATTTAATTGAAGATTTTTTTCTAATTTAAATTTAGTAAAAAAAAAATTTTTTTCCTTACATTATTAGATTTAATAATTTTGAAAATTAACACAATTCAGGCAAAATTCCGAAGATTTTATGCGATTCGGTTGATGAGTGTCCGTACGGAATGCGCTGTAAAGCCGGCATGTGCATGAACTAGAAAAAGAGGCGTGTAAAAATCTTTTGAAATAATAGATTTATGTGTGATTATAGTTTTTAAAATATAATAATAAATAGAATATTCAAGTTTATTTCTGTATAATTCTTATAAAATTCGAAATTTTTATGAATGGTACCCTCAGGGAACCGGCCACTTTGGCGCAGGCCATTTTGGCGCAAGACTATATCATTTTGATTTCACAGCAAAATTAAATAATCTTGGTATGATTTTAAGTGGCTTGATAGTGCCTATTTTTTGTCCAAAAAATTGTTTAAATTTTGCCAAAAATCTTATTTTCTTGATAAAATGGTGACATTATGCCATAAAATTTCAAAAATTATAAGAACAAATGGAAGCCCTGTCTTAATTTATGTGCATATTTTGGTCATTTTTCGTGCATATTTTTTGCAGCCCTGCTGATTACCGACCACTTTTGTTGTCCGTATCCCGGATAAAAGCTCCCTTTTTAACGTGCAATATTTGAATATTGCTTTTTATTTAACTGTGTTAAAAAAGTGTACAATTTTTTTCATTTTCCTATTAAAAATAAAAATTTTGTTTGATTATTAATTCTAAAAATGTCCCACAATCCTAATGAAGCGGAGAGAGAAATGGAAAAAGCGATGTAATATTCTAAATTTCAATTTCAATGCCAATCATTTTGCTTTTTCAGCTTCATTTCTGCCGATTGTTGGCTTGAAGTGTTCGGTTTGCTTCCACGCTCTCAACTTGGCCTCGGAATTGCGATGATCAGTCGCCGATTTGACCGCCGCGTGGACGAACATTTCAAAACGCGCAAATGGACATTGGAGAACCAAATTCAAATTGAAGGAGAAATTGGAAAGGATGGCACAAAGGAAATGACAATTATCAATTTGGATGGAAAAACATTGCCAATTCCGCAAAATCCGTTGCCGAACAAAGTCATCGGATTCAAAAGCATTGAAATCTAGTAAAAATTAAATTTTGTAAATGACTTATGCTGCCATTACACTTCCTTCTGAATTTTCAGCTTCTTCGACCACAATGTGCTCACTTTTCTTCGCCGTTTTCACCGTTTTTTCACCACATGCGCAACAAAATTGTACATAGACACTGAGAACTTTCGCATTTCGGAGTTCGCTGTGTTCAACATTTGGTCAATTCTCAAGGACAGCATTCATGTGTTGTATTTGAACACCGTCACTTTTCGTCAAATGCGTCAATTGGCCCCGTCAATGTTCAACGATTGTCAATCCCTTCGTGTCGTCAATTTCTATGACGGCATTTGCCCCGAATTTCCGCTCGACGACAGTGCCAATGCGTCGGATTGCCAAGCGTTGGCAAAATGGCTGTTCACGCCTTGTCACGACAATTTGATGAAACAGCTCTTTGTCCGAATTGACAATTCAACAGTGGAGCAACAATGGTTGGAAACAGTCGAGCAAATCCAAACGGTGAATAGTGATTTTTCCGACATGTTTTCTTTCATTTTTTTGTCTTCTTTTTAGGCATTTTCCATCGCTTCTTCTTCTGTTGCTTTTGGCATTTTCGTCAACTTTCGTCCGTCCTCTTCGATTGACTCCGTTGTGCCATTTAAATTGACCAACAAATTGACTGGAGAGGAATTGGCACTGTCAAAAGAAGAAAATGCAAATGTTTTTATCATCCGTTGTCCAATTGCAGCAGACGATGATGAAAAGTGGCAAAATGCGGTCATGAATGAATTAACTGATGGAAACAAACAAATAGTGCTTTTCATCGGAGACAGTGGAGTCGACTATGGGTGAAAAATTTTAAAAATCTCAGCAAATTTCTTGTTTAAATTTTGTTTTTGAAGTCTTCTCGATGCTGCCTGCTTCCGCTGGGCCGAGTGGTGATCAGCAGAAATGAATTTGGGTGATTGATGCGATTATGTGACCTTTATTATATCGGACTTTGCTATTTAAGTGTTGTTGTTTTTGATTTTTGCTTATATTTTAAAAAAGAGCGCTGCTATACATACAATAGTCGATGCATCATCACAACGGTAATACTGGAGAATCTTGACCCCATAAAAAATTTTTTTTCTGTTATGAAAAGACTAATCCGGGGTTTTCTGCGTTTCTGATCATGAATACGATCACTTTGCAAAATTCCTTGGTCTTATTATTGATTTGAAAACCATAGATTTTCGGAATTTGATCAAATGTTCCTACCTAATTATTTACTGGTAATAAATATCGTATCAGGTGTTTTCGACAGTGATTGATTTCGACAGTATAAAATTTTTAAATTATTTTTTTATGTATATGCACATATGAATTAATTTTAAATATTATTTTCATATACATAAAAAATTTATAAGAAATTTAATTTAAATAAATAAATAAATAATATTAAACAACTAAAATTGTATGGTTATTTTTTGTAAAAATATAAAATATTCTTATCGCGTTAATTTTTTCTGCGCAAACATCTCCTGCTGCTGTGCTGTTCTCGACAAACAATTTCCTAGATAAGATTTTCGAGTAAAGTTATAATATGAATGACCTGTGGTCATTCTTCGTCCATATTATCATTCTCCTCAATCCATAGTTCCATTTTTACTCAATTTTTTCTTAGTCAAATAATGGCTTTATTGCGTTTTAATGCGGCTAAATCATCGCGTGGGAAAATCCTGCTAACAAATGCCGGGTTTGAGTATGCATTTGAGGTCCAACAAACTAATGTCAAAAATCTGATCAGTGATTTTAAGGCTTTATCTAAAGCCAAAGATGGGTGGGAATATTGGCGGTGCCCTTGCCGTTCTCCTTATTGTCCTGGTCGTGCGTGCGTCCAAATCGAATGGCATCAAGAAGCTGATGGAGTACAGTATAAATTGGGCAGGGTTACAAAAGAACACAACCATCCGGCTACATTTGGTGCTGAATTGGTACAAATAAATTGCTTCTAAGGGTATAAGACAAAGTTGGACAGATTCGAGTATCAGCTGAAAGGCTTCGCCAAGAAGCAAGGAGCGAATACCCAACTTCAAGCCGAAATATTGTCAGTGACGTCCGTTCGAATTTGCCTCTTAAAGTTCGAGTTGCGTCTGCACCAGGCCCTTCTTGCATGAGATGGACATATAATTATCACCGCCGAAAGCAACAAATGGCGGTCAAAAAAATAAAATATAGAAAAAAATTATTTTTATTGTTTATTTGAGGAAGGCGACGCTGGGTTGGATGCTGTTCCAACCCGTGATATTGTCATTCCCGATCAGTTGGTTGATCGAGTCATCTACAACCAAAATCTCCAAGGAAGCCGAATGATTATTTTCTGTTCACAATTTGGGATTAACACCCTCCGGGCCTACAGAGACGAAGTGGCAGTTGATGGAACGTTTGAAGTTGTTAGAAAAGTCGGCTGTCAGATAAATGTCGATTTAGACGAGTCCACGTGGTTTTGACCCGGCAAGGATTAAGAGCGACTTTGAAGCCGGATCAATTTCAGCAGCACGCCAAGTGTTCCCGGAGTCGGAACAAAGCGGCTGCTTGTTCCACTTCGGCCAAGCAATTTTTCGCCGAATTCAGACTTTTCCCAATTTATTTGGACAGTTTAATTTTGTGAGGACATGGATTGGCCCAATGCAAATTGTTGAAAACGAAGAAGTTCTTGTACGTGATGCGGGAGGGGCAGCAGATGCATGGATTAGGGGTCAAATTTAAGTGCTCAATTTGAGACGACAGGCTGCCCTTTTTGCAATTAATTTGTGGAATATGGTAGACCGAGTTGCAAAAAATCTCAGCAGAAGCAACAATTCATTAAAGGTTTAAAAAAATTTTTCCGGGATTTCTGTGAATTTAAAGGGATGGCATTCGGTTTGGAACACAGCGCTTAAGTCCATTTTGCCGAAAAATGGTAGCAGAAGAAGATATGTGGCGATACTATAACCATATACATACATACTTTTAAAAACAAAATTCTACTGTCGAAAACAACACTGTCGAAACCAACACTGTCGAAAACTAACAGCACCATAAATATTGATGTATTTTTTAAAATATTAAATTTTCGACTTTTTTTTCGAATTCGAGTCAGTGATTCAGAATTGATAGAAATTGATGTCACAGCAGCGACCCCGAAAACCCCTGCATTTTTGACTACTTTTTTAAATCTTTTTGAAAATTGGCAACAATTTAAAAAAAATATTTTTTTGACGAACGGCGTAAATGTTCATTTTTGCTAGTCAGCGCAAGTGTCGAGGCGCAAATTTCGCGGCTCATATGTCGAAACGGCCAAAATGGCTTTTAACATTTGAAAAAATGACAAAAATTGTGTAAAATAATTCAAAATTGATTGAAATAATGTCAGACTCGTAATCATCGACCCGAACCCCCTCCCTGGGAATAATTTTTGGTTCTAGTCGGTTTTACGCGTTCCATGGCATTTTACGCGTCCCAACAACAGTTTACGCGTCCCATGGCATTTTACGCGTCCCAAAAACAGTTTACGCGTCCCATGGCATTTGTGTCCATGGCAGGGATGTCATTCCGAGGCTCAAAAATTTTCGGAAACCAGAATTAAGTGCTATCCCTGGTCTATGGTATTTTAGCCGAACTATGATGAAACCTATTTTTTTGTCCGGTATTCAGTAATTTTTTAACTAAAACTTCGTTGTTAAACATAAAGTATAATAACTCATACACAGGCAACTCGAACAATGGCTTAGACTAGGCCTAAGCTTTTGGCTTAAACCTAGGCTTAGGCTTTTTTGTAAAAATTTTTTATATTAGTAACTTTCTGTTGACATCATTAACACACCGTTTCAAAAAACGAGACATGAACCAAAGAGAGTGCAGAGAAAAAAACATCTCTCTTTTTGGCGTACTATTTCTTTATCTCTGTTAATAGAGAAAAACCGAATTTACTTCGCCACATATAACTTTTTTTCTACTCATACAATTTACACCAAATTTTGCATGTCGATAGAGAAAAAAATTCTGCATCGAACGTATCAAATGTTTTCCAATAATGGCGAAGATACTATGTATGTATGTATGGTCATTGAAAATGGATAAGTAATTCAATTTTTGGCATTACTGATTTTTAGGTTTTTTCCAATTTTTCCCCATTTCAAAAATGGCCGACTCCATGTTCAAGTATGACCAGGAGGAGCAGCGGATGATACGCAATGTGAAGCCATGGGAGCAGGATCCGCACTATTTCAAGGTCTTAAACAATTCGAACAAAAAACTAAAAATTTCCCATTTTCTTCGGGGTAGGGATTGGTCTGAAATGAGTGTCGGCTTCGTTAAGGGTCCCTCTTTGGTCTTTAATAAGTTTAAATGAACCCATTTTACTCGTCCATGTTTAAAATGAACACTTCAAATCTTTTTTTTATT
The DNA here is from genome assembly GCA_004148225.2 of Heterodera glycines. Classification (NCBI taxonomy): domain Eukaryota; kingdom Metazoa; phylum Nematoda; class Chromadorea; order Rhabditida; family Heteroderidae; genus Heterodera; species Heterodera glycines. The sequence continues at coordinate 15,973,369 of CP049712.1, read as the reverse complement.
TTATTTGTCATTTGTTACATGGTAAAAATCTTATTAGAAGTTGGAAATACCACTAAAATTGCTAAAAAAAAAATTTCGGCGACGTTTTTTGATTTTGATTTAAAACGTTCGATTTTGGGACCAAAATTAGTTAAAATGCATGTTTGTTTTATGACAAGCGAGCCCAAAACTATGCAAAAAATTGTTTAGAGGACTTTTTAAAACAAAATCTTTGCCAAAAAGGGGCCAGTCAACGGCTTTTTATGAAAATCTTTTTAATTTAGAGGGGTCCAAATAACTTAATTTCTCAAGCATTTCACGCTCATTTCATTAAAATGGCTTCCCGCTGTCTTCAGGAAGTCAAAATTTCGGCCTTGGCCCTTGTCAAAATGGTGATGCACGCGCGCAGCGGGGGGAACATCGAAATTATGGGTTTGATGCAGGGCCGGGTGGACGCCAACACAATTATTGTGCTGGACGCTTTTGCGCTGCCGGTCGAAGGTTTGTTTTTGGGGGATGGGAAATTGAATTTGGCTATAGTTGAGCTTATAACTCTCCTTTCTCGAAAATTTTCGAATTTTAAAGGATTTTTTTCAACATTTTGCCGGGTGTTTTTTTTGGTCACTGAACGAAGTGTAATTTACTTTTTCCCCAATTGTTCTTACATAATCCCAGGTGTCGTTGGGATCGTTGGTCACTAAGCCGTGCCAATTTTGAAATCAGCGCACATTTGAACTAGTCCATATTTTTTTTTTGAAATTTAGGCACCGAAACGCGGGTGAACGCGCAGGCCCAGGCCTACGAATTTATGACCAACTTCAGCGAAAGTTGCGAGGCGGTTGGCCGTTTGGAAAAGGTGTGTTTTTTTAATTCGTGTGAAATATTAGCGTTTTGTCCCGTCTTGTTCCAATTATTGCGGACTCATACAAATCATGCTTTGGAGGGGCTGTGTGAGAAATTTTCGAAAATGGCTTTTTAAATTTGTTCAAATTTGGCACAGGTGGTCGGCTGGTACCACTCCCACCCGGGCTACGGCTGCTGGCTGAGCGGCATTGACGTGAACACGCAGTCCATCAACCAGCAATTCCAGGCGAGTGGAGCTCACACACACAAAAATCCCTTGGGCTGAACGAATTTCATTATTTTCTATCCCAAAATTTCAAAATGACAAAAAATTTCGAGGAAAAAACAAGGCCCGCTTTTTTTATTTTAAAATTGTCACATCTCACATGGTCTGCCAAATGTCAAACTGTTTTATTTTTAATTAAAAAAAATGCGGGGCCACCCGAAATGGAATTGAAGCATTTTTTAAATGATGATAATTTACTAATCCAATGTTTCGTCATCCCTAACAGGAGCCCTTTGTTGCCATTGTGATTGACCCGATTCGGACCGTCAGTGCAGGAAAAGTGGACATTGGCGCGTTTCGCACTTACCCAAAAGGTTCGAAAAGTTTCATATTGCAAAAACTCCAGAATAATGGTTGTTCGTTAAAAACAAAAAAAAATTTTTTGGTTTCTGAAAAATTTTTTGAAATGACCCCTGGGATGGGTGCACCCCAAAATTTCGCCGCCGAAATTACGCCGCCGAAATTTCGCCGGACGGAATTTCGCCGGCCGAAATTTCGCCGGGACATAATTTCGCCGCCGAAATTTCGCCGGGACATAATTTCGCCAAAAATTTTTTTTAAAAATTTGGAAATTTTCAAGAAAAAATTCTTAGAATTTTTTTATATGGAAATTCCAATGAAAAATTTTTGAAAAAATTTTTTAGTGATTTTTTGGAAAATTTTTCGAAAAAACTTACTAATTTATCATAAATTTCAAAAAAAATCCTTAAAATTTTTTCTATTTTTTTTTGAAATTTTCTTATAAGAAATTCTATGATTTTTTCTTAAAAAATTTCTAAGTCTAATTTTTTGATTTTATTTTTTTGCGGCGAAATTTTGTCCCGGCGAAATTTCGGCCGGCGAAATTACGGCGGCGAAATTTTGTCTCGGCGAAATTCCGTCCGGCGAAATTTCGGCGGCGAAATTTCGGCGGCGTAATTTCGGCGGCGAAATTTTGTCCCGTCCCCCCCTGGGATTGGGAATAAAGTGAGCCTGGGCGAAATTTAAAAAACAAACGGGTTTTTTTTTACTTTTTTGTCATGTTTACAATACAATTAGAGACCAGTTTCAACAATTAATTCGAATTCAGTTTTACTAGGGGAAAAACATTGAAAAACCAAAATAGTGTCCCCATTTTTGTGCTTTTACCTAAATTTTTCTAGTTCCGCCTCACTCAATTTTTTTTTTTGAAAGTTTTTTACCCTCTCTCCACTGACTTGTAGGTTATAAGCCGCCCGATGAGCCGCCCTCCGAGTATCAGACAATTCCGCTGAACAAAATTGAGGACTTTGGCGTTCACTGCAAACAGGCGAGAGAATTGCACTTCTGTCAAAAAAATTTTTGACATTTAAAATTTGCCAAAAACGGCAAAAAACCAATTTTTTTTTGCGATCATTTTCTTTGTTTTTCAGTATTATTCTTTGGATGTCACTTATTTCAAGTCATCACTGGACTCCAAAATGTTCGACGCTTTCTGGAACACTTATTGGGTGCGTTTTACAAGTATTATACAATTTTTCAAAACATTTAGCACCGGGGATAATAATTGACCAATTTTTTTTTGCCTTTTTGGAGTCAAATTTCAAAAAAAAAAAAATTTTTGACAAATTTCATGTTTTGTTTGTCACCTAATCTTTTCCCTCCGTCCTCCTCAGGTGAGCACATTGTGTGCCAATCCGTTGCGGACCAACGCCGATTACATCACGGCACAGTTGGCCGATTTGGGCGCCAAATTGCAGCAGGTTGGTGTGGACAAATTTGTGCCTGGTGGTCGATTTTACTCCATTTTTTCTATCAAAAAACAAATTGCCGCCAAAATGTCGCCGTGACACAACGAAATTTTTTTTAGCAATTTCAAAATTTTATGCTTAATGATAAGTTTTTCTTAAAATATAAAAAAAAATTTTGGAATTTTTTTATAAAAAAATTATTAAAATTGTTTTTGATAATTTCTACGGTTTCAATAAATTTTTTCGGGTGGTGGGAAACGAACTGCTCCTTATAACGGTTTCATTTTGTATAATTAACAACATTCCCTAACTTTACCAACTCGCACCTCTTATCGGTCCTCCATACTTGAAGAAGTCAGGGGACGGAAGAAGTGTCAATTTTCACACTTTGTATATTCCCCCCCCCACCTTGTTAAACAGGTGAACACCCGTCATGGAGCGTCATTTCGTGAACGGTTTCGTAAGGCGGAGCGGGACGGGGAGAAGTTGGGCTGTGAAGTGCTCCAGGGACTGATTGTGAAGGCGGTGAAAAGCGGGTGAGTTTTTTTTTGAAGGGAGGAGTGTGGAAAAAGGGTGGCATTTTTAATCTCGACGGAAAAATGTATATTATCGTTTCATTAAGTTAAACATTTTCCATCTATCAATGAGCCTGGATATTTTTTTAACCTACCATGAAAAAATACGGATTTTTTTAAACATTTTCTGTGTCTCAATTATTAGTTCAACTTCTAAAATGGGAAAAAATAATTAACTTTCTTTTTTGAATTTATTTTTTTAATTAATCTGAATTAAAAAAAAAATGTTAGCCAAACCCCCTCCCCGCCATTTCAGTCTCTTCTCTTCATTCGGTGCCAAACCAGTAGAAGCATCCTCTGCTGGTGCCTCCACTTCTGTCGCCAAATTGGACAGCTAATTTTAAGCATGAAATGTGCCGGACAACATGTATCTCTCGTGTTGGCGTTGAATATTATTTATATCGAAAACAAATTTGTTTTTTTTTTCTTTCTCGATGCATAAAAATGTATGATCATCAAAATTGCCATGTTTCCCATTAAATGAGAAAATTTGTTAAGTTTTGAACTTCCGTTTTATTTATTTATTTTTTTTTCATTAAATTGTCTATTTTGAATTTAACATTTTCGTTTATGGCATTATGCCACATGCTCCGCTCGACCACTGCTCCTCCGTGTCGATGGAACCCTTGGTGCTCCAGGCGCTGATCACTGCCTTCCTGGACCGGGTGAACGCCGATCGCACCCAACGCGTTGGGACGGAGAATCGGCAGCAAATGAGTCGGAACTGATCAGAGCCACGCCAAATGTTCACACTTTCGAATGGGTGTCGCAAAATGCCATTTTAAGTGTGCCATTGTTTTATTCCATTTTTTCAAAATTTTGAGGGCATCCAAAATTGTGCGCTTTTGTCACTCATTGCGGCCAAAACAGTCTTGCGGAGGCAGCAAAAATTGGTGTGCCAATTGTGGCCATTCCGCTGTTCGCTGATCAGCTTTACAACGCCGTGTTGGCAAAGCACCGAGGATAAAAAAAAATTTTTTGAGAAATTTTTATGGTGAATTACTAAGATTTTTCAAAAAAATTTCAAAGCTCTCGCTAAAAATTTCAGATTCCGATCGATCGGATCATTCGATCACTTTTACAATCAAAATAAGATTTTTTTCTTGAAAAATTTCTAAGTCCCTAAAAACTCATGCCCGAATCTCGCAGAGACAAATTCTGGCCGAAGAAATTTCAAAAAAAAATTCCAAACAGAAATTTTTCAAGAAAAAAAAGTTATAGTTTTTTTGAAAATTTTTGAAAAAAACTTAGTAATTTATCCCTTTAAATTTTCTTATAAGAAAATTTTCTATTTTTTTGAAATTTCTTCGGCGAGATTTCGGGCGGCGAGATTTTGTCTCGCGAGATTTCGGTCGGCGAGATTTTGTCTCGCGAGATTTCGGGCGGCGAGATTTTGTCTCGCGAGATTTCGGGCGGCGAGATTTTGTCTCGCGAGATTTAAATTTTTGATGAAAATCTGCTAAAAATTGCTCAAAATCACAAAATTTGGTCATTTTTTGGACAAAATCTGTTAACAAACCCCATTTAAAACATTTAAAACCGCAAAAATTTTCCCGGCGGCGCCTATCGGCACCGCCGGACCCCCTGTCCCCCAAAAAATTTTTTGGAAAACCGCGCCACAAAAAAAAACGGATGTGAAAAGCAAAAAAAAAAAAATGTCGTCGCCCGGGGGTAGGCTTAAAAAACCCAAGCCAAAATCCTGGGACCATCCACCATCCCTGGGGGGGGGGTGTTTGTTTTTCGGTACTTTTCGGTTTTGTGCCTACACCTCAAAATTTAAAAAAATGTCAACAAAGGGCGCGCTGAAGGCATTTTTTACAATTACTATTCTCATAGCATAAATTAACGGAGCGGTAAGCGCATAAATTACATAATGTGAAAGCGTCTGCTTAACTCCTATTTGTGCGAGTTCCTTTGGGGCGAGGATTGCATAAGACGCAATGTGGACCCCTTTGAAGAAATTTTGCTTCAGATTGTTGCATTTATGCCCCCAAAATAGGGCGCATACTAAAATGCCTTCAGCGCACCCTTTGTTGACATTTTTTTAAAATTTTGAGGTGTAGGCGCAAAACCGAAAAGTGCCTGTTTTTCTAGAAATTGAACAACTTTTATGTCAGTTTCGAAACAAATTATTTTTTCGAATGTTTATTTATTTTATTTTGGTTATTTGTAAGAAAATAAAAGATAATGTTTCGATTTCTTAAATTTCCTGCTCTGAATCTGTTCTTTTTTTTGCAGAGTGGCGGCACCCGTGTGAAGCTGGAAAAGAATGCGGTCCGTGCCATCGAAAAGTCGGGGAATTGTGAAACATCGTTTTTTAACTTCCGTAAATTTTCATTTTTCAGCTTTTCCATGGGCACCCGAGGGGCCGTCAGTGCAGAGTTCGTTATTTTTTAAATGATTTCTACAAAATGCCAATTTCCAGATATTTTCTGCGTCAAGGATACAACGTCATTTTGTGAGCAGCAATTTATGATTTTTGAATGGATTTTCTTCTTTTTTTTTTTGGACGGTTTGGGAGGGACCAACTCCGTCTCGCCCAGGGCTGAGTTCGCGCCATTGTGATTTATCTTTTTTACGCATCAAATTGCTCGATTTTGGGTCTGGGCTTTTTGGGGTCTCGACTCTCGTGGGTCAATTCTCGACTCTAGGAAAATTTCGGTTTATTCAATGCTATGCATGATGAAGCCGTAAGGAGTCTACGTTTTCGATAAAAGGGCAAAAAAAGGAAAATTTATTAAAAATGGCTAATGTGAAAAATGTCGCAAAAAAAGTATGAAGTGCAAAAAAAGCCCCGCGACATTCAGTTTTTACCGCGATGAGTCGTTGAAGCCATTTTCTCGCAAATATTCACACATCTTTGAACATTTGGAGACAACCGACGACGGACACGTCAAAGGTCCGTTGGAATTATTTTAATTGTAAGTGCGCTGAAACTGTCATAGCCATTTCAGCGCCAGTGATTAGAAAGTCATGCCTGATCCCGATGCTTATCATAAACACCACCCTCTAATTTTTATCACCCTCACAATCAGCAGCTTTTTTCAAAAAATGAAAAAATTTTTGTAAATTTTTCACCAAGAATTTTGTTTTATAATTTTTAATCAAAAAATAATTACATAAAAATTTGGTCAAATTCACTGTGTTTAAGAAAAAATGCGCTGGTTTTGCAGTGTATAAAATAATAAAATTATTTAAGTCACACATTTTTATTATCACTGCCGGAATTGCCTTTTTAACTTTACAGTTGTTGGCTTTCCCGGCCTTGTCGACGATTTGGCTGACTTCAAGCGCTACGCCGACCGTTTGCTGTTTGTGCCGTTCACTGACGTCGGCCAGTACTTGCACGACTTGGAAATTGTAATAAATATTTGCCATTTGTTTGCTTTTAATCATTTAATTGTTTAAAGATTGGCCATTGCCTGCACAGTTGTGGTCCAAATGCGCTGATTTATTTGGCCGCTGCGGTGTCCGACTTTTACATTCGCGAAGAAAAATTGGTGGGACAACGAACTTTCTTTGAAATTTAAAAAAATTCTGAAATTTCAGCCGACCCACAAAATTCAGTCCCGGGGCCTGGAGGACGGCGAGCTTCAACTGACGCTGAGCATTGTACCAAAAATTCTTGAACGCCTGGTTGACAAAGTGGTGCCCAACGCGTACATTGTGTCATTTAAGGTGGAGGGGCGGCGCATTTTCTTGGAATTTTTGGCAACAATTTTAGATCGGTTGACTGAGTCCAAAGGGTGAAAAATTTTCTCCGGCAGTGCCATAGGCACCGCCATCGAGTCCCAATTTTTCCATTTTTTTAAAATTTGATTTTCAAAATAGTTGATGCTAAAATATCCGTATTTTCCGACAATCCGCATTTGGGGATTTGTAACTTGGGTACCTGACATTAAATGATCCGACTTGGTTAACTATTTGAAAACATAAATATTTTAACAGTTGGAGACGGACGAGTCCATTCTGATCGGGAAGGCACGCGACGCGTTGGAGAAGTACCGGCACAACGCGGTGATCGGCAACATAATGCAGCAGCGGAAGCGGCAAGTGACATTTGTGTATCCGAGAAGTGAGGACCGAGCGCCGGAGAACATTTGGCTCAGCGAAGAGGCGATTGACCAGGGCAAAGAAATTGAGGAACAAATTGTGGCCAAGCTGTTCGATCAGCATGCCGAATTTGTTCGCCGTGCCGCCACCCGTCAACACCCCCAGCAACAATGATCAATCAACCAATAATTAATTTTTTTTTAATTGTGAAAGTTGCAAAAAATGCCATAAAGATGACAAAGCTTAGGCAAAGAAAAGCCCAACAAAATTGGCACGATCGGTTAGCATTGACCCAATAGATCATGAGAAAGAAAGCGGAAATGGAAAAATAGCACAATATAAAAAGCACAGCACATAGCCAATTTGGATGTCGAATTTGATTCAATATTGTATTAATTTGTTCGCGAAAATCTGCACGTCGATGCCGTCGTGGAGCAAACGCAATTTGTTGCTTTTGGCACAAATTTTCTATTGAAGCTGAAATTTAAATCATACAATTTTTTAATTATGACAATTGAGAGCGCTGATTGAAGTATTTAATTCTGTTATAAATTAAATTATTATTTAAAAATAATTACCTTTGGATGACTTTAAAAAGCCGGCAAGCTCTAAATAAAAAGTTGTTTTGAGTTTTTCCAAATATTCTTGAGTATAATTATTTGTTAATTGATCGGTCAATTCAATTGCATTTGAAAATTTAAAAATAAATTTATCTTTTTTATTTTTCAAAGCATTTTGTATATTTTCTTTAAGAGTTTTATCATTCTCCAATTCTTTGGCCAATTCTATTGACATTTTTCCAACTTTTTCTGTCGCATTTTCAATACCTTTTCCTTCAATTATTTGCCCACAAAAAGTTTTTCGCATTTTTTCTGCTTTTTCGTAAAAAAATAAAATTTCCAATTTTTGAATGATTTTTTTCAATTTCATTTTTTTCGTTGCACAAAAATTCATTAACATATTTTTGCAACCACTTATCAATCAAATGATTATCAGCAGTAAAAAATGCTCTTGGAGCTGTCTTAACCAAATATTTTCCGCTTTCAATTTTTGTGTCTTAAAAATGAATTTAATAATAATTTAAATTAAATATTATTTACCATTTTCATTTTTTATTTCGTTGCATTCCCTTCCCATAATAAACATAATAAGAAATGGAAAAAGAAACAGCAAATACATAATAATTATACAAAATATTTTGTTAATTATGCTAACCTAAATTTCAAAATAATAAAAATTAAATAAATGCTAAAATTATTTGCATTTGATAATATATTTTGTTGAATAAGCATTAATAATTTTTATTTATTTTTTACATAAATTGTAAATCTATAAAAATATGACGCGATAAATGTATTATTATGTAACAATGGGTGAGAATCCTTATTAAAATGTAAAGCTAGCAAACAAATATTGTATTGTATTGGAATATAAATCCTAGGGCTGTGCGAGAGTCTCGACTCGAGTCTCGGGTTTTTAGTCTCGGAAACCGAGATTCTCTGTATCGGTCTTGTTTCTCGGAGTTTTTTTTAAGGGTTTTTGATGATTTCCATTATCAGTTTTTATTCAATAGAAAAAATCAAAACAATTATGGCATATGTAGTAGAAAATGTGAGGTTATTATTAGGGTTGTAAATTATATGGATTAACATATTTTTTCTGCGCATATGCTATGAAGAAAGGGGCTTAAAAATAGCATTTCTGCGTTAAAATTTTTTGATTTGGTGAAGGTTTTTAGTCCATATAAATCCATATTTTGGGGGTTTTCGGAAATAAATCCATATTTCGCCATTTTTGGGTTTTTAGTCCATATTTTGGCCATTTTTTGGAAATTTTCACAAGAAAAATGAAAAAAAAAACGAAAAATACACCCCTAAAGATCAACTTTTTGGAAATTTTTAAAAATTACACCCCACAAAACACGAAAAATTTGAGTTTTCGTCGTCATTTTGGCATTTTCAATAAATATTTTCGTCATTTTTTTGCGAACATTTCTTTTTTTTTAATGAGAATTTTTTCGAAATTTGGCAAACTTGGAGGTGTTTTTGATACAACGAACAACAATAAAAAATATGCATTTTTAAGTTTTAAACCCCATTTTTTGGTTGTTTATTGTACTTTTTAGGTTTATTTAAGCAAATATTAAATATGCACACCTTTTTTGGGATTTTTGGGGGTTTACAACATATATTTTGGCATTTTTTATCCATATTTTGGTCCATATTTGGCCATTTTTGTCCTTTTTAGTCCATATTTCGGGCTTTTTTAGTCCATATTTAATGTCCATATTTCGCGTTTTTTAGTCCATATAATTTACAACCCTAGTTATTATTCACAGGGCTGCCAGATTATCATTTTGATGATTTCAAGGGGTCAATGATGCTTTTTCTTTTTGAAATGATGAGAAAATTGATTCGAAATTCCGACACAAAACGAGGAGATTATTTCCCTTTTTTATATTGTTGAATATTAAATTTGTCTAATTAGTAAACTCAGTATAAACTGACCTTCCAAATTCGATGTACATCAGACTAATATAAAAACTTTTTGTAATTTACCAAACAAAAATATTTTTTATTTTTTTGACCACCACCACAAAAAAATGCATTATATTGCAAATTAATTCATTTTCGTTCGTCGTTTATTAGAGATCATTTATTTTTTATTTTTTTGCTTCGGTTCCTCACATCCCTTTGGGGACGAAGGAACAATTTTTTTAGGGTTCGCAAGTGTTTTTTTTTCAAAATAAGGACAAACGAGGTTAAAACTAAGATATTGACCCCAAAACTGAAATTTTCAAATTTTTTCCCTGTCGGCGCTTTGTAAAAAGCGCGCCGAAATAAAAAATTTTTATTGCTTTTTTTTTACTTTGGAATAAAAGTTTCCATAATGCTCATTTTTGACCCCAAATGATGATTTTTTTATGGGCCAAATGCTGATTTTGAAAATTTTCAGTTGGCAGCCCTGTTTTTATTGTTTTTACAATGTAAAAATCCGTTTTTTTTAAATCTTATTTTTGGGATTAAAATCTTAGTCTAAATCCTTTAATTAATCTTGATAAATTTAGCACGCAATTTAGGTCATTTGAAGAATGGATAACATTTCCTAAATTTTCCCTGCTCCATTCCATTTTACGATTTTTATGTATGAAATAAAAATTTTTATGCATATTCATATATGTTAAAAAATAAAAATCCAATAAATTGATTGGAAATTAAATATATTTCCTAAATACATTTTATGATTGCTAATTTAAACATAATTATATTATTTTGTATAAAGAAATGCTTTAATGAAAATTAATATTAACATTCTTTTCTTCAAAAACTATACGAAATTTTTTTTCTCCCTCAAAATTTCGGCATTTTATTGCAAACTGACACAATTTCACAAATAAAAAATCCAGCATATTTTAAAAATTCGCTACACTAAATGTCCGACTCCCCCCACAAAAAAATAAAATAAAATAAAGCAATTCACTGATCACTATTTTGTTTAGCTATCATTTTTTAAAATTAAGATTATTTCAAATAATGCAAAAAAATAATTTTGTTGCAATTATTTTGCCAATTTTTTGGCCATTATTATTTTCATGGCCATTTGTCACAAGCGAAACAATGACAATTGAATTTGCTTCAAGCATTTCACCGCCCGGGCTTTACATTGTTTTGATCAATGAAAGCATTCAATTAAAATTGCCCCACAATGAAAGCGACATAATTTTAGAGAATGTGTCGAGCGAAGTAAATTTAAAATATTTAATAAAAATAAATAAAACAGAAATATTAAATTGAAAAGTAAAAAAGAGAAATATTTGAATTCTTTTGGGCCTTTGAACTCTATACATATTATTGTTTAAATTTTTATATAAATTTTGTGTTTTTAGGAAACTAAAAATTTTCATATTATCCGGACAAATGAAGATGGCGAGTTTAAATTAAAACTGCCGATTACCCTTGCCGATGCCATTTTTGTCCACGTTTTCCCAATAAATGACGATATGGTTAATAAATTTAATTTTTATTCGTTCGTTAGGTTAAATTTTAAAGACAGCATTTTTAAAATCATTAGAATAGAGAACCTAACATATTAAAAATGCTGTTTAAATTTTAACTTGAAAAACAGTTTCTATTAGGTTTAAAATTGATTCTTTGAAAAAACTCGATCTCGAGTGAGTCCTTGAAATAGCTCAATTTAAATGTCCTTGAAAACATTTCTTAACCGAAAATCAATCAGTGCTAATTAAAATAAAAATATTAATTAATTTAAAGAAGTTTATGCGTTCTTCAATTACGCCATCAACATTTTTGCAAAGTGTGTTCCGGCTTAACAAATGGAAAAGCCACAACTACAGGGACAAAGAATTATGGGTTATCAATCGCGATGAAAGAAATCCAAAGTTGAATAAAATGTTGACAAATTGGTTGTGGAATGATCATTTGCCGAATGAGAACGCATTTTTTATCCGTGCAGTGCGTACACAAACAACGAATTGTGCGAGCCGTTGTATGGCATTATGCTGTTTCGACCAAAGCGACAAATGCGGAAGGCCTGGCCAGCGGACACGGAGAAAGTGATGAAGCAGCTGATCAGAAATTTATTTTTGCATTATTGAAACTAAACCCAAATTATCAAACAGAATTTAAAAATCCAAATTTACTTGTGAGATAAAAGTTTCGCTTAATTTTTTTTTATTTTGTATAATGGTATAGATAATTGGTATCTTTTCCCGTTTTGGGGTTTAGATTTGAAAAATTAGCGCAGAATGGCCATACCTTGGCTCTTTACTCCTCATTCTTCCTTCCCAGTAGTGCTGTTCGTTAGTTTATTTTTGGGTCTCGACTCGAGAAAAGTCTCGGGTTTTTGTCTCGGTCTCGATTTTCACGATGAGAAAATTAGACATCTATGCAAATTTTTAATTCAACACTCCAAAATTGTGCATCGTCCATGAGTAATACTAGAGCCCGGAAATTTCAAATTTGCGGATCCCGCTGCGGGATTGGTACTGAAAATTCTTTGCGGGACGGGATCCCGCGGGATTAATCCCGCAAATCCCGCAATCCCGCAAATCCCGCATTTAAAATTTGCGGGATCCCGCGCGGGATTGCGGGATTTTGGAAAATTCGAAAAAATTTCAATTAAATTCAAAAAATTTCCAAAAATCAAAAAATGCTGAAAAATGTTTTATTGCATTTTAATTAAAAAGTCTATAAAAATCATAACCCAAAAACTATAATTACTATTTTTGCACCTAAAAACCGCAGGCGGGCTTTGAAAAGAAAATTACTCGAATTAAATTTCAGACAAATTATTAAACTCGCCTCCTCTTCCTCTTACACCACCAGGTTCAGCAGCAGTTGGCTGTTGTTGTGCTGCAATAGGAAGAGATGAGATCATTTGCTCCGTGTTTCATTCAATTAGGCCCACAATTAACGCAATCACCAACTGATTAATTAGTTAAATGCCCAATTAATTACCTGCTGGCCGCCCAGCACCGCCACCGTAACCCATTTGTCTGGCGTTTTTAATTCTTAACCAAGTAAAAGGTATTTCACAAATGTTTTTAGTATACGCTTGAAAAAATTATTCAATATTTTATCAAATTTTTTTTTTGTCATTTTTCATTATTTTAGAACATTTTTGGGAAAAGGAGTGACTATTTTTACACGTTTTATACAGCGCGATTTTTTCAAAAACTTTTTGGGAACTTGGAGGAGGGTACGGCGGTGCCGATAGGCTGTTGCCGCCTTTGCTTGTTGCGCGACGTGCGGCCCCGCCTCTTTTGCCACGGTTGCCTGAGGCCCTCGTAGGTGATGTGAGTCCACATGTACAAACTGTCCACCGGTTGGCCCCACCGGTTTAGCTCCACCGCCGATGCCGTGCTGTTGCTGGCGTTGTCGTCCTCACCGAAGTCGTCGTCGTCATTGGCGGCACTAACGCTTTGTTGTTGTGCCCCCTCCGCCGTTGTGCCAGCGGTGTCCCTCGTGGGCAAAAGGCGGGGCGACGAGATGCCACTCGGACACTCCGATGAGGAAAGAAGCGGCGGCGCTTCAAAGGAAATTGTGCAGTTATTTTTAATTTTTCAGAGAAATTTTAATGTTGAAATTAAAGCAAGGAATTTTTTTAAATGGCCGGGACCGGGAATAAAATTCAACCGGGGCGGGAGGGTCCAGGGACCAGGACTACCATCTGTTTTCCGAGATCTCCGGTTGCGGTGCTAAAGACATATTTGTATACAAAAAAATTTTTAATATGACATTGATGCAGATTAATAAATTGCAATGCTGCAAATGTGAGTGAGATGGTTTTATGAAAATTTAGATAATTTTTTTATAAGAATATTTAAGGGGAAAAAAGTTGAAAAAAATTTTCACCGTTTTTTTGAAATAATCCCGCAAATCCTACAATCCCGCAAATCCCGCATTTTCCAAAAAATGCGGGATTGCGGACTGGGATCCCGCAAAATCCCGCGCCGGGCTCTAAGTAATACCAAATTCATTTGACTTATTGACCAGGTAAGGGTGTTAGACTATCGCAGTATTACCGGACTTATTTTTTCAGACCCCGAGTCCGGGAAATCTTAACAAATTCCAAATATTTTAGAGCGGTCAAACTGTTCACAAACAATATCGAAATTCCGCCCAATGATTTGGAAATGTTGGAAATGTATGGCGATAATATGGTTAAATATCAAGTACAAACCCGAAACTTGATCAACAAATTGGCCAAAATTGCTGGCTTTAAGCGCCTCGTTGAAAATTTTTGCCATTATTTGAACCTAGAAAAATTGTCAGAAGATCAAAAAATTTTGGGAATTGTGCCAGTGATTGATTATCAGAAAATGGTGTCGTGGAAGAAATTGTGTTAGGTGCTAACATCCGCTAAAACCATTTTTTATTTTTTTTTAATTAAAAATCGCATATCCTTTTTATCTTAGCTTTTGGTTTTTTCCAATTTTTTTACATACTATTGCTACTATATATAGCATATTGAGTTTTCATTGTTGTTTTTTTTTCTTAATTATATGAATTTTTTAAAATTTTCCATACCTTGGTTGTCTTGATCTTTATTATTATTATTATTATTATTTTTGGATAAAAGTTTGTAATTGAAAGTGAATTGTTTTTTTCTTCAATAAACCAAACAAAGAAAGCCTGATTTTTGGTTTTTTCTTTAACTTTGAAATGTTTTTGTGTAAATTATGTTTTTTTAGAGAAGCCATGCCAAACTTTTTAATTAAAAAATTATAACAAATGAACTCATTTAGCAATAATGAATGCTCAATAAAGTTAAATTATTATTCAAGTGTTAATTTTTTATCCATTTACACTCATTGATTTTTTGATTAATTAAATGCTTATTTGACTAACAAATAAGATTGAAAAATTACCTCCAAAAATTAAAAATTTTTATTTTCAATTTTTATTTCCCAATATATTCTCATTTTTCCATTCTTAGGATTTTTTGCGTAATTTAAAAACATAGTCTTTTAAGAAGAGATACAAATAAATACTCGAAGCCGTTACAAATAAATACTGAAGCCGTTAATTATCTATATAAAAAAATGAATTAGTAAATAAAAGATGGCAATAACAAAATTTATCATTCAACGCATCACTCTGTAGATTGAATTTCATTTTAATTGTTGATTACACAGCATCATCTATGATGGAATTTACTCTATATCAAGAATTCTTTGTTTGAAAATTTGTGTGCAAATTTAGTCTTTAACCCACGGGTGACTTTCGGTGCCAATGATTTCCACCAGGGGCTGTTGCATGAACAGAAAATACTAGGTCGTTGCATAAAAAGGGCGCTTTTTTAGAAAAAAAATTTTATAAATAAAATATCAAAAATAACAATAATAACAACTGTAAATACAATATCACTCAACAAAATAGTTTCCCTGGACCCTAACAACCTTTCTCCAACGAGAAGGAAGTTTCCTAATGCCGCGACGGAAAAAATCTGTGCCGATCTTTGAGGTCAGGTACTGCCCCACCGCCTCCTCGACCTCGGCGTCTTCAGTGAAGCGCCTACCCCGTAAAAAGTTTTTGAGAGAAAGAAAAAGGTGGTAATCCGAGGGGGCTAGGTCAGGGCTATAAGGCGGGTGGGGCAACAAATTCCAATTCAATGTCTGGGAAATGTACTGGGTATTGGCCCTGCTGGCGCCGGATGCGGTAAGCGATATCCACCGCCCGCAGTTGGTTTATGTATCTATTACTGTCCAAAATAGTGCCAGGTGCCAGCAGTTCCCAGTACAGTGGGCCATGTACTGACCAAAAGATACACAACATGCGCTTTTTTTGGTGCAGGTTGAGTCGGGGGACCAAAATTGGGTCTTCCTCCTTCTTTCTCCAAACAATTTTCTGTGCTGTGCCATCGTAACAGATGTAGCTTTCGTCGCATGTCACCAGCCGGTTCAGCACATAACCTCTCCGGTGCCTTGCGATGTTCGAAAGACACAGGTTTAGCCGCCGCTGTTTCTGCTGATCAGTCGGACGGTGTGCCACCCATTTGCTCCTCATCGGCCGACGACCAGATTTCCGAAGCCAGCGCCATGTTGTTGTTTTATGGCAATGTCCCACCGACAATTCTGCGCAGGAACTTTCCGGGTGTCGTCGCAACCGTTGTGCCAAAACGTTTTTGTCCACTGTCGACGGCCTTCCAGACCCAAGTTTGCGTTTGGTGCTGTTTCTCCCCGCCCGGAATTGTTGGAACCATTTTTGCGCTTGACGAGGAGAGATCACATCCGCGCCGAGAAATTCATTCACTTTTCGCGCCGCTTTTTCGCCTTTTTTAAATTGCTGGTGTAATAGCTTATGTGCAAAGGTTCCAATTCTTCTTATTTCTATGAAATCCCCATATTTTCAAGTTTTGAAATTTTTATAATTTCACTTGAACCTGGAAAATGATCAGAATGATCACTGACATTGTCATCCAAATCGAGATGACAAATAAATTCAATTCAACTTTTTGTGCCTCATTTTTCAACATTCCCGCTCGCTTCATCTGCACAATTTTGTACAGGGTGAAGCCATTAATGAGCGAAGTTGAAAGGAACACAAAAGTGTTGAAGGAGGCGGTGAGCAAATTGGTGTCAATCTGACAATTAAAAACAATTTTTAAATTTGATTTTAAATTCAATTTTCCATTTGATTGGCCCCATTTCTTACAAAATAAAGTTTATAGGCGGTAATGATCGGAATGGATCCCTTCGATGGGTCCGCTTTATCAAGTGGGGCCAATTGGACAACAGTGATCAAGCGATGCGCAGAAAACGCAAAAGAAACGACAAAAGCAAATGCAATTACTGGCTTACAAGCACGACGCCAAAACTAAAAAAAATGAAATTAAATCACAAATTAATACATACCGTAATCCCAATAAAATAGCTTTGGTCCATAAACCGTACTGCTTTTTGTCGGACCGGCACCTAAACGCTTGAGAATCGGTTGAGTGCGATGGCAATGTACAGCATGTAAATTGGGTAGTTGAACAAGTAGATCAGAAATGTGCCGACGTTGTAAAATGCCGACGGCGAAGTGCCAAACCATGAGGAAGTGGGGCCAAAAATGGGCAGCCGATAGTACACAACGTCGATGATGTAATGGCCAATTTCCTTAATTAATGTAAAAAATGTATAATATTTTTAATTTTAGTTTTACCAAAATGCCAATTACGCTCAAAAAGAGGAAGAATGGCGAAGAAAACTCCTTTTTTGTGACCAACACAAAAATGACGCGTAAATACATAGGAATTGAGACGATTTCATAAATGGAATAGCCGACAAAGGAAAGAGTTGAAATCATTTGGGAAAAGTCAGCTTAATACATTAATTCGTGAACCAATTAAATGTGGCTAATTTCTTATTCAGTTAGTAGTTTGTCAGAATGACTTTAAATTAGGGTTAAGCCCCGACCCCGAGCTCCCCGGTCCCCGACCCCGATCCCCGACATTTTTGGGCCTATTCCCCACCCCGACCCCCGACATGTCGCCCCCGAGGTCCCCGGCCCCCGACCTTTTGCCCCCCGACTCCCCGACACTAATTCGGGGAATTGGGGACTCCGAGCGTTGTAAAAATTTAAAAAGTTAACAACAACGAAGGGGGGAAAGGTTGAAAATTTATGAAATTTTGAACAATTTTCTTAATAAAATTAATTAAAAATTACGAAAAACTTTTCGGCGACGCCTATCGGCACCCCGGCGCCCCCCAAAACTCAAATTTTTTTGGCAAAAATTGTCCCAAAATTGCAAAAATAGGTATTTTTTAGGAAAAATCTGTTAACAAATTGCAAATTTCCAAAAAAATTTTCCTCACGGCTCCTAATAGCATCGCCACCCTTCCCCTTCTGCTGTTGCCGAAAGTTTTTTTGAAAAAGACCGCCGCAAAAAATGGTGGTCAAATTCGATGTTCAGACGGGTTCGCAAAAATTTCGGTTAACCCTTCCCCCTTTCCATGTATTTTAAACCAGCGCTTCCACCATGAACACCAAGCCAGAAAAATACTTAAAAAGAGGTCCATTTTGAATATTTTACAACATTTTTAAATCAATTAGTATTAAATTTTATATTTTTAGTCTACCTGATGGATATTAGCATTAAGCACAATTATGGCGAATAAAAAGTATATTCACGATTTTTATCCAAAAAAAATTTTACAAAACAAAAGGGTCCCCCCTTTTGTTTTTGATAAAATTCAAAATCTATCATTTTATAACTAGCGCCAAATTTGCTTAATAGGCCCAAATAATTGTCATATTCGTGATAGCGACCTTTAAAACCCTCGGGTACTTGGTTTCCCCTGGTTTAAAGGCCAGCTTGGACTCTCTCTTATTGGCGCTAACGAAATCAGATGATTAAAGTGAAAAAAAGGAAGATTTACGAGCATTTAAAAAGAAAAAATTGGTTTTTTTTTTTGGGTTAAAATAAAATTTGGTCATTACCCGATCGGGGTCCCCGACCCCCGACTTTTTACCCCCCGAGGGCTCGGGGCTCAACCTTACTTTAAATTTTGCCGATAAATACCTCAAGGGCTTGCAGCCTGCAAAATTTTTAAAAGTTTCATACTTTATAAAATTTTTAAAATCTGCATGTTTTTAAAACTTGGAAGTTTCACGGCAATGTCGTGAAATTAAATTTTTCAAGTTTTAAAACATGTGGATTTTTGTAAAAAAAATTTTTTAGGTGAAAGAGGCGGAGGAGGACGGATGGCAGAAGAGGGGCAGCATAATGGTGTATTCATCTGCAAAATTCAAAACAATTTTTACAAAAAGAAAGGCAAGTCAGTTGAGTAATGATTATGGAAAAAGACCCTGAAAATTTAAATAGAAAAATATGGAAATGATGTTAAATCCATAAAATAATAGATAAATAAGCAACGCTTGTTCAAAGCAAAAGCGGGAATCCGAAAATCAGGTTTCGCAGTTGTCCTCATTAAAGAGACTTTGCTTCTCTAATTCCGAAAAAAGTGTGGTTAAGTCAAGAAATTTCTCGCGTGCATCGAAGCATATATTCGGCCCTACAAATTGTTTGGGTTCAAAAGCATGTGAAATTAGGTAATTGAATTTTCAAGGAATTATAATTCAGAAAATCTGGGAAAGCCCTGCGGAAGCGAGGGAAACGCCCGCCGGTCAAAGTCAAAAGTTTTTTTGGGTTGGGCGGGGGGGGGGGATGATTTGAAGCAGTAGGGCAAACATTTGAAGTGGAAATATAAAATCAATTAATTGGTCGGCGGCTAACAGGTCAAATTAAAAGGAAATGTGTGGTGGAAATGAGGGACGGAGAAAAGCAATTAAGAAGGAAAATGAAAGGTCGGGGTCAGTTCGGCGCGGCCAGTTCGGCGCAGCCGTTTCGGCGCGGGTTTTTCGGCGCGGGGTTTTTTCGGCGCGAGCTTTTTCGGCGCGGGCTTTTCGGCGCGGCCAGTTCGGCGCGGCCACTTCGGCGCACTACATAAAATGACTTTTTCGGCGCCGAAAAATTTTTGAAAAAATTTTCAAAATCTGGAGCAAACCCTATCAAAAGCAAAAATTTCCTGCTGACAACTACATACACACTAATTTTGAGAAAAAGTTTTGTTTTGTAGTATTGTTTACCATCGAATACCTACTCTGTAAATTTCTATCTACAAACTTCGACATTTAAAAATGTATACTTCTATACGCTCGGCCAAATTTCTAGGCTAATTTAAAGCAATTTAACATTTAAATGCTATTGACACCAAACAATTAATTCGTGTGAAAAAATGAAAAAGTGCCAAAGTCACGCTTTGAAACATTTTCTGACTACAAATTGTTTTCAAGATTGTTTGACTTTTTAACAACATTTAAAAATTGCGTGCTGTAAGCATTTCATTTGGACAACCACAGATTAACAATTTATGCGAGGCGCAAATGAGGGTCAAATAAAAGGATAAAGCAATATTTCAAAATCAAAAAGAAAGGCTCATGTTAATTTATTCTCTTTGAGGACTGTGCAGTCATAGGAGAAAAAAATGTCGGCCTGCTGGACGCTTCGGTACAAATGTTCGGTCACGGATGCCAAACGGGAAAATGAATTCAGACTAAAATATAGTTGAATTTAACAAATAAAAAGTGAGCAAGAATAGCCTAATTCATCAAAAAATTATTTAAATTTAACAGTTTTGCACCAAAAATTCACTTTTTTATTTTTTGGGATGACTTTTAAAATTTAAGAGTAAGAAAATTCAAAACTTCTAAATGGGTCTAACCCTCAAAATCAACACCACTCTGAAAAAACAGCAGACCACTGGGTGCCCTGTTGTAAATTCAATCATAATTTTTTAAATCTAAGAATTTTTTATGGATATATGTTTATAAAATTGCCAATTTTTTTTCATCATCGCAACGTGGCTTTTCGATTGACAGCAGAATATCATTGGCCCAATAATATTTTGCATTTGCTAAATTTTTCCCATTTTTCATTTCTTAAAAAAATATCCAACAAAAATTATTTTATTATGATATAAAAAATGCATATTATTGTGTTTTTATTATCTACATTAAATATTTCGATAAGTTTTGCGCGGATTTCAGGAACTATTGGACCGATTCAAACCAAAATTTACGTGGATGGGGAAAATTATGAAAACAGGTAAAAAAATGAATAATTCATCTATACAATTTTTTTTTTTGTATATCATATTTTAGTAATTTTCAAATTTTGATTACGTAGCTGAGATAAAAAAATGCTTAAATTGCATTGTGTTCCAATAAAAAAAAAATTTCTTGGATTAGCCGAGTGAAATTTCACATATTACATAAAATTTAAAAAGAATTTTTGAAGTTTAGCGCAGTGAACGTATTACGGTTTCATGAAATTTTTAAAAATTGGCTTTCTGCTGATTGTTGTATAATAATTAAAATAATTATCTTTTAAGCAAAGCGAATTTGGATCGATTTCCTTTTCTAAAAGATGCGACAAAGGAGGCAAAAAAAGAATTCGAGAAAATTTCGAACAACAAAAGTCTGACAAAGTTTGAATTGGAAGCGGCACGAATGGAGTGGGCGAAGAAGCAAACGAAGACAATTAAGGCAAATTAATTATTTTTCCTAAATTATTTAGGTATATATTTATTTTTTAAATTTTATTCATTTGATTAGGCTTCTTATAATGAATGGAAAAACAAAATTGAACGCGGAAAAAGAGATTCATTCAATCAAATAGAAACCAAATTGAAAACACAGGCGCGAATTCGAAGTCTTTATTGGAAAATTAAGGTTAAATCTACATAGAGTTGGTCGAGACCGGGATTAGTCCGGTGTCCAGGATTTCTTCTGGATTTCCTAATTTCTTCCCGTATTTGAGCGATTTCCAGGCCTAAAACCGGTTATCCCGGTCCCGAGTTTCCAAAAACATCGTCCCTATTTTCAAAATTTTGAACAATGAGTTTCCAAAACAAACCTAGCCGAAAATCGGGGTGCCCGGTTAATAACATGACCTCGAACTAACCCTAGTAAAATTAGGTGTTCTAAAATTGCCTAGGGATGGCTTCTTAAGTAATTTTTTAATATCAGCAGGACATAATTTATGACCAACAAATAACGAGAGACGAAGAATGTGTAAAAATTCGGAATTTGATCAACGGAAAAGAGACCAATGAAAAATTACGCACCAAATTTATTGAAGAAATTAAAATGCAATTGGTCGAATATTGCCTTAAAATGAATAGAGCAAAACAAAGCGAAACAAACAGAAAAAATCAAATATACCCCTAAAAATTGACCAAAATTTCAGAAAATATTCCCTAAGAAATGAAAATTTTCCCCAATTTTGAAATTTTTAATTAATTTTAGATTAGTTCTAACAAAAATAATTTGAATTGGTTCTGAAAGATTCATGACCAAATAGTAAAACGTAAATTGCCTAATTTGCGACCAAAAAAATTCAGAATTTTGGCTACAAAAACCTAAAAAATTCGATATTCAGAGCTACCTTCTTGTCAGCACATAGCTAAAAAATCTTTAATTTTAATTTGGATTCTTGGATTTATTTTATTTTTAGGCGAAAAACTTACCAAAACCAAAGACGATGACAATTCATGGTCATCCTCGTCATTGTATTCTTCGTCCTCATCACCTTCAGCCTCTAAATCAAGCAGTTCAGAGGCAATGGAAGAGACGAAAAAAGAAAAATCGAAAACAAAAAGGAAAAAGAAAAATGGGAGAAAAAGGAAACATAAACAGAAGACCAAAAAAGAAAGTGCAGTGGAGAAAAAGGAAAAACGGGGAAATAATGATGATGATGATGATGGTTCTGCTGCCAGCAGTGGTTCGTCAAGTTCAAGCAGTAGTTCATCTGCTGACTCGGACGAATTGGATGACAAAAAGAAAAACAAACAATTGGCCAAGGTGAAAGAGGAGCAGAAACAGGGGTCAAAAGGAAAAAACAAAGCAAAAAGGAAGCAAAAGAAAGGAGAGAAAAAAGGGAAAAAGGATTACGAAGATAAAGGTGAAGAGGAAGAAAGCCATTCATCAAGCAGTAGCAGTAGCAGCAGCAGTGAAGAGCCAAAAAGAGAGGAAAAGAAAAAGCGCCGAAAGAGAAAGAGGAGTCATTGAGGCAAAAAAAGAGGTACAAATTTAAATAGATTAACGGTGCTTTATACTTTATAACGACCAATACATATATAAAATTAGTTCTTTAGAACCAATTAAGGGGACGCCCACTCATAAAATGTCATTAATTTGTCTAATTTCTAACTCCGACCACCGGATTATAGCAAATTGAATTTTCTTTTCCATTAATGTGACTCATAAACCAAAATTTTATGGGTCAGAATATTCGAAATGTTGAAAAATAAGGTCAAAGCTGTGAATTGTGAATGCCATTATTTGAACAAAATAACTAATTTTACAAAAAGCTGGAATTTTTATTTAAAAATTGCTTCAAATATGTTCTTTTACCATTTTATCAAAAAAATTATTAGAAATTTTTGAAAAAAAACATTCACATATTTTGGATGTCAGTTAAATGTTTAATTGTAACGCAATAGGGAGACAATTTTTGAATTTTTGAGCGATATTTATTTTTAATATTTTTATTTAAATGTAAATTAGTAAATTTAAGGGATATGTCTCGGCTTTCAAATTAGTGAACATTAAATAGAATGACGACATACAGCAACGATTATTCACACCAATAGATGCTTTGTGCAATTCTGCTTATCATTCTGCTTTTTAATTTATTATTTAAATTGGCTGTTGGTGTGATCGATGCTTTCTTTGTTTTTCTATTTTATTATTTATCATAAATTTCTTAACATTTATGTGAATTATTTTGAATTGAAATTGTAGAGAAGGCTATTTTAGTCAGAAAACATGTTGAAAAGTCATATAAGATGCAAAAACATCAAAAAAGCATTTATTAATTTCTTGGGTAGGGGTAGGAAAAAATCAAAATCCGAAGTTTTTATGTTTCAATTGTAGAAATTTTTTTTTAAATATTCTAATTTTTTTTATCATGAAATGAGGTAAATTGAAAAACAAAATTATAATATATTAGAGAATACCTAGAGCTACCTTCTAATAGTAATTAATTTGATTAAGCTTAAACGAAGTTAATGATTTATTATTTAGCAATTAAAAGTATAATTAAATTTAATTATAGCGAACATTGATACTTTTGTCACTTCGCCCACATGATAGATACTTTTGTCAATGTTACCTTTTACTTACTTTAATAATTTTTAAAAAATCATAATGAAAATATTACGCATATGTTTTTTTTAATTTTATAATAAAATAGAGAGAGAGAGAGAGCAAAAGAAAGAGAGAGAGAGAAAGGAAACTGGTAAGAAAGAAAAAAAGAAAGCGGAGAAAGTGAGGAGAGGGAGAGAGACAGAGCGTGTTAAAGAGGGAGAGAGAAAGAGAGAAGAGAGAGAGAGAGAAATGGAGAAATGAAAATTTATTTGCCAAAATATGCAACGTTTATTTTAAAAGAAATTTTTGATGTGGTGAATATTTCTACATTGTATTTATCTTTCAAATGCTTTCATTTTTCTTGCCATGCGAAATGCAAAATTTCTAAATGTACAATATTTTAAACTTATTTTGTTATTTTTTTTTTAGAATTTCATTTATTTAATTATTAATTTAGACCAATGCATTTATTAGCAAACCCAATATTATTATTTATTTTTGCTCAAAGTATCTTCGCCGATAAAACCCAAAAATGTGGCCAATATTCGCTTGAATCGCTTCAAAACGAAATTAGGTACAACTCACATAAAAAAGGAGCTGCACCTTTGCACATTAAAATTCAAAGTCCAACAGCTGGAGAAAAAGTAAAACATAAAATTAGAATTTCAATAATTAGGGGTAATTAAAATTGCCTAAGGTATTCGTTGGCTATTTCACTGCGGCCGACGGAGCAATTCGTTGTGTCGCCGTCAAATTAGTCAACAGAACAGAAGCGGCTTCATCTCTTTTTAAGAATTCGATCAGATTGATGGATAAAATCTACGAAAAATTTGAGAAAGAGCAGAGGAAACATTTAGTCGAAATAATTGACACGTAAGAAAATTTAATTAATTAAAATAATAATTTCTTTTTTAAAATTTTATTTTTTCAGTGGCTATACAACACCCTATATGGAGGGCATTGTGATAATGGAATTGGGCGACGAGTCACTCCGCCAACGATTGAAAAGCGGCAGACACCCGGCACTCGGCGCAAATGACCGTGACTTAATGAGTGCCGTAGAAAAATTGGCTCAGCCACTTGTCGAGTTTCATGAAAGTCCGGCATTATTTTGAACATTTGGTTGCCCAGGACTTTCCCAGGGGAAATCCCGGTCCTAGTTTTTCAAAATTAAACTATTTAATTATAAGACAGGCGCAGTGTGTGATAATCAAAAAGATTTTTGTCCGTAATTCTGTCCGGGTCCTTCGGGAATACGGGCCGGGTTGTCTCAAAATGTTGAGCTATTAAAGTTATTATGATTCTTGTGATTGATTTGATGCGCCTCAGTTGCAATTCACATGGATGTGAACCCGCGAAACTATTTGTACGTGTCGGAGAATGGCAATTTGTTACTGAAATTGATCGATTTTGAGGGCTCTCAATTGCTCCGGAATAATTTGGATAAAAATGAATGTGTTCCAATCGGTGAGCATGCTTTCACCCCAGAGTACACGGGGCCAGAATATTACGGCGAGCATGGCAGAGAGGTGGGCGCAAGGATGGGGAACGTGGTAGAAAAGTCGGGAAAAGGTTGTGCCAATCCGAGAGAGGGCAAATGCCATGGCCGAGTGGGAAGGGCCAAGGGCAAAACATGCAAAAACAAAGATTATCGTTACGACTAACGGCAGCTCAGCAATACTCCTCTTTAATGCTGTTTTAACTGTCAGATTTCGACTAAATTTGACATTTGGTCAGTGGGAATAATTGTCTTCGAAATTCTGCTTGGTCATTTACGTGCCGAACAAGGGAAGGGGCCGATGGAAGAGGTGAAAATGGAAATGATCAAGTTCACAATTTTTAAGTGAAAATGGAAATGATCAAGTTCACAATTTTTAAACATATGTAGGATGAACAAAAATCAATGCTTTTTGCAATTGGCAATTTATTCCTCGGATTTACGCGAAACAATCTATTCAGAAGTCCGGGGGAATTCAAAAATATGCCAATTGACTATTCGAAAAGGGAATGGTTTGAACAGAACACCAATGCAATGGAGACGGTGCTGCAACTTTGGCAGAAATTTCCAAAGACGGCACTGCTGGTTACGGTAATGGCAAGGGAAATATTGTAGTGGTGCTTTTGTGCCGAGGACAAAACAATGATGGCATTTTCATGAATTAAAGGCAGAGCGATTATTTATAGTGAAAACGAACCAATATGTATTATATGAAATTAATTTTAGAATATGTTAAATGTCGACAGAAAGACGCGTTTAACAGCCAAAGGGATTTTAAATTATATTAAAGGATCATGCCAAATTGGAGAGTTCAGAGAAGTCAAAAGTTCCAAAGATTTGCGAATTTTTAATTCAGTGAAGTTCGGCGAATTTTTAAATAAACTGCGAATTATCAAACTAAAGAATAAAGCGAAATGTTTGATTGAAAAGTATAGGGAATTGAATGGAACATACAAAAAAATAAAGATAATGGTAAAGAAAGTGATCGAAGAGCAACAAATGGAAATCGAAGAAAAGAAAAACCCGGAAAAACTCGACGATTGCGAAACGAATTGATCGGCGGAAAAGCGAAGCACCCTTCAAAATTTATCTAATGGATTTATTTGAATGACGTGATTACAAGCCATTTTAGTGTACGGAGAAAAAATGTTCCTTTTTCCCTTTGGTGATATGTCAAAATTTTCTCACTGATCCCCTAAACTTTTTTTAAAAAAAATCGTTTTTTTTAGTAAATCTTACTCTAGAACATTGTTTAAGTAATTTTCTTAAAATTGGTAAATTGGTGTAAAAAAAATTTAGAAAAATTTTTGTTCAGTTGCTAGGTCGAACTTTAAAAAATATCAATGATAAGAATATTTTAATTATTATATTATTTTATTTGCAGAATAATAAATCATAACTTAGCTCAAACTTAGTCAAATTAATGAAACATGGTATTGAGCCTTATCGCTATGTGTCCTCATCTACCTTGTGTAATTTTGCAAAATCGAGTTTTATTGAGTCTAAATTTTTCGAAATTGTTTGGTTACAACATTTTGAAAATTAATTTTTGCTAGTTTTTTAATTACATAATATAGAGGAGGACACGTAGAGCTATGGCTCAATAGCATTTTTCATTAATTTGATTAAGTTTGAGCTAAGTTATGATTATTATTCTGCAAATAAAATTACATCAACTAATGATTGGCTCAAAAGCTAAAAACATCATTTTTAATTTTTAAAAATTTTTTTTTCTCTAAATATTAAATCAAAACTAAATCCAAAATCGTGCATCTAGCCAAATATTACAAAAAATTCAAAAATTCGAGTGACAACAGCAAGCTCTTAAATATTCGAACGGATCAAGATTTTTTCAATGATTATAAATTAAAAAAAGATATACATAGGTACGCTTCTTTTTGTTTTTTGAACTCAAATAAAGTACAAAGTTTTTGAATTAATTTTTATTTGCCATTTATTTGCCCATCCGAGTAAATTATGCAATGCTTTCTGAAAATAAGCGACTTTTGCTTTATTGCATATTTACATTTTAACATAATACTGCTACATATAATTTCGCTTTCACTCCGGATGGCATAACAACAAATATTTTCCAATTAATAATTGGGTTATACCAATCAGTCACAACATTTGCTTCTTAAAATTATTTTATGACGCATTCGCATGTTTTTTTTGTTTAATTGATTTCATATAACAATTTAAAACGTCAGAATATATTGATGCTTTAAATTTTTTTTTAATATTATTTCATAAAAAATTGAAATGTATTTAACTATTTTGATAATTCAATTAATTTGCTTGCATTATATAAAAACAATGAAAATTGAAAAAGACAATGATGATATGTTTGATGAACTATTTGAAAATATCAACTCTTTGTATGCAAAACAATTAAAGAAAGAAAAGAATGCAAAAATTGATGAAATTCAAATTAAGACAGAAAATTGTCATCAAAATTTTTCAATTGAACTTCCAATTTTGAAAATGGAAAATTGTCATAATGATGGCCAAGAAATAATAATTAATTCGCTTTCAATGAACAATGACAAAATTATTGGCTATGAAAATGAAATTGAAGTAAGCTTGGCCAAAACACATGTGCAAAAAATGGAACACAGTCAATTAACTAATGAAGCAATAATTAATGATCACCTTCATCAAGTAAGAGATGGGGACAATATTTTATCAAAAAACGATAATGATGAGACAAGAGCAATGGTAATTAGCCAATTTGATGAGATGAAAGCAAAAGTGCAGCGAAGTGGCAAATATAAAAAAGAAAACAAAACGAAAATTGAACAACAAATTTCAAAAAATTTGGGCATATCGCGCAAAAAAATATACAAATGGAAAAGGGAATTAGGACTAGGTAAAAATGGGAATTTTAATACTTAAAAATAAAAATATTTTTTTAATTTCAATTAAATCAATATTTGTAAATTACTGAGACTAGAGACCGGACAAGAGGGTCGGTCGGTCGGTTTCGGTATAAAAACCGAAAAAAACCGAAAAACTCAAAAATTTGTCGGTCGGTCGGTTTCGGTTAAAAACCCGAAAAAAAAACCGACTGGTCCGATCTCTAACTGAGACCCATTATAAGATTAAGTATATGTTGGCTAATTTCGAGAGTCTTTAATATTTTCATAGGAAAGTGTTCTGCTGTTGTGCGCCTAGTAGGCATAGTCGTGTACAATAAAATTTGTAAAATAAAATTTTTCTAGAAAATTTATAAAAATTAAATTTGGGAAGTTAAATTGCTAATCATCAATTGATTCCTAAAAATTTACAAAAATTTGGCCCAAATCCGTTGGGACGAAATGACAAAATGATTCCTTCAATATGAAACTACTTTTGCAGGCCAAAGAGGAAATATGAATAATAAACAAAGATTAGAAATCATAAATGCGTTTGAACAAGTGAAAGAAGAAATCAAAAGGAAATTTAAAATACGAACAACCGAAAAAATTAAAATGAAAATTGCACAAAAATTTGGCATTTGCATTAAGACAATTTACAAATGGAAGGCACAACTTGGCTTAAGCAATTACTGTGCGATTTATCAAAAAAAAAATATAAAAAATTGGATTTTATTTTTATTTTTTTGAAATGCAAAATTATTTTTTAGTTGACAGAAAATATTCTGATGCCCAAAAAAAAGATTTGCTGCAAAAATATTACAGAAGTAAAAGAAGAAATCCGACAATTAGTGATAATAACATTGCAAAACAATTGAAAGTTTCTAGAAAATCAATCTTCTGTTGGAAACAGAAACTTAATTATAAAAGCCAATGAATTACAATACTAATGAGGCAATCATTCCAACCCAACGAATTATTGAGACACATTGTTCTTTTTCTTTCCATTCGATTCATTGTGCTTTGTTGTAACTAGCTAGAGCTTATATTTTTAGGCTTTTACCTATTTTTTTCTGAGCTCTCTAATGTCTGAAACGCAAGAAAAACATTTATTTTTTTGGTTGTCGTTAGGCTACTTCTCGTTTATTCTCTCCGGATAAATATGAGATATTAAAATCCACCAAATCAAAATGGAAAGACTTTAAAAAGACAAAGAAATGAGAATATATTTGAAATCCCAAAAATTCTTCAGCACATATAAACATCTATTGTTTTCAAACATTCTCAGCTGATGATGCCATATTTTCAGGCTTCTTGATTAATGATGTATCTTCGCGGCGAATCTGAAAATTGTGAATATCAAACAGCAGGGCCCCGATTTGATTTATTTATTAAAAGATCCCAAAATATGGTTTAAACCTTAAAAGTGCCTAATATGTGCTAAAAAATTGGAAGAAAAAAGTTGTTTAAAACAGCCCATTTTTTTCAGAATGCTTAATTTTAAATATTGTTTATTTATTAAAAAAAATTTTCTAAAATAATTTTTATGTGCCAAACCCCCAAAATATTTTGTACAGTAAAAAAAATTATTTTTTTGGAAAATTACACGAAATGCTTTTGGAATTTCTTTTTCCATCGTTTCCAATTGTTCAATTCCGATCATTTGTTTCAAGAATTTGGTAATTGCATTTTTCAGCTCATTTTCAATAAAGGTTGTTGTGAGCTCGGGCATATCTTCCTCATTTTCCAAAACGGATAAAAATTCTAAAAAGAATGGGAAGAAATAATTAAAATAATTATTGTACATTGAACAGAATACTGTCGGTCCAATAGGGAATAGGTACATAATCCAAGATAACTCTAAATTTTTCTTGATGGCGAACCATTGCCAGAGTAAGAGATTTGGGCATTTTAATCGATCAAAAACTATCCTTCTCTAACCATATTAATAAAATTTTAAAAAAACTTCATATTTTTCTTGTTATCAGCTTCTCCGAGCGTTAAAACTCGGAAGCTTGAAACATTAGTTTCCGCATATAAAAGCTATATCATCAGACCACAGTTAGAATACGCCACAGAAATTTGAAATCCATTAAAAAAAGAAAATGTCCACACAATTGAAGCAGTCCAAAAATTTTTTACGAGAAAAGCACTTGTCCCAGTGCCGTATGAAGAACGGTTAAATATTTGCGGAATTAAAGACATTGGAAATTAGGCGCAAAATTAATGATATTACAACAACTTTTAAAATCTTAAAACAACATACACACCTTAAACCATCTAAGTTTTTTGCTGTTGCTAAATGGGCTACTCGCAAACCTTTTTTTATTACAAAATAGGATATATATTATAAAAACAAAAAATAACTTTTTTTTTAATAGGGTTATTAATTCATGGAATTTATTATCGAAAAATATTGTGGAAATAAATGACCCCAAAAAATTCCCAGAAATTGCAAAAGGAATAAGTAAGCAATAATGCATATTTTCCCTAATTGACACTTATTTTGTGATTATTGACTATCATTTATGTTTATGTTTATTTTGATTTTGATTTAATTTTATTTTATTTTACGCCACTGCTAGAGCAAGAGCACCTTGTCGTTTGTTTCGATAAATAAATAAATAAAAGCATGCGAACCAAAGCGCCGAGAATTCCTGGTCTTGGTCTAACTCCTAGTAGGATTACACTACCAGCCAGAACAAGACTGGAAAATATAGAATTTGAAAAGCGAAAATTCTTATCTTTTTCTAAATCATGGTGGTGTGACAATGCCGAAATTGTATAGCTTTGATCAGGTCCAATTAAACATAGTTTGACCGAGTGTCCTAGACAGATTAAGCTGGATCACATAAAACCAAATCTCGGTCTTGGGGTGACAATGCCGGGATTTGGATTTGGATTAATCTGTCTGATCAGTCCCCTGTTAAACACGATCACATAGCGTCCCGTCTAAGTAACAGCCATTCTTAACCCAAAAAACCGTAAATTCCATGCCCGGTCCAGCTTTAATGAATGACTGGCCTGGTCTCAACTGATTACGCAATTTTTGCACATTGTTCACAAATTTTTTCATCCTGACAGCACTGATTTTGACAAACTCTTCTTGCAATGTCGGAAGGCTTTTATTAGCTTTTTCAATGAATGCCCTAACTTTGTTTTTCATCATATTCTTATAACGGAACATAGCTGAACTCTTTCCCGCTGTCTTTGTTGCTAAATCTAGCACGATTTCGCGATTGATTTTCTAAAAAAAAAAGTTAATTTGATAAAAGAATTTTACAAAAATGTGTCCTAAAGGCATACATTTATTCTCAGCGATGTGATATTAATTTCCTAGACACTATTTAAATGAAATTTTTCAAATTCAAAAATTCAACTAAAAAACCCACAATTGTCAAAATGGCATTATTTGGAAAGTCCAAAGCGCTCACCGCATCATCGTCTTGGCCCTTATCATCTCCCATCAATTGCCTAATTTGTTCGAATTTTTGTCGAAAAATTTTAGACATCGCAATGATGCCTTTGCCATTGACATGTTCGTCCATCAAAAATGCCGTCTTCCCATTCAATTCATTTTCATAAATTAAGCACTTCATTTTGACAATCATTTTGATCAAAATTTGATGAACATTGTCGTCCGAATCATTATTGTGTTCATTTTTCTCCAATGATTCTGCCAACTCTTTTTTTGCTTTTTCGACAGCGTCTCCGTAACAAAATCCCTGATCATTGCTCATTGAGGATTTCATATATCTGTTCATTTCTTCGTCATAAAATCCCTTATTTTCTTTGATCTCCTCCTGAATGTCCTCCAATTTTGCAAAGAATTTTTGCACATTTTCTTTGTTCATCTCTTCACAACGTGCACTTTCTTCGATTTCCAGTAGTTCAATTTCCATGATCAATGTGTTGAAATCGGCACGAAATTGTTGCACAAACATTTTCAGAATGGATAAATTGGCCTTTTGACTATTCCCAGCGGAAGGTTGGCCAACATTTTGGTCCTCACAATAACGGATGGCTTCGGTCAATGAGTACAAAAAGTGTGAATTGCTTTTGTCGAATTTACAGTTTGGCTTTTCGTCATTTGGTGCGAGGCACAAAAAATTCATTTTGCCAACTTCGCTCGCTAAGGAATTCAGTTGCAGCTTTATTTTTTCATTGCTTTCTTAATTGTTTTATTTAAGCATTTGTTTTATGAATTATTTTAATGTAATTATTCCTAAGTTCGGCATTTGTGTGCCATTTCATTTGGTACCGACCGGCCACAGGGATAAAACTGGGAGCCGGAAAACCCGAGACCCAAGCGGAAATCCGACATCAAATTTTTTAAATAATTTTTTACAGTTATTTTAGTTGACATTCAATTAGAAATCTTTAATTTTAAATGAGTTAATCCTTAATTTTAAGTTGAAAGAAAAGGATAAATTTGTTATTCCATTCGATAGGATACTGCCCGTAATACTGATCAATTTGTCTGATCAGCTTCGGATTTGCATTTAAATTTGGTGATTGTATTCCGGTCTCTATTTCCTAGATCTTCGATACTTCGGGATCTCAAATGATTACAAATCTTTTCAATTATGGTTTAATAAAACCAACCAGCCGCTAAATTGGTTTCAGTGTCTTCAATTTCATTAATAATTGTTCGGCATGTTTCTTTCCATTCATCCAAAGAATGGAGCGTTGCAAACACAGCAAAATGAGTTCCGATAAAAGCAAGCAGAAAAGGAGTAAAAATTTTCATTTTTTTCTAAAAAAATTATTAATTTGATTTAATTAAAGATTTTTTTTATTGTTTAAAAAATGAAAATTGCCGTATTTAATAAGAAATAGACACTCATTTATTATAATTTGCTTATGTAAATACAAATCAAATGGCGTCTTTTGGTGATGCACGAATGAATATGTGGCAGTTCGACCAATAATTTATTAATTGTTTGCAGTGAATGCCATCCTACTAATGAAAAAATGACAATTAATTTTATATTACTAGGGCTGAAAACTTAGTGATTTAATTTTTTGCAGCTTTGTTTCAACGAAATATGCATGAAAGCACCTTTTTTGCGTGAAAATTCATAAGTTAAACGTCATTAAAAAAAAAAATTTGCCTTTACTATTTTGATTTTTTTTAGCAATTTCCACTTTTTATGCTTAATGATAAGTTTTTCTTAAAATATAAAAAAAAATTTTGGAATTTTTTTATAAAAAAATTATTAAAATTGTTTTTGATAATTTCTACGGTTTCAATAAATTTTTTCGGGTGGTGGGAAACGAACTGCTCCTTATAACGGTTTCATTTTGTATAATTAACAACATTCCCTAACTTTACCAACTCGCACCTCTTATCGGTCCTCCATACTTGAAGAAGTCAGGGGACGGAAGAAGTGTCAATTTTCACACTTTGTATATTCCCCCCCACCTTGTTAAACAGGTGAACACCCGTCATGGAGCGTCATTTCGTGAACGGTTTCGTAAGGCGGAGCGGTTCGTTCATAATTTGGGCTGTGAAGTTTTTGGAGTTTTATGTGTTTCTGCCACGCGACCAAAAGCATGGCAAAAATGAAGGGAGGAGTGTGGAAAAAGGGTGGCATTTTTAATCTCGACGGAAAAATGTATATTATCGTTTCATTAAGTTAAACATTTTCCATCTATCAATGAGCCTGGATATTTTTTTAACCTACCATGAAAAAATACGGATTTTTTTAAACATTTTCTGTGTCTCAATTATTAGTTCAACTTCTAAAATGGGAAAAAATAATTAACTTTCTTTTTTGAATTTATTTTTTTAATTAATCTGAATTAAAAAAAAAATGTGCTAATTTTTCTTAAAAACAAATCAGAATAAATTTTTTTGCCGAATTTATAAAAGTTTACATAAATATTTGACTGGAGAATATGAATTTTGTGTTCTGTTCAAACTAGAGTTGAGCGGGACCGGGAATTTTGGGCAAAACCGGGACTTTTCGGCTGGGAAAAACGGGAAAAAACCGGGTCCCGGTCAAAAGTGGTCAAAACCGGGACTTCGGTACTCAGTTGTCCGTGTTCAGGTCCCGGTCCCGCTCAACTCTAGTTCAAACAAAGTAATTTGTAAGCTTAAAATACTTGCAAATTTGGAAAGTGGAAAATTTGCTGGTAACATATTTAATTCAGAAGGATTACTTAAAAAAATTGCAATGGAGCAAAATAAAACATTTGTTTAGATTGGAGAAAAATTTCAGCCCATTTGTGGGGGGTATTTTTCACGGGACCGGGTGAACGCCGATCGCACCCAACGCGTTGTGCTGGTCACGGTGGGAGCAAAAAAAAAATCAAGAAAAAATCTTCCAATGCTTACTCTTAATTTGAAAAAATGGGGTGGGGGGGGGGACGGTCCCGGGAGCAGCTCGTTTCCCCCCCGCCGTTTCCCCCGCCGGTTCCCCCCCGCCGTTTCCCCCCCAGCTCGGTTCCCCCCGCATCGTTTCCCCCCGAGAAAATTTTTAAAAAAAAATTGCTAACTTAGAAATTTTTCAAGAAAAAAATCTTAGAAAGTTTTTTTACAAGAAAATTCTAAGAAAAAAAAATTTTTTGAGAAATTTTTATGGTGAATTACTAAGATTTTTCAAAAAAATTTCAAAAAAATCGCTAAAAATTTCTCAAAAATTTTTTTTTCTTAGAATTTTCTTGTAAAAAAACTTTCTAAGATTTTTTTCTTGAAAAATTTCTAAGTTAGCAATTTTTTTTTAAAAAATTTTCTCGGGGGAAACGATGCGGGGGGAACCGAGCTGGGGGGAACTGATACGGGGGGGAAACGGCGGGGGGGGGGGGGAACCGGCGGGGGGGAAACGTAGTGCACCCGACGGTCCCAGGGGGGGGGGGGGTACGCGGGGTACGTACCCCCCACCAAGGCCCCCCGCACCCAAACTTTTTTAAGGAAAAAATAATATTTTGGCTGAAAATTTTAGGTTTTCCTTGCTGATACCCCACCCCCCCCCTAGACCTAGCCTCACCCAAGTCCGCATGTGTCGGCGCCGCAAATGTCGGCCAATCTTTTTCACGTCATTTTTTTAAAATTGTTATTCCTTATTTTTTTTTCACAATAAAATTTATATTGTAAGATGTTTTGCATCAGGCAAAAGTCATTTGAAAACGTTGAAACTTAAATTTAAAGGAATTTTTTTTTTTACAAAATGGCCCAGTAAAAATTATTAAGGTAAAAAAATGGACATAATAATTTATTTTTTAAGCCGAATAATGCCAAATTAATTTGATTAAAATGTTTTTTTAAACAGAAAAAATGAAAATTTATTTTTAAGAGATGTTCTCGGTCTACGTCAGTTCGGCCCCCGCACGTTTCGGCCCCAGCGGGTTTTCACTTATAACTTTTTACTTTGGCATCCAAATCTAACATTGTTGGTATCATTCGATAGCCCTACGTGTCCTCTATTAGCTACAGAATTTTGAAAAATTTTGTTAAGGTTCAAAAAAGTTATGCTCAGAAGAGTTCAAAAACCAAATTTTCCAACTTTTTTGGCTCAAACTTTTTTTAAACTTGACGAAATTTTTTGCAAATTTGCAGGCTAATATGTAGAGCATCTGAAGGGCTTTCGAATGATACCAACAATGTTGGATTTGGATGCCAAAGTAAAAAGTTATAAGCGAAAACCCGCTGGGGCCGAACTGACGGGTTCCGGATGTTTTATTTCATGAAAAAAAAATTTTTTTTTGGCATAACATTTTTTTGCCAAATTTGAATTTATGTTTGCAAATTTTTTGCTCAAAATCTGTAAACAAATCTCCATTAAAAGCCAAGATTTTACTGGCGTCGCCTGCAGTCAGCTATATTTTGTTGAAAAAATGGTGTGAAACTCAAAAAAAGGATCGGCTCGTCTGTACTTTTAAAACAGTTTTGGCTGCTACGAACCCTGGTTTTTCGTATTTTGTCTTCATTTTTTAATACATAAATATTTAATTTGTTTTTTATTTTCATCAATAAGCATGCAATCACAAGATAAATTAGTTATGCCGTTGACCACACTTTCTGGCCACCCGGTGCGCATCATTTACGGCACCGCATGGAAGAAGGAGCGCACCGCGGAGTTGGTACGCAGCGCAATAAAAGCCGGCTTCCGTGCCATTGACACGGCCTGCCAACCCAAGCATTATGACGAGGTGTGAACAGAAACATATTCATTGCGGCACTAACTTGGTCAAAAATAAATTTTTTTTTTTTGTGGCATAAGAAATTTTGAGGGTTGGGCACTTCCATGTATGGTCCATAAATAGTTATTATTCATTATATCCATTTAACACAATAATCCCCCTGAAAAAAAATTATGAAGTGAGTAATCCGAAGACCTTTTTTTGCTCTTCAAGCCAAAATTTCCAAAAAAAAACTCCGGTGTAATTTAAAAAAAAATTTAAGCCGAGCAAAAAAATCAGAACTTTGTAGCCGTTTTTCAATGTAAATTTTGCCATTTTTGGGTCAAATTTTCAGAAAAAAGGTAAAATATGGTTCCGTTGGTGCTATTAGGAGCCGCTGGGAAAAATTCTGGAAGTTGAATTTTTTTTTGACTAAAAAAGCGTATAACAAACAGAAAAATGTCTAATTCCAATTAATGACCCTATAGCTTTTTTTTTTTTGCAAAAGTTGCGCAAATTGGAACATGAATTAGCGCTTTTAATGGAAAAATTTTGAACACTTCCACCCAATTTTTTAAAAATCTATCAATCATTACAATTAAACGGTGTTTAGCTTTAAAAATTTACACAAAATTTGCAATAAATTTTTTTTTTCATAGGCCCTAGTTGGCGTGGCATTGGAGCAGTTGCTGCGCGAAAAATTCATCAGCCGAGAGGATATTTTTGTGCAAACAAAATTCACGTCGTTGGACGGCCAGGACCCGGCACGGGTGCCCTACGACCGAACTGCGTCTTTGCCTGATCAGGTGCTGCAGCAAATGGCGTATTCAGGGGGGGGGAAGGACAGTGGATAGCCCCCGAAATCGAAAAATGTAAAATTTTGAAAAATTAACCGGTTTTCTTAGCCGTGGTCCCACTAAAAGTGGCCATTCTTAGGGCCATCATTTAGAAAAAAAAGGTTTTTTTCCCAAGGTCGTGGCACCTATCATCAACCCTTTCAATAAATAATAATAATAATAATAATGAAAAACTGTGGCGAAAAAGAATATAAAGATTTTGGAAGAGTAAAAAAAGGGTACGGGAGGCCCGGAAAAATCCACTGCCTTACTCGTAAATTTTTTCAAAAAAAACGTCCGGCCTTGTCGACGATTGTATCATTTTAAAGCACTTAATGTTCTCTATATATATGCATGCAAAATAAAGAAATTTTTTTACCAAGTTCCGTAAAAGTTATTGTAAAAATAGTAATTAAAAAAATATTTCTTTTCGTCCCTAACCTTTTTCATTGCTCAAATGTTTTGAAATTTTGCAAGGAAATAGAAAACCATAAGGGCTATTGAATGATCCCAAGAATGTTTAATTTGGTCGACAAGCCTTGCCTTGAGTAAAATCAAAAACTTTAAAATTTTGCACATTTTAATGCGGAAATTTTTGGTGTAGATAAAACAGTCAATGGAACGCAGTTTGGCGAATTTGCGCCTCGATTTTGTTGACTCTTTGGTGCTGCATGGGCCAATGCGGTAAATTTTTTAAATTGAAAAAATGGAAAATTGTGCCAATTTTCACTAAATTAAAGATTTTGTTTAAATTAGAAAAATTTCCGACGGTTTCTCCGTATGAGCAATTTTATTTGACCCTCAAAATGGTCACATTTTAAGGAGTTATTGGATGCCCAAAATTTAAAAAAAAACTTGAGGCCTTTTTTTGGGCACACTATGTTCCTCTCCCCCTCAAATTTTATTCATAGGAATTTTTAAAAAATTTAAAGCGTTTATCGAATTGGTAATAAAAGTTTTTTACAAATCTTTTTAAAATTTCAATATAAATTTTACTGATTTTTTTGGGCAGTACACTTGACGAAAACCGGTGTTGGAGAAGTACCGGCACAACGCGGTGATCGGCAACATAATGCAGCAGCGGAAGCGGCAAGTGACATTTGTGTATCCGAGAAGGCGCGCTGTACGAGGCCGCCACCGTGCGGCCCGCCGTGTTACAGAACCGCTTCTACGCGCAGTCTGACCATGACCGGGCGGTGCGCGCGTTCTGCAAGCAGAACGGCATTGTGTACCAGTCCTTTTGGACATTGGTGTGTTTGTGTGGGGTTTCCACGTACGCACCACCCCTCCCCTCCTATTGCCCTCCCAGAATTTTTTGAAGAATTTTTTAAAAATTTACAAGTAAAATTTATAAAAAAAGAATTTACTAGGAAAAAACTAAGAAATTTAGAAAATCGAAAAATTTGCGTGGACGAAGCGTAGTGTTTGCCCACTAAGGTCCCCAATTCCCCCATTCATTCATTTTTGCAATGCATTTTCTCTGCCCTAAACCAAATATGCCATTGTTTCGGACTGCCAACCCACACGCACTGAACAGCAAAGTCGTCCGTGGCATTGCCAAGCAGCGCGGCATTACGCCTGAGCAAGTGTTCTTCCGATTCACCATGGACATTGGCATCACACCGCTCAGCGGCACCACCAACGGGTGGGTGCCGGTTTCCGCGAGAGCAGTTCGCCCCCACCCCCCGTATCAAACTTAAAAAATTTTTAAGAGAAGTTCAGGAGAAAGTTTTTGAAATTTTTTAGCAATTTTTTCAAAATTTTATGATATTTACTAAGCATTTGAAAATTTAAAAATAAATTTATCTTTTTTATTTTTCAAAGCATTTTGTATATTTTCTTTAAGAGTTTTATCATTCTCCAATTCTTTGGCCAATTCTATTGACATTTTTCCAACTTTTTCTGTCGCATTTTCAATACCTTTTTTCAATTATTTGCCCAAAAAAGTTTTTCGCATTTTTTCTGCTTTTTCGTAAAAAAATAAAATTTCCAATTTTTGAATGATTTTTTTCAATTTCATTTTTTTCGTTGCACAAAAATTCATTAACATATTTTTGCAACCACTTATCAATCAAATGATTATCAGCAGTAAAAAATGCTCTTGGAGCTGTCTTAACCAAATATTTTCCGCTTTCAATTTTTGTGTCTTAAAAATTCACTGAGTGCCGAAGAAATCAAGCAAATCGAATCCATTCTTTATGGTGATGGCTGAAGAGGACAAAATTTAAACTTATTTCCAGATCATTATTGATAATCAGGAACCAATTCACTAATTGCTTTATAAAAAAGCGAACACATTCTGTTGAATAATATTTATTCCAATTAATCACAATAAATATGAAAATGCTAATTTATAAATAAATTTTATGCAACAAATCAACAGAATCAGTCACTGGAACAATGGGTTCCCTTAAAATGGATACTGAGTGTATTTTAGGGTTCGGACCTCGTGGGCGAGGGTGGCTTTTCGCGGGGGCGGGGGTCAGAGTCGCGGGGGTGAGAAATTTCTCGCCCCCGTGGACGGGGGCGGGGGTTTGTTTTTAATTAGCTCCAAAAAATCTCACAAAAAATTTTTTTTTGAATGATGTGTTTGGCTCCACATTCCTTTATTCGATGTATCGCCTCGATTCAATTCTTTTTTGGTATAATTGCATAGATATTGTCTAAAAATGACCAATTTTAAGGATTATAAATTATGCCAAAATAGTCAATTTTTATGGGTGTTTTTTGTCTAAATCCAGGGTTTCTATTTCAAAATTTTCAAAATAAGAATAAAGG
The DNA here is from genome assembly GCA_004148225.2 of Heterodera glycines. Classification (NCBI taxonomy): domain Eukaryota; kingdom Metazoa; phylum Nematoda; class Chromadorea; order Rhabditida; family Heteroderidae; genus Heterodera; species Heterodera glycines. Next base: position 15,933,676 of record CP049712.1, on the reverse strand, counting down.
CCAAAAAATAAGATTTTAGGGTCAAAAATAAGAACATTTTGCAAAATTGCTTCAAATATTTTTACATTTTATTCGATCAAAAATGTATTCTATTATTATATTTTTCATAAATTTCAGTGCATTCGGGATCACTAAATCAGATTTTTAACATTTTTTGCGGCATATTTCCAAAAAACTTGGTGAATGTGCGAGGGGAGAGGTCCGGTGGTGCCGATTGGCGCCGCAAGCGGAAAATTTTTAAAACTATATGAATTTTGTTAGAAATTAGCCAAATTTTTTAGAAATTTCCCTTTTTAGATGAAAATAAGGTACTACCCCAAAACCAGAACATTTCTTAGAAATAACAACATAGAAAAACCATTTATTATTTGGAAAAAAAAATAAATTCAAATGAAAACGTCAACCGGTGTCGAACTCATAATAAAAATTATTGTTAATGTTGAAGCACTAACCATAAACCACAAATATTTTAAAAAATATAAGCAAATTTACTTTATTTCATAAAAATTTATAAAAGATGGTTAAAAAATTCAAAATTGTATAAATTTTTGCCTTTAATTCCACGAATCTGCCATTCTTAGGGGTGTGTTTTTCACCCCCGTGCCCCCGCGGGGGCGATCGCGGGGGATGCGGGGGTCAGAGTCACGGGGGCGGGGACGGGGGTGAGCCCCAAAAACCTGTCCCGCCCCCGGAGACGGGGGCGGGGTCCGAACCCTAGTGTATTTTATTAAAATTCATTTAATTATTCTAATAATTTTTCCGCACTGAAATGGCCCTTCCCTCCGAAACACGCACATTCATACTTTCATTTACAAATTTATTTACATGTTAATAAGGCATTCTGATGCTTATATTCTCTAAAAGTGTGATGAATAAAAAATTTCAAAATTTTTAATAGTTTTTTAAATATGCCTATAATTTTAGGCTTATATTTTAAAACAATGGCTTATATTTTAAAAACTTTTATCGAATTAGCTCTCAATATAAATAATAAATTGCACTGAATTTTATAGGCATATTCGCCGGTAAAGGACTATTAACTAGAGACCGGAAATTTCAAATTTGCGGATCCCGCTGCGGGACTGGAATCCAAAATTTTTTGCGGGACGGGATCCCGCGGGATTAATCCCGCAAATCCCGCATTTAAAATTTGCGGGATCCCGTGCGGGATTGCGGGATTTTGGAAAATTCGAAAAAATTTCAATTAAATTTCAAAAAATTTCCAAAAAACAAAAAATACCTGACATTTTGAAAAAGAAATTTTTAGGGGCTGGGGGATACTTTTAATGAAAAAACCCAACTCGTCTAGCTCGCACTGCCCCAACTCGTACTGTTTTTTGACAAAAAATCGTCATAACTTTTGTTAGAGTCAACCAAATTAAACATTCTTGGTATCATTCAATAGCCCTTAAAATTCTCTATATATCTATCAAGTTTTAAAAAATTTAATCCGGTTTGAAAAAGTTATGGACGAACAAAATTTTTTTTTACGATTTTTGGTCATAACTTTTTAGAAAAGCAATAAAATTTTCTGCATTGAGTAAGTAGATAGAGAACATTAAGGGCTATCGAATGGTACAAAGATTGTTTAATTTGGTTGACTTTGACAAAAGTTATGACGATTTTTTGTCAAAAAACAGTACGAGTTGGGGCAGCACGAGTTGGCATAGTACGAATTGGGTTTCGTCAACATTTAAAGGAGCTGATGGGTCGACTAAGATTTTTCGAATGGATAAGACGGTAAAAAGAGATCAGGAATCAAATTTATTAATGGTCCATAAATTTGACAATTTTTGCTTTTCAAAACCGGTTTTTTGCTGCTTTTAAAATTAAGATTATTTCAAATAATGCAGGGGTCCCGCAGTAGAAATTCTTTGAAAATTTAATGCGATTTGTTAACAGAGTTTGTAGAAAATTGACCGATTTTTCTATTTTGAGTCAATTTTTTAAAAGAGATAATAATGTGGAGGCCATCCGGCGGTGCCAATAGACGCCGCCGGCAAAATTTCACAAATTTTGAATTGAGTTAATTTTAATTAAATTTATTATATAATTTATTCAAAAATATTTGGCAATTTGTACATAAAATTTTTCAAAAAAAATCAATAAAATCCCGCAGAATCCCGCACAAATAATCAAATTTGCGGATCCCGCTGCGGGATTGGAATTCAAAATTCTTTGCGGGACGGGATCCCCCGGGATTAATCCCGCAAATCCCGCATTTTCCAAAAAATGCGGGATTGCGGACTGGGATCCCGCAAAATCCCGCGCGGGATCCCGTCCCGCACCGGTCTCTACTATTAACCTGAAAATATTTCAACGCTTATTGGTTTTAAAATTTTTTTCGAAATTCTGAGTGTTTTATTATTTTATTTGTAAATTAATTTATAAATATTTTTTTCAGAGAGTGCTCTGTACAATATTGGGGAACAGTACGACTCGCCGACACACGACTCGCCGACGGACTAATCTTTTGTTCATAACTTTTTTCTTTTTCTACCAATTTTTATAAAATTTATGTTATTCGGAAGCACTAAGTGTTTAGAAACTATCAATAAGCAGATGTTAAACGATTTAAAAAATCCCCAAAAAGTTAGAAAATAAAATTCCGCTTTTTCGATTTTTTGCATAATAAAAATTATAACTCTGGGGATTTTTTAGATCGCTTAACATCTGCTTAATGATAGTTTCTAAACACTTAGTGCTTCCGAATAACATAAATTTTATAAAAATTTGTAGAAAAAGAAAAAAGTTATGAACAAAAGATTAGTTTTCTAGAAAATTTTTTCCAGATGAATTTTTCTCGAAATTTTTATTATTTTTTCCATTTTCAAAATGATTGATCAGATAAACGCATGCACTGATTTTGCAGAGAGCAAAATGCTTGGGCAAAAAATTTTTTCCAACCCAAATATTTCCTATCCATTTCAATTTGTCGTGACGGAAATGCACATGAATAAAAAAACGAATAAAAAAAACGTTGTCAGACGGATGCAAACAACATTAAGTAACTAAAAAATTATAACAGCAAATCAAAACAGTTTTATTCGAAATATATTTCTGATAATTTTTAGATTCGAAAAAATGTATTTGTCAAAAATAATTTTTTTATTTTTTTATAATTTTAATGGTGTATTTGGAATTTATGAAATTGATAGTAAAGAGGATCTTAAAGATTTAAATGTAAAAACGGAAAATTGTAAAAAAGTAAAGATAGAGAATTTTTCTGTTTCTGTAAAAAATGAGCCAATTTTTGATGATAAACATTTGGTGGGGAAAATCGGACATTTTGCAGAAAATGCGACTGATCAAAAGCATGAAGAGTTTGCGATTAAAAAAGAATCTGATCAGCAGAGCACTTATTGCACCGACGAGGACAATGGGGACGAAAATGGGAAAGTAATTTTCGTTATTTCGAGACAAATTTCTTTAGGTGTATAAAAAAAGTCTCGGTCTTGAGTCTCGATCGAAAATGTAGACTCAGACCGATAACTTGAGCCGAGCCCCAAAACCGCCGCGAGACAAATAAATTTTATATATGGCAATAGTTATGTTAATAAATTTAGCCAAAAACCAAATAAAATTTATAAATGTTTAAAATGTAGATAGGTATAACTCCAAATTAGTAAATTGGAAAAAAAATATCGTTACCAACTTTAAAAAAACTAAATTTTTTCGTAAATTTTTTTATGAGGTTTATTTTTGGTAAATAATTTTTAGATATCCTCGGCAGAAACGGATGAATTGGAAATGGTGAAGCAATTTGACGCAATGAAAAATGAATTGCGACTGAATAAAAACTATAAACAATTATCAAAAAGTAAATTTGAAGCAATTGTAGCACAAAAATTGGGCAAAAGCCGTGCACAAATTTATGCATTAAAAAGGAAATTGAAGAAAAAATATGGAAAAATAATTAACACAAAAATGGAGGAAAATGCCGAGACAAAATTAATGATAATTAGGCAATTTGATGAGATGAAAGCGGAAGAGAAGCGAAATGGAAAACTTAAGACGGAAAACTTAGTGAACATTGAGGAACAAATTGCGAAAAAGTTGGGAATATCACGCAAAAAAATATACAAATGGAAAAAGGAAATGGGTAAATATTTAAAATAATAATAATAATAATAATTTAAAAAATAAATGGCTAAGCAAATCATCGAAAATTGGAAGAAAATGACGAGACAAAAATAAAGAAAATCAAAGAATTTGATCAGATGAGAAAAGAGTGTATAAGAAAAAACAGAAATAAAAGTGTAACAACTATTGAAAGTGAAGTTGCCAACAAATTGGGCACATCAAGAAGAGGCATTTATAAAACGAAGCGAGAAATTGGTAATTAACGATGAAAATTGTTAGGATAGGTGTCTAAAAAGTCCATAGAACGAATTCGTTGAAAGAATGCCTTTGTTAATTGGGATGCAATGAATTGAATGTTTTAGGTAGTATCAAAATTGGTTTTTGTTACCTCTTTTATTTGAAGAATTTTTTTAGGGATACATTTTCAAATTTTTCAATTATAAATTCTCAAAAATCTCAAAATATGTAAAAAAAATAAAAATAAATAAATTTTTAAATATAGAGCATTTCGAAACCAGGAAAAATATCTATTTACATTGAAATTGCACCCATGTTGGTGAATTGTTAGGCTTAATTTTTTTTTGAAAAATAAATTTTGGACGTATGTATATTTTTTTGAAATTTTTATTACATTTATTGAGACAGAGGGGGTAAACGAAATGGGAACAGAATTTATGTAAAATCGCAAGGAAAAACCAGGAAATAAAAGCGGGAAAATGAAAAAACAGACAAATTTCATAAATGTTTAGGGATAGAAAAAATAGCCAACCAAAAAAAACTTGAAAAAATTATGCAATTTGAAGGATGTAAGAAGGAATTCACGAGAAAATTCAATTTAAATACGACAGAAAAAATTAAAACAAAGATTGCGGCAAAAATTGGTGTTAGATTGAGTACAATTTATAAATGGAAGAAAAAATTTGACCTATGCAAAAAAGGTAAATATTTTTAAAATTCTACATTTAAAAAAATCTTTAAAGGTTATCAAAAATTCAATGATGCCGAAAAAATTGAAATGGTGCAAAAATTTGAGAAATACAAAGCCCAAAACCCAAATGTGAGTGATCGAAAAATTGAAGAGAAGCTTAACATTAGTAGAAAAAATGTTCAATATTGGAAGGAAAAATATGATTTATAATATGGAAAAAATATTTCCTAATAATTAGCGAATTTTTATACTAATGAATTAGAAGAAAAATTATTTTTAAATTAAATAATAATTAGAAGAAAGGTTTTTCTGTTTTCCGTTTAATAAAATTGTCTTTTCATGTTGAAAGGAATGCATAAAATTAAATACATAATGTTACACATTTTCAATCTGAAAATACGTTTCAGGATTCGGAGTATTTATTTCCTTTATGCTTTTAGTCATTAATTTTTTCTATTTATTCGATTTCTTATAAAACTAACAAAAAATGAAAATCAAAATTCATACTTTTAACGGAAATATTTATTCAAATGAAAAATGCAAAAAGGAAATGTTTATTAAAATGAAAATAGTGCAAAAATCAAAAATCAATTATAAATGATATTCAAAAAAAAAATCGGAAATGTATAAAATGAAAATATTAGAGAAATCGATTCTAAATATTCATAAACCCCTATAAAAAGTCGTGCAAATTGTTTTTTTAATTACACGAAAACTGAAAACATGTTTATTCCTGCAGCTATAATTTTATTGCTCATTATTATTGTAGTTCCATTTTCAGGTGCGAATCTATCGGTGAGTTTCACTTTTTAAATAATTTTTTCAAACAACTTAATGGGCCTCCTACCCAAACGGGCGCCGGACTTTTCGACAGTGGATTTTTCGACAGAGGACTCAGGTACTGCCCACCGCCTCCTCGACCTCGGCGTCTTCAGTGAAGCGCCTACCCCGTAAAAAGTTTTTGAGAGAAAGAAAAAGGTGGTAATCCGAGGGGTTTTCGACAGAAGGACTTTTCGACAGCAAAGGACATTTCGACAGAAATATTATAAAATTCAGGAGGGGACTTTTCGACAGTGGATTGCCGGATGCGGTAAGCGATATCCACCGCCCGCAGTTGGTTTATGTATCTATTACTGTCCAAAATAGTGCCAGGTCAGCTTCCCAGTACAGTGGGCCATGTACTGACCAAAAGATACACAACATGCGCTTTTTTTGGTGCAGGTTGAGTCGGGGGACCAAAATTGGGTCTTCCTCCTTCTTTCTCCAAACAATTTTCTGTGCTGTGCCATCGTAACAGATGTAGCTTTCGTCGCATGTCACCAGCCGGTTCAGCACATAACCTCTCCGGTGCCTTGCGATGTTCGAAAGACACAGGTTTAGCCGCCGCTGTTTCTGCTGATCAGTCGGACGGTGTGCCACCCATTTGCTCCTCATCGGCCGACGACCAGATTTCCGAAGCCAGCGCCATGTTGTTGTTTTATGGCAATGTCCCACCGACAATTCTGCGCAGGAACTTTCCGGGTGTCGTCGCAACCGTTGTGCCAAAACGTTTTTGTCCACTGTCGACGGCCTTCCAGACCCAAGTTTGCGTTTGGTGCTGTTTCTCCCGCCCGGAATTGTTGGAACCATTTTTGCGCTTGACGAGGAGAGATCACATCCGCGCCGAGAAATTCATTCACTTTTCGCGCCGCTTTTTCGCCTTTTTTAAATTGCTGGTGTAATAGCTTATGTGCAAAGGTTCCAATTCTTCTTATTTCTATGAAATCCCCCTTTGCTGTCGAAAAGTCCTTCTGTCGAAAAGTCCTCTGTCGAAAAATCCACTGTCGAAAAGTCCGGGAGCCCTCCACATTTACTTTTGCATATTTATTTATTTATGGTTGTTTGTGCCTCATTTTTCAACATTCCCGCTCGCTTTATTGTACTTTTGTTTCCAGCATACCAAACTAACTTTTTTTAATTTGGTAACAAATTTAAGCTAAATTGATTTGATTGAGATATTTTTAGGAAATAATCCGTTCTAATGACTTGAAAATATTTTTTAAAATAGAAATTTACTGTCGGATTGTCCACTGTCGGATTGTCCACTTCTGTCGGATTGTCCTCACTGTCGGATTGTCCAACTGTCGGATTGTTCTCACTGTCGGATTGTCCAACTGTCGGATTGTCCACTGTCGGATTGTCCACTGTCGGATTGTCCGGGAGCCTACTCAAAACGTCACCCTCCAAGTGTCTCCGCCCAAAATTTGACCAGCTAAAAATATTTCTTACTGAATATAATCAAAATGAAGAAATGAGTTTTCAAAAATGCTCGTGTCACAATTAAGTCAAGCGAATTTTTAATGGGGACCGGAAAATTGGACACTTGAAATTTGAACATCAGAAAATTGGACACCAAGCGGAAATTTGGACACCGGAAGATTGGGCACCAAATATTATTTATTTAAAAAAAAGAAATAAAATTTGAAAAAAAAATTAATTAGAAATATTGGATTAATAATCTAATTCGATTCCGAATACATGGTTTATTTAATAAAGGGTCATTTGTAAGCCAATAAAATTTAGAGAAATCAAATGCACATGGATGCTTGAGAAAAAGCTGTACCGAGTCCAGAAAATTCTGATTTTTTGAGTTATCGATGCGGTATAAAATAATTTTATTATAATTTGATTTTGATTTTATTATCAAGTTTATATGATTTTTTTTGTCCCCTATAATGTCCAATTTTTTGATGTCCAATATTTCGGCGGTGTCCATTTTTCCGGAAGCTCATTTTAATTTTGTGACCTTTTGGGTCGGTGATCTATTGGAGTGGTGGGCGTGTCATTTTGAATTGCTGGTATTTTGGGCGGCGTTTTGGCTGGTGGTGTTTTTGGTTGACCCCCAATTTAACAGATATACGACGACCTATTAATTGCTTTTATAAAAAATGAGCAAGAAATTCAAATGATTAGTGAATATACATTGAAAAAACAAGCAGCTTACCTTGGCATTGTGTATTTTATGCGAAAGAATTGGCAGTGTGACAAAATTGGGGCGAAATTTGAACAATATGAACGAACGGAATGCCAAAAATATCGAAATTATTTGGACATTTTGTACGAATATTTGTACAGAGAATATGCCGCAATTCCCACAGCAAAACCAAAGTTCGTTATTAAAATGAAACAAATTGGAATTGACGGGCCATTAATTTATGTGTTGAATTGTTTGGTCAGAATTTCGCAGTTTTATTTTAATGAACCGATCAGTTTGAAATATGAATATGAATTAAACAAATTGTTCGAATTGGAATTTGAGCCAAAATTGTTGAATGAGGAGAGATTTAATTATCATAATGAACCACTAATCGCAATTAATAAACTGATTTTGAAATTGGCAACAGAAACAGCGAATGGGTGCCCAACAAATGAAAGCGTCGAAGGGATAATCCGACAAAATTTTGAAAAATATTTGAAAAAAATGTTTGGAAAAGCGGAGGAAAATGCACGAGAGGGTGTTTCATGGTTGAGAACCAATCAAATAAATGATGACAAGCATCACGTCATTTTGTATTCGAAATTCGATGATTTTCATAGATGGATTATGCGTCTAATATATTAAAAATAGAACCAAAGACAGATTTTTTAGAAGAAATAATTTATTAGAAAATAGAAAAAACAAACAACGGTTTTTAGAAGAAAAGAAGTAGCTGCTAATGAACACATCATTTTTAATATTAGCTTTTTATTCGTGTTTAATTAAACAATTCAATTTTTCCTTAGTACATTCGTTTCTTATTAGTTTCGCAATTCTTTTCATTCATTTAAAAAGAAAAAAATGGTTTTTTTTTTTGGGTTAAAATAAAATTTTGTCATTACCCGATCGGGGTCCCCGACCCCATTACGTAATTTATAAATGCAAAAAATATGAAAAATTAAAAAAATATATTATTGTAGTGCGGGCTCTCTCAAAGTGCCTGGGAGGCAGAGAGTTTCTCATTGCACTGATGAAAAAGGGCAATAGAAGGGTGTAAAGGGTGCCCTGTGTAGCTCAGTGGTTAGAGCACAGCACGGAAAGCTGGGGTCGTGGGTTCAATTCCCACCACAGGCTGACCTTTTACACCTCCGCCATCTAATTATTGAATTAAATGGCGAGCTTATCATACTTTTATTCCAATACCACAAAGTTGTTAAAATCAAATTCTCCAAAAAAGGTAGACCCACACCTTATCACTAGGGATGGGATTTTTAGGTAAATACCTAAAATGTTTATGCACTCAACACGTGTAGCTAAGCGGGAAAAGCGATTTTTTATCTTGGTTTTGAGCTTCTTTCTTGTTCATAAATCTAAGCTGATAGGGTTGGTTTATTATTATTTTTTTGATGAAAACAATGGAATTAAATTTAAATATAAATTACTTTTATTATTCATATTAACAGCAACATGTCTAAGTGTTCCCATAAAAGAGGTAAAATATAATAGAAAATAAATTTTAGCAAATTTTTAGTTTATTAATTGTAAAATATTTTCATTAATTAGAAGGAGCCGAAGGAACCCCAAAGTGCGCGTTCATCATCCTCATCAATTAACACTACAAAAATTCGTAAACTTAATGTATTTATATGTGTTTTATAAAAATTATTATTTTGCAGCTTCTACCAAGCAACCGAAAAATGATGATGCTAATTATGCTGTAGAAAGTCAAAAACAAAAAGTTCGAGCATCATCATCAATAGAAATTTCAGATTCATCTTCTGCTGGTGTCCAGAACTCTGATGAAAAGCGGTACTTAAAACAATACTTATTCCTAAATTTTGTGACTAAACGTCTCAAAATAATTAATCAAATAGTGAAGAAAAAGGTACGACGGCATTCGTGACTACTGGACATTTCGCCTACTGGAAATTTTGCCTACTAAAGCAAAATCACGCTTTTTCTGTAATAAAAAATTTTATTTTCTAAATGCTGCTTTTTCTCTGATTCCGATTTTGGATTAGTTGGTGAGATATTCAATGGTCGAAATTCTTACCAGTGCTTATGTTCAATCCTGATCCTGTCGGGGTTGAAAAAGTCGCGATCGGGATTTGATTTTTTTAAAACCAGGACCGGGATTGGGTTCTGAAAGCCGGGATTACGGGACCAATTACCGTCGGGACCTTGATCGCGTGCAACCCTAATTTAAATCCGCTTTTTGTTTAATATTCAACTTTACCTGTCCTACTTTACTAATTTACAATCAACTTGCTTTCAGATTCAATGTGGCAACATTAAATTGCGGGTTTTTTCTTTTATAAAATTATCAATACAATAAATTTTGAATGGCAGGCTTTTACCTCTTCCTTGGCCAATCGGAAGGAACGACATACAATTCCGTTTGTTAAAATTGATCAATGAGCTCAAACATTCACGGCATGACGTCATTGCCTTGCAAGAGGTCGGTTGGGGCAGTTCTGTAAGGAAGAAGCTGGCTGGGCGGTTAAAGCGCGGAAAGCGGGGGTTGATAACATCCGTAAAAGAAAGTGCGGATGTGCCTCGGTAGCTCAATGGTAGAGCTGCCCACGGAAAGGGTGCACGAATGGGTTCGATTCCCACCCGAGGCCTAACATTTTTCCCATTCTTATTGTTCCTTTAAAATGTTTTTTCTTAGGTATGGAGTGAAAGAATGTTCCTTCAAGTTGCTCACGAAATTAACGAAATTTTCCCCCATTCGCACTATTTCCACAGTGGCTTTACGGGTAGTGGCACTTGCGTGCTTAGCAGGTTAGCAGTGAATCAGGGCTTGGCGTAACTGGATTTTCAAATACGGAAATCCGTAATTACGCCCAGCTCTGCAATGACTGGATTCTTCAGCACTTGGTTTTTCATTTGATTTAAGGCATCCTATAGTGTCCACTTTGCTCCACAAATACTCCCTCAATGGCTTTCCTCATCACGTCCACCGGTAAAATATTTCCGAATAAAATTCTCAACCAATTATCTTATGTTCTTAAGCGGTGATTGGTTCGGTGGTAAAATTGTTGGGATGGTTGAGATCATGGTGGAGCAGTACCGAGTTGCATTTTATACGACACATCTTCACGCCGAATATAACCCAGAGAACGGTTTGTGTAATATTCAAAATGAAGCGGCTGTGGTACAAATTTCACTCCGTCTTCTATTGAACTATGATTTTTTAATGGGGAAATTGTAATTTATTAGTGCTACTTATAAAAACGGCTTTTTGAATTTTAAACTAGCGCCTATTTATTTTCAGATCCATACCTACCCCACCGCATTTCACAGGCTTTCGAGATGTCACAATTCATCCGTCATACCTCGCGGGGGTTTGTTTGTACTGTTTATTTATAAATTGTTTTTTTATACTCTCTAATTAGACATCTTGCTTTTAAGTGCTGATTTCGTAGTTGCGGTAGGCGACTTCAATTTGGAGCCCAATGACCTCGGCTATCACCTCATCAAAAACAATGCACAACTTTTTGATGCCTGGGAAATTCAATCGGTTACGTCCGTCTGCGTTTTTATTGATGATTTTTCTTTAGAATTTGGATGACAGTTCCCAAGAGAGTGGAATGACTTGTGAGAGACCCGATAATGTCTACACTTGCAAACTCGCGCTTGAACAATGTCCAAATGGCCAGAGGCTCGATTATGTAATGTACAGGAGTGGAAAAAGTGAGTTTTGTGAGGCAATCGTAAAGAATGCGACACCTATTTCTTCTTCGTTTAGTATTTACGATAAGAAAATAAGCATTTAGTTTTTTTGATAGCCCGGATCTCGAATTAGACAAATTTTGTCATAACATACATTCTTGGCCCGCAAAATAAACTCCTTGTGCACTGGGTGGGGGGGGAAGGGTGTAAGAGAAATGGCGCACGGAAGATGCGTTAGTGGAAAATTTTAATACCTCCAATAGCAAGATCGATTAATTAGATTAAATTTAAGCTAAATGATGATTTATTATAGAGCAAATAAATTGAAATAATAATTAAATTTAAATATTTCAATTCATTGATACTTTTGCCACTTCGGCTCACCACGGACGTTTAGATTAATTTGATTTGTTTATTTTGCCTTTTCTAGCGGAACTTAATCTCGTTGAGTGTGTCAATTGCTTCAACAAAATTCCCGGGTCTGAATTGAATTTTTCTGATCACATTGGCGTTTCTGCCACTTTTTCGTTTGGCCAAGGTATTAAACTCTGACTGACAATGAATCTTTTTTTCAAACTTTAGAAAAAGTTTCAGAAACCCTTTCTGAGCGAATGCGGCAAATTGTGCCGGAGAAGGAAGTTTTGACTAAATCGCTCAAAATAATAGAGGAGGGCGAAGTTCGCGTGCTGGGGGACCGTCGGCTTTTTCTTAGCCTCTGTTTGGCTCTAATTGCTTTGACTGTCGCTACAGCTAACATCCATTTGAAAGTGCCATACTTTTACCCTGCCGTTTGTATCTTTCAAAAAAGGACGAAATTGAAAGTTTTTCTTTGTTTAGGTCGCATTGTTACGGTTTATGCTCCCTTTGTTCATAGGCTTCTGCCTTTTGCACGGTTTCATTGGTGCGTTTTTTTAAATTTTTTGCTTCTTTACTTGGGAAAACCATCGATTATTATTTTGTAAATTTAGGTTTGACAATTGAAATGAAAGCACTGAAAGAAACGGAAAATTCTATCAAGAAGCTTTTGCGTTCCTTGTGAATTTTTATAGACTTATAAATTTTTAAAGGTCTCATTCGGTGCTAGGTCGAAAAACTGTCAACATGGGCGTTTCGTAACATTGCTTACAGATTTTTCGAGAAAAATCAGTCATAATTTTTCTTAAACAACACCAAAATAAATAATCTTGGTATTATACTATAGCTCTTGGATTGATCTATTAGCATCAAAATCCCAGAAAATTTAATTAAGTTTACAGAGCTCTGATTAAAAATGTTTTAAAAAATAGACCTAACTTTCTGACAACTTAATGAAATATTCTGAACTGTTTCATGCTAATAGAGCACTCTAAAAGGTTGATATCAAGACTATTTAATTACGTTGTGTTTAAGAAAAGTTATGACGGATTAATATGCGCATAAAATATGCACTAAAAATCCACCAAATATGCCTTAAAAACCCGAAAAATGTACAAATATGCACTAAAATATGCCTTAAAAACTAGAAAAATGACTTCGAATCATCAAAAAATGCCAAAAATTATGTAAAAAATTCAAAATTGACTTTAAAAAAACCAAAACAATGACTAAGGATCGTTTTTAGACAATTGCGAATTTTTTTTTTAAATGAACAAATTTTTTTCAAAAGTTTCACAAAAAGTTCAAAATTTTTCAATTTTTAATGGTGTATTTTAACTACATAAGATAAAGGGATATGAAAAAGTGCTCGCTTTTTCATTAATTTGAATAATTTATTATTTAGAAAATAAAATTAAATAGGAATTAAATTTAAATATTTTTCTATCATTGATACTTTTGTAATTTCGTTTCACCACAATAAATTTGCAATAAATTTATAAATTTTTTGTAAAATATAAATAGTTTTATAAATGTATTAATGATCCTCAATAAAATTTTTCCCCGTTTGATTTTTTAATATTTAAAAGAGAAAATTTATTAAAAATCCTCAATTAGTGACAATTTTAATGCTATACCAAATCAACAAAAAACAGAGGGGGAAAAATACGCTTTTCCAAAAATTCAAAATTTTTAAAACAAGGTCGCTGTGGAAAATTTAGAATCCAATAAATTAAGAATTTACATGCATGCATTTATTAATAAGCATTTTTTATACCTGAGTTTTTATTCATCTTTAATTAAATAATAAATTTTCTTAACACATTAATTTAAATGCAAAATTATGAAAAAAAACATTTTTAAGGAATTATTAAAAATGAATCGCTTAATCATCGTTGATCAATCCTCCGGCTTCTAAGTCGCGCACATTCCGTTATTAGGCTATAAAAAAGAAATGAAAATATTATCGCAAAATTTTGGTGTATTTGAAAGTTTTTCCAAGATCATCAAATTTTTAAAATCCAAACCTTATAATTCTTTTATATATATTTGTTTTTTTTTGTTTTAAATTTTTATTTTTTTTTGTCCAGTAATAATCCTTAATTAATTTGTTTATTTATGGGCAAAAAAACTTAAGTTTACTTAAATATAAATTATAGCTGAAATGATTTTATTTTTTTCTCTTAATTAACCAACTTTCAAATATTAAAAAAAAAATACGTCCAAATTCAAAGCCGAAAATAAATTTTGCCGCAGTGCTTTGCTCGGGGGGCAGTGCCGTCCCTTCACTCGGTTCAGTGGTGGTGCCATTATCCGGCATTGCCGATGCCGTTGTGGTATTGGTCAGAGTTTCAGTGCTATGAGCCGTGACTGACTTGGTGCTTTTAGTCGTTTTTCTGGTACTTTTGGTCGGTTTGCCGCTGCTGATCTTCTCCTTTTTTTCGGTGGTGCTTTCACTCGTCTCAACATCATAGTCATCGGTGGTAGTTGTAAGCTTTTCGATCGGTTTGGAACTCGGCATTTTAGGCTTATACGTTTCGGTCTCATCATGGCGATCGGTGGAAGTCGTAGAATTTTCGATCGGCTCTGAAGTGGAGTTTTTGGTCGTTGGCTGTTCCGTTTTGTCCGACTCTTCTGGCTCATCAGTGTCTTCAGGGCTTGGTTCCGGCGTATAGGTCAAAATTGGCTTTTGCGTATGTTCTGTCTCGTTAGAATGGTCACCGACAATCGTAGTAGGCTTCATGAACGGTTCCTGGCTCCGATTTCCCGCTTTTGTCGCATTTGTCTCTTCCATTTTTTTAGTCTCATTAAGCGTCCCGATAGGCTTTGAGCTCAGCTTTTCCGGTTCAGTTGCGTTCTTTTGCATGACATTCGAAGAAGGAGTTGTGCCCAGTAACTATTTCAAATAACATAATTTAAATATTAAAGTTGAATTCGGTTGAATTATAACTTAATACACAAATTAGACAACGCCAATTTATTAGTGAAATTTTTGGTAGTAAAAAATAGAGCCTTAATTTTAGTGTCTGCAGCTTTAGCGCTAACAAATAAAAAAAGGCTGTGAAAAGCAAAAATGGGAAAAAAGGCACCAAACTCGGCCAAATCGAAGAGTAATTAATTTGAATTTCAAAAATTTTGGCCCAGAAAGAATTAATTTATTTGCCCTTTTGAGAAATATTCAAGTTTCTGCGTTTTTCTTGCAAAGAAAAAACGTATTTGCCTAAAAATGCCTTCTTTTTCGGCACTAATAAAGGAAAAAAGATTGGAATGAAAGGAACAAAAAAAAAATATCGCAATATTTCATTCCGTATGTTCATAAGCAATAAATCACCTTCTCCTTCTGCTCCTTTTTGAGCAGGTCCATCGTATTGCAATACTCGGAAGAATTACACACCGAACATGGCCCGGCATTTCCAGCCCCATAGTCTGGCCGAGATGTGGCACATTTTGCAGGAATTTTTCCACACTCATCTTGAGACGTGGCACAGTCTTGGAAATGGGCGTAAGCATTTTTACCTTAAACAAAAATGAAAAATAAAAAAAAAAATAATAATAATAACTTAACCCGTTCCAAAATAACAAGTGTAGACCATGCAGTGCGACGAGTTACAAGGAATTCCCATGGCCCATCCATTATCATTGTACCCAAACGAGTCAGTTTTACAGTGAATACCTGAAATGCCATTTTTAAAGTTCTAATACATTTTGATTTTAACAATATTACGGCAATAATTAGGTTTCCTCCGATAAATAAATTAATTGATTTACTTTTTAGTTTACGGAACCAAAACTAATTTCTTCCAAATCGGATCATTTATGGCATGAATGCCTTTTAATCAGAGTACCGAACTGAAAATTTTGAAATTTATTTTTTTTGCCATTAAAATGCATTAAAAATGTCATTTGTTAGGCATTTTTTGGCCTTATCACGGGAGATCGAAACAACTGAATCTGAGAAGGTGATCAGAAGTAAATTTGTGTGAAAACTCTTTTTTGTTCTTCGTTTGAGAAAATGTTTCAGATATTTATTGCCGACAATTTTTCATGGATTTTTATTCAAAACTCTCGAAGAGCTAAAACAACTATTGGTTCCTAGATTTGAGCTATGGCGTCTTTTTCGCAAAAAAATATCCGGTCTTTATTTTTTTTAAAAGATACTGATCGACTACTTACCGTACACCATGGTAACATCGTTGACAGCCAAAAACACGGTGATGATCCCTACCAACCAATAGCACATGGCATTACCAATGACAACCGTCATGATTTGCTAAAAATTTAAATCCCAAATTACTTTGTTTATTTTAAAATAATAAAAATAATTGGCTTTGGTTTGGATAAAAATATGCTTTTGCTGTTGAATGTAATTTTTTGCATAATTTATTTGTGGTAAATAAACCATTTTCTCAACAAAATGAGCGCCACCGATGATAAAATCAAACCACCACATTCACTCTTTTGTGCAAGCTTTAATAGAGCCCATCAACAGCAGAAGTGATTCATCGTCGGTTTTAGCGTATGAATCGAATAAAAATTATGGAAAAATAAAAATATATATATATAAAAATGATATAAATTATTATATTTTTTTAATTAAATTATTATTATGGGGAGACGGCCAAATTGAAGGGATACAAGTTGGTTTGAATTTTCTTAACCTAAATTAATTGTTTTTTATTCCGTAAACACCAACTTCATCAAAAAACAAAAAGATTTTCGTAAAAATTTGAATTTTAGATTTTTTGACAGAGATTTTTGAAAAAGCCATTGTACTCTATCTGTAAAAATTCATGAAAAATAATTTTAATCAGTCTTTTTCAAAAATATATTTTTTATTATTTATTTGTTTATTATGATTCATTTAATTGGTCCTTTTCCATGTATTTGTGCAGCCCGAATGATGGTGGTAAAGACGTCAACAAAAGGGATAAAATTAAATTAGTAATTTAACACAAAATAATTTAATATTTATTAATTTATTTTGTTGTGTTGGTTACTGTACAACAAGTTCACCTGTTTTGACGAATGAAAAGACAATAAATTAACACCTGCCCACTCATTAAGGCCTTTTAGCCATTTATTTATTATGCAAATCAAATTAAGGAAATCAAATTAAAGTAATAATCCTTTGAATTTTTTCCAATTCCTGTGCCATAAAGACAAACAGTAAATTAATTGGCCCTCCATAGTAAAAAGACTCAACAAGGAAAAATGATTAAAATAATTAAATAAATAAAAACATTTTTTAAACAAATCGAAAATTGTGATAATGTTTATTTTCTTTATTATAATAAAAACTAAATTAAATAATAAGAAAATACATTTTTAAACAATTTTTAGTTTTATTCTAAAAAATTAAATTTAAAATATGAATTTGGCTTTGGAATAAAAAAATTATTTTTAGAATGGGAACTACGCAATTATAATTAAAGACATAGTTTAGGGTTTAATTCTCGTCGAAGAAATATTTTTGCCAATTAATTTATACAATAAAATTAGGTATATAAATTATTCCTTTGACTAATACATTTATTTATCCTTTAATGAAAGTTTTAATTTGTTGTATAATATTTAGCTGACTTTTCCCAAAAATGTTTTCAACTCTTTCCTTTGTCGGCTATTCCATTTATGAAATCGTCTCAATTCCGCTGTATTTGCGCATCATTTTTGTACTGCTCACAAAAAAGGAGTTTTCTTCGCCATTCTTCCGCTTTTTGAGCGTAATTGGCATTTTGGTAAAATTAAAATTAAAAATATTATACATTTTTTATATTAATAAAGGAAATTGGCCATTACATCATCGACGTTGTGTACTATCGGCTGCCCATTTTTGGCCCCACTTCCTCATGGTTTGGCACTTCGCCGTCGGCATTTTACAACGTCGGCACATTTCTGATCTATTTCTTCAACTACCCAATTTACGTGCTGCACATTGCCATCGCACTCAACCGATGTTCAAGCGTTTGGGTGCCGGTCCGACAAAAAGCAGTACGGATTTTATACCGGATTTGAAGTGAAATATTTAGATGAAATTTATGTCTATTCGCTAAAAAATTTCGAGGACTCAAATCACGAGAAGGAATCAACTCGAGAAACATGAAACAAAACTGACTGATACGCAAAAGGCATTTTTTGGCAAAGTTTTCGAGTATAATGAAACTTCTCGCCATTTGAACAAACAAAAATCAAAAACAATTAAACTTTCATAATTTTTAAATTACTGTCGAAATCTAGCACTGTCTTTTCTAACAATATCTGTGCTCTTAGGTTTTTTCTTTACCAAAAGTCCTCCTCAAAATGATCATTTTTGACCAAAATCTATTCATATTAGAGTTACGGTATGTATTAATTTGTGATTTAATTTCATTTTTTTTTAGTTTTGGCGTCGTGCTTGTAAGCCAGTAATTGCATTTGCTTTTGTCGTTTCTTTTGCGTTTTCTGCGCATCGCTTGATCACTGTTGTCCAATTGGCCCCACTTGATAAAGCGGACCCATCGAAGGGATCCATTCCGATCATTACCGCCTATAAACTTTATTTTGTAAGAAATGGGGCCAATCAAATGGAAAATTGAATTTAAATCAAATTTTAAAATTGTTTTTAATTGTCAGATTGACACCAATTTGCTCACCGCCTCCTTCAACACTTTTGTGTTCCTTTCAACTTCGCTCATTAATGGCTTCACCCTGTACAAAATTGTGCAGATGAAGCGAGCGGGAATGTTGAAAAATGAGGCACAAAAAGTTGAATTGAATTTATTTGTCATCTCGATTTGGATGACAATGTCATTGATCATTCTGATCATTTTCCAGGTTCAAGTGAAATTATAAAAATTTCAAAACTTGAAAATATGGGGATTTCATAGAAATAAGAAGAATTGGAACCTTTTTTTGTTTCAACCTTTTAGGCTTTATGAAGATAAGATAAATTTTTGAATTAAATTATTTAAAAATAAATTTTCGAATAAATAAAATAAAAAATGTTGTTCCTGATCAGCTTTCTCTGTTCATGCTCCGTTCCGGCCTGCTGGACAATGTGTTGGATGTTGGCCAGCTCAACTATTTTCTGTTCATGCAACAGCCCCTGGTGGAAATCATTGGCACCGAAAGTCACCCGTGGGTGCTGCTGATCATGTGCCGTGCGCTGCGTGCCAAGGCATTGCCCTTTTTGGCACAGTTCAAACGGTGGCGCAACAGCGGCGTGGTGACGGCAACAAATGCAAACCATGGCACGGTGATCACGCGAATCGGACCGCCGATCATCACAATTTGTAGCAGTAGGAGCCTCAACAGCAAAATTGGCATAACGGCACAACAACCAGCACGACCATGGCAACAACAACACCAACAGTCATGGAGTAGGACAACAACCACAAGACGTTTTTGATGGCAAAATAAGGACGAAGAATGCATGCCAAAAATGAAAATGGCCAAGAAATTATTGGAAAAACAATCTTTTTCTGTTTAAATATTTATGTACTCAAAGAGCGTGTAATTAGTAGGGATGTCAAAAATATGTACATAAATATGTAAAAAAATCCCGAAATATGTAAGAAATATGTATAAAAATCCAAAATATGTACGAAAATATGTATGTAAATAAATTTTCTTTAATGATTATTTTTTGGAAATAAATCTTCGTAAAGTGTTAAATTGGCACAAAATGGCAGAAAAATGACCTAAATAGGTTTAGAATCATCTTTTAACATTTAAAAAATATTTTTGGTATTTTTTAGGGGTACATTTAAAAAAAAGTTATTTTATTTTTTCACAAGAAATTTCTAAAAAATTTCAAAACTCAAAATATGTATAAAAAAATTTAAAAATTTGTCAAATTTTGGCTTTTTTTGAGCATTCAAAATTTTCCGTAAAAAAATCCTCAAAATATGTAAAAAAATGAAAATATGTAAGAAAAAGTCCAAAATATGTACCAAATATGTATAAAACCCCGAAATATGTAAATAAAAGTTCGGACTTTTATACGCAAACACAAAAAAGAAAGTGTTTTTCCTACTATTTAGAGCATGGAGAAGCCAGGAAAAAAGATGTATTTACATAAAATTGACATCCCTAGTAATTAGCGATTCGAAACTTCGTTCCACTCATTTTCGATTAATTTTTCAGACATTCGCACTGTTTCTCATAGATATTTAAATATTTTTTTGGAACATGATTTTTCTCTGTTCTTTGTCCTTTTCTGTGTTCTGCACTTTTGCTTTTCGACTTTGATGTAAGCATTTAAATTCGTGTCACTGTCCGATTATCCGATCACGACATAATGTTTTCTCATTTCCGATTCTGATCTAGTTAATTTCTAGTATAAATCGTCTATTTTCATAAGTTTTAAGTGTAAAACTATCAAAAGTAATTAACTAAAACGGATTATGATCAGGGATGCAAAAAATATGCACGAAAAGTGGCCAAAATATGCACATAAATATGCAAATAAAGTCGTGAAATATGCACCAAATATGCACAAGAATCGTAAAATATGCACTAGAAAATTAGGGGTGCAAATTCAATAAAAAAAATTTTTTTTACTAGTGCACTTGCCAATGAGCTGCTACATTTCTTTTATAAAATTCTCTTTAGCAAATATTGACATTTTTTAAATCAAAAATTTTCTCATGAAAAAAAATTTGGGGGAAGAATTTTTGAGAAAATTTCCAATTCTTAGTGGTGTGTTTTTAAAAATTTTCGGTCGATTCTTAGGGGTGTATTTTTCTGAATTTTTTAGGGCCGATTCTTAGGGGTGTATTTTCCGTTTTTATTGCATTTTTGTTAACAAATTTTCCAAAAAATGGCGAAATATGCATAAATATGCACAAAAAGCCAAAATATGCAAATATGCACAAAAACCTCGAAATATGCAAAAATATGCAAATAAAAGTCCCGATTTTTATACGCAAACACAAAAAAGAAAGTGTTTTTCCTGCTATTTAGAGCATGGAGAAGCCAGGAAAAAATATGCATTTGCATGTTTTTTGCATCCCTGATTATGATAATGAAATTTTTGGTGAGTCAACAGGTATTCTTATAACTCAAAATTCTTTAAGCAATTTGATTCATCACTTCCAAGTTTTGGTTCGGCCTATAGCTCTGCTGCCAAAAAATCAAGCGTTTGGCACAAACAAAATTTATTTGGTCGTTTAGAAAATCCAATTTGACAAAGAAAAAAACAATGGCACAAATGATTTTAGAGTGCCACCGAAAAGAAAAACAAGCACAATTTAAATGAAATTTCTAAGGAGTTTGAGGACGCATTAAATGCAAAAATTTGATCAGTGCTTTTTGAATAAATTCCATTTAATTTTTTTTTGGTGTCCCAAATGGTTTTTCAGATGTTTTTCTTTTCATTGTTTGGCAGCAATTGTTGTTTATAACTTCCTTTGCAAATCCGTAATTGCATTTAATCATATATGTTGTATTTTAGAATTAATTATACTCACTTTCTTAGGTTTGTACTTATCAATCCATATTTTGCCCATTCTTTAACAAAATGCAAAAAAGATAAAACAGCAAATTTTTCAATAGGTTAAAATTTGATCAAAAATTTTTGACAAAAAAAATTACTTGTGAAAAAGAACATCAAAATAAAAGGTATTTTTCCGTTTTGGGGCCAAAGATTAAAAAAAAAATTTTTAATCAACAGCGGGCGCGTAGAATTGCTAAAGCTACGCGCCAAAATTATTTCGGAGGCATAAATGCCATAATTTAAGTTAATATCTCTTCGAATGGATCTGCAATTCTACTAGCTCGCTGTTGATTTAAAAAAAAATTGAAACTTTGGCCCCAAAACGGAAAAGTACCAAATAAAAAATCGACTTTTCAATTAAATTTAAAAAGACGAAAGTCCATCTGTGATCTCAGCATTTTTGTCCCAATTTCACCATTTAATTTAAATAAGTCACTTGAACAATTTTATTTTTCACTTTCATAATCTTTTCTTATTAACAAAGACAAAAAAATTGTTTTGACAATATTTTTGTTTTCGATTAATTATTTTTGTGTGAAAGTTCGTCCTTTATTTATCAGTTTATCATTACGATTTATTTTACAGGCACACCTTAGTCTTGCAACATTTAAAACAGAAGTGTTATTTATTTTGATTAAAAATTATTTTATTTATTTAATATTTTTTAAACCCCAATAATAAAAAATATATCATTTTTTATTGATTGAATTTAAATCTCCAAAATAAATTGTTTATACATAATTATTAAATTGCATTTAAATTTCAAATAAAAATATTTATTTACAATTTTCCTATTCACTATTAGTGCTACTACAATTTCATTTAAACATATGATCGACCGACTCTTTCCATCTGAAAATTTTCAGTTTATCATTACCGATGTGTTTACAGGCACACCTTAGTCTTGCAACATTTAAAACAGTAGCGCATTATTTTATTTGATTAAAAATTATTATTTTTCATATATTTAATGTTTTTAAATCCCAAGAATGCCAAATTAAATCATTTTTACATTTTTAAGATTGAAGAATCTTTTAAAATTTATTATGATCCTCCAAAATAAATTACTTTTAATTTTAAATTCCTTTTTAACTTTGAAGAATCCTTAAAATTTTATTTAATCCCTACAAAATAAAATTATTTTTATTATTTAATTGCACAAAAATTGTAAAATATTTATTTATATATTTTTTTCTTCTTCTCCACTTTTAGTGTTACAATTTCATTTAAACATATGATCGACCGACTCTTTCCATCTGAAAATTTGTGCAAATACAAAGTTTAAGTAGGGACTCCCGTCCTCCAATTTTATTGGCTGTTTTCCAATTCATTCTCGTTTCTTTGCTTCCTTTTCGTAAACAATTTATGTGCCTCAATTGAAAATCCCCCGAGAGAATGCAATTCATTCAAACCCAAAAACAGGGACAAACGGCGGACAAACAAAAATTTCCTAAATCAAATAATTTTGTATATTTTTATCATTTATTAAATATTTCAAAATAAATTTCTAATTAATTTTTTTTTATATTTTTCCTAAAATTAATCATTCAACAGAGAATTTATGTTCTTTTTTTGTTCTATATTGATTATTTTTCCATTGAAGATTTTTCGCCCTTTTTGGCTTTTCTTAATTTTTCTCGACTCTCCATTTTACTTCCTTTTTTTTGGCATCGGGGGCAGAATTGGCATTTTTAAATTTGCCGTTGCCATCGGCAAAATTCTCGTAAACAACAACAGAAGAGTATGGTTTCGAGCTTACGCATAAACAAATCATAAATTCTCTTCTCGTCTTTGCTTTTGCATTCATTTTATAACAATTCTTAGTCAGCATTAAAAACAGTAAATTTAAAAAAATAGTAATTAAATCTCAAACTTTTCATAGTCTCGAATTTTATAACTAACAAATTTATTTGTTCTTTAGATAAAAAACAAATAAATTCTGAATTTATTTATTTCCTTCGAAATGTCCGAAAATGAAATCAAAGTAAAAAGAAAAAAAAATTTTTTATAAAAAAATATTTTCAGCTCATCAAAGTGGATGTTCCACCGCACTGTCACTTTAACATTTATGTGCAAGAACCGAGCCCAAATTGGGAGGGGAAAACCGTAAGAAAATTAACATTTAAAAAGCTATTAAATATTTAAATTATTCAAATAAATCAAACATTGCCTAATTTTTAACAAATGCAGGAATATTTATTCCCATGTGGGACAAATGGGAACTTTTTTTTTGTAAGTTAATTTAGGAAAAAATGTATTTGAATTATCCTCCCCTAGTCCAAAACGAAAAATGGGAAAAAAAGAAAAAACAAAAAACATTTTACTTTTCTTCTTAAAAATTTTAGTGTACCTACCTAAATTGAATAGCAAAAAATGGCATTGTGTCGTGCCACTTATTTGTTAGCTCCGATAAATATTGGTGGTTTCAGCCTAAAAATTAATTAAAATTTAGGTTTTCCTCTCTGTCCATGACGTTGGCTCCACGCCCCAAGCATTCATCGAATTTGTGAACAGTCCAGCGATGAGCAGTGTCCAACAGCACTCCGTGTTCCTTCACGTTTGTGTGCCGGGCCAAAACGACGGGGCACCGAAATTGGAGGGGGAGTGAGTGAATGATTGAAATGAAAAAAATAAAAATAAATTTGAAAAATTTTTGGTCAGATTTTTAAATTTTTGCTTTCTCAATTTTTTGCAGTTTTCCTTCAATGGATCAAATGGGCGAAAGTTTGGTGCACGTTCTGAACACGTTGGATGTACGAAATTGCATTGGCATTGGTGAGGGTGCTGGCGCCGACATTCTTTGCCGTTTCGCAGTGAGAAAAAAAAAATTCAAATTGTTTAAATTTTAAATATTTTAATTGATTTAAAAAGATGGCTTGGCCAAATCGCGTCCTGGGATTAATTCTCATCCATTGCTTGGCAACACCGCATGGCATCATTGAAAGTTTCAAGGAAATGGTAAGCCATTTAAATATTGCCAAAGGGATTCGGGAATAAACAGCCAAGAAAATCACGGTTAAGAATGGGGGTTCAGGTCCCGGTCCCGCTCAACTCTAGTTCAAACAAAGTAATTATTATTACATATTTATATTAGAACGCACAAATTATTTAATTTGCTGGTAACATATTTAATTCAGAAGGATTACTTAAAAAAATTGTCATATTTTAATGTTTAATTTTTTTTAAATATTAATATATTTGACTATAAACAATATTAATTTTTTATTTATATTTTTAATACATTATGTTCGTGATATTTTTTATGTCAGCTTTTTTGAAGCTCAATATTTTGAACCAATCTTTAGGTATTTTCATATATCTGGGATAATCCCCGCCCTCCCCGGGGTTCATTCCCTATCTTCAACGAAAAGTTTTTGAATTTTTGCGAAATTAAGCTTCTTAATTTGCGCTTGGAGGATGGGAACATGAACAGCGCCGCGTGGGACTATCTTTTCCTGCACAAATTTGGAATGGTAAAAAATTAATTTTATGTATTTTTATGTTTTAAAATTTTTTAGCATGAAAAAATGATGAAGGAGGCATTCATCGCCGAGCTGAGTTCAGTGATAAACACACACAATTTAAGCCGTTTCCTTTACGCTTACAATCGACGGACGAACATATGCGAAATAATTGGCAAAAAATTGGCAAAGTGTCCAATATTTGAAACGAAAAATTATTAATTAATTGATTTTGAAATCGAATTTTAAGTACCGACGTGCTCCTTATTACCGGGTCGCGCGCGCCGCACAACGAAGTCCGTGCCAAAATCATTTAATAAATTGAACATTTAATTTAATTTTTAAATAGGATGTTCGACATATGTTCGAAAACATGCGCCGTGATAAGAGCACGTTGCTTGTCATCGACGAAGTCATAGACGTACTTGCTGAAGCTGTTGGTTTTTGTGAAATTATTGTCAAATTATTCAAATTTTGTTTTTAAATTGTGTGTTTAATAGCTGTTAAGTTTGTAAATATGAATTTGATAATTAGCCAAACTCCTAATTAGGCATATTAACTCATGGATTTAGCCCAGTCGTGTTGCGCGCTCGCTGATCCTTTTCTGTAAGGGCTTCGGCGAATTGAGCGGCGTAGAAACACCGGGCATTGGCCGTTTGCGATCGGCGAGCATGTGGGTATTAGACTCGGTTAAATGATAGTCTTGAAAAAATGATAGGGCCGACAAGCACTGCCCGAAAATTTTTTTTTTTTTGAAAAGAGCTAACAACTTTTTGGGCTACAAATTTCAAAGTATTTTCTTTTTCACTAATATATAAATGTGATGACAAATAAATTTAAGTTTTTAAATTCATAAACAAATCGCTTAAATTTAATAAGAAAGTTTAAAATGATCAAATTTCAGGAGCATGGAAGAAGCTGATCGACCAACGCGCAAATTTTCATCGCCACCCAAAGAAACGATCGCTGAAGACGGTAACCTACAGAAAAAAGATACCGTAAAAATTGCTCGGCTGACACTGAAAAAGGCAACCGCAGTCTAAAAGAAAATGCAGAAGAAAATGAGCTTATTATAAGACAATTATTTATGCATTTATTTGTTGGTCTCTTGACCTATTGATATTTGGTATAATATCTATTCCAAAAAATAACGGTTTTTGGTGATTTTATTGTAAAAAAATGAAAATTAAGCAAAAAAATTAATTGCTCGGCACTGAGAATGAAAATCCCCGAATTAAAAAGATTTATTTATTTTTTTTGCAACAAAACTGGGCAAATCAAACCAAAATAATATTCTTGAGAAATGTAAAGGAATTGCTGAGATTTCGTCCCGATAGTGAAAATGGCGATGATTTTTTGGCAATTGAGTCTCAAAAGGAAATGAAATCCCAAACACATTAAACATCTTCAAATAAAGCCGTACTTCCTAGCAAACCGCTAATTGCTGATAAAATAAGATATAAAATTATAATTTAAAATTTCCATTATTACTAATTTTTTGCCATATAAAATCGATAAAAAATTACATATATCTTAAAGATATAATAATTTTTTTTTGTTAATTTGAAATTATGACGTATGTATGATATCAATAAAAATCAATCCAATGTTCATCATATGCATAAAATTTTATAGCAAACGAAATTCATTTCATTTATTCATTAATTCCATCAATTTTATTTCATTTTCATTTTTTCTTGGCTAATTTTATACAAGAAATTATTGCGAGTAAAATAATATGCTTATTATTTTAGGCTTTAATCATTTTCAGCCTAATACATATTACACAATCCTGACTTTTCATATGACTACTTTTCCCACAACCGTCGCCTTCCTCACAATTTTCCTAACGCATTTATCGCTATTTTATGATGCGAGGGTAAATTAATTGATTGTTTATTTCAATAATTAGTCTTTTTTAAAATTTTCAGTGTGATGATTCCTTCTCTGATGCATTCACCTCGCACATCAGCTTATATTGATACTTCCGCTAAACAACCGCAAAATTTGGTGGAATTGGACTTGGAAGAAGTGCGCAAGTTGCAGCAATTCATCGGACAAAATGCCATCAATCACATTGTTGTTGAGGATGGCATTTTTGCCGGAATGTTCTCCTGTCAACAGAACATCGAATTCCGATTAGAAGACGAGGCCATTATGGGTGATGGCAAAATGCATCGAATGCTGTTCTCATTCGGAGCAATATTAAATGCCGAAATTGGTGGACCAGAAAAAACGCCATATGTAATTATACAAACCTATTTATAAATTTAAAATTAATAGAGAATATTGCGAATTTGGGGTTCCTACAAAAGGTAACTCGTATTTTGCAAAATAAAGCCTAAGCTGAAGCCGAAGCCTAGGCCAAGCAAGCCTAAGTCTAAGGCCAAACCTAATCTTTGTGGGCGTCAACTGGGCGCCAGCCCGGTTTTTGGAGCATAACTTTTTTCATAGTTTTGCCGAAGTGAATGAATTTAATAGCATTCGACAGCCATAGGTGTGCTCTATTAGCCTGCTAAATTCGAAAAATTTCGTTAAGTTTCAAAAAAGTTATGGCCAAAAAACATAGACAAACTGGGTTTTCCGAAAATTTTTGGTCAAAACTTTTCTGAAACAACGAAATTTTTCTAAATTTGGCATGCTAATAGAGAACACCTAAGACTATCGAATCCTATTAAATTCATTCACTTTGGACAACTAGGAAAAGAGTCCAATTACTGGAATGGCGCCAATTATTTCTTAATTTGCGCGATAAAAATTAATTTCAGAGAAATTTGTGCTTCTTAAAGCATTGAGCAGCGAAGAAATGTCACCATTAGATATTCTGAAATTGGCCGATTTCATTCATAAGAAAAGAAACCCATTTAATGAAAAATCGTTGCAAAAGAAAGGCTTAACAATTCAAACATTTGCTCAACACCAGCAAAACATCGTCGAATTGCTGCCCATTTGCTGTTGCATTTGCTAAATTTGGGGCCCAATGAATTGGAACAAAATAAAAATCGAAGAAATTTTGAGGCATATGAAATTCCGAACCGTGTGGAATGTGCTTTGATGAAATTTGGCCAAAATTTATTGGAAAAAGTTGATAATGAGCTGAATGGAAGTTTCAGAAAAGAATATTTTGCTCAACTTAATTCAAATGATCAAAATGAAACATTTGAAAATTTAAAAAAAATTTATGAACGTGAAGCGGAGCAAAAGTGCCGAAAAACCCAAAGGAATGAAAAAAGTGCGGAAAGCAGTGAAAGTGGGACGAAAAATGCAAATGTTTATGCCCATTATGAAATGGCTATTTGAATTAATTGGAACATTTGGAAAGGTATAAATGTAATTTATATATTTTTTTTTGAATTTGAAGCAGAATAAATAAAACAAAAAATAACTGGAAATTGATATGAGGGGATGGGGAGGGATGAGATTAGAATGGAATTGAATTGAAATTAATTTTAATAAAGTTTAGAATAAATTGCTACAATTCCGAATAGGGTTTAGTCATGAGCTTTCAAGGATGATAAATGATATTCCATAGTTTCTATCAATTTATTTTTTAATAGAGAAACGTGGAAGGTATTCTTAGGGTCGGGTTTGGGTTCGGTAGTGAATTTTTTTTAATAGATTTAGGACCAAGGGAAATTTATTGAGATTTATTTTAAATGATGAATTTAAGATTCTTACTCATAAATATAACTCAATATTTATCGTTTTTGTGTTTTTAGCGTTCACAAAATAAACCTTCTTAAAATTATATTCAGAAGTCATGAATCAAGTGAATTATGTCATTAAAAAATTTAATTGAAAGAAACAATTGAAGGGATATTTTGATGGAAAAAACAAAAAGGCCTTTCAAATAATTAGCGCCAAATTCAAAGAAGCCGAAAATTGGAAGGAAAAAGTAGCAAAAGAAGAATTAATGGAAAATGTCAATTTTGAAAAGGCAATTAGTGAAATATTAAGCAGAGAAAAAGCCGATGAAATAAAGCAACTAATTGATCCAATTGAAGAGCAAAGTTATGCTAAATTAGTAACGATTAAAAATGTTGAAATTCGCAAGAAAATGAAGCAAAAAAAGAAAAAGGAAATTGATACTCTTTTGCTCAATTTGCTTTTTTCTTTTGCTGTACGATTTGAGGCATTTGTTAATGGCAAAAGTAGAAGGAACAGTTGTGGAAGAAATTGAGGAAAAGCCAAAAGACAGAATTCGGACATTTTTGGCTGTTTAAAATGCTTTCCAATGGCCGAATGGAAAAACGAATTTAGGTAAGACAAATTGTGTAAGAAAGTAATAATCGTTTAATAAAAAATGAATTAATAAAAAAGATTTAAATTAGATTTGTTTTAAATTTGATTTAATATTACCAAAAGAAAAACAAAATTTAGTTTATAGGAGTAATAATTATACCGTACCTACGTGGGCTCCCGCTTTCTATTAGGGAGAATATTTGTATAATATATTTTTATACGTTTAAGACTACCGGACATAGGTTTTTAAATGCTCGAATGTTAAAGATTTAGAGTTGGCAACCTTATAATCAGAATTAAATCTCCTCTTTTATAAGAAAATATTTTTAAATCTGAAGGACTGGCAGAAATCATTATTTTAATAATTGGTTATCTTCGAAAAAGAATTAATAATTATTTCTTGGAAATTTTTACAAATTTCATAAAAAATTAATTTCCTAGCGGTTCCTATTGGCATTGCGGCAAAAAATTATGGCCGTAAAGCTTTCACTTTTTTCGAGCATTTCGGCTTCAATTTATTTTTGGAACTCAATATAATTTGAATTTTGCTAACTCTGTTAAAACTTTGTCCTATTAAATATAAAAATTGTTTAATTTGGTTGCTTAAAATTGGCGGCGCCAAACATATCCCTTCCCCTCAAAAACCACGAAAGTTGGTCAGTTTTTTTTTGTAAAATTTATATAAAAATCAATTTGTTTTTCAGAAAATTGACGGGCAATGCCAAAATATGATATGAGCGAATCGAAAAGACCGTTCGGAAGAATATCCTTTTTTGATGGTTCTGTTTTGAATTTGAAAAGTTGTACCTAGCAACGAAGTCCTTTTGCGCGAAGCGCTAATTCAACAGAAAACATCAATTTACCTCGAGTATATTGTCGATAACATCCTCGTCAATTCCCACCAATTCCCACCAGGGCTGCACGCAACCGGATTTGCAATTACGGAAATCCGTATCCATAATTGCGGCGATTTTCTCAGTTACGGAAATCCGTAATTACTGGGGTCCAAAAACCCCTTAATTTCCCGTAATCCGCAATCCGTAATTTTCAAAAATCAATTTTTTGTCAGAATTTTTGAAATTTTTTTAATTAGTTAATTAATAAAAATCAAAAAACAGATTTCGGGATGCCTTTTCTTTATTATTTTTTATTTCAATTTTATAAAGAAATTATAATTTTCTGTCTGAAAAAATTCATTCTTTTTGAATTTTTCTAAATAACGCGAAATACGGGTAGTCAACCCTTTAAATAGAAAATAGAAAAGCTGCTGATTTTCTCTTCTGCTGCTCTTCAGCTGCGCATAATAAAGCTTTTGCAATTTTTTTGTTACCTAATTTCTATAGCTAGAAAAACGCTGTATTAGTGAACAAACAATAGGACTTATTTATAATTTTGAAAAAAGGAGGCTAAATTTAATTTCTAAAAACAACATATAAACCTAATTTTTTTGGCATTTTGTGCCTTATTGCATGCTTTTCTAAGAATTTATTGTTAAAAACGCATAATTTTTATTAAAACATTCACATATGTATTTTGGTAATATTTCGACATTTTTTGTAAGTATTTATGCACATATTTTATGAATTTCTTAAATAAAATTTTACATTTCTACTTAGAATACTTTTTTTTTTCATTCAATAAAATAATAATTTAATGTTTTTGCTTTAATTGGTCAGCAAAATGCTTCGTCCGGCACTGTCACAATGTAAGTGCGCCCGTCTCTGACCAGTCGACTGTTTTTTATGTTCAGCTGACATGACGCAAATTTTTTACTGATTTCCACAATGCTCAATCCATGTTCTTTGGCTTTCTCTTCGCTAGAAATAAAAAAAAATTGTTGACAATTAAGCATAATTAACCAAATCACTATAAATTAAGGTCTTAGATTTTATTTAAAAAAAACACAATTATAAAAAAGTTTTCCAAAATCTTGAGATTTCGTACTTAAGCCTCCAACTTCATAAGCATATTTTGTGACAGATTTCAGCTTGGTAGTAAATAATGAAGTTATTATACATGGAGGGTAAAAGTTCGGAGATTTAGTTCAGATACATTTTTTTAATAGTTTATCCATTGTAAAATTCAGTTTCTTTGACCAGGATTCCTGTTAAATCAGCACTTATCCCATCCTATTAGTCCTGTCCTGGTGCGTCTCGGAAATAATGGCAAAATCCCAGCCCTACTTGTTTCGGTCCAAGTGTTTTAGGATAATTAACAATTTACCGTTTATCCATGGTAATTAGTTAGTAATTACTCAACCGGACCAATTCATTAAAATAATTAAATTTATTAATTTTATAGAATATTTATGCATCCACCTGCACCTGAATTCCAACATTCCCAGCAGATTTGTTGTCACTTCTCCAATGGTTCTGTCCGCCGTTGTTTCCACCAAAAATTCTTTACTGTATTCGCCCCGGCGACAGCACTTGGCATGGTAACACAATGTTGTGACTTTGACGAGAATTTCTATCTTAATCTCCAGGAAAATATTTAAAAAATGGAATAAATCTAGAAAATAATTATTATTTTAATTTTTAGTCAAATTTTTTACCCCTTCCCAATTTGTCAAAAATATATCTATCTCGACTCGAAAAGTCTCGGCTTTAGAGACCTCGAAAAATTTTCAGTTTCAAATATTTTTTCATAATTTATCAAATTAAATTTTAGTCAAAACTCGAAAAAATATATAGCATTAACGAATTGTTTAATTTATAGATTCAAAGAAATCTTTAATTTTATCCCCAATTTATTTGAAAACATTTTGGAAATAATTGTATTTTTTATACCCTTGTAAAAGGAAGCGATGACTGTGATGGCAAAAATAATGGGAAATCTGCTGGCGGAGGATCAGTTTCAGTCACATCCAAAAGCATCAGCTCACAGTGCAACATTTCAGTGCATGGCACCATAACGAAAAGTGGCAAAACGGTGAACAAAAGCCAAACAAAATTCATTCTTCAAAAATTAAAAAGAACGGAACGTCATTAAAGGATTAAGAAAAAAAAAATTCAAAATACTAATTGAACTTGAAAATTATACGAAAAGTTAATGCTAAGTTCAGTATTTAGGGGTAAATATATTTTCACAACCTACATATAACATCAATTTCGTACAAATGCCAGTAAGCATCATTCTTTTAGGTGGATTTTCTTTTGTTAATTTTTCCAAAAATCTAAGCATTTTTGTTTAAATTTATTACTAAAGGCTGAGAGATTATTTGCTAAAACACTTGAATTACTAAATTAACAATTAAATAAAAAAATTTCAAAGTAAATTGTTCACTTTTTGAAATATGCAATAATATGAAAAAGGTTACCGATTGGGTTAAAAATGCTCCGATTGTCAGCTTCTTCGGTTCCCGGACATCATTCTCCAATTTCCAACCAGTCCAAAAAATGTCCGTTCATTATTCCATCTGATTATAATAAATAAGCATTTGCCGCGCCTGCAGAAAAAAAGGTGTGCTCTGCACATCCCATTCCAATAATAATATGCTAATTAATGATAATTATTGTTTTGCTCAGTTTATTATCGTTGAGCCAATCTCCGACATAAAACACTTTGGAATTTAATCAATTAAAAATGCTATTAAAAAAATTGGGTAAAACTTTAATTGGCGTAGCCAGTGGTGGTGATCAGATATCGAAAACTTACCGAGACTCGAGAACGGAATTTAATCTTGCGATTAAAAAAAATTAAATTTTTGTAATTATAAAGCAATTTATGTAGAAATTTTTGTTTATTTCAAGAAGCAAACACTAAAATTAGAGTCCTTGGGATTTATGTGCCATGCTCTTTGGACTCTGCCCATCGCTTACGTCCAAAGCGGACCCGATTATCGACCTTATTGACACAGTTCTTGATTAAATTCGACGCATACAGATATAAAAAGCGGTACATCCGTTGTGACTCATTTCAAAAATCTAAAAACGATTTTTACACGCAAAACAACAACAATAAAAAGCAAAGAAAGAAAGTAAAAGGGTTGTTTAAAATAAGAAATGGAAAATATCGACGAATTCTGCTGTTCACATGAAAAATGCAGTCTTCTTTCTGCTACACAGTAGGACTGACTTGTTACTCCTATTGTACGGTGCGAGTTCCTTGCTTTTTCCGCTGCTGTTCACCCTGTACAATCACTTTTGCCTTACCGTTTTGTGTTACGGTACTTTTTGCCATGGAAATCTGTTTTTTGTTCACTTGAATGTTCGAATTCCCTCTTTGTTGTATGGTATGATTGTCGTTTGTCGATTCTACCGTATTCAGCGGGCTGACATCGCTTTTGTTAAAGTCAATTTTAAATGAACTGTAATTGTTCCACATTTCATCGTTAATTTGGTAGATTTTCTGTAAAATTTTTTATTGTTGTTAATAATTTTTATATTTTAATTTAAAAAATATGTTACCACAAAATTTTTTGTCTCATTTTCGTTGTCAGTGTTGTCAATTTGCTTAATTTTTTAATCAGTTTTGATTATAAATTTTAAATGATACAATGATATTATTTATTACAGAATTGATTTTGATTTGTATGCCGTCACGACGTTCGCTGATTTTAATCTCTTTGGTTATAGGGACCGTAATATTTACAGTACCACCGGTCAGCGTCTTTTTGTAGACAACAAAATCTTGCTGGAGGATAAAGTTTTGGCTGCTAACGCCGGATGCCTTTGAGATGCGTAAAGTGAATTCAAATGGTTGCTTTTCCATGTGTGAAATGATCTCAAACTTTTTACAGTATTCCTCCTCAAAGTCGTACTCTAATTTGTCGGTTCGTTTAAACTGTTCAATGGTCATTCGCTCGAGCTTTAACTAAAAATGAAAATTTTCAAATTAATGATTTTGGATGAAAATAGAGGCATTCTGACAAAATAAAAACTCAACACGGAAAATTATAAAAAAAAATCGCGGCAATTAAAAGAATTAAAATACACAAAAATAATTTTTCGGATTTTAATTTTTGAAAAATGATTTACAATTTAATTTTCCTACATTTCAAGGTTTTAATATGCATAGTTAACACTTTCGTTTTCAAATATAAAGTTATGCCAAGAAATAAGAAGGGGTCTTACCAGTTTCTCTTCTCTTTGATTTAAAAAACCTGTGGCAAAAATTTTAACAATTTCGATGAACAATTCATTGTTGGCACATTGTGTTAAATTTTCCTCAGCTTTTGCGGGCATTGAAATTGTAAAATTGAATTTGTTTTGAGCAACTGTACCGAGTTGCGTTTGTTTTCCATTCAATTGTTTATCTGTGCCTTTATATTTGTAATTTAAAAAAAAATTACCGAAAATATATAAATTTTAAATAAACGATTTATAAAGTTTGCTATAAATCAAAGTGTAAAAAGCCTTACTCTCGAAGATCGAGTCCGAAACCCCGTGAGAAAGACAGCAAAAAAAAAAAAAACTCTAGAGGGACTCGAGACCGAGACGCTCGGAAAGCGCTAGTATATAAACAACTTGGCCTGCCTTTTTCAAATTTTCAGCAATTTTCTCTGAATTAAATCAAAAATTTTAAAATTCAAATGGGGTATTTCTTCGGAAAGGGGAGGGCGAATAACAGCCAAATATTCCTGTTACTTACTTTTCAAAAAAAAATTATTTAGGGGGTGCGACATTTGGCATCCCTTGTTTTCCTGGTAACGGGACTGATTAATTCCATTTTTACCATTTTCGAGGAATTGCCCTTCGTTCACATTCTGCTCTGAATTTTTCGTTCCACACAGAGTATGTTCGGCAATTAACTTCTGTTGGTGAAGTGAAAATGGCACTTCAACAGCTGCTCCACTATTACTGTTTTGATTACAGCAAATTTTTATACGGTAATTGTAGTCGTTGGATATGGGAGGC
The DNA here is from genome assembly GCA_004148225.2 of Heterodera glycines. Lineage (NCBI taxonomy): Eukaryota > Metazoa > Nematoda > Chromadorea > Rhabditida > Heteroderidae > Heterodera > Heterodera glycines. Next base: position 15,898,647 of record CP049712.1, on the reverse strand, counting down.
GGATAAATGGACAAATTTATTTCCCTTTTAGCAGCGCAGACGGTGACTATGCTAATTGCAAGCAAAAAGCCAAAGAGCAAAAGCTGGCAGAACATTTCTAAATGTTGCGCTTTGAAATTATTTCGCTTTAATTTTAACTTATTTTATTTTTTAAAACGTTAAAAATATTATAAAAAATTTAAAAAAGTAAAATGTAAATTAAAAATAATATAAATATAACGTTATTAAATAATGAAAATTTATTTCCCTTCACATTATATGCATATGCATAAAAAGATATTCAGCAATAATGTAAGTGTAAATCACATGAAATAGGGCAATACATATAGATGAATGAATACGAATATGCGGGCGAGCATTTTTACAAATGAATTTTATGTGCATTGATTTTGCATTTTTCTCAGAATATACAACATAAATTTATTCCGAATCATATTACGATTAGGGATGGGATTTATATATATTTTTAAAATACATATTCTTGCTGAGAAATGCACGAAAAAGACCTTTGTAGCGCGAAATTCTTAGGTTTAATCTCCAATATCCATTAAAAAATATTTGACTCTTTTTTATTTAGTAAATATTTTGGCATTTTTCATAAATACAAATCCTATCCATAGTTATATATTCATAAAACTATTAATGTTTCTATATTTTATAGTTCGATTTGTCCGTAACCCATGTCCGCCATCGTCGCTGACGATACACAACCCAAACATCGACCAAATAAACAACCGAGCAGAGAATGAGCGCGGCGAAAATTGTGCCGATGAGCAACGGATCCGTCGACGGCACGACATGCCATTGGAGAAGCAATGTTTCATCACTGTCCATATGTAGAAAATTCCGATGGGAAATATGTGCAAGAATTGTCACATTTGCACAAAGCATTAATCCAGCAGAAAGGAGCGCATAAGTTAATGACTCCTTAATTGATAGGAAGAGATTTATGGCTAAACAAATGGAATCTTTAAAACTAAATTTGTCATTAGACCGGGAATTTTGGGCTAAACCAGAACCAGAAAAGCCATGAATTTTCAAAAAAAATTTTAAATTTTTTAAAATTTATTTGTTGTTCGAGTGAAAAATAAATAAATAAAAAATATTTTGTTTTTAATTTAAGAAAAAAAACAGAACAAAAGTGCAGAACTCGTAAGTTCGGTATTTTGATGAATAAAAATTGTATAAATTGAAATTGAAATTGTCTTTTGTTAACAGATTTCACCAAAATTGTAACTTTTATGAATTTTGGGTCAAATTTTGAAATTTTTAAGGGGACATTTGTGGTCCAGCGATAATGATCACGATAGGCGCCGTTTTTCTCACCAAACAGAAAAACAGGAGAAAAGAAAAGAAAATAAAACTTAAAAAATTATAAAAAAAATAATTTTGATAATTTTGAATTTATTATAATGAAGAATAAATAACTACCATAATAAACCATTGTTTTTGAGTTGCCCATCGATTCAATGTTCTCAGTTTGATCACAACAAAAGCACAAGAAATTGTCAGAGACGCTGCAGCAACAGCAATTGAAAGCCCAACTTCGCCGTAAAATCCATTGTTGAAAAGAGAAACCAAAATAATAAAAAGGCAAATGCACTGGCAAAACAAAAAAAATAATTATTTTTTTTTTAAAGTTAGATTTGTAATTAAATTGAAAAAAAAATATTTCAATGAAATGAATAAATATTTTATATATTTTCATAGCGCCTAGGATAAATTTTCTTTGGATTATTTTAATGAACTATATAATTAAGCAAATAAGTAGATAGCGGATGGATGAGAAAATCAAAAAATATGGCAAAAAATAAGTAAGAATAAAGCACATTCTAAAAGCATAAAACCAAGCAAAAACGCTATTTACTTGATTTTTAGGCCCATCTAAATGTACAAAAAATTTGAAACCCGTAAAACCCGCGCTCTAACGATAAAAAAAAATTCAAAAAAGGTTAATCAAAGCTAACGTCCTAAGAAATTGATGAGGTCGAAGGAATTTCCCAACTAATTTTGACCAATCAAGTTAAATTAGAACCTTTTTTAAGTCAGCAATAACTGTGGAATATTTTTAACTTTGTTGGCTGGGTAAAAATAAAAAAATTTTTAAATTAAAATTTAATTCAACAAAATTTCATACAATTTCCGCAATTTTGGCAAGCCATTGACCACTTTTTAAGAATTCTTCGTCATAATAAGCAGCTGAACAGCAGAATAGATTTGTCCTACACTGCTTGCATTTTATGCTTTTCCTAATGGAAGTGTTGAAGTCGTGCACAAATTGGCGCTCGGAGCCCAAATACCTACAAAAAAAAAAACGAAAAACAAAAATTAAAAACATTAAATTACCATTCCGAATGAAACTGAACAGTGCTTGAAATGGTTTCAAGAACATCATCACTTTTTGTCTTCTGCATATTTTACTGAGTGATTATCATTCGTAAATAATTGGTAAAAACAATTTTTTTCACTGCCATTTAATTGTCTCCATTCGCGCGTACACAAAGTATTAGAGAGAATTTGCACTGTCATTAGCCCTTTTAATCTTTGCACATGAGAAAAAAATAGAAATTTAGCTACTAAAACATTTAACCCTTAAGATTTTTAATTAGTTCGCTTAGATTGGTAAAATTCACAAGAAAAATAATAATAATTTCATGACCCATTGAAAACTTATTTAAAAAAAACAATTAAACCAGAAATGCCGTCGAAATTTTTCTTACAATTACAAGAAGAACACCATTGTTTAAAAATGATTTTTTGAGGTGAAAATTAAGGATAAAGCTTTAACTTTTTAAAAATCCAATGTTGATGCTTTATGACATTGTCGTTTAAGTGTAGGGTTCAAGAATTTACATGTAAAATAAATAAATTAAACCAAGTATGTCCAAATGTTTATGTGCGAAGTAAAAAAAAATTCAAACCAAATGTTCAATAAATTATGTATAAAATTAACAAGTTGCAGGAAAAATAATTGAAAATTAACTTAGACCATAAAGAATACTATTCGAATAATTAAATCTTAGAATTTTTGGATTCTTGGACAAGATTTAAAAAATTAAGGCAATTTGGGGTCATCAGCGGCAAGCTTTGAAAATTTCTGCTATTTGTTAAAAAAGCGGAACATATAAATTTTGTTTTTAAAAGTGACAAAATTATATGTTTGATCAAACTAGCTGTAATGAATCGTAAATGTTATAGTGAAAACTGCCAAATCATTAATTTTAAGGCCCGAGAACCAAATGAATTAATAAAAAATTTTTTGGTTTTTTATCATATAAGCAAGTTTTTGTGTCTTTTAAAATTTTAATATTAATTTTAATCAAGAATTTAATTTATTTTTAAACATTTTTAATTTAATTAACCGAGGTGAATTTCTATAAAAATATTATGTTGTCATTTTTAGGATGGACCAAATAATTATGTGCTTTTGATAAAATTTAAAAAGAAATTGAAAGAACATAGAAAATTTATATATTTTATGAGATTCTTTATGAATTAATTTTTGTTATTTTTGCTAGAAAAAACTTTGATTTCAATTTACTGATTGAAGGGGCCATTCCGGACTGACCCCGCTCCAAAAATTTAATTGTCCTTTTAGGACAGATAGTGACAGGTGACCAAAGGTGAGGTAAAAAGTACCGCGTCTCACTTTTATGAAGAGAAAATCTATTTCTTTTCTGCTATGGGATGAAATTGGGGCAAGAGAAAACATACAAATCCGTACACTCTCTCAATTTTCTTCATTTCTTTTCCTTTTTTTTTACTTGGTTACGCTTCTAGCTTTAACCTTTTCGTGCTTTTTTTTGCCTTTTTTTTGCGATTTTGATGCCTAATTCCGGGCACTTAATTTTAGTGCCTTTTTCTTTTTTTGATTTGTCAGTGCGCAAAGAAAAAAAAATTATTTGTTCATTTGATAAAATTTTTGTCCAAAAGTGTTAATTTTTGCTGCCTTTTACCAATTTTTGCGCCTTTTTGTCATTTTTGTGCATTTTTATGCCTTTTCTCATTTTTCGTGCCTATTTTAGGTGCCTATTTGAAAAATTTTCGTCCCTAAAATTCCAGTCCCTAGTTATGAATAATTTTCATTTTGATGGTTTTTGAGTAAAGACTCACAACCAGCAGCCTCAAATATTCGTTCGAAATAATGCAAAAATTGCCCATCCACTGAATATTTTTGATTCTGTTTTGAAAATTACCAAAACTATAATTTCTAAATTTGCCCATAAATTTTAGACAAATTTTTAAAATTAATTTAGTTTATTAAAAAACGGTTAAATAAAGAAAAAATTATAGCAGTATTTTGCCAATCATTTAAAATGAGGGCCGGCATTTCGTTCCCGATTAGGCGTTCTGGGGGACAATCGTTTAGTAAAATTTGAATTTTTTACAATCCGCTTTTCTGTGTTGCAATAAAAACCTAGAAGTCAAAAAAATCGTGGCTAAAATGCTCTTTCATAAATTGTTCTAATTAAACTGGTTAACAGATCTCTTCACTTTATTGTCCAACTTTTTCCCTTATTTAATTAGGCAAAATTGATCAGTTTCTGCTGATCAGTTGGTTAATCCTTTTGTTAATGGAAAACTTGTCATGAAAAAATAAATCATTTGTCCGTCCGCCGCTTCAACAGCCATTAAGAAAGTCATCAAATTCCAACAATTAGCCAATTGAGCCAAATTAATTAACCCCAAAAATTGGGCTAAACAATCAGGTTATATTCGATGACATTATGTGTCCACTGTTGAACAGCAGCAGAAGACGGGTTAAGTTGTTGCTTCATCCGAAAATTGTGTTCAGCTGCACGCACAGCGGCGCCACGATAGTGGAAAAGCACAAACAAAAACTGGATATTCCAATTCAACAATTCCATATAAAAGCTACCTAGATTCTGATCAGAAATCATTCCTTTCATTAATAAATTTATTAAATATTCCAATTAAATAAAAATTTACTTTCAAAATTTATAGTCATTAGATAAACAGAAAAATCTTTTATTATTTTTGTCATTATGAAAGTTGTAATACTGAAAAGTTAATTAAATCGTGTCTAGGAAGTTAATAGGCTATATATAATTTTATAATTTATTTATTAATTATCTTTTGATTTTTAATTTTAAAATTTTCCTTCATTAAAAGAAAAAAACAAATTATTCTTGACAATGTCTGCCTTCTTTGTCGTCGCTCTTCCTGTTCTGCTTGCAGTTTTAACTGAAGCACAAAATTTTGGCGGCCAAGGAGGAGCGCTTAATGCACCATTGCCATTTGGAGGGCCAATAAATCCCGTAAATTAAAAAATAAATAAATAGCTCAAAAGTTTAATTTGCTTGCCTGTAAGGGCTTTGTACAGGAACAGTTGCCACACATGCTTCATCACCCAAATTTGAAAAGCGGCGAAGACATTGAAGCAGCATTTCAAAACGGAGGAGGACAAGTGGCGGGAGTACAGCACCAGCAGGTTGGCACCAAAAAACAATTAGGAAACAAAAATGCAAATAATTAAAAACAATTCTGCTAATTAGTCCAACAATAATTTGCCGCCACCGCCTCCGCAAAACTTTGGCAACAACAATTTCAACCAGCAGAAGAGGCCAAAGTTCAACAATGGCCAATTCAGCGGTGTTCGAAGAGCTGTGAGTGGAAATAAAAATTAATAAATTTTAGATCGAAATTTAAAAACAAAATTTTATGGAAATTTAGCAGCCCCATCTGACCCAACAGCAGCAGCGTCTGAATCAGGCAGAAACTCCGTGCCCACAGGCAACATGGCAAAAAATTATGGAGGACGTAAGCATTTATGATCATAAATAGGAAGAATAAATTTAAATTTATGAAATTTTAAATTAGGAGAGATGAAAATGTGTGCAATTGTTCAACATCGGAAGTAACGACATACAATTCCGTTTGTTAAAATTGATCAATGAGCTCAAACATTCACGGCATGACGTACCTCCACTCTGAATGCCATTCAGTCGGGCTTTGGCAAGGCATTCAAAAACCAAATTTTCATGGTGTTGTGCACTACGACGGAGGAGAAGAAACGCTTTGGACAAAAGGTCCAATTGGACATCAAGGGGGACGGCTACTGTAACGTGGAGCGGGAGGGCGTCTCGTGCCAAGCGGCCAAGCTGAGTGCCGAAAATGGCATCACATTGAACGGATTGGGCGGATTTGGCCAAGGCATTTCATTGGATGGACGCAAATGATTGTCTAACATTTTAATCAGTGATATCCACAAATTTTCTTACTTTTTTACATATTGCAATAAATTTTGCCTCTTTGAGTATAAATGAATAAAAAGAAAATGGCGACAAAAATCGGGCTGGGCCGTTTTGCAAATTCCGCTAAATGGCCAGAATATTGGGGTTTGGGTCTTTAAAATAAACCATCTATTTGGGAAGATTCAGCAATTTCGAATAATATAAAAATAAGTGGGCTTTCTTAAACATTATAAGGCTTTAAAAGATATACCAAGGAAAATTTAATTTTTGATACATGGCGAAATGAGAAAATTTTTCAAAAAGCTTTTATACGTCAAAAAAATCTAAGAACATTTAAAAATAAAAACAGAAAATTCTTTAAATCGAAAAAATTTAATTTTTCCATGGATGTGACCAAAAACAGCATTGACAAATGCATTTGCAGTTTTTTGAATTTCATAATTTTTCGATATTTTTAAATTATTTACATATTATTTCCCAGACACCCAATAATTGCGGAAGCTGGTGATGCAATATTATATTTAATTTCATGTGTTAATTTAAGGCGAAAATAAAAATAATTTTCGCTTTAAAAGAAAGCCCATAATCAATATTGGCTTTCAATTTTTTATGCCCAAAGTATAGCCAATTCTGTCATATTAAGCAAAAAATATAATTGTAATGGAAATTACAACCAAAATTGCTGTGCTAATAATTTTTATTCCACCAATTTTTTTGAAAAAATGTGACGGAATGGACAGTAATAAGAAAAGGAATGAAAGTGATGGACCACTAAATGAAGCCAAAATGGGCGAGAACCGTTCATCAAGCAGTAGCAGCATTAGCAGCAACTTAATTGATCCAATTAACAGCAATTTCAATGATCCATCCGATGATAATGACCAGCCAATGTTGATCCCAAATGAATGGGCAATTAACATGCTAATGTAAATGTTTTGTTTGTCGGGTTTATATGATTAAAATGTTGAAATTTAACAAATATTCCCAAAAAACAAAAGTTTTGAGTGAAAATTTTGAAAAATTAATAAGATGCTTTTAATTTATTCAGTGACCCTGAAAATGTAAAACAGTTTAAAAAAATTAATCACCCCTCCCCCTATGGTTTTTTAATCGTTTCTATATAAACTGATAATTAAATTTGTGGATTTTTCAGTATATAAGATAGAAAAGTGCTTGAAAAAATTGCTTTTAATGTTATTTTATCAAATCAGTTTCTGAATTATTATGTTAACACAGGGACAATTCGTCATTAATGTGCCATTCGCAAAATTTGCAACAAAATCAATTCATCCCCAATTATAAACATTTTCCGTCATTATCATCATCATCATCATTATCACTACCATCATCATCATCAGAGGCTACAATGTTTGGAGAGGCACGTGAAAATAAAATTGAAAATGACATGGAAATTTTAAATTCTAATTGGTCAATTGTACAACAAAAAATGACCGAGAAAAGCAATGATTATGAAAATGCAAACGAAAGGCAGCAGAAATTGGAAGAACAAATGGGAAACAGCGCATTAGACGAGCAGCAAATGGAAGCACAGCAAGCCAAAAAACTTTTATGTATTAAATTTTACAAATATAATTTAATTTTAAATGGAATAGAGATGCATTTTTATGAGCACTTTGATTTTCTAAAAATGTGCTCTGGAAAAAGTGGCACAAAATGGATGTATAACCAACAACTTGAGACCGGCGGGATCGGGACTTCCCGCGAGATTTTTGCGGGAATCTCGATCCCGTGCTTTTTCCTTGCGTGATTTTTTTTTACGGGAGCGGGATTTTGATGGCATTCCCGGTTCGAAATAGGTCAAAATTAGCTAAATTTTCCCGACAGCGACTATCGCCATCGCTGGACTACAGAAGCCTTCTTTTCTTATTAAGAGATTGACCAAAAAACCGAGAAATTTCATTATTTTATGACAAAAATCGGTTAACCGCTCAATTTTCTTTTTTCCCTCCTCCTTAGCTTCCCTAAAAATGTTTGGGAAATAGCATTAAAAATTAAATTTGTGCTTATTAATTTTTCTAAAATTTTTCTTTAACAATCAACATGGGCGTTTCGTAACATTGCTTACAGATTTTTCGAGAAAAATCAGTCATAATTTTTCTTAAACAACACCAAAATAAATAATCTTGGTATTATACTATAGCTCTTGGATTGATCTATTAGCATCAAAATCCCAGAAAATTTAATTAAGTTTACAGAGCTCTGATTAAAAATGTTTTGTTTATCTTAAAATAACCACATTTTATTTTTATTCAATTTCATTTTCAGTGAGTCAAATATGGCATTTTATTATGCTGATTTTTGCCATTTTACCAATCCAATTGATGTCCTTGCAAGAGCAGCAAAATGCTAAATTCAACTTTGATTCTTTGAATTCGGTATTTGAGCAAATGAATGCGGACAAAATTTTGGACAAAATCGGCACTGAATTGGTGCGGGACGAAGTGATCCAAAATAACAAATTATTTATGGATATAATTTGAGAAATAAATGTGCACGCAAAAGCCGTGTTTGGTCAACAATTGTATGAGTAAGAATTGGAATTTTTTAGACAATTGCGAATTTTTTTTTTTAAATGAACAAATTTTTTTCAAAAGTTTCAAAAAAGTTCAAAATTTTTCAATTTTTAATGGTGTATTTTAACTACATAAGATAAAGGGATATGAAAAAGTGCTCGCTTTTTCATTAATTTGAATAATTTATTATTTAGAAAATAAAATTAAATAGGAATTAAATTTAAATATTTTTCTATCATTGATACTTTTGTAATTCTTTTCAATCGGTTCAAATTTAGAGAAAATTCGCAAAAATACCTTAAAATTCAAAGTTTGAGTTTTGCTTAATTCGCTAAAATGAGTGCAGACAATTTTTAAATCAGAATTTTGATTAAGAAAAAAAATTTATATTTTAGGGAATCAATTTTTAATTTTTGGGAAATTCTGAAATATGTAGGGATTAACCATAAAAAAGTCCAAAATAGGCAAAAATAGCCATTATACAATAAAATTGATCCTAAAAGCTTCAAACCAAGCTAAAAACTCATTTTTTATGCTTATCTCAATGTTACATGCACCCAAATTTAGGCATTTGCCTAAAAATAACATTATTTTTAATTCATTTTCATTTTTTTTAGAATGAAATCTGTCCAGCCAAATAACATTCTAATATTTGAAAGAAAAATAGTTGAAGCCGAAACATTTGAAACCAAGAAATTGAAAGCGCTTTCTAAGTCGCGCACATTCCGTTATTAGGCTATAAAAAAAGAAATGAAAATATTATCGCAAAATTTTGGTGTATTTGAAAGTTTTTCCAAGATCATCAAATTTTTAAAATCCAAACCTTATAATTCTTTTATATATATTTGTTTTTTTTTGTTTTAAATTTTTATTTTTTTTTGTCCAGTAATAATCCTTAATTAATTTGTTTATTTATGGGGCCAATGGACCAAATATTAATGATTCGTGTCAAAAGGTCGTATTTTTAAAAGAGAAAATTTATTTAAATTAATTTATGTATTTTTTATAATTATGAAAATAAATTAATTTCAGCTTTTTGCCGCAAATAAACTGAATAAATTTGAAACGATAAAAGAAATTTTTGGCATATTTTGGCATCCGACAAACATTGGCACTGATTTATGAACAGCGGCGAGAAAATATTCTAAGCATGCAAAAGCACAGTTTGGTTGATTTGATGAATGAAACGACAAAAAATGATTTGGCATGTTTACTGCTGAAACATAAAGAATCGCTGGATTTACAGCAAATTGTCAAGAACATTTCCATTTTGAAAAACGAGTAAGGGAAAGGATTTAAAAAAAGCCATTTAAAATGAATATTTTTTAACAAATAGTTAAATAAAATATTTTACCCGGCGGTCTTATCCACATCCACAAAAATCAAAATCCTTAAAAAAATTGACTCACAAATCAAAAAGTTTTCATTTTTGAATTTAAAAAATATAAAAATTCTGCTGCTTAGTTCACAAAAAAAATAATTTAATAACAATTATTGCTTAAAATTAAAAATATATAGTAGTAATATAAGCAGTTAAGCTAATTATTTTAAAGTGAAAAAGAAGCTAAAACGACCGCAAATATTCTTGAAATTTAATTTTTTCGGGCCTTTGTGAATTTAATTAATTATTATTTTGCGATTTTTCTTCAATTTTAAACCTTTTTGATTAATTTTTCTATTTTTATTCTCTTCGATCTATTCGCTAAAAATCAAAACAACATTTTTAAATAATTTTGAATAACAAAATCTCCAAAATTAAAGTTTTTACAGCTACGGAGCTTCAGTATTTTTTCTACAATTATTAAATGATATGCGCAAAAAGCACAACAACGAATATAATGGGCAGCAAATTTATAAAATTTTTACATTCGCAAATCTTTATCGGCTGCTTTACCTCTTTTTTGAAAAATTATTCAATATAATCAGTGGGTTCAAGATGGGACAATTATTTGAGTCGGAGTATAAAATAATGAAAGAATTTTTTGAAAAAAGTGTTAAACAATTAAACGGACTAATAAAAAGATGGAAAAATGACAAAATGCGATTTTCATATGCCCTGAAGGGAATGAAAAGAACAAAAAAAAAATATCGCAATATTTCATTCAGTATGTTCATAAGCAATAAATCACCTTCTCCTTCTGCTCCTTTTTGAGCAGGTCCATCCAAAAAAAACAGTGACTGTTGTCGTTGTGTTAGCAGGAATTTTGGTGCGAAATCAAATTATCAACAATGTTTATTATTTTGAGAAATTCTTATCCTATTTTTGTTGTTTTTTATAAACATGGGAATTCATAATTCCGTATGTTTTTGTACCCTTAATGAAATGCTTCTGATTTAATCAGATTTTAATAATAATAACTTAACCCGTTCCAAAATAACAAGTGTAGACCATGCAGTGCGACGAGTTACAAGGAATTCCCATGGCCCATCCATTATCATTGTACCCAAACGAGTCAGTTTTACAGTGAATACCTGAAATGCCATTTATAAAGTTCTAATACATTTTGATTTTAACAATATTACGGCAATAATTAGGTTTCCTCCGATAAATAAATTAATTGATTTACTTTTTAGCTTACGGAACCAAAACTAATTTCTTCCAAATCGGATCATTTATGGCATGAATGCCTTTTAATCAGAGTACCGAACTGAAAATTTTGAAATTTATTTTTTTGCCATTAAAATGCATTAAAAATGTCATTTGTTAGGCATTTTTTGGCCTTATCACGGGAGATCGAAACAACTGAATCTGAGATGGTGATCAGAAGTAAATTTTTGTGAAAACCCTTTTTTGTTCTTCGTTTGAGAAAATGTTTCAGATATTTATTGCCGACAATTTCATGGATTTTTATTCAAAACTCTCGAAGAGCTAAAACAACTATTGGTTCCTAGATTTGAGCTATGGCGTCTTTTTCGCAAAAAAATATCCGGTCTTTATTTTTTTTTACAAGATACTGATCGACTACTTACCGTACACCATGGTAACATCGTTGACAGCCAAAAACACGGTGATGATCCCTACCAACCAATAGCACATGGCATTACCAATGACAACCGTCATGATTTGCTAAAAATTTAAATCCCAAATTACTTTGTTTATTTTAAAATAATAAAAATAATTGGCTTTGGTTTGGATAAAAATATGCTTTTGCTGTTGAATGTAATTTTTTGCATAATTTATTTGTGGTAAATAAACCATTTTCACAACAAAATGAGCGCCACCGATGATAAAATCAAACCACCACATTCACTCTTTTGTGCAAGCTTTAATAGAGCCCATCAACAGCAGAAGTGATTCATCGTCGGTTTTAGCGTATGAATCGAATAAAAATTATGGAAAAATAAAAATATATATATAAAAATGATATAGATTATTATATTTTTTTAATTAAATTATTATTATGGGGAGACGGCCAAATTGAAGGGATACAAGTTGGTTTGAATTTTCTTAACCTAAATTAATTGTTTTTTATTCCGTAAACACCAACTTCATCAAAAAACAAAAAGATTTTCGTAAAAATTTGAATTTTAGATTTTTTGACAGAGATTTTTGAAAAAGCCATTGTACTCTATCTGTAAAAATTCATGAAAAATAATTTTAATCAGTCTTTTTCAAAAAAATATTTTTTATTATTTATTTGTTTATTATGATTCATTTAATTGGTCCTTTTCCATGTATTTGTGCAGCCCGAATGATGGTGGTAAAGACGTCAACAAAAGGGATAAAATTAACAAATGGCGGGACGGTCAGACAAATTCAATCAATTTGACCGTTTTGATGCCGTATATCTCGTCCACATGTACATTTTTACTTTACCCCAAAATCAATTTTCTCCATCGACGGCGGCGGCGGCGGCGGTGAGGGCGGGCGACGGCGGCGATGACAAAGACGAAAAAGGAAATCAAATTAAAGTAATAATCCTTTGAATTTTTTCCAATTCCTGTGCCATAAAGACAAACAGTAAATTAATTGGCCCTCCATAGTAAAAAGACTCAACAAATTAAATTTCAAAATTTTTATCATCTCTTGAATTTTTCCTTTTTAAAGCTTCAAAAAGTGAGCATATTCGGTGAAAATTTATAAAAATTGAAATCATTTGTTCCTCTCGTGGCCTTTATAGTACCTGTCCCCCTAGAAATCTTCAAAATTTAACCCAAATTTTTTGTATTTATTTTTAAAAATTTCGAGAAAATTTAATTTTTCTCATGTGCGTCTGTGATGATGACTCACTCATTGATTGGGAATTTATGTCATGGAAAATTAAGGTCATTACGAATCGGCAAAAAAAAAAGACATTTCACTTAATTCCCAGCCCTACTCATTAACGGACATTCCCAGATTAATTATAATTACCCTCATCAGGCATCAACCTCTTCAACCTAAAAAAACATTTTAATGTTCCATTTTGTGCATAAATTACCATTAAATATTCTTTATTTCTTTATACATACACAGTTTTAAATTATTTTCAAATTTACCGAAAAAATTATATGACGACTCAAAAGAAAAAACTTTTAGAGACACTTTTTTTATTCGCAAAATAATACCTGAAAATGCGTTTAAAGCAATTAGCTTGCAAAAGCACAGGTGGCCGTATGCCACGAAAACAGACGGCTTACAAATGTGCCGGAGGGCGTCCGGCGAAGCGTTCATTTTTCATCACACAGTGGAAAATGAAAAAGGGTAACGCAAATAGATAAAGTAAAATTGGGCTCCCATCCGTTAATTAGTTTCAAATTATATCCTTGGATTTTATTTATTTTTTTTAAATCTATTAATAAAATGGATTAAATTTTTAAAATCCAGCGACATCTGTCGGCATATTCAAATGTTCCCAAATTTAAAATAAAATTAATAAACGCAAAAAATTTAAATGAAAAATTCATTATTTTGTTTTCTTTAGTTGTGAACGAGGACCTGAGCAACGGCAAAGAACTGAACAAACTGCGCGTGCTCAACACGTACAATGACGAGGAAATGGACTCATTTGAATACATCACCAGCACAGAAAAGGGAGAAAATGTTGTGGTGAGAAAATTCGCTTAAAAATTAATTTATATTTTTATTTACTGTCTAAAATCTAAAAATAATTTAATATTTTTCCTAAACTAGAATCATTTAATGTTTTCCAGGACATTCCCAACACAAATGGCCCAATTATGCGTCCCAGTGGGCGTTATCAAGTAATTATAAGCAACCAATGCAATTAATACTTTAATTAATTCCAATTTTTTACTATTATTTTCCCAGGTGTACTTCAAGGATCCGGAAATTGGCTGGGCTCTTCAAACATTGGAGGACATTGATGCCGGGACACCACTGTTCGAATATGCCGGAATGTTGGAGAATTCCAAAAGTGTGGGTACAACGGCAGAAAATGACGACTACATTTTGGCATTTAAACATGTAAAAAGGGTGGCATACAATTAACTATGATTAAGCCAAAAAAAAACCAACTTCGCTCATTAATGGCTTCACCCTGTACAAAATTGTGCAGATGAAGCGAGCGGAATGTTGAAAAATGAGGCACAAAAAGTTGAATTGAATTTATTTGTCATCTCGATTTGGATGACAATGTCATTGATCATTCTGATCATTTTCCAGGTTCAAGTGAAATTATAAAAATTTTACACTTTAGTATGGCATGCTAAAGTTTCATTATTTCTTTGATTAATCTATTGGAAACTATGCCGAAAAAATATGAGTTTTTTTAAATAAACAAATTGCAATAACTAAATGTTAATTGGGCTTTTCAATTTTTGCAGAATGGCCACCGCTATCAGCTGGATGCCTTTCGCAAAGGTAACATGGCCCGTTTTGTCAACCATTCTTGCCAGCCAAACTGTTGCGCTCTGCTGACAACCACCACAACTTCAACAGATGATGCCAATTCTGATCAGAAGGAAGTGCCGTCCGTGTTGGTCTATGCGCTGCGGCGCATTTTTGCGGGCGAAGAATTGACAATGGACTACGGTAAGTTGTCAAAATTGACGCAGTTACGGTACCGGACCGCGAGTTACTGACTATCTGTCCTACTGTAATTTGGAACTGAAATTCTGGAATCTCTGAACATCCGCTACTGGGAAATATTGGATAGATTTTTGAAAAAGATTTTATACTTTATGGTATACCAAATCTCGAAAGAGATAATGCTTTCGACAAACAAAGATACATTTCTAGGGGGGGTTTGGTCATTATAGGAATAAATCTTTCGCTAATTAGTCGCAATTAATGATTTTGATTGATCAATACACAAAAGGTGAACGTTGGTGGATTGCCAAGGCGGACTCTGACTCATTGAATTGTCAGTGCGGAAGCGAAGAGTGCAAATATGACGAAGATTGGGGTGCCGATGTGGACAAAAAATATGCCCGAAAATATGTATGTAAATAAATTTTCTTTAATGATTATTTTTTGGAAATAAATCTTCGTAAAGTGTTAAACTGGAAGAATTTCTAGATGAGGAGACGGACGAAGAAGAGGACGAATATGATGAAATGGAAGAGAACGGAGAGGAAAAGACGACGCAATGATGAGGAGAAAGATGAGGAAGATTTTTCACAAGAAATTTCTAAAAAATTTCAAAACTCAAAATATGTATAAAAAAATTTAAAAATTTGTCAAATTTTGGCTTTTTTTGAGCATTTTCAAAATTTTCCGTAAAAAAATCCTCAAAATATGTAAAAAAAAAAATGAAAATATGTAAGAAAAAGTCCAAAATATGTACCAAATATGTATAAAACCCCGAAATATGTAAATAAAAGTTCGGACTTTTATACGCAAACACAAAAAAGAAAGTGTTTTTCCTACTATTTAGAGCATGGAGAAGCCAGGAGAAAAGATGTATTTACATAAAATTGACATCCCTAGTAATTAGCGATTCGAAACTTCGTTCCACTCATTTTCGATTAATTTTTCAGACATTCGCACTGTTTCTCATAGATATTTAAATATTTTTTTGGAACATGATTTTTCTCTGTTCTTTGTCCTTTTCTGTGTTCTGCACTTTTGCTTTTCGAGGAACCAACACACTTCGATCGACCCTATTTCAAAAAGCTCCTTTGATCACTCCTAATGATCTTTTCGTAATTAAAATGATAAAGGATCGAGAATTGATCAATGATCGGACAATTGTTTTGCATAACATTCTTTAAAATTAAATTAAACAGAATCAAAAATTTAAAAAGCCAGAAAAGCTTTTTTTTCATAATTTATAATTTTTAAAATCTTTCCATCCACAAAAACGAATAAATGTCGTTTGCTTGGTTCATTCATCCAACGTCCCATGCAAAATCATCGGCGTAAAAATGGGCGGAATTGCGGCATGGAAACGGCCCTGGTCAGTGACCATGGCCAAATAGGTGAAGAATTCACGGTGCCGCTCCGCGTTGAAAAACACCGACTCGGCCAGATGGACCAATTCGGCATAACGGTGTGCGCCGGCAATGTTGCCGTAGTTGGTGCGCAAATAATGCATCAACAGATTGGCATAATGTTCGGACAAATGCTGCAGGGTGAGACGACCAGCAGCGGACAGACCGGTAACTGCTGAAAAGTTGAAATAAAACCTTTTTGAATTTGATAATTATTATTAAAATTATTAAAACTATATTTTTAATCTGTAAATTCATTAAATCTTTTTGAAATTGCTCTTTAAAATAGAAAATTTTCAGACTTTTAAGGTTTCATTCCAATTTTGATTTTCATACAGTTTTTGATACTTTTCAACTCTTTTTTTGCTTTTTTATGCATATTTTAAATATCGAGAATATTGTATTTTTATTTCCAAAAAATTAATATTCTTTAATTTGTTTCAATAATATTTTTAATTTATTTAGATATTTTAAATAATTTATTTATTGCCTGAATGTGACGATATCAAAGCACGAACCAAAAGAAATTCCTCATCCGTAAGTTGCAATTTGTTAAATAGTTCCATCGTTTTGACATACATTAATTCGGACAATGTTTGGATGCTAATAATTATGTTTTTTTTATTAATAAAAAGAACCATAGAAAATTAAACTGACAAAATTTCTTAAATATAAAAAAACGCATTAAATGCAAAAATTTGATCAGTGCTTTTTGAATAAACGTTTTATCACCGGCGTAGAATGGATTTTTGTAATAAAGGTATAATGGGCTAAATGAGCTGTTCGGAATGATTTTTACAATCGGTGAATTGATTTTTGATGAGTAAAAACGGGCATTCAGATAAATTAGTGGAATAGCAACAAAACTCAAAAGAATTGCCTAAAACAAAAATAAATTAAAAATATTTTTTAAAATTCGTTTTTTAATATCAAAGATTACTTGATCCTTTGGCTCTAACATGTTGAAGTGCGGCATTGTACGGAACAGATCGATCACTGATACTATTTCAGACACCAGCAAAGGATTTTTGCCACCAAAATTGCCATGCTCGGAAACCCATTTATAAATCTGATCAGGATTTACATGTTGGGTCATTATTTTCTAAAAATAAGTTCTTTAAACTAAATTTTTTTTAATTAGATAAGCTGCCGATGTCCCCGGCCCAATCCCGCTATGGTTGTCACGGGACGAGAAAAAGCCAGGATTTGGACCAGGACGGCCAAAATTTTCGGCCCATAATCTGGTTTCGGGATCAAAAAATTTTGAGATTCATGTCGGAATGGCTAAAATTTTTCGGTCGGGATTTCCTTTCCGACATTCTTGTCCCCGAAGGTGGGACAAGAAATGATGCGAGTTTCGTACACACTCTTTTTTTTAAAATTTAATTTTTAGCGCTAATCAAACTTTAAAAACTATTCATTAACTAAATTTCATTTTTTTAATATTAGTAAGAATTTCACACCGTATATTTATTTGGATTGAATACAATGTTTTTAGCACCGTTCAAAAATTCTTTCAATGTCGAAAATTGTTCAAAAAATTTTTCGTCAAATTCGCGGCGAAACTCAATGAATGACCGTATTTGTTGCTCAACTGTTTTCAGTGAGCTAATTGTCAGATTTAAAAACATGCTTTTGTCGCTCCATTTTTCATATATTGGGCCAGATGGGTGACATAAAATTTGATTGTCTAAATAAACTTTGAACGTAAGATTAAATCATATCAAAAGAATAATTACTGATTTTTGAAACTATTTGAAAATCAATTTGAAAATAATTTAGCAACTGTCTGACTGACCTTCATTTCTCTCTTCGGATGTATAATTTTCATCATTTTCAGTTTTTATTTCCTAAAAATCAAATAAATAAGAATGAAAATGTTACTGTATTTTTGTAAAACTTACTGTATCCATGTTACAGATTTTTTCGTTCCGCTGCTGAAGAAATTCACGGCGTTTGTAAAGCGATTGAATGAATTGACATAGTTCCGCACTTTGTTCAGCTTCCACCATAGTTGGGTCCATGCCTTCCAACAAACACTTGTCAAGACGGCATGCGCGACAACTCTTCATTTCTTAAGCCAATTTTTTTTCTTCTTCTCCACTTTTAGTGTTACAATTTCATTTAAACATATGATCGACCGACTCTTTCCATCTGAAAATTTGTGCAAATACAAAGTTTAAGTAGGGACTCCCGTCCTCCAATTTTATTGGCTGTTTTCCAATTCATTTCGTTTCTTTGCTTCCTTTTCGTAAACAATTTATGTGCCTCAATTGAAAATCCCCGAGAGAATGCAATTCATTCAAACCCAAAAACAGGGACAAACGGCGGACAAACAAAAATTTCCTAAATCAAATAATTTTGTATATTTTTATCATCTTCACAGCTCTGTAACTTGTAATATTTGAAAAGTGTAACTCTTCCACAAACTTTGCATTCTCGCACTGTTTTTGGGTTCTTTTTGTATTTTCTTTTTTCTTGTTTATTTTTCCATTGAAGATTTTTCGCCCTTTTTGGCTTTTCTTAATTTTTCTCGACTCTCCATTTTACTTCCTTTTTTTTGGCATCGGGGGCAGAATTGGCATTTTTAAATTTGCCGTTGCCATCGGCAAAATTCTCGTAAACAACAACAGAAGAGTATGGTTTCGAGCTTACGCATAAACAAATCATAAATTCTCTTCTCGTCTTTGCTTTTGCATTCATTTTATAACAATTCTTAGTCAGCATTAAAAACAGTAAATTTAAAAAAATAGTAATTAAATCTCAAACTTTTCATAGTCTCGAATTTATAACTAACAAATTTATTTGTTCTTTAGATAAAAAACAAATAAATTCTGAATTTATTTATTTCCTTCGAAATGTCCGAAGCTTTTTCTTAGCCTCTGTGTGGCTCTAATTGCTTTAACTGTCGCTACAGCTAACATCCATTTGAAAGTGCCATACTTTTACCTTGGCATTGAAAGAAACGAAAAATTCTATCAAGAAGCTTTTGCGTTCCTTGTGAATTTTTATAGACTTATAAATTTTTAAAGGTCTCATTCGGTGCTAGGTCGTAATATAAAAACTGTCAACATGGGCGTTTCGTAACATTGCTTACAGATTTTTCGAGAAAAATCCGTCATAATTTTTCTTAAACAACACCAAAATAAATAATCTTGGTATTATACTATAGCTCTTGCTCTTGGATTGCTCTATTATCATCAAAATCCCAGAAAATTTAATTAAGTTTACAGCTCTGATTAAAAATGTTTTAAAAAATAGACCTAACAATTAAATAGGAATTAAATTTAAATATTTTTCTATCATTGATACTTTTGTAATTTCGTTTCACCACAATAAATTTGCAATAAATTTATAAATTTTTTGTAAAATATAAATAGTTTTATAAATATATTAATGATCCTCAATAAAATTTTTCCCCGTTTGATTTTTTAATATTTAAAAGAGAAAATTTATTAAAAATCCTCAATTAGTGACAATTTTAATGCTATACCAAATCAACAAAAAACAGAGGGGGAAAAACACGCTTTTCCAAAAATTCAAAATTTTTAAAACAAGGTCGCTGTGGAAAATTTAGAATCCAATAAATTAAGAATTTACATGCATGCATTTATTAATAAGCATTTTTTATACCTGAGTTTTTATTCATCTTTAATTAAATAATAAATTTTCTTAACACATTAATTTAAATGCAAAATTATGAAAAAAAACATTTTTAAGGAATTATTAAAAATGAATCGCTTAATCATCGTTGATCAATCCTCCGGCTTCTAAGTCGCGCACATTCCGTTATTAGGCTATAAAAAAGAAATGAAAATATTATCGCAAAATTTTGGTTTATTTGAAAGTTTTTCCAAGATCATCAAATTTTTAAAATCCAAACCTTATAATTCTTTTATATATATTTGTTTTTTTTTGTTTTAAATTTTTATTTTTTTTGTCCAGTAATAATCCTTAATTAATTTGTTTATTTATGGGCAAAAAAACTTAAGTTTACTTAAATATAAATTATAGCTGAAATTTTTTAAAAAATTCTTTTTTTTAATTTCATATTTTAATGTTAAATTTTTTTTAAATATTAATATATTTGACTATAAACAATATTAATTTTTTATTTATATTTTTAATACATTATGTTCGTGATATTTTTTATGTCAGCTTTTTTGAAGCTCAATATTTTGAACCAATCTTTAGGTATTTTCATATATCTGGGATAATCCCCGCCCTCCCCGGGGTTCATTCCCTATCTTCAACGAAAAGTTTTTGAATTTTGGCTGATCTTCTCCTTTTTTTCGGTGGTGCTTTCACTCGTCTCAACATCATAGTCATCGGTGGTAGTTGTAAGCTTTTCGATCGGTTTGGAACTCGGCATTTTAGTCGTTTCGGTCACAATTGGCTTATACGTTTCGGTCTCATCATGGCGATCGGTGGAAGTCGTAGAATTTTCGATCGGCTCTGAAGTGGAGTTTTTGGTCGTTGGCTGTTCCGTTTTGTCCGACTCTTCTGGTTCATCAGTGTCTTCAGGGCTTGGTTCCGGCGTATAGGTCAAAATTGGCTTTTGCGTATGTTCTGTCTCGTTAGAATGGTCACCGACAATCGTAGTAGGCTTCATGAACGGTTCCTGGCTCCGATTTCCCGCTTTTGTCGCATTTGTCTCTTCCATTTTTTTAGTCTCATTAAGCGTCCCGATAGGCTTTGAGCTCAGCTTTTCCGGTTCAGTTGCGTTCTTTTGCATGACATTCGAAGAAGGAGTTGTGCCCAGTAACTATTTCAAATAACATAATTTAAATATTAAAGTTGAATTCGGTTGAATTATAACTTAATACACAAATTAGACAACGCCAATTTATTAGTGAAATTTTTGGTAGTAAAAAATAGAGCCTTAATTTTAGTGTCTGCAGCTTTAGCGCTAACAAATAAAAAAAGGCTGTGAAAAGCAAAAATGGGGAAAAAGGCACCAAACTCGGCCAAATCGAAGAGTAATTAATTTGAATTTCAAAAATTTTGGCCCAGAAAGAATTAATTTATTTGACCTTTTGAGAAATATTCAAGTTTCTGCGTTTTTCTTGCAAAGAAAAAACGTATTTGCCTAAAAATGCCTTCTTTTTCGGCACTAATAAAGGAAAAAAGATTGGAATGAAAAGAACAAAAAAAATATATCGCAATATTTCATTCCGTATGTTCATAAGCAATAAATCACCTTCTCCTTCTGCTCCTTTTTGAGCAGGTCCATCGTATTGCAATACTCGGAAGAATTACACACCGAACATGGCCCGGCATTTCCAGCCCCATAGTCTGGCCGAGATGTGGCACATTTTGCAGGAATTTTTCCACACTCATCTTGAGACGTGGCACAGTCTTGGAAATGGGCGTAGGCATTTTTACCTTAAACAAAAATGAAAAATAAAAAAAATAATAATAACTTAACCCGTTCCAAAATAACAAGTGTAGACCATGCAGTGCGACGAGTTACAAGGAATTCCCATGGCCCATCCATTATCATTGTACCCAAACGAGTCAGTTTTACAGTGAATACCTGAAATGCCATTTTTAAAGTTCTAATACATTTTGATTTTAACAATATTACGGCAATAATTAGGTTTCCTCCGATAAATAAATTAATTGATTTACTTTTTAGTTTACGGAACCAAAACTAATTTCTTCCAAATCGGATCATTTATGGCATGAATGCCTTTTAATCAGAGTACCGAACTGAAAATTTTGAAATTTATTTTTTTTGCCATTAAAATGCATTAAAAATGTCATTTGTTAGGCATTTTTTGGCCTTATCACGGGAGATCGAAACAACTGAATCTGAGATGGTGATCAGAAGTAAATTTTTGTGAAAACCCTTTTTTGTTCATCGTTTGAGAAAATGTTTCAGATATTTATTGCCGACAATTTCATGGATTTTTATTCAAAACTCTCGAAGAGCTAAAACAACTATTGGTTCCTAGATTTGAGCTATGGCGTCTTTTTCGCAAAAAAATATCCGGTCTTTATTTTTTTTACAAGATACTGATCGACTACTTACCGTACACCATGGTAACATCGTTGACAGCCAAAAACACGGTGATGATCCCTACCAACCAATAGCACATGGCATTACCAATGACAACCGTCATGATTTGCTAAAAATTTAAATCCCAAATTACTTTGTTTATTTTAAAATAATAAAAATAATTGGCTTTGGTTTGGATAAAAATATGCTTTTGCTGTTGAATGTAATTTTTTGCATAATTTATTTGTGGTAAATAAACCATTTTCACAACAAAATGAGCGCCACCGATGATAAAATCAAACCACCACATTCACTCTTTTGTGCAAGCTTTAATAGAGCCCATCAACAGCAGAAGTGATTCATCGTCGGTTTTAGCGTATGAATCGAATAAAAATTATGGAAAAATAAAAATATATATATAAAAATGATATAGATTATTATATTTTTTTAATTAAATTATTATTATGGGGAGACGGCCAAATTGAAGGGATACAAGTTGGTTTGAATTTTCTTAACCTAAATTAATTGTTTTTTATTCCGTAAACACCAACTTCATCAAAAAACAAAAAGATTTTCGTAAAAATTTGAATTTTAGATTTTTTGACAGAGATTTTTGAAAAAGCCATTGTACTCTATCTGTAAAAATTCATGAAAAATAATTTTAATCAGTCTTTTTCAAAAAAATATTTTTTATTTTTATTTGTTTATTATGATTCATCTAATTGGTCCTTTTCCATGTATTTGTGCAGCCCGAATGATGGTGGTAAAGACGTCAACAAAAGGGATAAAATTAAATTAGTAATTTAACACAAAATAATTTAATATTTATTAATTTATTTTGTTGTGTTGGTTACTGTACAACAAGTTCACCTGTTTTGACGAATGAAAAGACAATAAATTAACACCTGCCCACTCATTAAGGCCTTTTAGCCATTTATTTATTATGCAAATCAAATTAAGGAAATCAAATTAAAGTAATAATCCTTTGAATTTTTTCCAATTCCTGTGCCATAAAGACAAACAGTAAATTAATTGGCCCTCCATAGTAAAAAGACTCAACAAGGAAAAATGATTAAAATAATTAAATAAATAAAAACATTTTTTAAACAAATCGAAAATTGTGATAATGTTTATTTTCTTTATTATAATAAAAACTAAATTAAATAATAAGAAAATACATTTTTAAACAATTTTTAGTTTTATTCTAAAAAATCAAATTTAAAATATGAATTTGGCTTTGGAATAAAAAAATTAAGAATTATTTTTAGAATGGGAACTACGCAATTATAATTAAAGACATAGTTTAGGGTTTAATTCTCGTCGAAGAAATATTTTTGCCAATTAATTTATACAATAAAATTAGGTATATAAATTATTCCTTTGACTAATACATTTATTTATCCTTTAATGAAAGTTTTAATTTGTTGTATAATATTTAGCTGACTTTTCCCAAAAATGTTTTCAACTCTTTCCTTTGTCGGCTATTCCATTTATGAAATCGTCTCAATTCCGCTGTATTTGCGCATCATTTTTGTACTGCTCACAAAAAAGGAGTTTTCTTCGCCATTCTTCCGCTTTTTGAGCGTAATTGGCATTTTGGTAAAACTAAAATTAAAAATATTATACATTTTTTATATTAATTAAGGAAATTGGCCATTACATCATCGACGTTGTGTACTATCGGCTGCCCATTTTTGGCCCCACTTCCTCATGGTTTGGCACTTCGCCGTCGGCATTTTACAACGTCTGCACATTTCTGATCTATTTCTTCAACTACCCAATTTACGTGCTGCACATTGCCATCGCACTCAACCGATGTTCAAGCGTTTGGGTGCCGGTCCGACAAAAAGCAGTACGGATTTTATACCGGATTTGAAGTGAAATATTTAGATGAAATTTATGTCTATTCGCTAAAAAATTTCGAGGACTCAAATCACGAGAAGGAATCCACTCGAGAAACATGAAACAAAACTGACTGATACGCAAAAGGCATTTTTTGGCAAAGTTTTCGAGTATAATGAAACTTCTCGCCATTTGAACAAACAAAAATCAAAAACAATTAAACTTTCATAATTTTTAAATTACTGTCGAAATCTAGCACTGTCTTTTCTAACAATATCTGTGCTCTTAGGTTTTTTCTTTACCAAAAGTCCTCCTCAAAATGATCATTTTTGACCAAAATCTATTCATATTAGAGTTACGGTATGTATTAATTTGTGATTTAATTTCATTTTTTTTTTAGTTTTGGCGTCGTGCTTGTAAGCCAGTAATTGCATTTGCTTTTGTCGTTTCTTTTGCGTTTTCTGCGCATCGCTTGATCACTGTTGCCCAATTGGCCCCACTTGATAAAGCGGATACATCGAAGGGATCCATTCCGATCATTACCGCCTATAAACTTTATTTTGTAAGAAATGGGGCCAATAAAATGGAAAATTGAATTTAAAATCAAATTTAAAAATTGTTTTTAATTGTCAGATTGACACCAATTTGCTCACCGCCTCCTTCAACACTTTTGTGTTCCTTTCAACTTCGCTCATTAATGGCTTCACCCTGTACAAAATTGTGCAGATGAAGCGAGCGGGAATGTTGAAAAATGAGGCACAAAAAGTTGAATTGAATTTATTTGTCATCTCGATTTGGATGACAATGTCATTGATCATTCTGATCATTTTCCAGGTTCAAGTGAAATTATAAAAATTTCAAAACTTGAAAATATGGGGATTTCATAGAAATAAGAAGAATTGGAACCTTTTTTTTGTTTCAACCTTTTAGGCTTTATGAAGATAAGATAAATTTTTGAATTAAATTATTTAAAAATAAATTTTCGAATAAATAAAATAAAAAATGTTGTTCTTGATCAGCTTTCTCTGTTCATGCTCCGTTCCGGCCTGCTGGACAATGTGTTGGATGTTGGCCAGCTCAACTATTTTCTGTTCATGCAACAGCCCCTGGTGGAAATCATTGGCACCGAAAGTCACCCGTGGGTGCTGCTGATCATGTGCCGTGCGCTGCGTGCCAAGGCATTGCCCTTTTTCGCACAGTTCAAACGGTGGCGCAACAGCGGCGTGGTGACGGCAAGAAATGCAAACCATGGCACGGTGATCACGCGAATCGGACCGCCGATCATCACAATTTGTAGCAGTAGGAGCCTCAACAGCAAAATTGGCATAACGGCACAACAACCAGCACGACCATGGCAACAACAACACCAACAGTCATGGAGTAGGACAACAACCACAAGACGCTTTTGATGGCAAAATAAGGACGAAGAATGCATGCCAAAAATGAAAATGGCCAAGAAATAATTTGAAAAACAATCTTTTTCTGTTTAAATATTTATGTACTCAAAGAGCGTGTAATTAGTAGGGATGTCAAAAATATGTACAAAAATTGGTAAAAATATGTAAAAAAAATCCCGAAATATGTAAGAAATATGTATAAAAACCCCGAAATATGTAAATAAAAGTTCGGATTTTTATACGCAAACACAAAAAAGAAAGTGTTTTTCCTACTATTTAGAGCATGGAGAAGCCAGAAAAAAGATGTATTTACATAAAATTGACATCCCTAGTAATTAGCGATTCGAAACTTGGTTCCACTCATTTTCGATCGATTTTTCAGACATTCGCACTGTTTCTCATAGATATTTAAATATTTTTTTGGAACATGGTTTTTCACTGTTCTTTGTTCTTTTCTGTGTTCTCTGCACTTTTTCTTTTCGACTTTGATGTAAGCATTTAAATTCGTGTCACTGTCCGATTATCCGATCACGACATAATGTTTTCTCATTTCCGATTCTGATCTAGTTAATTTCTAGTATAAATCGTCTATTTTCATAAGTTTTAAGTGTAAAACTATCAAAAGTAATTAACTAAAACGGATTATGATCAGGTATGCAAAAAATATGCACGAAAAGTGGCCAAAATATGCACATAAATATGCAAATAAAGTCGTGAAATATGCACCAAATATGCACAAAAATCGTAAAATATGCACTAGAAAATTAGGGGTGCAAATTCAATAAAAAAAATTTTTTTACTAGTGCACTTGCCAATGAGCTGCTACATTTCTTTTATAAATTCTCTTTAGCAAATATTGACATTTTTTAAATCAAAAATTTTCTCATGAAAAAAAATTTGGGGGAAGAATTTTTGAGAAAATTCCAATTCTTAGTGGTGTGTTTTTAAAAATTTTCGGTCGACTTAGGGGTGTATTTTTCTGAATTTTTTAGGGCCGATTCTTAGGGGTGTATTTTCCGTTTTTATTGCATTTTTGTTAACAAATTTTCCAAAAAATGGCGAAATATGCATAAATATGCACAAAAAGCCAAAATATGCAAATATGCACAAAAACCTCGAAATATGCAAAAATATGCAAATAAAAGTCCCGATTTTTATACGCAAACACAAAAAAGAAAGTGTTTTTCCTGCTATTTAGAGCATGGAGAAGCCAGGAAAAAAAATATGCATTTGCATGTTTTTTGCATTGAAATTTCTAAGGAGTTTGAGGACGCATTAAATGCAAAAATTTGATCAGTGCTTTTTGAATAAATTCCATTTAATTTTTTTTTGGTGTCCCAAATGGTTTTTCAGATGTTTTTCTTTTCATTGTTTGACAGCAATTGATGTTTATAACTTCCTTTGCAAATCCGTAATTGCATTTAATCATATATGTTGTATTTTAGAATTAATTATACTCACTTTCTTAGGTTTGTACTTATCAATCCATATTTTGCCCATTCTTTAACAAAATGCAAAAAAGATAAAACAGCAAATTTTTCAATAGGTTAAAATTTGATCAAAAAATTTTTGACAAAAAAATTACTTGTGAAAAAGAACATCAAAATAAAAGGTATTTTTACGTTTTGGGGCCAAAGATTAAAAAAAAAAATTTTAATCAACAGCGGGCGCGTAGAATTGCTAAAGCTACGCGCCAAAATTATTTCGGAGGCATAAATGCCATAATTTAAGTTAATATCTCTTCGAATGGATCTGCAATTCTACTAGCTCGCTGTTGATTTAAAAAAAAATTGAAACTTTGGCCCCAAAACGAAAAAGTACCAAATAAAAAATCGACTTTTCAATTAAATTTAAAAAGACGAAAGTGCGCGTGGATGAGCTGAATAAGTATCACCTAGATACTATAAACAGCAGCGCAAAAAATGCTCTGATTTCAAAAGAATCCGCAAGCCACAAATCAAAATTGTTTTGGCTGCACAAAGTTCGATTTTTGTCGGGGCGTCGCCAATTGTTATTATTCAAAAGAAAAGGACAAGGGCGAACAGGGTCAAATATTGATTGGGAAATTAAGGGAACAAAATAAAATGAATGAATGGAGAAGAACGAACTGAGGGAGGACGGGGAGGCTATTTATGCAAAAGACTGAGTGGTCAAAGAAGGGATGGGGCATAACAACTAAATGGGACGGAATGCCAACATAATAAATAAATCAAATAATCAGGCCCATCCCGAACACATCCCCCTTTAAAAGAGTGGGTTCTTATCATCCTGGCGTATATAGGTCAGGCGGACGCCGATTTCGCTTGGGTCTTTCGTGCTGAACAATCGGCTGACCGGCGCGTTCTTCGATGATTTCGTTTGGCTGCTGTGGCTGATCGGGACGCGGAGATGGGAGATGGTGGCGCTATCTCAATCACTCCTCCAGCTGGTTGTGCCACAACATCGCCAAGTTGTTGATTGGCCTGTGCCAATGGAAGTCCAAAGGCATCATTCAAAATGTCGAGGGGATCTTCCTCATCAACATCAGAATGTCGAACCAAAAGTTGGTTCGCATGGAATCGTCCAACTGATCCGTCCTGAAAAGTGACGTCGTACATCACACCTTTTTTCTGGGTGATGTGCCCGGGTCGCCAATCCTGCGACAGTCGATGCCGGGCGTAGACCATATCGTCTAAGTCGAACGATCTCGGCCTCGCGCCATGGCGTCGATTGAACTTACGCTCCATTGCTTCATCGCGGATGACGATTGGACGGTTTTTTGGTTTCAAAAGGTCCAATGTTGATCGGAGTTTCCTCTGCAGGAACAGTTCCGCTGGGCTTTTGCATTCAGGCAAAGACTCATTCGGCGTGACACGGTATGTGGCTAAAAATGTGTCCAACATTTCGGTGATTCCTTCCTTCTTTAATTTGCGACACGTCCGTTTGAATGTGTCAACGAACCGTTCGGCTTGTCCGTTTGACATCGGACAATAAGGTGCCGAAAACAAATGGTTTATGCCGTTGAGTCGGGTGAATTCCTTGAATTCCTTCGACGAAAATTGGGTACCGTTATCGGTGACCAACGTTTCAGGCAGTCCATGCCGTGCGCAAAGATAGCGCAATTTACCAATCGTGGCGGCTGAACCGGTGGAATTCATCTCGAATATTTCGGGCCACTTGGAATATGCGTCTACAATGACGAGGAACATCTTCCCAAAGAATGGTCCCGCATAGTCCATGTGAACACGCTTCCATGGGCCATCGGATTTTGGCCATGAATGAAGGGTAGTCTTTACTGGTGCTTTTGCCTCCGAAGCACATGTTTGGCAGAAACGGACTAGTCCTGCTCAAGCGATTCGATCACAAACAGAATTTAAGGTCCCAATTGTAGCACTCGTAGAAAGTTTGGCCAAAATTATGTCGTCTTCTGGCATCGGAGTTTTCGCAATAAGTCGGGAAAGCACATCGGCTTGGCCAAACTCCAATGTTTGTTGGTACTCAATTTCAAAATCGTACCCCAGAAGAATGATTGCCCAGCGCTGCAACCGATTGGCGGTGCACGCTTTGATTCCCTTTTTATTGCCAAAAATGGACAATAATGGCTTGTGATCCGTCTGTAGAAGAAAATGCCTTCCAAAAAGATATTTGTGAAACTTCTGCACGGCATACACCAAAGCCAGTCCCTCTTTTTCAATTTGCGAATAATTCTTTTCCGCTGGGGACAGGGAATGTGAAGCATTGGCGACTGCTTTCATTGTGCCGTCGGAATAGCGGTGAGAAATCACTGCTCCGATTCCATGCTCTGATGCATCTGCGGACACGATGATTTGTTGCGATGGGTCGTAGTGAGCCAATAGCTGATCAGATTGCAGAATCTGAATGACCTGATCAAAGGCCTTCTGACAATCGGTGGACCAACTCCAGACCACATCTTGCTTAAGCAGATTGTCCAAAGGTTGGCGGATGAAACGCATGTTCTTCACGAACTGCTGATAATGGTTTATCATCCCCAAAAACGAACGAAGTGTGGACAAATTGGTTAGCACAGGCATCTCAGCGATCGCCTGTATTTTGGCTGGGTCCGGCCTTCTTCCATTCTTATTAATGATGAAGCCAAGGTACTTAATTTCCCTTTTGAAGAAGGAGCACTTCTCTGGCTTAATTCGGAACCCAAACTTGGCAATTCGCTTGCAGACTTCTTGAAGGTGCTTCTTGTGTTCTTCTGGTGATCGGCTTACCACGATCACATTATCCAGATATGCAACTGCGAATGCGCAACCAGCCAACATCGAATCCATAATTGACTGGAAAATGCCGGGGGCTGACTTCACCCCAAATGGCAAACGTTGGTACTGAAAATTTCCTCGATGAGTGGCAATTGTGCACAACTCTTTAGAATTTTCGTCCAACTCGACTTGTAGATAAGCATCCCGAAAGTCGATTTGCGAAAAAATTCGGCCTCCATTCAAAGTGGCGAAGATGTCTTCAGGAAGCGGCAGGGGATGCTGATGCAAAAGCAATGCACTGTTTAAGCCGGTCGAAAAGTCGGCACAGACGCGAATTGAACCATTGGCCTTTTTCACAACCACGATGGGTGCGGTCCCGGTTTTGCCCAAAATTCCCGGTCCCGCTCAACTCTAGTTTGAACAGAACACAAAATTCATATTCTCCAGTCAAATATTTATGTAAACTTTTATAAATTCGGCAAAAAAAAAAATTTATTCTGATTTGTTTTTGAGAAAAATTAGCAAAAAGCTTGGCGGTGATTGAATTTCTTAATTAATTTTTAAATTGACTCATTTGAGAGATGTTCCTGTAATCCTAAAAATTGGTTTAAAAATGAAAAACATCTACATATTATGTGTTGAGAAAAAGTTTTCGTGCTTCTCTCATGAAAAGTTACCTGCAAAAAAATGTAAAAAATAAACTCCATCCATAATAACATATTTAAGCATATTACAACAATAGATATAATTTTATTATACATTTATATCTATACATTTTTGCCATGCTTTTGGTCGCGTGGCAGAAACACATAAAACCCCAAAAAAAGAATTTTAGAAATTATGAACGAAAAAAGTGAGAAAAAGTCCAAAAAGAAAGTGTTTTTCCTACTATTCGGAGCATAGAGAATCCAGGAAAATAATAATAATAAATATTTACATGAAATTTACAGCCCTTCTGATAAATTAAATTTGGCGTTTAAATTTGTTAATGTGAGGGACGCAAAAAAGGGCGTTCGTTGCCTTACACTTTTCCAACAAATCGCCCCATTAATATGCGGGCGAGCATTTTTACAAATGAATTTTATGTGCATTGATTTTGCATTTTTCTCAGAATATACAACATAAATTTATTCCGAATCATATTACGATTAGGGATGGGATTTATATATATTTTTAAAATACATATTCTTGCTGAGAAATGCACGAAAAAGACCTTTGTAGCGCGAAATTCTTAGGTTTTTGTAATGACGTTTAACTTATGAATTTTCAGGCAAAAAAGGTGCTCTCGTGCATATTTCGTTGAAACAAAGCTGCAAAAAATTAAATCACTAAGTTTTCAGCCCTAGTAATATAAAATTAATTGTCATTTTTTCATTAGTAGGATGGCATTCACTGCAAAAAATTAATAAATTATTGGTCGAACTGCCACATATTCGTGCATCACCAAAAGACACCATTTGATTTGTATTTACATAACAAATTATAATAAATGAGTGTCTATTTCTTATTAAATACGGCAATTTTCATTTTTTAAACAATAAAAAAAAATCTTTAATTAAATCAAATTAATAATTTTTTTAGAAAAAAATGAAAATTTTTACTCCTTTTCTGCTTGCTTTTATCGGAACTCATTTTGCTGTGTTTGCAACGCTCCATTCTTTGGATGAATGGAAAGAAACATGCCGAACAATTATTAATGAAATTGAAGACACTGAAACCAATTTAGCGGCTGGTTGGTTTTATTAAACCATAATTGAAAAGATTTGTAATCATTTGAGATCCCGAAGTATCGAAGATCTAGGAAATAGAGACCGGAATACAATCACCAAATTTAAATGCAAATCCGAAGCTGATCAGACAAATTGATCAGTATTACGGGCAGTATCCTATCGAATGGAATAACAAATTTATCCTTTTCTTTCAACTTAAAATTAAGGATTAACTCATTTAAAATTAAAGATTTCTAATTGAATTTCAACTAAAATAACTGTAAAAAATTATTTAAAAAATTTTATGTCGGATTTCCGCTTGTGTCGGGTTTTCCGACTCCCAGTTTTATCCCTGTGGCCGGTCGGTACCAAATGAAATGGCACACAAATGCCGAATTTAGGAATAATTACATTAAAATAATTCATAAAACAAATGCTTAAATAAAACAATTAAGAAAGCAATGAAAAAATAAAGCTGCAACTGAATTCCTTAGCGAGCGAAGTTGGCAAAATGAATTTTTTGTGCCTCGCACCAAATGACGAAAAGCCAAACTGTAAATTCGACAAAAGCAATTCACACTTTTTGTACTCATTGACCGAAGCCATCCGTTATTGTGAGGACCAAAATGTTGGCCAACCTTCCGCTGGGAATAGTCAAAAGGCCAATTTATCCATTCTGAAAATGTTTGTGCAACAATTTCGTGCCGATTTCAACACATTGATCATGGAAATTGAACTGCTGGAAATCGGAGAAAGTGCACGTTGTGAAGAGATGAACAGAGAAAATGTGCAAAAATTCTTTGCAAAATTGGAGGACATTCAGGAGGAGATCAAAGAAAATAAGGGATTTTATGACGAGGAATCGAACAGATATATGAAATCCTCAATTAGCGATGATCAGGGATTTTGTTACGGAGACGCTGTCGAAAAAGCAAAAAAAGAGTTGGCAGAATCATTGGAGAAAAATGAACACAATAATGATTCGGACGACAATGTTCATCAAATTTTGATCAAAATGATTGTCAAAATGAAGTGCTTAATTTATGAAAATGAATTGAATGGGAAGACGGCATTTTTGATGGACGAACATGTCAATGGCAAAGGCATCATTGCGATGTCTAAAATTTTTCGACAAAAATTCGAACAAATTAGGCAATTGATGGGAGATGATAAGGGCCAAGACGATGATGCGGTGAGCGCTTTGGACTTTCCAAATAATGCCATTTTGACAATTGTGGGTTTTTTAGTTGAATTTTTGAATTTGAAAAATTTCATTTAAATAGTGTCTAGGAAATTAATATCACATCGCTGAGAATAAATGTATGCAAAATTAAAAACATTAAATTACCATTCCGAATGAAACTGAACAGTGCTTGAAATGGTTTCAAGAACATCATCACTTTTTGTCTTCTGCATATTTTACTGAGTGATTATCATTCGTAAATAATTGGTAAAAATGATGAAAAACAAAGTTAGGGCATTCATTGAAAAAGCTAATAAAAGCCTTCCGACATTGCAAGAAGAGTTTGTCAAAATCAGTGCTGTCAAGGATGAAAAAATTTGTGAACAATGTGCAAAAATTGCGTAATCAGTTGAGACCAGGCCAGTCATTCATTAAAGCTAAGCCGGGAATGGTATTTAGGTTTTTTTGGTTAAGACTGGCTTTTCCTTAGACGGGACGTTATGTGATCGTATTTAACAGTGTCTGATCAGACAGATTAGTCCAAATCCCGGCATTGTCACCCCAAGACCTAGATTTGGTTTTACGTGAAACTGCTTAATATGACCTGATCAGTCCAAATCCTGCTGGCGTTTTCATCCCAAGACGAAACGGGACTTGGCGTGATCGTGTCTGACAGGGACTGATCAGATAGACCATCCCAATTGCCGATATTGGCATCCCAAGACTGAGTCGACACTTTACGGGTTTTCGGCATAGCCGGTCCAATATTGGTCAGGGATGAAATACCATGAATTTTAGGACATTCGGTCAAACCATGTTTAACTGGATCTGATTAAAGCTATACAATTTCGGCATTGTCACCCCACCGTGATTTAGAAAAAGATAAGAATTTTCGCTTTTCGAATTCTATATTTTCCAGTCTTGTTCTGGCTGGTAGTGTAATCCTACTAGGAGTTAGACCAAGACCAGGAATTCTCGGCGCTTTGGTTCGCATGCTTTTATTTATTTATCGAACAAACCACAAGGTGCTCTTGCTCTAACAGTGGCGTAAAACAAAATAAAATGAAATCATAATCAAAATAAACATAAATGATAGTCAATAATCACAAAATAAGTGTCAATTAGGGAAAATATGCATTATTGCTTAATTATTCCTTTTGCAATTTCTCGGAATTTTTTGGGGTCATTTATTTCCACAATATTTTTCGATAATAAATTCCATGAATTAATAACCCTATTAAAAAAAAAAATTATTATTTGTTTTTATAATATTTCGGCATAGCCGGTCCAATATTGGTCAGGGATTTCTTTATGAATTAATTTTTGTTATTTTTGCTAGAAAGTTTAACTGGATCTGATTAAAGCTATACAATTTCGGCATTGTCACCCCACCGAGACTTAGAGAAAGACAGGAATTTTCGGTTTCCGAATTCTGCATTTTCTTTTCACGTCCAGTCTTGTTCTGGTATTGTAATCCTACGAGGCTTAGACCCAGACCAGGAATTCTCGGTATTTGGGGCAAGAGAAAACATACAAATCCGTACACTCTCTCAATTTTCTTCATTTCTTTTCCTTTTTTTTTACTTGGTTACGCTTCTAGCTTTAACCTTTTCGTGCTTTTTTTTGCCTTTTTTTTGCGATTTTGATGCCTAATTCCGGGCACTTTAGTTTTCTTACCTTTTTTGGGAAAATGAGGAAGATATGCTCGAGCTCACAACAACCTTTATTGAAAATGAGCTGAAAAATGCAATTAGCAAATTCTTGAAACAAATGATCGGAATTGAACAATTGGAAGCGATGGAAAAAGAAATTCCAAAAGCATTTCGTGTAATTTTTCCAAAATATAATTTTTTAAATGTACCAAAATATTTTGGGGGTTTGGCACATAAAAATTATTTTAGGAAATTTTTTAAATAAATAAGCAATTTTTTTTCATTGAGCTTTTTTGTAGACTTTTTTTCTTCCAATTTTTAGCAAATATTTGACATTTTTTAGCTTTAAACCATATTTTAGGATTTTTATTAAAAAAAATAAAAATAAAATCGGGACCCTTTTGTTTGCTATTCACAACTTTTAGATTCGCCGCGAAGATACATCATTAATCAAGGAGCCTGAAAATATGGCATCGTCAGCTGAGAAAGTTTGAAAATAAAGAATTTTATATGTGCTGAAGAATTTTTGGGGTTTCAAATATATTTGAATTTCTTTATCTTTTTTAAATTTCTTTCCATTTTTTATTTTTAAATAACCATACGATAACAAATTCAAAATTGAGTGAATATATTTGCTTGCCGAGCTAATAATGAAAAGGCATATGCAACAGAATATGGGAAACCAGTGAATATGGTTATAAATTGTATGATTTTGCATATTTTTTCTGCGCATATGCTATGAAGAAAGGGGCTCAAAAATAGCATTTCTATATTAAAATTTTTTGATTTGGTGAAAATTTTTAGTCCATATAAATCCATATTTTGGGGGTTTTCGGGAATAAATCTATATTTCGACATTTTTTCAGTTTTTAGTCCATATTTTATGTCCATATTTGACGTTTTTTAGTCCATATAATTTATAACCCTATTAATGAACGTTATAATTGGTTTCAATCTCAGACTTTGTTCATGTCATCACTTTCAATTTGAATTTGAATTGTTCGAAATAAGCAATGATTTTCTTGGTCCCCTTTTGTCCGTGTAATTTTTGCAGAATTTTTTCCATTCCGGCAGCTCAATTTTGGTATCGTTTTGCCTTTGTTTTCCATCTTCCATAAAGTCATAAGCCAAAAACAGGCAAAAATTTTTCACTGAATTTGGCATGGCATTGATTTGGGCCAATTTTTGCGCAAAATTCCTTTCACCATTAGTGAGAAGGCAATTATTAAATGCTGCTCTGTAATATTCCAATACACAAAAATGATGTCTGTAAATTTTTGTCATTTTGGTGAATTGTTCTACAATTTTCTCGGTGACACAACGAAAAAATGCTTTGATGAAAAATGCTTCTTCCTCCGTTGGCACGGCATTTTGTGTTAGCCATTTGTCCAACCATTTGCTTACTCTTTGCTCATATTCAACAAAATGGAACATGAAAAGAATATCTTTTTGGCCAGACAAATGCTTCCATTTCTCTCTTTTCATCTTGTTTTGTAGAACGGTTCCTGGTTCGTTTGTGGACGGAAAGAAATTCTTAAATTAAAATTTATTTTTTAATTTTTTGTAAATTTTTTAATATTTTTATAAATATTAAAAAATGAAAATTAACTCTTTGTTTGTCAAGTGGAAATATGTGAACATATTATTTTGTCATTGACATTGCTTGACATTTTAATTTCAAATTCACCATCTACATTAGTTTGGATTGAGTAAAAATGTACAAAACAATCGCTAAAATCCTCCTAATTTATCCCTGTCTTATATTTTAAATAGTTTAGTTTCACTTCCGCAACATCGTCTTCGCGTGATGGAATTCAATTTATAATCCTTGAGAATTAATTTGTTTATATTAATTAATATTTTTAATTAAATATTAATTTATAATTTTAATAAAGCATTAACTTTTTATTATTTACAAAAATCAATGCGTTTTAATTCACTAATATTGAATAGGATTCTTTGGAATTTATTAAATATGTTAATAAGTTTTTTTTATAATTAGAAAAAAAAATATTTTTTTAACTCAGGATCATTCTAAAAAATAAGTTTCAAATTAATAAATTTACTTTTTTTATTATATGTTCAAAAATTGAGGAACATTTCGCTGCAGTATTTTTTCTTCTGTCATCCCAAATAACAATTTTATAATTGCCTGGTGGTGTCACTTCGCCCGCATAAATTATTGAAAATTCTTCCTTTTGCATTGAAAATGTTTGTCGCAAAAAAAAGATGAACAGAATTGAAAAAAGAGTGAAAAAAAATTGAAGCATTATAAAACTGAAATTTATGAGAAAAAAAACAAATTTATCAAAGAAAAACAAGGAAAAAATAATACATTTTGACAAATTTTATACAAAACAATCTTTTAATATATGAAATGGCATAAATTTGTTAATATCCAGAAATAATTATAAAAAAATGTTAATGTGAATTTATTTATCGATTACTGCGTTGAAAATTAACTGTCATTTTTAGAGATGCCCTAATTTGTGCCTTAATTTATAGGCTAAAAATTTTCGAATTTGGATTTAAAGTTTTTGAAAAATAGAATTAATTAAAGCGCGCAAAAATTACAATGAATCACGCCTCCTTATTTTCTTTTTAGATAAATCTTATGAAATTAAATTTGAAGAACAATTTTATTCAAAAACAGCTAATTTGTAAGGCTCCCGGAAAATGCGTCAGTGGAAAATACGTCAGTAGAAAATGCGTCAGTGAAACTAAAAAACAAGTCCCTTGGCTTTACGAGGTCGCTGGTCACGAATCTAACATCCATTTTCGCCAATTCCGAACCCCGGACCCGAACTCGAACAAAAAATGGAAATTCCAAATTTTCGAATTTAGCATTTTTGGTTCAAAAACGGCATAAATGATCTCTTAACTTTTACCAGAGACCTCAAAATTCAGGACAATCTGAAAATTCAGGACATTTTTGATTTTTCAGATAGGCACCCTTCAATTCAGGACAAATCTGAAAAATCAGGACACTTGGGAAATCTGGTATAAATCAATTTAATTGGAAAATATTTGATGTTATGCCATCCGGAATGAAAGCGAAATTATAGTAGTATTACCTCTGTTAAAATGTAAATATGCAATAAAGCAAAAGCATTTTATTTTAAAAAAAGCATTGCAATTTACTCGCATGGACAAATAAAAGGCAAATAAAAACTAATTCAAAAACTTTGTACTTTATTTTTGGGTTCAAAAAACAATAAGAAGCGTATAACTTTTTTAAATTTGTAGTCATTGAAAAAATGCTGATCCTTAGAATATTTACTAGCCTTGAAGTTTTAACAATTATCATGCATTTAAACGACCTTACATTTTTTATGACCATAAAATATGGACGCATTTAATTTATTCGTAACTTTTTTTAGAAATCACCAATTTTAATTTTCTCTAGAAGATTGCTCTATTATTAATTTAAATTCAAAAAAAATTTTAGCGAGAAAAAATCCATGTTCTGACAATCTCATAATAATTCCCCGACGATGTATAAAACTCCAATACAGATGTAGATTTCGAAAAAAATTCTATGGGCTGGAAAAAAAGATAAATAGGACGGACAGAAAGAGCATAAATTTGCTACAAAATATAACAGATACCATGTCTTTGTGACTTCTCCCCAAGGAGAACATAATGGCCGAAAAGTGAGTAAATCGAAAAGTACAGTATTCCAAGAGAAAATTGATCAATTGTTGAAGGATACTTCGCTTTTCCGCTGATCAATTCGTTTCGCAATCGTCGAGTTTTTCCGCGTTTTTCTTTCCTTCGATTTTCGTGTTTTGCTCTTCGATCACTTTCTTTACCATTTTCTCCATTTTTTTGTATGTTCCATTCAATTCCCTATACTTTTAATTCAAAAATTTCGCTTTATTCTTTAGTTTGATAACAAACAGTTTATTTAAAAATTCACCGAACTTCACTGATTTAAAAATTCGCAAGTCTTTGGAACTTTTGACTTCTCTGAACTCTCCAATTTGGCATGATCCTTTAATATAATTTAAAATTCCTTTGGCGGTTAAACGCGCCTTTCTGTCGACATTTAACATATTCTAAATTTAATACATTTGTTCGTTTTCACTATAAATAATCGTTCTGCCCTTAATTCATGAAAATGCCATCATTGTTTTGTCATCGACCCAAAAGCGCGACTACAGTATTTCCCTTGCCATTACCGTAACCAGCAGCGCCGTCTTTGGAAGTTTCTGCCAAAGTTGCAGCACCGTCTCCATTGCATTGGTGTTCTGTTCAAACCATTCGCTTAACGAATAGTCAATATTTTTTAATTCCCCCGGGCTTCCGAATGGATTGTTTCGCGTAAATCCGAGGAACAAATTGCCAATTGAAAAAAGCATTGATTTTTGTTCATCCTAAGTTTAAAAATTATGAACTTTATCATTTCCATTTTCACCTCTTCCATCGGCCCCTTCCATTGTTCGGCACATAAATGGCCAAGCAGAATTTCGAAGACAATTATTCCCAGTGACCAAATGTCAAATTTAGTCGAAATCTGACAGTTAAAATAACAATAAAAAGCTAATTATAGCAAATTATAAAATTATCTTAGTTTTTGCATGATTTTTCCTTGGCCCTTCCCACTCGGCCCTGGCATTTGCCCTTTCGCAGATTGGCACAATTCTTTCCTGACTGTTCTAACACGTTCGCCATCGTTCCGCTTACCTCTCTTTTGCCATGCTCGCCGTAATATTCGGGCCCTGTGTACTCCGGGGTGAATGCATGCTCGCCGATCGGAACACATTCATTTTTGTCCAAATTACCCCGAAGCAATTGAGAGCCCTCAAAATCGATCAGTTTCAGCACCAAATTGCCATTCTCCGACACGTACAAATAGTTCCGAGGGTTCACATCCATATGAATTGCAACTGAGGCGCACCAAATCAATCACAAGGGTCATAATAACTTTATTAGCTCAACATTTTGAGGCAACCCGGCCCATATTCCCGAAGGACCCGTACAGAATTACAGACAAAAAAACTTTTTGGTTATCACACCATGCGCCTGTCTTATAATTAGATAGCTTAATTTTGAAAAACTAGGACCGAGATTTGCCGATGGTAAAGTTCTGGGCAACAAATGTTCAAAAAAGCCTCACTTTCATGAAACTCGACCAATGGCTGAGCCAATTTTTCTACGGCACTCATTAAGTCACGGTCATTTCCGCCGAGTGCAGGCGGTCTGGCCCTTTTTTTTCGTAGATTTTATCCATCAATCTGATCGAATTCTTAAAAAGAGATGAAGCCGGTTCTGTTCTGTTGACTAATTTGACGGCGACACAACGAATTGCTCCGTCGGCCGCAGTGAAATAGCCAACGAATACCTTAGGCAATTTTAATTACCCCTAATTATTGAAATTCTAATTTTATGTTTTACTTTTTCTCCAGCTGTTGGACTTTGAATTTTAATGTGCAAAGGTGCAGCTCCATTTTTATATGAGTTGTAAAAAATTTTGGTTTGAAGCGATTCAAGCGAATATTGTCCACATTTTTGGGTTTTATCGGCGAAGATACTTTGAGCAAAAATAAACAATAATTAATATTTGAAAGAAAAATAGTTGAAGCCGAAACATTTGAAACCAAGAAATTGAAAGCGCTTTTTTTTACATGCAATTATTTCGAAAAAATTGGACAATTGGAAACTCCGTACCATAAAAAATACATCACCAATGATTATGTAACAAATTGAAATATTAAATTAAAATTACTTTAATTTATTTAAGATTAATCAATGCCAAAAAGAAAGAAACTTCATTGTGTTATGGGTCCGCAAAACATTGGAAAATGTTTCTGAAAATTTTGATGTGATTGCCAATGGACCAAATATTAATGATTCGTGTCAAAAGGTCGTATTTTTAAAAGAGAAAATTTATTTAAATTAATTTATGTATTTTTTATAATTATGAAAATAAATTAATTTCAGCTTTTTGCCGCAAATAAACTGAATAAATTTGAAACGATAAAAGAAATTTTTGGCATATTTTGGCATCCGACAAACATTGGCACTGATTTATGAACAGCGGCGAGAAAATATTCTAAGCATGCAAAAGCACAGTTTGGTTGATTTGATGAATGAAACGACAAAAAATGATTTGGCATGTTTACTGCTGAAACATAAAGAATCGCTGGATTTACAGCAAATTGTCAAGAACATTTCCATTTTGAAAAACGAGTAAGGGAAAGGATTTAAAAAAAGCCATTTAAAATGAATATTTTTTAACAAATAGTTAAATAAAATATTTTACCCGGCGGTCTTATCCACATCCACAAAAATCAAAATCCTTAAAAAAATTGACTCACAAATCAAAAAGTTTTCATTTTTGAATTTAAAAAATATAAAAATTCTGCTGCTTAGTTCACAAAAAAAATAATTTAATAACAATTATTGCTTAAAATTAAAAATATATAGTAGTAATATAAGCAGTTAAGCTAATTATTTTAAAGTGAAAAAGAAGCTAAAACGACCGCAAATATTCTTGAAATTTAATTTTTTCGGGCCTTTGTGAATTTAATTAATTATTATTTTGCGATTTTTCTTCAATTTTAAACCTTTTTGATTAATTTTTCTATTTTTATTCTCTTCGATCTATTCGCTAAAAATCAAAACAACATTTTTAAATAATTTTGAATAACAAAATCTCCAAAATTAAAGTTTTTACAGCTACGGAGCTTCAGTATTTTTTCTACAATTATTAAATGATATGCGCAAAAAGCACAACAACGAATATAATGGGCAGCAAATTTATAAAACATTTAACTGACATCCAAAATATGTGAATGTTTTTTTTCCAAAAATTTCTAATAATTTTTTTGATAAAATGGTAAAAGAACATATTTGAAGCAATTTTTAAATAAAAATTCCAGCTTTTTGTAAAATTAGTTATTTTGTTCAAATAATGGCATTCACAATTCACAGGTTTGACCTTATTTTTCAACATTTCGAATATTCTGACCCAGAAAATTTTGGTTTATGAGTCACATTAATGGAAAAGAAAATTCAATTTGCTATAATCCGGTGGTCGGAGTTAGAAATTAGACAAATTAATGACATTTTATGAGTGGGCGTCCCCTTAATTGGTTCTAAAGAACTAATTTTATATATGTATTGGTCGTTATAAAGTATAAAGCACCGTTAATCTATTTAAATTTGTACCTCTTTTTTTGCCTCAATGACTCCTCTTTCTCTTTCGGCGCTTTTTCTTTTCCTCTCTTTTTGGCTCTTCACTGCTGCTGCTACTGCTACTGCTTGATGAATGGCTTTCTTCCTCTTCACCTTTATCTTCGTAATCCTTTTTCCCTTTTTTCTCTCCTTTCTTTTGCTTCCTTTTTGCTTTGTTTTTTCCTTTTGACCCCTGTTTCTGCTCCTCTTTCACCTTGGCCAATTGTTTGTTTTTCTTTTTGTCATCCAATTCGTCCGAGTCAGCAGATGAACTACTGCTTGAACTTTGCGAACTACTGCTGGCAGCAGAACCATCATCATCATCATTATTTCCCCG
The DNA here is from genome assembly GCA_004148225.2 of Heterodera glycines. Taxonomy (NCBI): domain Eukaryota; kingdom Metazoa; phylum Nematoda; class Chromadorea; order Rhabditida; family Heteroderidae; genus Heterodera; species Heterodera glycines. The sequence goes on along the minus strand of CP049712.1, from coordinate 15,857,019 downwards.
TTTTTCCTTTTTCTCCACTGCACTTTCTTTTTTGGTCTTCTGTTTATGTTTCCTTTTTCTCCCATTTTTCTTTTTCCTTTTTGTTTTCGATTTTTCTTTTTTCGTCTCTTCCATTGCCTCTGAACTGCTTGATTTAGAGGCTGAAGATGATGAGGACGAAGAATACAATGACGAGGATGACCATGAATTGTCATCGTCTTTGGTTTTGGTAAGTTTTTCGCCTAAAAATAAAATAAATCCAAGAATCCAAATTAAAATTAAAGATTTTTTAGCTATGTGCTGACAAGAAGGTAGCTCTGAATATCGAATTTTTTAGGTTTTTGTAGCCAAAATTCTGAATTTTTTTGGTCGCAAATTAGGCAATTTACGTTTTACTATTTGGTCATGAATCTTTCAGAACCAATTCAAATTATTTTTGTTAGAACTAATCTAAAATTAATTAAAAATTTCAAAAAAACCAAAATATATTCATATAATATGGAGGATACCAACGCATATTTACCTTTTTCTTTTATATTTTTCGGTTGATTTTTTCTGTTTGTTTCGCTTTGTTTTGCTCTATTCATTTTAAGGCAATATTCGACCAATTGCATTTTAATTTCTTCAATAAATTTGGTGCGTAATTTTTCATTGGTCTCTTTTCCGTTGATCAAATTCCGAATTTTTACACATTCTTCGTCTCTCGTTATTTGTTGGTCATAAATTATGTCCTGCTGATATTAAAAAATTACTTAAGAAGCCATCCCTAGGCAATTTTAGAACACCTAATTTTACTAGGGTTAGTTCGAGGTCATGTTATTAACCGGGCACCCCGATTTTCGGCTAGGTTTGTTTTGGAAACTCATTGTTCAAAATTTTGAAAATAGGGACGATGTTTTTGGAAACTCGGGACCGGGATAACCGGTTTTAGGCCTGGAAATCGCTCAAATACGGGAAGAAATTAGGAAATCCAGAAGAAATCCTGGACACCGGACTAATCCCGGTCTCGACCAACTCTATGTAGATTTAACCTTAATTTTCCAATAAAGACTTCGAATTCGCGCCTGTGTTTTCAATTTGGTTTCTATTTGATTGAATGAATCTCTTTTTCCGCGTTCAATTTTGTTTTTCCATTCATTATAAGAAGCCTAATCAAATGAATAAAATTTAAAAAATAAATATATACCTAAATAATTTAGGAAAAATAATTAATTTGCCTTAATTGTCTTCGTTTGCTTCTTCGCCCACTCCATTCGTGCCGCTTCCAATTCAAACTTTGTCAGACTTTTGTTGTTCGAAATTTTCTCGAATTCTTTTTTTGCCTCCTTTGTCGCATCTTTTAGAAAAGGAAATCGATCCAAATTCGCTTTGCTTAAAAGATAATTATTTTAATTATTATACAACAATCAGCAGAAAGCCAATTTTTAAAAATTTCATGAAACCGTAATACGTTCACTGCGCTAAACTTCAAAAATTCTTTTTAAATTTTATGTAATATGTGAAATTTCACTCGGCTAATCCAAGAAAAATTTTTTTTATTGGAACACAATGCAATTTAAGCATTTTTTTATCTCAGCTACGTAATCAAAATTTGAAAATTACTAAAATATGATATAAAAAAAAAATTGTATAGATGAATTATTCATTTTTTTACCTGTTTTCATAATTTTCCCCATCCACGTAAATTTTGGTTTGAATCGGTCCAATAGTTCCTGAAATCCGCGCAAAACTTATCGAAATATTTAATGTAGATAATAAAAACACAATAATATACATTTTTCATATCATAATAAAATAATTTTTGTTGGATATTTTTTTAAGAAATGAAAAATGGGAAAAATTTAGCAAATGCAAAATATTATTGGGCCAATGATATTCTGCTGTCAATCGAAAAGCCACGTTGCGATGATGAAAAAAAATTGGCAATTTTATAAACATATATCCATAAAAAATTATTAGATTTAAAAAATTATGATTGAATTTACAACAGGGCACCCAGTGGTCTGCTGTTTTTTCAGAGTGGTGTTGATTTTGAGGGTTAGACCCATTTAGAAGTTTTGAATTTTCTTACTCTTAAATTTTAAAAGTCATCCCAAAAAATAAAAAAGTGAATTTTTGGTGCAAAACTGTTAAATTTAAATAATTTTTTGATGAATTAGGCTATTCTTGCTCACTTTTTATTTGTTAAATTCAATATATTTTGGTCTGAATTCATTTTCCCGTTTGGCATCCGTGACCGAACATTTGTACCGAAGCGTCCAGCAGGCCGACATTTTTTTCTCCTATGACTGCACAGTCCTCAAAGAGAATAAATTAACATGAGCCTTTCTTTTTGATTTTGAAATATTGCTTTATCCTCTTATTTGACCCTCATTTGCGCCTCGCATAAATTGTTAATCTGTGGTTGTCCAAATGAAATGCTTACAGCACGCAATTTTTAAATGTTGTTAAAAAGTCAAACAATCTTGAAAACAATTTGTAGTCAGAAAATGTTTCAAAGCGTGACTTTGGCACTTTTTCATTTTTTCACACGAATTAATTGTTTGGTGTCAATAGCATTTAAATGTTAAATTGCTTTAAATTAGCCTAGAAATTTGGCCGAGCGTATAGAAGTATACATTTTTAAATGTCGAAGTTTGTAGATAGAAATCTACAGAGTAATCGAAGTTTTTAAGGACTTTTTTTTTATAAAAAAGGACGTTTACGAGCTATCAGAAATTTATAAGCCAAGAATAAGCTGGTTGGGCGGTTAAAACGCGGAAAGCGGGTTTAATAAGATCCATAAAGAAAGAGCGGATATGCATCGGTAGTTCAGTGATAGAGGCATACAATTGACTGATACCCACCCGAGGCCTAACATTTTGCACATTTCTCACTTTCATTAAATTTTCTTATTAAATTAATAAATTTATTCATTCCTTATTTCTAATGGATTCCCCTTTTATACTATCAGGGTTTTTTTACATCGTGTTGTTTTTTATAATAGTTAAATTTTTTAGTTTTTTTTCTTTCCTAAATGAACCGTTCCTTAAACTATGTCAATGTTACAACAAAAATTAAAATTTGTAATTTCTTTTAATTTTAAATTTTTCCTTTCACTCCGTTAATTATTGCTTTGCCAGACTTTTAATTGGTTGCCATGGATTAACAAAGTGACCATTTTTCATTCATTTTCAATTATTTTTCACTAATTCATTGACGCAATTCACCCTTTTCACTTCTCTCGATTCGTCTTCGATCATATTATTTTTGTAGTTTTAAACGTACATTTTAACCACACTTTTTTTCGGAATTAGAGAAGCAAAGTCTCTTTAATGAGGACAACTAAAATTACTTTAAAATTTCGTTGCCACAAAGTTTTAGGCCTTTTTCAACAATAAAAACTTTTTGCCATTTAATTATACACTTATCTCTAGGGATGAGATTTATATTTATAAAACTCAGGAAGTTTGAAAATGCTGATTTTCTTATTCAGTTCGATTTGTCAGAATGAATTGAAATTTTGCAGATGAATACCTTAATATAAGGGCTTTCAGTCTGCAAAATTTTAAGAATTTTTCGGTCACCTAAAAAATTTTTTTTACAAAAATCCACATGTTTTAAAACTTGAAAAATTTAATTTCACGACATTGCCGTGAAACTTCCAAGTTTTAAAAACATGCAGATTTTAAAAATTTTATAAAGTATGAAACTTTTAAAAATTTTGCAGGCTGCAAGCCCTTGAGGTATTTATCGGCAAAATTTAAAGTAAGGTTGAGCCCCGAGCCCTCGGGGGGTAAAAAGTCGGGGGCCGGGGACCTCAGGGGGCGACATGTCGGGGTCGGGGCGGGGAGGAGCTCAATTGTCGGGGGTCGGGGACCCCGATCGGGTAATGACCAAATTTTATTTTAATCTAAAAAAAAAACATTTTTTCTTTTTAAATGCTCGTAAATCTTCCTTTTTTTCACTTTAATCATTTGATTTCGTTAGCGCCAATAAGAGAGAGTCCAAGCTGGCCTTTAAACCAGGGCTTCCATTTGTTCTTATTTATAAGAATGTTCTGATTTTGGGGTAGAAATTATTCTGATTTCTTAAATATACTTATAATTTTGAAATTTTATGGCATAATGTCACTATTTTATCAATAAATTTTAAGGTCTGACGCAAAATTTTTTGATCTTTGATCCCGAATGTACTGAAATTTACAATTTTGCATTTTCCTCCCCAAAATTATTAAAATTGATAATGGTAGACTAAAAATATAAAATTTAATACTAATTGATTTAAAAATGTTGTAAAATGTTCTTATTTTTGACCTAAAATCTTATTTTTCTGGCTTGGTGTTCATGGTGGAAGCGCTGGTTTAAAATACATGGAAAGGGGGAGGGGTTAACCGAAATTTTTGCGAACCCGTCTGAACATCGAATTTGACCACCATTTTTTGCGGCGGTCTTTTTCAAAAAAACTTTCGGCAACAGCAGAAGGGGAAGGGCGGCGATGCTATTAGGAGCCGTGAGGAAAATTTTTTTGGAAATTTGCAATTTGTTAACAGATTTTTCCTAAAAAAATACCTATTTTTGCAATTTTGGGACAATTTTTTGCAAAAAAATTTGAGTTTTGGGGGGCGCTGGGGTGCCGATAGGCGTCGCCGAAAAGTTTTTCGTAATTTTTAATTAATTTTATTAAGAAAATTGTTCAAAATTTCATAAATTTTCAACCTTTCCCCCCTTCGTTGTTGTTAACTTTTTAAATTTTTACAACGCTCGGAGTCCCCAATTCCCCGAATTAGTGTCGGGGAGTCGGGGGGCAAAAGGTCGGGGGCCGGGGTGGGGAATAGGCCCAAAAATGTCGGGGATCGGGGTCGGGGACCGGGGAGCTCGGGGTCGGGGCTTAACCCTAATTTAAAGTCATTCTGACAAACTACTAACTGAATAAGAAATTAGCCACATTTAATTGGTTCACGAATTAATGTATTAAGCTGACTTTTCCCAAATGATTTCAACTCTTTCCTTTGTCGGCTATTCCATTTATGAAATCGTCTCAATTCCGCTGTATTTGCGCATAATTTTTGTACTGCTCACAAAAAAGGAGTTTTCTTCGCCATTCTTCCTCTTTTTGAGCGTAATTGGCATTTTGGTAAAACTAAAATTAAAAATATTATACATTTTTTACATTAATTAAGGAAATTGGCCATTACATCATCGACGTTGTGTACTATCGGCTGCCCATTTTTGGCCCCACTTCCTCATGGTTTGGCACTTCGCCGTCGGCATTTTACAACGTCGGCACATTTCTGATCTATTTCTTCAACTACCCAATTTACGTGCTGCACATTGCCATCGCACTCAACCGATGTTCAAGCGTTTGGGTGCCGGTCCGACAAAAAGCAGTACGGATTTTATACCGGATTTGAAGTGAAATATTTAGATGAAATTTATGTCTATTCGCTAAAAAATTTCGAGGACTCAAATCACGAGAAGGAATCCACTCGAGAAACATGAAATAAAACTGACTGATACGCAAAAGGCATTTTTTGGCAAAGTTTTCGAGTATAATGAAACTTCTCGCCATTTGAACAAACAAAAATCAAAAACAATTAAACTTTCATAATTTTTAAATTACTGTCGAAATCTAGCACTGTCTTTTCTAACAATATCTGTGCTCTTAGGTTTTTTCTTTACCAAAAGTCCTCCTCAAAATGATCATTTTTGACCAAAATCTATTCATATTAGAGTTACGGTATGTATTAATTTGTGATTTAATTTCATTTTTTTTTTAGTTTTGGCGTCGTGCTTGTAAGCCAGTAATTGCATTTGCTTTTGTCGTTTCTTTTGCGTTTTCTGCGCATCGCTTGATCACTGTTGCCCAATTGGCCCCACTTGATAAAGCGGATACATCGAAGGGATCCATTCCGATCATTACCGCCTATAAACTTTATTTTGTAAGAAATGGGGCCAATAAAATGGAAAATTGAATTTAAAATCAAATTTAAAAATTGTTTTTAATTGTCAGATTGACACCAATTTGCTCACCGCCTCCTTGAACACTTTTGTGTTCCTTTCAACTTCGCTCATTAATGGCTTCACCCTGTACAAAATTGTGCAGATGAAGCGAGCGGGAATGTTGAAAAATGAGGCACAAAAAGTTGAATTGAATTTATTTGTCATCTCGATTTGGATGACAATGTCATTGATCATTCTGATCATTTTCCAGGTTCAAGTGAAATTATAAAAATTTCAAAACTTGAAAATATGGGGATTTCATAGAAATAAGAAGAATTGGAACCTTTTTTTTGTTTCAACCTTTTAGGCTTTATGAAGATAAGATAAATTTTTGAATTAAATTATTTAAAAATAAATTTTCGAATAAATAAAATAAAAAATGTTGTTCTTGATCAGCTTTCTCTGTTCATGCTCCGTTCCGGCTTGGGCCAGATGGGTGACATAAAATTTGATTGTCTAAATAAACTTTGAACGTAAGATTAAATCATATCAAAAGAATAATTACTGATTTTTGAAACTATTTGAAAATCAATTTGAAAATAATTTAGCAACTGTCTGACTGACCTTCATTTCTCTCTTCGGATGTGTAATTTTCATCATTTTCAGTTTTTATTTCCTAAAAATCAAATAAATAAGAATGAAAATGTTACTGTATTTTTGTAAAACTTACTGTATCCATGTTACAGATTTTTTCGTTCCGCTGCTGAAGAAATTCACGGCGTTTGTAAAGCGATTGAATGAATTGACATAGTTCCGCACTTTGTTCAGCTTCCACCATAGTTGGGTCCATGCCTTCCAACAAACACTTGTCAAGACGGCATGCGCGACAACTCTTCATTTCTTAAGCCAATTTTTTTTTCATTTTTATTTGAATTTTTTGAAGGAAGAGGGTTCGAAGGCAAAATTATAACAAAAAATTCCTACTTTTTAAATTTTCAAAACTGTGAAAAAAGTAACCTTTACTTATGGCACATGAATTTGATTTCGGCAAATGAATGATCGCCGACTAATGATCGTACGCCGAAAAAACTGTTTTTTTCCTACTATTTAGAGCATGGAGAAGCCAGTAAAAAAGATGTATTTACATAAAATTGACATCCCTAGTAATTAGCGATTCGAAACTTGGTTCCACTCATTTTTGATCGATTTTTCAGACATTCGCACTGTTTCTCATAGATATTTAAATATTTTTTTGGAACATGATTTTTCTCTGTTCTTTGTCCTTTTCTGTGTTCTCTGCACTTTTTCTTTTCGACTTTGATGTAAGCATTTAAATTCGTGTCACTGTCCGATTATCCGATCACGACATAATGTTTTCTCATTTCCGATTCTGATCTAGTTAATTTCTAGTATAAATCGTCTATTTTCATAAGTTTTAAGTGTAAAACTATCAAAAGTAATTAACTAAAACGGATTATGATCAGGTATGCAAAAAATATGCACGAAAAGTGGCCAAAATATGCACATAAATATGCAAATAAAGTCGTGAAATATGCACCAAATATGCACAAAAATCGTAAAATATGCACTAGAAAATTAGGGGTGCAAATTCAATAAAAAAATTTTTTTTACTAGTGCACTTGCCAATGAGCTGCTACATTTCTTTTATAAAATTCTCTTTAGCAAATATTGACATTTTTTAAATCAAAAATTTTCTCATGAAAAAAAATTTGGGGGAAGAATTTTTGAGAAAATTCCAATTCTTAGTGGTGTGTTTTTAAAAATTTTCGGTCGACTTAGGGGTGTATTTTTCTGAATTTTTTAGGGCCGATTCTTAGGGGTGTATTTTCTTAGGGGTGTATTTTTCTGAATTTTTTAGGGCCGATTCTTAGGGGTGTATTTTCCGTTTTTATTGCATTTTTGTTAACAAATTTTCCAAAAAATGGCGAAATATGCATAAATATGCACAAAAAGCCAAAATATGCAAATATGCACAAAAACCTCGAAATATGCAAAAATATGCAAATAAAAGTTCGGATTTTTATACGCAAACACAAAAAAGAAAGTGTTTTCCTACTATTTAGAGCATGGAGAAGCCAGGAAAAAAGATGTATTTGCATGTTTTTTGCATTGAAATTTCTAAGGAGTTTGAGGACGCATTAAATGCAAAAATTTGATCAGTGCTTTTTGAATAAATTCCATTTAATTTTTTTTTGGTGTCCCAAATGGTTTTTCAGATGTTTTTCTTTTCATTGTTTGACAGCAATTGATGTTTATAACTTCCTTTGCAAATCCGTAATTGCATTTAATCATATATGTTGTATTTTAGAATTAATTATACTCACTTTCTTAGGTTTGTACTTATCAATCCATATTTTGCCCATTCTTTAACAAAATGCAAAAAAGATAAAACAGCAAATTTTTCAATAGGTTAAAATTTGATCAAAAAATTTTTGACAAAAAAATTACTTGTGAAAAAGAACATCAAAATAAAAGGTATTTTTCCGTTTTGGGGCCAAAGATTAAAAAAAAAAATTTTAATCAACAGCGGGCGCGTAGAATTGCTAAAGCTACGCGCCAAAATTATTTCGGAGGCATAAATGCCATAATTTAAGTTAATATCTCTTCGAATGGATCTGCAATTCTACTAGCTCGCTGTTGATTTAAAAAAATTGAAACTTTGGCCCCAAAACGGAAAAGCACCAAATAAAAAATCGACTTTTCAATTAAATTTAAAAAGACGAAAGTCCATCTGTGATCTCAGCATTTTTGTCCCAATTTCACCATTTAATTTAAATAAGTTACTTGAACAATTACCCCCTTATTTTTGGAAGTTTTCGGTTTTCGCATCTAAAAATCCCAACCCTATTTATATTTATGTATAAGAGCATGCAAATATTATGTCATAGCAAATATTTAAACTCAATTTATTTAAATAAGTCACTGAATATTATATTTTTCACTTTAATAATCTTTTTTTCTATTAACAAAGACAAAAAAAATTGTTTTGACAATATTTTTGTTTTCGATTAATTATTTTTGTGTGAAAGTTCGTCCTTTATTTATCAGTTTATCATTACGATTTATTTTACAGGCACACCTTAGTCTTGCAACATTTAAAACAGAAGTGTTATTTATTTTGATTAAAATTATTTTATTTATTTAATATTTTTTAAACCCCAATAATAAAAAATATATCATTTTTTATTGATTGAATTTAAATCTCCAAAATAAATTGTTTATACATAATTATTAAATTGCATTTAAATTTCAAATAAAAATATTTATTTACAATTTTTCCTATTCACTATTAGTGCTACTACAATTTCATTTAAACATATGATCGACCGACTCTTTCCATCTGAAAATTTTTTAGTCTTGCAACATTTAAAACAGTAGCGCATTATTTTATTTGATTAAAAATTATTATTTTTCATATATTTAATGTTTTTAAATCCCAAGAATGCCAAATTAAATCATTTTTACATTTTTAAGATTGAAGAATCTTTTAAAATTTATTATGATCCTCCAAAATAAATTACTTTTAATTTTAAATTCCTTTTTAACTTTGAAGAATCCTTAAAATTGTATTTAATCCCTACAAAATAAAATTATTTTTATTATTTAATTGCACTTAAATTGTAAAATATTTATTTATATTTTTTTTCTTCTTCTCCACTTTTAGTGTTACAATTTCATTTAAACATATGATCGACCGACTCTTTCCATCTGAAAATTTGTGCAAATACAAAGTTTAAGTAGGGACTCCCGTCCTCCAATTTTATTGGCTGTTTTCCAATTCATTCTCGTTTCTTTGCTTCCTTTTCGTAAACAATTTCTGTGCCTCAATTGAAAATCCCCCGAGAGAATGCAATTCATTCAAACCCAAAAACAGGGACAAACGGCGGACAAACAAAAATTTCCTAAATCAAATAATTTTGTATATTTTTATCATTTATTAAATATTTCAAAATAAATTTCTAATTAATTTTTTTTCATATTTTTCCTAAAATTAATCATTCAACAGAGAATTTATGTTCTTTTTTTGTTCTATATTGATTATTTTTCCATTGAAGATTTTTCGCCCTTTTTGGTTTTTCTTAATTTTTCTCGACTCTCCATTTTACTTCCTTTTTTTTGGCATCGGGGGCAGAATTGGCATTTTTAAATTTGCCGTTGCCATCGGCAAAATTCTCGTAAACAACAACAGAAGAGTATGGTTTCGAGCTTACGCATAAACACCTCATAAATTCTCTTCTCGTCTTTGCGTTTGCATTCATTTTATAACAATTCTTAGTCAGCATTAAAAACAGTAAATTAAAAAAAATAATAATTAAATCTCAAACTTTTCATAGTCTCGAATTTTATAACTAACAAATTTATTTGTTCTTTAGATAAAAAACAAATAAATTCTGAATTTATTTATTTCCTTCGAAATGTCCGAAAATGAAATCAAAGTAAAAAGAAAAAAATCTTTTTTAATAAAAAATATTTTCAGCTCATCAAAGTGGATGTTCCACCGCACTGTCACTTCAACATTTATGTGCAAGAACCGAGCCCAAATTGGGAGGGGAAAACCGTAAGAAAATTAACATTTAAAAAGCTATTAAATATTTAAATTATTTAAATTATTCAAATAAATCAAACATTGCCTAATTTAAATAACAAATGCAGGAATATTTATTCCCATGTGGGACAAATGGGAACTTTTTTTTTGTAAGTTAATTTAGGAAAAAATGTATTTGAATTATCCTCCCCTAGTCCAAAACGAAAAATGGGAAAAAAAGAAAAAACAAAATTTGAAAATTGGTTTCGTCCAAAATTACACAAAATTTCTCAAGCGGCGTCGCTGAAGCTCAGCATTCTAAGATTTTTCTCTTTTTTTTTTTACAAATTCGAAGATTTGTTGGTTTATTCATAACATTTCACACACCAAAAGAAAACATTTTACTTTTCTTCTTAAAAATTTTAGTGTACCTACCTAAATTGAATAGCAAAAAATGGCATTGTGTCGTGCCACTTATTTGTTAGCTCCGATAAATATTGGTGGTTTCAGCCTAAAAATTAATTAAAATTTAGGTTTTCCTCTCTGTCCATGACGTTGGCTCCACGCCCCAAGCATTCATCGAATTTGTGAACAGTCCAGCGATGAGCAGTGTCCAACAGCACTCCGTGTTCCTTCACGTTTGTGTGCCGGGCCAAAACGACGGGGAGAGCCCATCAACAGCAGAAGTGATTCATCGTCGGTTTTAGCGTTAGGGAACTTCATTGTTTTCGAATAATAATTATTTTTACGATGAATAATTATTATTACAATATCGAAAGTTTGAGCAAAAATTAGTTTTTTCAAACAAATAATAATCTTGCTAGAATAATTTTTAAGGTTTACTTAATAAATTAAAACAAATATGAAACTTTACCCTTAGGATTAAAGCAAAATTATTTTATTTGGCTTATTATTAGCAATCTGTTTTATTTTTTAAGTGTGAAAAAAATTATTTTATGAAATTTATTGTTTTGTCAATTTTTTGCAGTTTTCCTTCAATGGATCAAATGGGCGAAAGTTTGGTGCACGTCCTGAACACGATGGATGTACGAAATTGCATTGGCATTGGTGAGGGTGCTGGCGCCGACATTCTTTGCCGTTTCGCAGTGAGAAAAAAAAATTCAAATTGTTTAAATTTTAAATATTTTAATTGATTTAAAAAGATGGCTTGGCCAAATCGCGTCCTGGGATTAATTCTCATCCATTGCTTGGCAACACCGCATGGCATCATTGAAAGTTTCAAGGAAATGGTAAGCCATTTAAATATTGCCAAAGGGATTCGGGAATAAATAGCCAAGAAAAGCACGGTTAAGAATGGGGGGAGGGAATAATGATTTAAAATTTTCTTTTTAATATTTATTTAAAAAATTATTACATATTTATATTAGAACGCACAAATTATTTAGTTTGTTTTTTTAATTAAAATTTTTTAAAAATTCTTTTTTTTTATTTCATATTTTCCTAAGCGATGATTATTTGTTCTGTGATTTCGGGCTCCCCTATAAATAAATTTAAAAAAAATTTTTTTTTTTGAAATTTTTATTTAATTTTAATGTTTAATTTTTTTTAAATATTAATATATTTGACTATAAACAATATTAATTTTTTATTTATATTTTTAATACATTATGTTCGTGATATTTTTTATGTCAGCTTTTTTGAAGCTCAATATTTTGAACCAATCTTTAGGTATTTTCATATATCTGGGATAATCCCCGCCCTCCCCGGGGTTCATTCCCTATCTTCAACGAAAAGTTTTTGAATTTTTGCGAAATTAAGCTTCTTAATTTGCGCTTGGAGGATGGGAACATGAACAGCGCCGCGTGGGACTATCTTTTCCTGCACAAATTTGGAATGGTAAAAAATTAATTTTATGTATTTTTATGTTTTAAAATTTTTTAGCATGAAAAAATGATGAAGGAGGCATTCATCGCCGAGCTGAGTTCAGTGATAAACACACACAATTTAAGCCGTTTCCTTTACGCTTACAATCGACGGACGAACATATGCGAAATAATTGGCAAAAAATTCGCAAAGTGTCCAATATTTGAAACGAAATAATTATTAATTAATTGATTTTGAAATCGAATTTTAAGTACCGACGTGCTCCTTATTACCGGGTCGCGCGCGCCGCACAACGAAGTCCGTGCCAAAATCATTTAATAAATTGAACATTTAATTTAATTTTTAAATAGGATGTTCGACATATGTTCGAAAATATGCGCCGTGATAAGAGCACGTTGCTTGTCATCGACGAAGTCATAGACGTCCTTGTTGAAGCTGTTGGTTTTTGTGAAATTATTGTCAAATTATTCAAATTTTGTTTTTTAATTGTGTGTTTAATAGCTGTTAAGTTTGTAAATATGAATTTGATAATTAGCCAAACTCCTAATTAGGCATATTAACTGCATGGATTTAGCTCAGTCGTGTTGCGCGCTCGCTGATCCTTTTCTGTAAGGGCTTCGGCGAATTGAGCGGCGTAGAAACACCGGGCATTGGCCGTTTGCGATCGGCGAGCATGTGGGTATTAGACTCGGTTAAATGATAGTCTTGAAAAAATGATAGGGCCGACAAGCACTGCCCGAAAATTTTTTTTTTTTTTTGAAAAGAGCTAACAACTTTTTGGGCTACAAATTTCAAAGTGTTTTCTTTTTCACTAATATATAAATGCGATGACAAATAAATTTAAGTTTTTAAATTCATAAACAAATCGCCTAAATTTAATAAGAAAGTTTAAAATGAACAAATTTCAGGAGCATGGAAGAAGCTGATCGACCAACGCGCAAATTTTCATCGCCACCCAAAGAAACGATCGCTGAAGACGGTAACCTACAGAAAAAAGATACCGTAAAAATTGCTCGGCTGACACTGAAAAAGGCAACCGCAGTCTAAAAGAAAATGCAGAAGAAAATGAGCTTATTATAAGACAATTATTTATGCATTTATTTGTTGGTCTCTTGGACCTATTGATATTTGGTATAATATCTATTCCAAAAAATAACGGTTTTTGGTGATTTTTATTGTAAAAAATGAAAATTAAGCAAAAAAAAAATTAATTGCTCGGCACTGAGAATGAAAATCCCCGAATTAAAAAGATTTATTTATTTATTTTTGCAACAAAACTGGGCAAATCAAACCAAAATGATATTCTTGAGAAATGTAAAGGAATTGCTGAGATTTCGTCCCGATAGTGAAAATGGCGATGATTTTTTGGCAATTGAGTCTCAAAAGGAAATTAAATCCCAAACACATTAAGCATCTTCAAATAAAGCCGTACTTCCTAGCAAACCGCTAATTGCTGATAAAATAAGATATAAAATTATAATTTAAAATTTCCATTATTACTAATTTTTTGCCATATAAAATCGATAAAAAATTACATATATCTTAAAGATATAATAATTTTTTTTTGTTAATTTGAAATTATGACGTATGTATGATATCAATAAAAATCAATCCAATATTCATCATATGCATAAAATTTTATAGCAAACGAAATTCATTTCATTTATTCATTAATTCCATCAATTTTATTTCATTTTCATTTTTTCTTGGCTAATTTTATACAAGAAATTATTGCGAGTAAAATAATATGCTTATTAATTTAGGCTTTAATCATTTTCAGCCTAATACATATTACACAATCCTGACTTTTCATATGACTACTTTTCCCACAACCATCGCCTTCCTCACAATTTTCCTAACGCATTTATCGCTATTTTATGATGCGAGGGTAAATTAAATTGATACTTCCGATAAACAACCGCAAAATTTGGTGGAATTGGACTTGGAAGAAGTGCGCAAGTTGCAGCAATTCATCGGACAAAATGCCATCAATCACATTGTTGTTGAGGATGGCATTTTTGCCGGAATGTTCTCCTGTCAACAGAACATCGAATTCCGATTAGAAGACGAGGCCATTATGGGTGATGGCAAAATGCATCGAATGCTGTTCTCATTCGGAGCAATATTAAGTGCCGAAATTGGTGGACCAGAAAAAACGCCATATGTAATTATACAAACCTATTTATAAATTTAAAATTAATAGAGAATATTGCGAATTTGGGGTTCCTACAAAAGGTAACTCGTATTTTGCAAAATAAAGCCTAAGCTGAAGCCGAAGCCTAGGCCAAGCAAGCCTAAGTCTAAGCCTAAGTCTAAAGCCTAGGCCAAACCTAATCTTTGTGGGCGTTAACTGGGCGCCAGCCCGGTTTTTGGAGCATAACTTTTTTCATAGTTTTGCCGAAGTGAATGAATTTAATAGCATTCGACAGCCATAGGTGTGTGTGCTCTATTAGCCTGCTAAATTCGAAAAATTTCGTTAAGTTTCAAAAAAGTTATGGCCACAAAACATAGACAAACTGGGTTTTCCGAAAATTTTTGGTCAAAACTTTTCTGAAACATAACGAAATTTTTCGAAATTTGGCATGCTAATAGAGAACACCTAAGACTATCGAATCCTATTAAATTCATTCACTTTGGACAACTAGGAAAAGAGTCCAATTACTGGAATGGCGCCAATTATTTTTTAATTTGCGCGATAAAAATTAATTTCAGAGAAATTTGTGCTTCTTAAAGCATTGAGCAGCGAAGAAATGTCATCATTAGATATTCTGAAATTGGCTGATTTCATTCATAAGAAAAGAAACCCATTTAATGAAAAATCGTTGCAAAAGAAAGGCTTAACAATTCAAACATTTGCTCAACACCCAGCAAAACATCGTCGAATTGCTGCCCATTTGCTGTTGCATTTGCTAAATTTGGGGCCCAATGAATTGGAACAAAATAAAAATCAAAGAAATTTTGAGGCATATGAAATTCCGAACCGTGTGGAATGTGCTTTGATGAAATTTGGCCAAAATTTATTGGAAAAAGTTGATAATGAGCTGAATGGAAGTTTCAGAAAAGAATATTTTGCTCAACTTAATTCAAATGATCAAAATGAAACATTTGAAAATTTAAAAAAAATTTATGAACGTGAAGCGGAGCAAAAGTGCCGAAAAACCCAAAGGAATGAAAAAAGTGCGGAAAGCAGTGAAAGTGGGACGAAAAATGCAAATGTTTATGCCCATTATGAAATGGCTATTTGAATTAATTGGAACATTTGGAAAGGTATAAATGTAATTTATATATATTTTTTTGAATTTGAAGCAGAATAAATAAAACAAAAAATAACTGGAAATTGATATGAGGGGATGGGGAGGGATGAGATTAGAATGGAATTGAATTGAAATTAATTTTAATAAAGTTTAGAATAAATTGCTACAATTCCGAATAGGGTTTAGTCATGAGCTTTCAAGGATGATAAATGATATTCCATAGTTTCTATCAATTTATTTTTTAATAGAGAAACGTGGAAGGTATTCTTAGGGTCGGGTTTGGGTTCGGTAGTGAATTTTTTTTAATAGATTTAGGACCAAGGGAAATTTATTGAGATTTATTTTAAATGATGAATTTAAGATTCTTACTCATAAATATAACTCAATATTTATCGTTTTTGTGTTTTTACCGTTCACAAAATACACCTTCTTAAAATTATATTCAGAAGTCATGAATCAAGTGAATTATGTCATTAAAAAATTTAATTGAAAGAAACAATTGAAGGGATTTTTTGATGGAAAAAACAAAAAGGACTTAAATAATTAGCGCCAAATTCAAAGAAGCCGAAAATTGGAAGGTAAAAGTAAATAGGGGTGCTTTAAAGACTGAAGAAATCCGCAATATTTGACATTGCTAATTAACAATTGTGAAAGTGAAATAGAAATTTATGAAATTAGTGAATTGCCTTACGAAAAAGACATAGTAATAAAAGGAGAATTTTCTGAGAAATTTTTCCAAGTTGTGAAAATAATTGGGCGTAGTGATCGCAGGTGGTTTTTTACATTTAACACCGCAAATGAATTTCTCGAAAAATTGTTCAATTGGTCAACAATAAAAATATTTAAAAATGGCAAAAGCCTACAACAATCATTTAAATGCCGAGCAAAAGAAGAATTAATGGAAAATGTCAATTTTGAAAAGGCAATTAGTGAAATATTAAGCAGAGAAAAAGCCGGTGAAATAAAGCAACTAATTGATCCAATTGAAGAGAAAAGTTATGCTAAATTAGTAACGATTAAAAATGTTGAAATTCGCAAGAAAATGAAGCAAAAATGAAAAGGGAAATTGATACTCTTTTGCTCAATTTGCTTTTTTCTTTTGCTGTACGATTTGAGGCATTTGTTAATGGCAAAAGCGTAGAAGGAACAGTTGTGGAAGAAATTGAGGAAAAGCCAAAAGACAGAATTCGGACATTTTTGGCTGTTTTAAAATGCTTTCCAATGGCCGAATGGAAAAACGAATTTAGGTAAGACAAATTGTGTAAGAAAGTAATAATCGTTTAATAAAAAATGAATTAATAAAAAAAGATTTAAATTAGATTTGTTTTAAATTTGATTTAATATTACTCAAAAGAAATTTGTGGGTTATTAAGGCAAAATACACTATTGGACCAAAGCACAAATGCCGATTTTTCGTCTTTACAGAGTCACAAAAAAGAAATAAAAAATGTGATTTCGAATTTCAGCCGTTATGAATTGGCAATGAATTTTAAATTCAATGCATGGAAAGGTATTCCAATGAATGAATTAAGACATATTTTATAATTTTTTTTTAAGATATCCATGACAGATTGGAAGATTTTTTAATTGATTGGAATGGAATTTTTTTTTATAAGATAAAGGTGGAAAAAATAAAGGAATTTATTAAAAAAGTTGAGGAATTAATTCCGGAAATAGAGGCATTAAATGATCACTTTGATTCACAATTTGTTGATCATTTTAAAGAATTGGGCATAAAATCGAAAGGAAAAAAATTGGAAAAGGAAAAAGGAAAACGAAAACTTAGTGAAATTGACAAATTGGAAGATGAAAATGAGCAAAAAAGAAAACAAATTGGAAAATTAAAGAAGGAAATGAAAAAGAAAGTGGGAAAATTTGATTTAAAATTTGTGAACGAATTAAAAGAAATGGTCAAAACAATTGACGAAAACGATGGACAAAAATTGGAAAAAGTGAAGGAATTGGTGAAAAAAAATTCTGGAAATGTTTGAGGAAAAGAAAAAAGCATATGGTGAGAAAATGGCGGAAGAAAACGAATGAGGACAAAAAGCCAACAAATTCCGATTGAAGGGCATTTTTGCGGATAGCTTTATTGGCATTTAGACTAATTTTTGGGACTATTTTTTTTGAGTGATTCGTAGGGCGAATTCTAATTTTTTTTCGATTTTCTGGGCCAAGGAAATTTGATTTTATGATTGAATTTTTGAACGCCAACATTTTAAGGATTTTAATTTTTAAAAATTATAGAAATATGTTCTATCAGTAGAAAAGAATCTGGAAGATTATTAATTATATAAAAAATGGTTCCATAGGGATTTGGCATTTTATTTTATTAAATTTATTTATTTTTGAATTTTATTTCAATTCTCTTCTTCTGCTATTAGCCTTTTTAAGCCGAGATGTATTGTCCTTTATATGTAAAAATTTGTTTTTTACTTTTCGAATCACCGAAAGTCTGACCCCGAGAAATTAATTTTATCAATTGTGTCGCTTTTTGTTTTTTCATTTAACACATTTGGCTTTTATTCTTCCTGTGGTCCATTTTATTCCATAAGATAAACTTTTCTATTCTCTTTTTTGACTGATTGCTTCAGCAAAAATAAGTTATCCAATAAGATTTTTTTTAACATTTCTTAGATTTTCCCATTCCTTAGCATTCTCCTTGTCTTTTTCCTTTTTTTGGCATTTTCTTATTGCAGGTCATTTCTTCTTAACCTTATAATCGGAATTAAATCCCTTCTTTTATAAGAAAATATTTTTAAATCTGAAGGACTGGCAGAAATCATTATTTTAATAATTGGTTATCTTCGAAAAAGATATTTTGGCTGGGTCCGGCCTTCTTCCATTCTTATTAATGATGAAGCCAAGGTACTTAATTTCCCTTTTGAAGAAGGAGCACTTCTCTGGCTTAATTCGGAACCCAAATGAGCATTTCGGCTCCAATTTATTTTTGGAACTCAATATAATTTGAATTTTGCTAACTCTGTTAAAACTTTGTCCTATTAAATATAAAAATTGTTTAATTTGGTTGCTTAAAATTGGCGGCGCCAAACATATCCCTTCCCTCCAAAAACCACGAAAGTTGGTCAGTTTTTTTGTAAAATTTATATAAAAATCAACTTGTTTTTCAGAAAATTGACGGGCAATGCCAAAATATGATATGAGCGAATCGAAAAGACCGTTCGGAAGAATAGCCTTTTTTGATGGTTCTGTTTTGAATTTGAAAAGTTGTACCTAGCAACGAAGTCCTTTTGCGCGAAGCGCTAATTCAACAGAAAACATCAATTTACCTCGAGTATATTGTCGATAAAATCCTCGTCAATTCCCACCAGGGCTGCACACAACCGGATTTGCAATTACGGAAACCCGTATCCATAATTGCGGCGATTTTCTCAGTTACGGAAATCCGTAATTACTGGGGTCCAAAAACCCCTTAATTTCCCGTAATCCGCAATCCGTAATTTTCAAAAATCAATTTTTTGTCAGAATTTTTGAAATTTTTTTAATTAGTTAATTAATAAAAATCAAAAAACAGATTTCGGGATGTCTTTTCTTTATTTTTTATTTCAATTTTATAAAGAAATTATAATTTTGTGTCTGAAAAAATTCATTCTTTTTGAATTTTTCTAAATAACGCGAAATACGGGTAGTCAACCCTTTAAATAGAAAATAGAAAAGCTGCTGATTTTCTCTTCTGCTGCTCTTCAGCTGCGCATAAGTAAAGCTTATTATACATTTATATCTATACATTTTTGCCATGCTTTTGGTCGCGTGGCAGAAACACATAAAACTCCAAAAAAAGAATTTTAGAAATTATGAACGAAAAAAGTGAGAAAAAGTACAACATATAAACCTAATTTTTTTGGCATTTTGTGCCTTATTGCATGCTTTTCTAAGAATTTATTGTTAAAAACGCATAATTTTTATTAAAACATTCACATATGTATTTTGGTAATATTTCGACATTTTTTGTAAGTATTTATGCACATATTTTATGAATTTCTTAAATAAAATTTTACATTTCTACTTAGAATACTAATTAAGAATAAATGACAAAATCAATTTTTTTTCATTCAATAAAATAATAATTTAATGTTTTTGCTTTAATTGGTCAGCAAAATGCTTCGTCCGGCACTGTCACAATGTAAGTGCGCCCGTCTCTGACCAGTCGACTGTTTTTTATGTTCAGCTGACATGACGCAAATTTTTTACTGATTTCCACAATGCTCAATCCATGTTCTTTGGCCTTCTCTTCGCTAGAAATAAAAAAAAATTGTTGACAATTAAGCATAATTAACCAAATCACTATAAATTAAGGTCTTAGATTTTATTTAAAAAAAACACAATTATAAAAAAGTTTTCCAAAATCTTGAGATTTCGTACTTAAGCCTCCAACTTCATAAGCATATTTTGTGACAGATTTCAGCTTGGTAGTAAATAATGAAGTTATTATACATGGAGGGTAAAAGTTCGGAGATTTAGTTCAGATACATTTTTTTAATAGTTTACCCATTGTAAAATTCAGTTTCTTTGACCAGGATTCCTGTTAAATCAGCACTTATCCCATCCTATTAGTCCTGTCCTGGTGCGTCTCGGAAATAATGGCAAAATCCCAGCCCTACTTGTTTCGGTCCAAGTGTTTTAGGATAATTAACAATTTGCCGTTTATCCATGGTAATTAGTTAGTAATTACTCAACCGGACCAATTCATTAAAATAATTAAATTTATTAATTTTATAGAATATTTATGCATCCACCTGCACCTGAATTCCAACATTCCCAGCAGATTTGTTGTCACTTCTCCAATGGTTCTGTCCGCCGTTGTTTCCACCAAAAATTCTTTACTGTATTCGCCCCGGCGACAGCACTTGGCATGGTAACACAATGTTGTGACTTTGACGAGAATTTCTATCTTAATCTCCAGGAAAATATTTAAAAAATGGAATAAATCTAGAAAATAATTATTATTTTAATTTTTAGTCAAATTTTTTACCCCTTCCCAATTTGTCAAAAATATATCTATCTCGACTCGAAAAGTCTCGGCTTTAGAGACCTCGAAAAATTTTCAGTTTCAAATATTTTTTCATAATTTATCAAATTAAATTTTAGTCAAAACTCGAAAAAATATATAGCATTAACGAATTGTTTAATTTATAGATTCAAAGAAATCTTTAATTTTATCCCCAATTTATTTGAAAACATTTTGGAAATAATTGTATTTTTTTATACCCTTGTAAAAGGAAGCGATGACTGTGATGGCAAAAATAATGGGAAATCTGCTGGCGGAGGATCAGTTTCAGTCACATCCAAAAGCATCAGCTCACAGTGCAACATTTCAGTGCATGGCACCATAACGAAAAGTGGCAAAACGGTGAACAAAAGCCAAACAAAATTCATTCTTCAAAAATTAAAAAGAACGGAACGTCATTAAAGGATTAAGAAAAAAAAAATTCAAAATACTAATTGAACTTGAAAATTATACGAAAAGTTAATGCTAAGTTCAGTATTTAGGGGTAAATATATTTTCACAACCTACATATAACATCAATTTCGTACAAATGCCAGTAAGCATCATTCTTTTAGGTGGATTTTCTTTTGTTAATTTTTCCAAAAATCTAAGCATTTTTGTTTAAATTTATTACTAAAGGCCGAGAGATTATTTGCTAAAACACTTGAATTACTAAATTAACAATTAAATAAAAAAATTTCAAAGTAAATTGTTCACTTTTTGAAATATGCAATGATATGAAAAGGTTACCGATTGGGTTAAAAATGCTCCGATTGTCAGCTTCTTCGGTTCCCGGACATCATTCTCCAATTTCCAACCAGTCCAAAAAATGTCCGTTCATTATTCCATCTGATTATAATAAATAAGCATTTGCCGCGCCTGCAGAAAAAAAGGTGTGCTCTGCACATCCCATTCCAATAATAATATGCTAATTAATGATAATTATTGTTTTGCTCAGTTTATTATCGTTGAGCCAATCTCCGACATAAAACACTTTGGAATTTAATCAATTAAAAATGCTATTAAAAAAATTGGGTAAAACTTTAATTGGCGTAGCCAGTGGTGGTGATCAGATATCGAAAACTTACCGAGACTCGAGAACGGAATTTAATCTTGCGATTAAAAAAAATTAAATTTTTGTAATTATAAAGCAATTTATGTAGAAATTTTTGTTTATTTCAAGAAGCAAACACTAAAATTAGAGTCCTTGGGATTTATGTGCCATGCTCTTTGGACGCAAAAAATTGCGTAATCAGTTGAGACCAGGCCAGTCATTCATTAAAGCTAAGCCGGGAATGGTATTTAGGTTTTTTTGGTTAAGACTGGCTTTTCCTTAGACGGGACGTTATGTGATCGTATTTAACAGTGTCTGATCAGACAGATTAGTCCAAATCCCGGCATTGTCACCCCAAGACCTAGATTTGGTTTTACGTGAAACTGCTTAATATGAAATATCGACGAATTCTGCTGTTCACATGAAAAATGCAGTCTTCTTTCTGCTACACAGTAGGACTGACTTGTTACTCCTATTGTACGGTGCGAGTTCCTTGCTTTTTCCGCTGCTGTTCACCCTGTACAATCACTTTTGCCTTACCGTTTTGTGTTACGGTACTTTTTGCCATGGAAATCTGTTTTTTGTTCACTTGAATGTTCGAATTCCCTCTTTGTTGTATGGTATGATTGTCGTTTGTCGATTCTACCGTATTCAGCGGGCTGACATCGCTTTTGTTAAAGTCATTCGCTTTTCGAATTCTATATTTTCCAGTCTTGTTCTGGCTGGTAGTGTAATCCTACTAGGAGTTTATTGTTGTTAATAATTTTTATATTTTAATTTAAAAAATATGTTACCACAAAATTTTTTGTCTCATTTTCGTTGTCAGTGTTGTCAATTTGCTTAATTTTTTAATCAGTTTTGATTATAAATTTTAAATGATACAATGATATTATTTATTACAGAATTGATTTTGATTTGTATGCCGTCACGACGTTCGCTGATTTTAATCTCTTTGGTTATAGGGACCGTAATATTTACAGTACCACCGGTCAGCGTCTTTTTGTAGACAACAAAATCTTGCTGGAGGATAAAGTTTTGGCTGCTAACGCCGGATGCCTTTGAGATGCGTAAAGTGAATTCAAATGGTTGCTTTTCCATGTGTGAAATGATCTCAAACTTTTTACAGTATTCCTCCTCAAAGTCGTACTCTAATTTGTCGGTTCGTTTAAACTGTTCAATGGTCATTCGCTCGAGCTTTAACTAAATTTAAAAATGAAAATTTTCAAATTAATGATTTTGGATGAAAATAGAGGCATTCTGACAAAATAAAAACTCAACACGGAACATTATAAAAAAAAATCGCGGCAATTAAAAGAATTAAAATACACAAAAATAATTTTTCGGATTTTAATTTTTGAAAAATGATTTACAATTTAATTTTCCTACATTTCAAGGTTTTAATATGCATAGTTAACACTTTCGTTTTCAAATATAAAGTTATGCCAAGAAATAAGAAGGGGTCTTACCAGTTTCTCTTCTCTTTGATTTAAAAAACCTGTGGCAAAAATTTTAACAATTTCGATGAACAATTCATTGTTGGCACATTGTGTTAAATTTTCCTCAGCTTTTGCGGGCATTGAAATTGTAAAATTGAATTTGTTTTGAGCAACTGTACCGAGTTGCGTTTGTTTTCCATTCAATTGTTTATCTGTGCCTTTATATTTGTAATTTAAAAATATAATAATTTAAGGACAACTTTAAGGTACGCAACGCGGAATTCCGACTTTCGACTTTTTGAACTCGAATACTTATGTATATGTTGTACGACAAAGAAGCAAAAAATTACCGAAAATATATAAATTTTAAATAAACGATTTATAAAGTTTGCTATAAATCAAAGTGTAAAAAGCCTTACTCTCGAAGACCGAGTCCGAAACCCCGTGAGAAAGACAGCAAAAAAAAAACTCTAGAGGGACTCGAGACCGAGACGCTCGGAAAGCGCTAGTATATAAACCGTGACCGGAAAATCGGTCAGTAGAAAATGCGTCAGTGATGCAAATATTTTAAAATAAAATTCTATGCCATTAGTATTGTAATATAGAAGTAAACTTCTATAAGAAAATCATTCTCAATTGCGAACCCCGGACCCAAACTCGAACAAAAAATCGAAAGTCAAAATTTTCGAAATTAGTGTTTTTCTTCAAATCGGTTTAAATACACAGAAACAAACTGAAATACATCAATCCTGCAATAGGAGATCATTTATGCCGTTTTTGAACAAAAAATGCTTAATTCGAAAATTTAGACTTGCAACTTTTTGTTCGAATTCGCGTCCGGGGTTCAGAATTGGCCGAAATGCATACCAGATTCGTGGTAAGTGCCCCCGAAAACGCAAGGAACTTGTTTTTATGACAATAAAATTTTCACTGACGCATTTTCTACTGACGCATTTTCCACTGACGCATTTTCCACTGACGCATTTTCCGGGCGCCTTATAAACAACTTGGCCTGCCTTTTTCAAATTTTCAGCAATTTTCTCTGAATTAAATCAAAAATTTTAAAATTCAAATGGGGTATTTCTTCGGAAAGGGGAGGGCTAATAACAGCCAAATATTCCTGTTACTTACTTTTCAAAAAAAAATTATTTAGGGGGTGCGACATTTGGCATCCCTTGTTTTCCTGGTAACGGGACTGATTAATTCCATTTTTACCATTTTCGAGGAATTGCCCTTCGTTCACATTCTGCTCTGAATTTTTCGTTCCACACAGAGTATGTTCGGCAATTAACTTCTGTTGGTGAAGTGAAGATGGCACTTCAACAGCTGCTCCACTATTACTGTTTTGATTACAGCAAATTTTTATACGGTAATTGTAGTCGTTGGATATGGGAGGCGGATAAATGGACAAATTTATTTCCCTTTTAGCAGCGCAGACGGTGACTATGCTAATTGCAAGCAAAAAGCCAAAGAGCAAAAGCTGGCAGAACATTTCTAAATGTTGCGCTTTGAAATTATTTCGCTTTAATTTTAACTTATTTTATTTTTTAAAACGTTAAAAATATTATAAAAAATTTAAAAAAGTAAAATGTAAATTAAAAATAATATAAATATAACATTATTAAATAATGAAAATTTATTTCCCTTCACATTATATGCATATGCATAAAAAGATATTCAGCGATAATGTAAGTGTAAATCACATGAAATAGGGCAATACATATAGATGAATGAATACGAATATGCGGGCGAGCATTTTTACAAATGAATTTTATGTGCATTGATTTTGCATTTTTCTCAGAATATACAACATAAATTTATTCCGAATCATATTACGATTAGGGATGGGATTTATATATATTTTTAAAATACATATTCTTGCTGAGAAATGCACGAAAAAGACCTTTGTAGCGCGAAATTCTTATCCAATATCCATTAATATAAAAAATATTTGACTCTTTTTTATTTAGTAAATATTTTGGCATTTTTCATAAATACAAATCCTATCCATAATTATATATTCATAAAACTATTAATGTTTCTATATTTTATAGTTCGATTTGTCCGTAACCCATGTCCGCCATCGTCGCTGACGATACACAACCCAAACATCGACCAAATAAACAGCCGAGCAGAGAATGAGCGCGGCGAAAATTGTGCCGATGAGCAACGGATCCGTCGACGGCACGACATGCCATTGGAGAAGCAATGTTTCATCACTGTCCATATGTAGAAAATTCCGATGGGAAATATGTGCAAGAATTGTCACATTTGCACAAAGCATTAATCCAGCAGAAAGGAGCGCATAAGTTAATGACTCCTTAATTGATATGAAGAGATTTATGGCTAAACAAATGGAATCTTTAAAACTAAATTTGTCATTAGACCGGGAATTTTGGGCTAAACCAGAACCAGAAAAGCCATGAATTTTCAAAAAAATTTTTTTAAAATTTATTTGTTGTTCGAGTGAAAAATAAATAAATAAAAAATATTTTGTCTTTAATTTAAGAAAAAAAAACAGAACAAAAGTGCAGAACTCGTAAGTTCGGTATTTTGATGAATAAAAATTGTATAAATTGAAATTGAAATTGTCTTTTGTTAACAGATTTCACCAAAATTGTAACTTTTATGAATTTTGGGTCAAATTTTGAAATTTTTAAGGGGACATTTGTGGTCCAGCGATAATGATCACGATAGGCGCCGTTTTTCTCACCAAACAGAAAAACAGGAGAAAAGAAAAGAAAATAAAACTTAAAAAATTATAAAAAAAAATAATTTTGATAATTTTGAATTTATTATAATGAAGAATAAATAACTACCATAATAAACCATTGTTTTTGAGTTGCCCATCGATTCAATGTTCTCAGTTTGATCACAACAAAAGCACAAGAAATTGTCAGAGACGCTGCAGCAACAGCAATTGAAAGCCCAACTTCGCCGTAAAATCCATTGTTGAAAAGAGAAACCAAAATAATAAAAAGGCAAATGCACTGGCAAAACAAAAAAAATAATTATTTTTTTTTAAAGTTAGATTTGTAATTAAATTGAAAAAAAATATTTCAATGAAATGAATAAATAATTTTATATATTTTCATAGCGCCTAGGATAAATTTTCTTTGGATTATTTTAATGAACTATATAATTAAGCAAATAATTAGATAGCGGATGGACGAGAAAATCAAAAAATATGGCAAAAAATAAGTAAGAATAAAGCACATTCTAAAAGCATAAAACCAAGCAAAAACGCTATTTACTTGATTTTTAGGCCCATCTAAATGTACAAAAAATTTGAAACCCGTAAAACCCGCGCTCTAACGATAAAAAAAAAAATTCAAAAAAGGTTAATCAAAATTAACGTCCTAAGAAATTGATGAGGTCGAAGGAATTTCCCGACTAATTTTGACCAATTAAGTTAAATTAGAACCTTTTTTAAGTCAGCAATAACTGTGGAATATTTTTAACTTTGTTGGCTGGGTAAAAATAAAAAAATTTTTAAATTAAAATTTAATTCAACAAAATTTCATACAATTTCCGCAATTTTGGCAAGCCATTGACCACTTTTTAAGAATTCTTCGTCATAATAAGCAGCTGAACAGCAGAATAGATTTGTCCTACACTGCTTGCATTTTATGCTTTTCCTAATGGAAGTGTTGAAGTCGTGCACAAATTGGCGCTCGGAGCCCAAATACCTACAAAAAAAAACGAAAAACAAAAATTAAAAACATTAAATTACCATTCCGAATGAAACTGAACAGTGCTTGAAATGGTTTCAAGAACATCATCACTTTTTGTCTTCTGCATATTTTACTGAGTGATTATCATTCGTAAATAATTGGTAAAAACAATTTTTTTCACTGCCATTTAATTGTCTCCATTCGCGCGTACACAAAGTATTAGTGAGAATTTGCACTGTCATTAGCCCTTTTAATCTTTGCACATGAGAAAAAAATAGAAATTTAGCTACTAAAACATTTAACCCTTAAGATTTTTAATTAGTTCGCTTAGATTGGTAAAATTCACAAGAAAAAAAATAATAATTTCATGACCCATTGAAAACTTATTAAAAAAAACAATTAAACCAGAAATGCCGTCGAAATTTTTCTTACAATTACAAGAAGAACACCATTGTTTAAAAATGATTTTTTGAGGTGAAAATTAAGGATAAAGCTTTAACTTTTTAAAAATCCAATGTTGATGCTTTATGACATTGTCGTTTAAGTGTGGGGTTCAAGAATTTACATGTAATATAAATAAATTAAACCAAGTATGTCCAAATGTTTATGTGCGAAGTAAAAAAAAATTCAAACCAAATGTTCAATAAATTATGTATAAAATTAACAAGTTGCAGGAAAAATAATTGAAAATTAACTTAGACCATAAAGAATACTATTCGAATAATTAAATCTTAGAATTTTTGGATTCTTGGACAAGATTTAAAAAATTAAGGCAATTTGGGGTCATCAGCGGCAAGCTTTGAAAATTTCTGCTATTTGTTAAAAAAGCGGAACATATAAATGTGAATTATCTTTTATTTTTTGAATGGCCGATGGGAAATTTTTAAAAAAATAATGCATTTTTGATTTTTTTTTGTTTTTAAAAGTGACAAAATTATATGTTTGATCAAACTCTGCCCTTAATGAATCCTAAATGTTATAGTGAAAAAATTCTTTCCTGACTGTTCTAACACGTTCGCCATCGTTCCGCTTACCTCTCTTTTGCCATGCTCGCCGTAATATTCGGGCCCTGTGTTACTCCGGGGTGAATGCATTGCTCGCCGATCGAACACATTCATTTTTGTCCAAATTACCCGAAGCAATTGAGAGCCCACCTCGTCTTCCGACTTCAGTTTATTTTGTTTTGTGTGTTTTAATAAAGTGAAAGCCTATTTGGTCATTTGGTTGTGAGTGTTCTTCAAGTGCGGTGGACCAAAATAATATTACGTGGCGCTCCTGACGTTTTGGGTAAGCTCACTGCAGGTTTTCTTGAATTTTAAATTTGGTAGGAGACCAAATTTGGCTTTTGTTTTTCGACTATCACACCATGCGCCTGTCTTATAATTAGATAGCTTAATTTTGAAAAAACTAGGACCGAGATTTGCCGATGGTAAAGTTCTGGCAACAAATGTTCAAAAAAGCCTCACTTTCATGAAACTCGACAATGGCTGAGCCAATTTTTCTACGGCACTCATTAAGTCACTCAGAGACTGAGAAGATTGTCTAATTGATTTTGGAATTGAACCAAGACGGTTAAATGAGAATGTTTGTGAGAACGCCACCACTAACGCGGCAAGAAAATTTTGGCGGGGAACAGCAATTGAGAAACAGATTGTTGCCAGCGACAAGGAACACCGGCAACTCAGTGGTGATTGAGATGGATGAAATCGCACAAAACGAGCAAAACGCGATGAACTCACCGCTGGAGAACTCAGCGCCGCGAACCGACATGCGATACACACAGTCGAGACTGGACGATGCCCACCCAGTTTTTGTGCGTCAAATGGCTGTTCACTCACAATTGACAGCTCTGCGCCAATCGGCCAACCACCAACCTCACATGGCAACGAATTCGGCCGAACATCTTGCTCAAAACCCTCAAGCGGAGAACATTCTTTGCATCAACAACCCGCAGCAACAAATTGGAAATTTTCAGCAGAATTTGCCGCGGCAAACGGTTCGTAGAATTGCCAATGTCCGAGAATTGAAGATAAAGTACAAGGTAGAAATATTCACCACATCAAAAATTTCTTTTAAAATAAACGTTGCATATTTTGGCAAATAAATTTTCATTTCTCCATTTCTCTCTTTCTCTCTTCTCTCTTTCTCTCTCTCTCTCCTCTTTAACACGCTCTGTCTCTCTCCCTCTCCTCACTTTCTCCGCTTTCTTTCTTTTTTTCTTTCTTACCAGTTTCCTTTCTCTCTCTCTCTTTCTCCTTTCTCTCTCTCCTCTCTCTCTCTTCCCTCTTTCTCACTTTCGGTCTCTCTCCATCTCTTTCTCCATTTCTCTCTCTCCTCTCTCTCTATCTCTCTCTATTTTATTATAAAATTGAACGCGCATTCAATGTTGCGGTTGCCAACAACCCATTCCGGTATGACAGCGTAAAAAGAGCGATGATAAATCTGCTGGAGGAGACAGATGCTAGGCAAATGTCGGCATTTGAAGAGCTGATGTCTGGTGCATATCGCCGAAATAATGAGAAAATCGACGATTTGGCGGACCGTATTTCTTCGCTGGTCAGAAAAGCCTACCCTGGGCTACTCGAGCATCTTTACGACGATTATTCAATTCGGCACTTCATAAGGGCTCTCCAAAACCCGGAGTTAGCATTAACTCTCGAGTTAGCCCGTCGACCATCCATGATTTTCGACGAATTTGTGGCGTTAGCGGCGAGAGCTGAAGCAACCCAAAAGGCATCGAAGCTCGCAATGCAAAAGTCAAACAATTTCTCAAGGTTCAACAGCCAATTTCAAGTGCCTCAGTACAGCCCACGGCCAATGCAGCAGCATTTTCACCAACAAAATTTTCCACAGGCCAATAACCAGCAACAAAACCGCCCAACTTGTTATAATTACGGAAAATTCGGACATTTTGCCAGGCAATGTTCGGAGCCACAACGAAACCAAGGCACGCAGAATAACAACAGCTCGGCAACAAACTTTGTTCGTCAAAATTTTCCTTGTTGAACAACAGGAAAAACCTCCACAACAGAATCAAAATCTACATTTAAATAAAAATCGATGAGTCCTGCTGATGTGGAAAAACTGTTTGGAAAGGATGGGACCGAAAACGAGACGAAAAATTTGAATAAGGTTTCGATCGGGAGAATAATGGCCTTAAAGGTATCGGTTTGTGGTTTGACGGCAAAAGCTATGTTGCATATTTGAAGCAATTTTTAAATAAAAATTCCAGCTTTTTGTAAAATTAGTTATTTTGTTCAAATAATGGCATTCACAATTCACAGCTTTGACCTTATTTTTCAACATTTCGAATATTCTGACCCATAAAATTTTGGTTTATGAGTCACATTAATGGAAAAGAAAATTCAATTTGCTATAATCCGGTGGTCGGAGTTAGAAATTAGACAAATTAATGACATTTTATGAGTGGGCGTCCCCTTAATTGGTTCTAAAGAACTAATTTTATATATGTATTGGTCGTTATAAAGTATAAAGCACCGTTAATCTATTTAAATTTGTACCTCTCCGCTGGACTCTTTTTTTGCCTCAATGACTCCTCTTTCTCTTTCTGCGCTTTTTCTTTTCCTCTCTTTTTGGCTCTTCACTGCTGCTGCTACTGCTACTGCTTGATGAATGGCTTTCTTCCTCTTCACCTTTATCTTCGTAATCCTTTTTCCCTTTTTTCTCTCCTTTCTTTTGCTTCCTTTTTGCTTTGTTTTTTCCTTTTGACCCCTGTTTCTGCTCCTCTTTCACCTTGGCCAATTGTTTGTTTTTCTTTTTGTCATCCAATTCGTCCGAGTCAGCAGATGAACTACTGCTTGAACTTGACGAACCACTGCTGGCAGCAGAACCATCATCATCATCATTATTTCCCCGTTTTTCCTTTTTCTCCACTGCACTTTCTTTTTTGGTCTTCTGTTTATGTTTCCTTTTTCTCCCATTTTTCTTTTTCCTTTTTGTTTTCGATTTTTCTAGGAACGTCTCTTCCATTGCCTCTGAACTGCTTGATTTAGAGGCTGAAGGTGATGAGGACGAAGAATACAATGACGAGGATGACCATGAATTGTCATCATTTGAATTCGTTTCGACAAAACTGTGTTTTATGGCCAAGGAGAGCGAATGCAGACCAGATGAGCCGTGAAACTTTGCCATTTGATCGGGGTTGGGTCGAGTTGACCGCCTCGTGTCCGGATTCAACTTCGACTTATGCTGATCGACAACCAATGATGCGCGGACTTCGGTGCAATGGCAGTGAGCTGATCCCAAACGGACCTCACCTTTCGACAGCCGGATGCGGGATGTGCAGCTGATCGGCAGGGACGCCTCTCGTCAGCGGCCGGGGATGTGTTATTATTTAAATTAGTGCGTAATTGCTTGGCGTTTTGACCATTTATTGATGTTTGTTTTATTCATTCTCATTTTCATGCACTTCTCCCCTCTTAGAGTTTTGTCATGTTTGGCTGTTCTCAGTAATTTTGGATTTGATTGATTGTTTGGTTCCCACCTCGTCTTCCGACTTTGTTTTATTTTGTTTTGTGTGTTTTAATAAAGTGAAAGCCTATTTGGTCATTTGGTTGTGAGTGTTCTTCAAGTGCGGTGGACCAAAATAATATTACGCCAAATCATTAATTTTAAGGCCCGAGAACCAAATGAATTAATAAAAAATTTTTTGGTTTTTTATCATATAAGCAAGTTTTTGTGTCTTTTAAAATTTTAATATTAATTTTAATCAAGAATTTAATTTATTTTTAAACATTTTTAATTTAATTAACCGAGGTGAATTTCTATAAAAATATTATGTTGTCATTTTTAGGATGGACCAAATAATTATGTGCTTTTGATAAAATTTAAAAAGAAATTGAAAGAACATAGAAATTTTATATATTTTATGAGATTCTTTATGAATTAATTTTTGTTATTTTTGCTAGAAAAAAATTTGATTTCAATTTACTGATTGAAGGGGCCATTCCGGACTGACCCCGCTCCAAAAATTTAATTGTCCTTTTAGGACAGATAGTGACAGGTGACCAAAGGTGAGGTAAAAAGTACCGCGTCTCACTTTTATGAAGAGAAAATCTATTTCTTTTCTGCTATGGGATGAAATTGGGGCAAGAGAAAACATACAAATCCGTACACTCTCTCAATTTTCTTCATTTCTTTTCCTTTTTTTTTTACTTGGTTACGCTTCTAGCTTTAACCTTTTCGTGCTTTTTTTTGCCTTTTTTTTGCGATTTTGATGCCTAATTCCGGGCACTTAATTTTAGTGCCTTTTTCTTTTTTTGATTTGTCAGTGCGCAAAGAAAAAAAAAATTATTTGTTCATTTGATAAAATTTTTGTCCAAAAGTGTTAATTTTTGCTGCCTTTTACCAATTTTTGCGCCTTTTTGTCATTTTTGTGCATTTTTATGCCTTTTCTCATTTTTCGTGCCTATTTTAGGTGCCTATTTGAAAAATTTTCGTCCCTAAAATTCCAGTCCCTAGTTATGAATAATTTTCATTTTGATGGTTTTTGAGTAAAGACTCACAACCAGCAGCCTCAAATATTCGTTCGAAATAATGCAAAAATTGCCCATCCACTGAATATTTTTGATTCTGTTTTGAAAATTACCAAAACTATAATTTCTAAATTTGCCCATAAATTTTAGACAAATTTTTAAAATTAATTTAGTTTATTAAAAAACGGTTAAATAAAGAAAAAATTATAGCAGTATTTTGCCAATCATTTAAAATGAGGGCCGGCATTTCGTTCCCGATTAGGCGTTCTGGGGGACAATCGTTTAGTAAAATTTGAATTTTTTACAATCCGCTTTTCTGTGTTGCAATAAAAACTAGAAGTCAAAAAAATCGTGGCTAAAATGCTCTTTCATAAATTGTTCTAATTAAACTGGTTAACAGATCTCTTCACTTTATTGTCCAACTTTTTCCCTTATTTAATTAGGCAAAATTGATCAGTTTCTGCTGATCAGTTGGTTAATCCTTTTGTTAATGGAAAACTTGTCATGAAAAAATAAATCATTTGTCCGTCCGCCGCTTCAACAGCCATTAAGAAAGTCATCAAATTCCAACAATTAGCCAATTGAGCCAAATTAATTAACCCCAAAAATTGGGCTAAACAATCAGGTTATATTCGATGACATTATGTGTCCACTGTTGAACAGCAGCAGAAGACGGGTTAAGTTGTTGCTTCATCCGAAAATTGTGTTCAGCTGCACGCACAGCGGCGCCACGATAGTGGAAAAGCACAAACAAAAACTGGATATTCCAATTCAACAATTCCATATAAAAGCTACCTAGATTCTGATCAGAAATCATTCCTTTCATTAATAAATTTATTAAATATTCCAATTAAATAAAAATTTACTTTCAAAATTTATAGTCATTAGATAAACAGAAAAATCTTTTATTATTTTTGTCATTATGAAAGTTGTAATACTGAAAAGTTAATTAAATCGTGTCTAGGAAGTTAATAGGCTATATATAATTTTATAATTTATTTATTAATTATCTTTTGATTTTTAATTTTAAAATTTTCCTTCATTAAAAGAAAAAAACAAATTATTCTTGACAATGTCTGCCTTCTTTGTCGTCGCTCTTCCTGTTATGCTTGCAGTTTTAACTGAAGCACAAAATTTTGGCGGCCAAGGAGGAGCGCTTAATGCACCATTGCCATTTGGAGGGCCAATAAATCCCGTAAATTAAAAAATAAATAAATAGCTCAAAAGTTTAATTTGCTTGCCTGTAAGGGATTTGTACAGGAACAGTTGCCACACATGCTTCATCACCCAAATTTGAAAAGCGGCGAAGACATTAGGGTTTTTTTACATCGTGTTGTTTTTTATAATAGTTAAATTTTTTAGTTTTTTTTCTTTCCTAAATGAACCGTTCCTTAAACTATGTCAATAATTAAAAACAATTCTGCTAATTAGTCCAACAATAATTTGCCGCCACCGCCTCCGCAAAACTTTGGCAACAACAATTTCAACCAGCAGAAGAGGCCAAAGTTCAACAATGGCCAATTCAGCGGTGTTCGAAGAGCTGTGAGTGGAAATAAAAATTAATAAATTTTAGATCGAAATTTAAAAACAAAATTTTATGGAAATTTAGCAGCCCCATCTGACCCAACAGCAGCAGCGTCTGAATCAGGCAGAAACTCCGTGCCCACAGGCAACATGGCAAAAAATTATGGAGGACGTAAGCATTTATGATCATAAATAGGAAGAATAAATTTAAATTTATGAAATTTTAAATTAGGAGAGATGAAAATGTGTGCAATTGTTCAACAATTTAAATGCATTTATTAATGAAAATATTTTTTTACTCCTATTTTTCCAGAACATTAAAGCCAACGATTCAACCTCCACTCTGAATGCCATTCAGTCGGGCTTTGGCAAGGCATTCAAAAACCAAATTTTCATGGTGTTGTGCACTACGACGGAGGAGAAGAAACGCTTTGGACAAAAGGTCCAATTGGACATCAAGGGGGACGGCTACTGTAACGTGGAGCGGGAGGGCGTCTCGTGCCAAGCGGCCAAGCTGAGTGCCGAAAATGGCATCACATTGAACGGATTGGGCGGATTTGGCCAAGGCATTTCATTGGATGGACGCAAATGATTGTCTAACATTTTAATCAGTGATATCCACAAATTTTCTTACTTTTTTACATATTGCAATAAATTTTGCCTCTTTGAGTATAAATGAATAAAAAGAAAATGGCGACAAAAATCGGGCTGGGCCGTTTTGCAAATTCCGCTAAATGGCCAGAATATTGGGGTTTGGGTCTTTAAAATAAACCATCTATTTGGGAAGATTCAGCAATTTCGAATAATATAAAAATAAGTGGGCTTTCTTAAACATTATAAGGCTTTAAAAGATATACCAAGGAAAATTTAATTTTTGATACATGGCGAAATGAGAAAATTTTCCAAAAAGCTTTTATACGTCAAAAAAATCTAAGAACATTTAAAAATAAAAACAGAAAATTCTTTAAATCGAAAAAATTTAATTTTTCCATGGATGTGACCAAAAACAGCATTGACAAATGCATTTGCAGTTTTTTGAATTTCATAATTTTTCGATATTTTTAAATTATTTACATATTATTGACTAAAATAAAATTTTCACTTCCCAGACAACCAATGATTGCGGAAGCTGGTGATGCAATAATATATTTAATTTCATGTGTTAATTTAAGGCGAAAATAAAAATAATTTTCGCTTTAAAAGAAAGCCCATAATCAATATTGGCTTTCAATTTTTTATGCCCAAAGTATAGCCAATTCTGTCATATTAAGCAAAAAATATAATTGTAATGGAAATTACAACCAAAATTGCTGTGCTAATAATTTTTATTCCACCAATTTTTTTGAAAAAATGTGACGGAATGGACAGTAATAAGAAAAGGAATGAAAGTGATGGACCACGAAATGAAGGCAAAATGGGCGAGAACCGTTCATCAAGCAGTAGCAGCATTAGCAGCAACTTAATTGATCCAATTAACAGCAATTTCAATGATCCATCCGATGATGATGACCAGCCAATGTTGATCCCAAATGAATGGGCAATTAACATGCTAATGTAAATGTTTTGTTTGTCGGGTTTATATGATTAAAATGTTGAAATTTAACAAATATTCCCAAAAAACAAAAGTTTTGAGTGAAAATTTTGAAAAATTAATAAGATGCTTTTAATTTATTCAGTGACCCTGAAAATGTAAAACAGTTTAAAAAAATTAATCACCCCTCCCCCTATGGTTTTTTAATGTTTCTATATAAACTGATAATTAAATTTGTGGATTTTTCAGTATATAAGATAGAGTGCTTGAAAAAATTGCTTTTAATGTTATTTTATCAAATCAGTTTCTGAATTATTATATTAACACAGGGACAATTCGTCATTAATGTGCCATTCGCAAAATTTGCAACAAAATCAATTCATCCCCAATTATAAACATTTTCCGTCATTATCATCATCATCATCATTATTATCACTACCATCATCATCATCAGAGGCTACAATGTTTGGAGAGGCACGTGAAAATAAAATTGAAAATGAAATGGAAATTTTAAATTCTAATTGGTCAATTGTACAACAAAAAATGACCGAGAAAAGCAATGTCCTCATGGTTTGGCACTTCGCCGTCGGCATTTTACAACGTCTGCACATTTGCGCATTATTTCTTCAACTACCCAATTTACGTGCTGCCAAAAAACTTTTATGTATTAAATTTTACAAATATAATTTAATTTTAAATGGAATAGAGATGCATTTTTATGAGCACTTTGATTTTCTAAAAATGTGCTCTGGAAAAAGTGGCACAAAATGGATGTATAAGAGGACTCAAATCACGAGAAGGAATCCACTCGAGAAACATGAAATAAAACTGACTGATACGCAAAAGGCATTTTTTTGGCAAAGTTTTCGAGTATAATGAAACTTCTCGCCATTTGAACAAACAAAAATCGTCAAAATTAGCTAAATTTTCCCGACAGCGACTATCGCCATCGCTGGACTACAGAAGCCTTCTTTTTTTATTAAGAGATTGACCAAAAAACCGAGAAATTTCATTATTTTATGACAAAAATCGGTTAACCGCTCAATTTTCTTTTTTCCCTCCTCCTTAGCTTCCCTAAAAATGTTTGGGAAATAGCATTAAAAATTAAATTTATGCTTATTAATTTTTCTAAAATTTTTCTTTAACAAAAAAGATTATCTTTCAAAATTTGAGTAAATGTATTTTTGTTTTTTGTTTAAATAAATTTTTGAATTATTCCCTCTCATAGCGACGGTAGTCCCGTTAAAAATTGACGGGATTTTGACGCAATTCCAGCTCCAGCAATTTTTTCATTAGTCTCTAATACAATTTATATTTTATGTTTAATTATGTTTATCTTAAAATAACCACATTTTATTTTTATTCAATTTCATTTTCAGTGAGTCAAATATGGCATTTTATTATGCTGATTTTTGCCATTTTACCAATCCAATTGATGTCCTTGCAAGAGCAGCAAAATGCTAAATTCAACTTTGATTCTTTGAATTCGGTATTTGAGCAAATGAATGCGGACAAAATTTTGGACAAAATCGGCACTGAATTGGTGCGGGACGAAGTGATCCAAAATAACAAATTATTTATGGATATAATTGGAGAAATAAATGTGCACGCAAAAGCCGTGTTTGGTCAACAATTGTATGAGTAGGAATTGGAATTTTATTTTGTCATATAATTAAAATTATTTATTCTTAATAATTTTATGTAAGAAAATCCGGCACAAAAATACATAAAAAGAATTATTGTAAAATAAATAATCTTTATTAATTCTGGGAAATAGTAATTGGAGTTGTTAAAATCAACTAAATCCTGTTCCCAGCATCCCAGCAAACTCATATGAACCCAAATATGACTTAAAAGATCCTTTGCCAAAAAATTAAAATTGCCTTTGCACAGTTCAAAACGGTGGCGCAAACAGCGGCGTGGTGACGGCAACAAATGGTTTGAGTTTTGCTTAATTCGCTAAAATAAGTGCAGACAATTTTTAAATTAGAATTTTGATGAAAAAAAAAATTTATATTTTAGGGAATCAATTTTTAATTTTGGGGAAATTCTGAAATATGTAGGATTAACCATAAAAAAGTCCAAAATAGGCAAAAATAGCCATTATAAAATTGATCCTAAAAGCTTCAAACCAAGCTAAAAACTCGTTTTTTATGCTTATCTCAATGTTACATGCACCCAAATTTAGGCATTTGCCTAAAAATAACATTATTTTTAATTCATTTTCATTTTTTTTAGAATGAAATCTGTCCAGCCAAATAACATTCTAATATTTGAAAGAAAAATAGTTGAAGCCGAAACATTTGAAACCAAGAAATTGAAAGCGCTTTATTTTTACATGCAATTATTTCGAAAAATAATTGGACAATTGGAAACTCCGTACCATAAAAAATACATCACCAATGATTATGTAACAAATTGAAATATTAAATTAAAATTACTTTAATTTATTTAAGATTAATCAATGCCAAAAAGAAAGAAACTTCATTGTGTTATGGGTCCGCAAAACATTGGAAAATGTTTCTGAAAATTTTGATGTGATTGCCAATGGACCAAATATTAATGATTCCTGTCAAAAGGTCGTATTTTTAAAAAGAGAAAATTTATTTAAATTAATTTATGTATTTTTTATAATTATGAAAAT
This sequence comes from Heterodera glycines, assembly GCA_004148225.2. Classification (NCBI taxonomy): domain Eukaryota; kingdom Metazoa; phylum Nematoda; class Chromadorea; order Rhabditida; family Heteroderidae; genus Heterodera; species Heterodera glycines. Next base: position 15,819,108 of record CP049712.1, on the reverse strand, counting down.
AAATTAATTTCAGCTTTTTGCCGCAAATAAACTGAATAAATTTGAAACGATAAAAGAAATTTTTGTACTGGCATATTTTGGCATCCGACAAACATTGGCACTGATTTATGAACAGCGGCGAGAAAATATTCTAAGCATGCAAAAGCACAGTTTGGTTGATTTGATGAATGAAACGACAAAAAATGATTTGGCATGTTTACTGCTGAAACATAAAGAATCGCTGGATTTACAGCAAATTGTCAAGAACATTTCCATTTTGAAAAACGAGTAAGGGAAAGGATTTAAAAAAAGCCATTTAAAATGAATATTTTTTAACAAATAGTTCAAAAATTTTCTCATGAAAAAAAATTTGGGGGAAGAATTTTTGAGAAAATTCCAATTCTTAGTGGTGTGTTTTTAAAAATTTTCGGTCGATTCTTAGGGGTGTATATATAAAAATTCTGCTGCTTAGTTCACAAAAAAAATAATTTAATAACAATTATTGCTTAAAATTAAAAATATATAGTAGTAATATAAGCAGTTAAGCTAATTATTTTAAAGTGAAAAAGAAGCTAAAACGACCGCAAATATTCTTGAAATTTAATTTTTTCGGGCCTTTGTGAATTTAATTAATTATTATTTTGCGATTTTTCTTCAATTTTAAACCTTTTTGATTAATTTTTCTATTTTTATTCTCTTCGATCTATTCGCTAAAAATCAAAACAACATTTTTAAATAATTTTGAATAACAAAATCTCCAAAATTAAAGTTTTTACAGCTACGGAGCTTCAGTATTTTTTCTACAATTATTAAATGATATGCGCAAAAAGCACAACAACGAATATAATGGGCAGCAAATTTATAAAATTTTTACATTCGCAAATCTTTATCGGCTGCTTTACCTCTTTTTTGAAAAATTATTCAATATAATCAGTGGGTTCAAGATGGGACAATTATTTGAGTCGGAGTATAAAATAATGAAAGAATTTTTTGAAAAAAGAGCAAATTTTTCAATAGGTTAAAATTTGATCAAAAAATTTTTGACAAAAAAATTACTTGTGAAAAAGAAGAATCGGAAGAAGCATTTACCAGTGAATATTTGTTGGAAAATTGCATGCATTTAATTGGGGAAAAAACAATTGAAGACAATTGAATAATAGATGGGGAGCAACAAAAAAAAACACAGTGACTGTTGTCGTTGTGTTAGCAGGAATTTTGTGCGAAATCAAATTATCAACAATTAGCTCGCTGTTGATTTAAAAAAAAATTGAAACTTTGGCCCCAAAACGAAAAAGTACCAAATAAAAAATCGACTTTTCAATTAAATTTAAAAAGACGAAAGTCCATCTGTGATCTCAGCATTTTTGTATAGCTCAGCTCAAAAAGTTAAGCCTTTTGAAAATAGTTTCTTATTATAATGTTACACACTATAAAAAACAAGTCGGATTTAATTTTTCAGGTTTAAACCCAAAAAATGAGTTGATACAAAAATGAATAAAAAAATTTTATATTTAAACTCAATTTATTTAAATAAGTCACTGAATATTATATTTTTCACTTTAATAATCTTTTTTTCTATTAACAAAGACAAAAAAAAATTGTTTTGACAATATTTTGTTTTCGATTTAATTATTTTTGTGTGAAAGTTCGTCCTTTATTTATCAGTTTATCATTACGATTTATTTTACAGGCACACCTTAGTCTTGCAACATTTAAAACAGAAGTGTTATTTATTTTGATTACCTGGGTTCTTAAGAAAAATGCTTTCAATTTCTGCCAAATGAGCATGAGTGCCGAGTTATGACGTGCCAAACTTTTTAGTTTTTTATAATTAAAGAAAAGGAACAATTATTTCTTTGTTTACAAGTAATTGTTGGTGTAGAGGTAATGCGTTAGATTCACTATTAGTGCTACTACAATTTCATTTAAACATATGATCGACCGACTCTTTCCATCTGAAAATTTTTTAGTCTTGCAACATTTAAAACAGTAGCGCATTATTTTATTTGATTAAAAATTATTATTTTCATATATTTAATGTTTTTAAATCCCAAGAATGCCAAATTAAATCATTTTTACATTTTTAAGATTGAAGAATCTTTTAAAATTTATTATGATCCTCCAAAATAAATTACTTTTAATTTTAAAATTAAAAAAGTTTTTTTATAAAAAATATTTTGAACTATGACTTGGCATAATAGACAAAAATTAAAAATAATAATTTAAATGTAGGGGATCCGAACCCTGGGTTAAATGATGTTGACAAGTTCACTACCTCTACACCACCGGCCACTGCGGGAATGGTGCAAATAATTATTTATTTTATTTAATCATTAAAAAGTTTGGCATTTTTTATCTCGGCACTCATCCAATTTTATTGGCTGTTTTCCAATTCATTCTCGTTTCTCCGCTTCCTTTTCGTAAACAATTTCTGTGCCTCAATTGAAAATCCCCCGAGAGAATGCAATTCATTCAAACCCAAAAACAGGGACAAACGGCGGACAAACAAAAATTTCCTAAATCAAATAATTTTGTATATTTTTATCATTTATTAAATATTTCAAAATAAATTTCTAATTAATTTTTTTTCATATTTTTCCTAAAATTAATCATTCAACAGAGAATTTATGTTCTTTTTTTGTTCTATATTGATTATTTTTCCATTGAAGATTTTTCGCCCTTTTTGGCTTTTCTTTCCGCTCAACAAATTTGTTTTATATATTCTGCCCGCTTACCTCGTAATTGGACGACGGACGGACAAACAAAAGGCCAAATGGCGGGACGGTCAGACAAATTCAATCAATTTGACCGTTTTGATGCCGTATATCTCGTCCACATGTACATTTTTACTTTACCCCAAAATCAATTTTCTCCATCGACGGCGGCGGCGGCGGCGGTGAGGGCGGGCGACGGCGGCGATGACAAAGACGAAAAACGGCGCGTCGGTTAAGAGAAACTCACTCATTCACTCTCTCACTGGCCTGCCCATTGCCCGCGCTAAATTCCAATTTGACTCACAATAAAAATATTTAAAACTTCATTAAATTTCAAAATTTTTATCATCTCTTGAATTTTTCCTTTTTAAAGCCTCAAAAAGTGAGCATATTCGGTGAAAATTTATAAAAATTGAAATCATTTGTTTCTCTCGTGGCCTTTATAGTACCTGTCCCCCTAGAAATCTTCAAAATTTAACCCAAATTTTTTGTATTTATTTTTAAAAATTTCGAGAAAATTTAATTTTTCTCATGTGCGTCTGTGATGATGACTCACTCATTGATTGGGAATTTATGTCATGGAAAATTAAGGTCATTACGAATCGGCAAAAAAAAAGACATTTCACTTAATTCCCAGCCCTACTCATTAACGGACATTCCCAGATTAATTATAATTACCCTCATCAGGCATCAACCTCTTCAACCTAAAAAAACATTTTAATGTTCCATTTTGTGCATAAATTACCATTAAATATTCTTTATTTCTTTATACATACACAGTTTTAAATTATTTTCAAATTTACCGAAAAAATTATATGACGACTCAAAAGAAAAAACTTTTAGAGACACTTTTTTTATTCGCAAAATAATACCTGAAAATGCGTTTAAAGCAATGCCACTTATTTGTTAGCTCCGATAAATATTGGTGGTTTCAGCCTAAAAATTAATTAAAATTTAGGTTTTCCTCTCTGTCCATGACGTTGGCTCCACGCCCCAAGCATTCATCGAATTTACAAATAGATAAAGTAAAATTGGGCTCCCATCCGTTAATTAGCTTCAAATTATATCCTTGGATTTTATTTATTTTTTTGTAAATCTATTAATAAAATGGATTAAATTTTTAAAATCCAGCGACATCTGGAACTTCATTGTTTTCGAATCAAATTTAAAATAAAATTAATAAACGCAAAAAATTTAAATGAAAAATTCATTATTTTGTTTTCTTTAGTTGTGAACGAGGACCTGAGCAACGGCAAAGAACTGAACAAACTGCGCGTGCTCAACACGTACAATGACGAGGAAATGGACTCATTTGAATACATCACCAGCACAGAAAAGGGAGAAAATGTTGTGGTGAGAAAATTCGCTTAAAAATTAATTTATATTTTTATTTACTGTCTAAAATCTAAAAATAATTTAATATTTTTCCTAAACTAGAATCATTTAATGTTTTCCAGGACATTCCCAACACAAATGGCCCAATTATGCGTCCCAGTGGGCGTTATCAAGTAATTATAAGCAACCAATGCAATTAATACTTTAATTAATTCCAATTTTTTACTATTATTTTCCCAGGTGTACTTCAAGGATCCGGAAATTGGCTGGGCTCTTCAAACATTGGAGGACATTGATGCCGGGACACCACTGTTCGAATATGCCGGAATGTTGGAGAATTCCAAAAGTGTGGGTACAACGGCAGAAAATGACGACTACATTTTGGCATTTAAACATGTAAAAAGGGTGGCATACAATTAACTATGATTAAGCCAAAAAAAAACTATTCAAGGACTATATATTTTTTTAAAAGTTACTTTCCTTTTTTTGAACACCACAGCATTTTCATTACAAAAAGACCAAATTGAATTGATAAAATTTTTTTTAATCGCTGTTTGTTTTTGGATTGTAACTTTGTTCATTGTCGACCAAATCCAATAATCATGGTATCATTCGAAAGCTTTACACTTTAGTATGGCATGCTAAAGTTTCATTATTTCTTTGATTAATCTATTGGAAACTATGCCGAAAAAATAGGAGTTTTTTAAATAAACAAATTGCAATAACTAAATGTTAATTGGGCTTTTAAATTTTTGCAGAATGGCCACCGCTATCAGCTGGATGCCTTTCGCAAAGGTAACATGGCCCGTTTTGTCAACCATTCTTGCCAGCCAAACTGTTGCGCTCTGCTGACAACCACCACAACTTCAACAGATGATGCCAATTCTGATCAGAAGGAAGTGCCGTCCGTGTTGGTCTATGCGCTGCGGCGCATTTTTGCGGGCGAAGAATTGACAATGGACTACGGTAAGTTGTCAAAATTGACGCAGTTACGGTACCGGACCGCGAGTTACTGACTATCTGTCCTACTGTAATTTGGAACAAATTCTGGAATCTCTGAACATCCGCTACTACGCTTACAATCGACGGACGAACATATGCGAAATAATTGGCAAAAAATTGCAAAGTGTCCAATATTTGAAACGAAATAATTATTAATTAATTGATAGGGGGGGTTGGTCATTATAGGAATAAATCTTTCGCTAATTAGTCGCAATTAATGATTTTGATTGATCAATACACAAAAGGTGAACGTTGGTGGATTGCCAAGGCGGACTCTGACTCATTGAATTGTCAGTGCGGAAGCGAAGAGTGCAAATATGACGAAGATTGGGGTGCCGATGTGGACAAAAATGATGCCATTGCGCAAATCAAAACGGGCCAATCAATTGGCCAGTGGTCTGGCATGGACAAGAAGCTGACGGATGATCAACTGGAAGAATTTCTAGATGAGGAGACGGACGAAGAAGAGGACGAATATGATGAAATGGAAGAGAACGGAGAGGAAAAGACGACGCAATGATGAGGAGAAAGATGAGGAAGAGAAGGAAGGAAAAGGAGGGTGGATGAAAAGTTGAGAAGGAAGGATGGAGGGGAAGAGAAGGAAGGAAAAGGAGGAAGAGAATGAATGACGAAGAGGAAGAGAGAAGGAAGGAAAAGGTGAAGAAAAAGGAGGGAGGATGAAAAGGAAGGATGGAGGGAAAGAGGAGGAAGGATGAAGAGGAAGAGAAGGAAGCATATGAAACAAAAGCAGATGGATCATTTATTTGATTTAAATTTGTTGCATTCCTTCTTATGTATTATTATTGTGGCACAATCATTTTGTCATACTTGGAAATGATAAATAAAAAAATCTTTTTATAATATTTTGCCACAATGATTTGTTCAATGGGCTAATGAACAGTTTTTAAAACTAACTCTTTATAAATTTTAATGGCTTTATTCATGTTTTGACATTTTCTAAAATTGACCTTTTTTTCAATGATTTGGTAAATAAATGCATTAAATCGGAACCAACACACTTCGATCGACCCTATTTCAAAAAGCTCCTTTGATCACTCCTAATGATCTTTTCGTAATTAAAATGATAAAGGATCGAGAATTGATCAATGATCGGACAATTGTTTTGCATAACATTCTTTAAAATTAAATTAAACAGAATCAAAAATTTAAAAAGCCAGAAAAGCTTTTTTTTTCATAATTTATAATTTTTAAAATCTTTCCATCCACAAAAACGAATAAATGTCGTTTGCTTGGTTCATTCATCCAACGTCCCATGCAAAATCATCGGCGTAAAAATGGGCGGAATTGCGGCATGGAAACGGCCCTGGTCAGTGACCATGGCCAAATAGGTGAAGAATTCACGGTGCCGCTCCGCGTTGAAAAACACCGACTCGGCCAGATGGACCAATTCGGCATAACGGTGTGCGCCGGCAATGTTGCCGTAGTTGGTGCGCAAATAATGCATCAACAGATTGGCATAATGTTCGGACAAATGCTGCAGGGTGAGACGACCAGCAGCGGACAGACCGGTAACTGCTGAAAAGTTGAAATAAAACTTTTTGAATTTGATAATTATTATTAAAATTATTAAAACTATATTTTTAATCTGTAAATTCATTAAATCTTTTTGAAATTGCTCTTTAAAATAGAAAATTTTCAGACTTTTAAGGTTTCATTCCAATTTTGATTTTCATACAGTTTTTGATACTTTTCAACTCTTTTTTTGCTTTTTTATGCATATTTTAAATATCGAGAATATTGTATTTTTATTTCCAAAAAATTAATATTCTTTAATTTGTTTCAATAATATTTTTAATTTATTTAGATATTTTAAATAATTTATTTATTGCCTGAATGTGACGATATCAAAGCACGAACCAAAAGAAATTCCTCATCCGTAAGTTGCAATTTGTTAAATAGATCCATCGTTTTGACATACATTAATTCGGACAATGTTTGGATGCTAATAATTATGTTTTTTTTATTAATAAAAAGAACCATAGAAAATTAAACTGACAAAATTTCTTAAATATAAAAAATAATTAAAAATTTTTAAAATAAAATATTTTCCCGATACAAAAAATTGTTTACGTTTTATCACCGGCGTAGAATGGATTTTTGTAATAAAGGTATAATGGGCTAAATGAGCTGTTCGGAATGATTTTTACAATCGGTGAATTGATTTTTGATGAGTAAAAACGGGCATTCAGATAAATTAGTGGAATAGCAACAAAACTCAAAAGAATTGCCTAAAACAAAAATAAATTAAAAATATTTTTTAAAATTCGTTTTTTAATATCAAAGATTACTTGATCCTTTGGCTCTAACATGTTGAAGTGCGGCATTGTACGGAACAGATCGATCACTGATACTATTTCAGACACCAGCAAAGGATTTTTGCCACCAAAATTGCCATGCTCGGAAACCCATTTATAAATCTGATCAGGATTTACATGTTGGGTCATTATTTTCTAAAAATAAGTTCTTTAAACTAAATTTTTTTAAATTAGATAAGCTGCCGATGTCCCCGGCCCAATCCCGCTATGGTTGTCACGGGACGAGAAAAAGCCAGGATTTGGACCAGGACGGCCAAAATTTTCGGCCCATAATCTGGTTTCGGGATCAAAAAATTTTGAGATTCATGTCGGAATGGCTAAAATTTTTCGGTCGGGATTTCCTTTCCGACATTCTTGTCCCCGAAGGTGGGACAAGGAATGATGCGAGTTTCGTACACACTCTTTTTTTTTTAATTTAATTTTTAGCGCTAATCAAACTTTAAAAACTATTCATTAACTAAATTTCATTTTTTAAATATTAGTAAGAATTTCACACCGTATATTTATTTGGATTGAATACAATGTTTTTAGCACCGTTCAAAAATTCTTTCAATGTCGAAAATTGTTCAAAAAATTTTTCGTCAAATTCGCGGCGAATGTCAATGAATGACCGTATTTGTTGCTCAACTGTTTTCAGTGAGCTAATTGTCAGATTTAAAAACATGCTTTTGTCGCTCCATTTTTCATAAATTGGGCCAGATGGGTGACATAAAATTTGATTGTCTAAATAAACTTTGAACGTAAGATTAAATCATATCAAAAGAATAATTACTGATTTTTGAAACTATTTGAAAATCAATTTGAAAATAATTTAGCAACTGTCTGACTGACCTTCATTTCTCTCTTCGGATGTGTAATTTTCATCATTTTCAGTTTTTATTTCCTAAAAATCAAATAAATAAGAATGAAAATGTTACTGTATTTTTGTAAAACTTACTGTATCCATGTTACAGATTTTTTCGTTCCGCTGCTGAAGAAATTCACGGCGTTTGTAAAGCGATTGAATGAATTGACATAGTTCCGCACTTTGTTCAGCTTCCACCATAGTTGGGTCCATGCCTTCCAACAAACACTTGTCAAGACGGCATGCGCGACAACTCTTCATTTCTTAAGCCAATTTTTTTTCATTTTTATTTGAATTTTTTGAAGGAAGAGGGGGTTCGAAGGCAAAATTATAACAAAAAATTCCTACTTTTTAAATTTCCAAAACTGTGAAAAAAGTAACCTTTACTTATGGCACATGAATTTGATTTCGTGCAAATGAATGATCGCCGACTAATGATCGTACGCCGAAAAAACTGTTTACAAGCTAAATGAATCAAGTGAATTATGTCATTAAAAAATTTAATTGAAAGAAACAATTGAAGGGATTTTTTGATGGAAAAAACAAAAAGGACTTAAATAATTAGCGCCCTTCACAGCTCTGTATCTTGTAATATTTGAAAAGTGTAACTCTTCCACAAACTTTGCATTCTCGCGCTGTTTTTGGGTTCTTTTTGTATTTTCTTTTTTCTTGTGGAATTGCTCCTTTTTTCATTTCGTTGCTTTCCGAGGAATTCAAGACATAGTAATAAAAGGAGAATTTTCTGAGAAATTTTTCCAAGTTGTGAAAATAATTGGGCGTAGTGATCGCAGGTGGTTTTTTACATTTAACACCGCAAATGAATTTCTCGAAAAATTGTTCAATTGGTCAACAATAAAAATATTTAAAAATGGCAAAAGCCTACAACAATCATTTAAATGCCGAGCAAAAGAAGAATTAATGGAAAATGTCAATTTTGAAAAGGCAATTAGTGAAATATTAAGCAGAGAAAAAGCCGGTGAAATAAAGCAACTAATTGATCCAATTGAAGAGAAAAGTTATGCTAAATAGTAACGATTAAACAAGCTGATGATGCGGTTGGTCCAGGTCAATTGTCCACTCATACTAGTGCTTTCACTGCTGCTGCATGCACTTCGTCAACAATTCAATGCAGCGCTGGCTTTACACTTCGTGCTTCAGGTGCTGTGAAGGGCGCTTTTATTTTTTTTTTGAAATTACACGTACGGGCATGCTTTTCGCAGGTGGCGTGTCACGCCGTTTTTCGGACCCATTGTTGCGTCAGCGTGGTGCAAGCAGGGACGAAGAGCGTGAATGCAGGGGAAAGTCAGTTTTTTAACAAATTAATTTTAATTTTTTCAATAAAATAGTGTTTTTTATAAATATTTGTTTAATATTTCCAATTTTTTGTTAACTAATAATCACAAATGCCTCAAATCAAGACCATAATTTATGTGAATTTTTATAGGCTAACTAACGGCTTAAAATTCAAATAAAAATGCACTAAAAATGATCATTTTGATGCGAAATCTTTTTTCTATCGGTATTAAAAAAAATTTTTATTTGGTTTCCCTTTTTGCTGTTTTTTCCATGATACTCTTTCAATTTGTTTTTACCATAAATTATTAATGCCAATCTTCCATATAAATTAATTAAAGCGCATTCCAATTAAATTTTAACAGTGACATCGCCGCAAATGCCAGCCAATTTTCGGCGGCAATTTTGGCACAAAATGCCGACACGCTGCTGGAGGCAGGCAACAACCGCATGAGATGGGAGGAAACGGACGACGAGGAGGGCGAGGAAATTGAGACACTCGGCGACGATCGGAGCATAATTTTTGGTGATCAGGGTGAGTGTGACGAGCACCCATTACTTTTGTTGTTTGAATAACTAATGATTGTTTTTTCAAGAATCACTTGTCTATCTAATTATCAGACACAATCACTTTCAATCGCTTATTTAATGCTGCTTAGGCTATTTAGGGATTGAAAAAACTTAAGTTTGAAACCCGATTTTGGACATTGGCGCAAATGTCGGGTAACAGTGAGCACAACGGCAATTAATCAATAAATTCAAAAAACTCGTCCCCCGAATTTATTAAAAATTTCCAAACAGAAATTTTGCAAAAAAAAAAAAATACTTTATACAAAAAATTTCATGAAAAAAATGTTTTTGCAATTTTTCTAACGATTTTTCAAAATTTTATTATAAGTTACTTATTTTTAGAAGAAATTTTCAAAAAAAACGGTGAAAATTTTTTTCAACTTTTTTCCCCTTAAATATTCTTATAAAAAAATTATCTAAATTTTCATAAAACCATCTCACTCACATTTGCAGCATTGCAATTTATTAATCTGCATCAATGTCATATTAAAAATTTTTTTGTATACAAATATGTCTTTAGCACCGCAACCGGAGATCTCGGAAAACAGATGGTAGTCCTGGTCCCTGGACCCTCCCACCCCGGTTGAATTTTATTCCCGGTCCCGGCCATTTAAAAAAATTCCTTGCTTTAATTTCAACATTAAAATTTCTCTGAAAAATTAAAAATAACTGCACAATTTCCTTTGAAGCGCCGCCGCTTCTTTCCTCATCGGAGTGTCCGAGTGGCATCTCTTCGCCCCGCCTTTTGCCCACGAGGGACACCGCCGGCACAACGGCGGAGGGGGAACAACAACAAAGCGTTAGTGCCGCCAATGACGACGACGACTTCGGTGAGGACGACAACGCCAGCAACAGCACGGCATCGGCGGTGGAGCTAAACCGGTGGGGCCAACCGGTGGACAGTTTGTACATGTGGACTCACATCACCTACGAGGGCCTCAGGCAACCGTGGCAAAAGAGGCGGGGCCGCACGTCGCGCAACAAGCAAAGGCGGCAACAGCCAGCAGCGGACGACGACGACGCGTCGACGATGGCACCGGCAGCGGCCATCACGGCACTGCTGCCGATGGGACGACCAAGCAGTCGGGCAAGCACACTACAGGCGGTGTCGGACGATGAACAGCAGCAGGGGGGCGGTGATGATTGTTATAATTGTGGGAAAAAGGGCACAACTACAGTAACCAAAAGTAACATTAACGACAAAAACAACGGTAACAACGCCAGACAAATGGGTTACGGTGGCGGTGCTGGGCGGCCAGCAGGTAATTAATTGGGCATTTAACTAATTAATCAGTTGGTGATTGCGTTAATTGTGGGCCTAATTGAATGAAACACGGAGCAAATCTCATCTCTTCCTATTGCAGCACAACAACCGCCAACTGCTGCTGAACCTGGTGGTGTAAGAGGAAGAGGAGGCGAGTTTAATAATTTGTCTGAAATTTAATTCGAGTAATTTTCTTTTCAAAGCCCGCCTGCGGTTTTTAGGTGCAAAAATAGTAATTATAGTTTTTGGGTTATGATTTTTATAGACTTTTTAATTAAAATGCAATAAAACGAAAGCCCCCTCTCCCTCCGGCGGGTCGGGTAACATAAAAAAATCGGAACCCTATTACCATGAAAAACATATCCAAAATTGGCATTTTTTATCGGCATAAATTCCACCAATTCAATTAACAAAATCAATCCAAACAGCAGATGATTATGATGATGATGATTTGTTGTTGCTCATTTTCGGTCCCCAACGTCCGGTGGCCGGCAAATTCAGTGCCAACATTGAGCATCAGTTCTACCTGACACTGCCCATGTTTGGCGCCGGCGAGCTCAGCTCAGTGCAGCTGGTCGGCCTGCCGTTGACGTGGATCAGCAACAAGTTCTTCCAGCAGGAGTTCAAGGAGTGGCTGCGCATTCGGAGCGGACTACGCTCAAAGGGTGGGTGGGCCGACTAATGAATGATGATGGTGCCCCCCCCCCCCCCCCAAATTTAACGCCCTTGCCTATTTTCGGGTTTTAAAGCCTAAAGCCTACCTATTTTGGCTTTTTTGAAAATTTATAAATCGATACAATAACCCTCAAAAACATGTTAATTTTTTGTGCGAAACATTGCCGCAAAATGTTCCCCCGATCATTTTCTGCCAAATTTTCAGCACTGATCAGCTGCTTCATCACTTTCTCCGTGTCCGCTGGCCAGGCCTTCCGCATTTGTCGCTTTGGTCGAAACAGCATAATGCCATACAACGGCTCGCACAATTCGTTGTTTGTGTACGCACTGTTGCCGACGCCCGAGGTGAAGAGGAGTCGAAAATTTCAATTATTTATTTATTTATTTTTAATTTTTTTTGCTCTTTAGGCACATAAAAATTTTTTGATGTTCCTTGATTTTTTGAGCCATTGGAAAAAGGGAAATTTTAGCCATGTTTTAATGAAGTTTTGTTTAAAAAAATTTGTTCGAGTTTTAAAAATTTTCCTCCACTCACCTTGAAGGGGGGTCTCCCATTTTTTGGGTTTATTCCCTGCGGTGTCAAGGAAATTTTTTTTTTTTTTGAAATTGTTAAGAGATTTACGCCGAAATGAAGAATTTTTTTTTTGTTTTGTTTTAATTATAGAGGAAATAAAACCATCTTCGTGGCCTTATTATTTTTTCGTTAAAATGAAAAAGTTTCCAAGGACAAGGCCCCTTCTTACATACAAAAAAAAATGCTAAGAGTTTTCAGGTGGCATGGCACGTGTGCTGGGCCTGCAACCAAATTGACGAAAATTTGGGCAACTATTGGCCCTCCAAGTATGGCCAGATGAAATTCAAGCCCACCGTGCAAATGTCGGCTCGTCAAACCTTTCTGGACGAGACAAACTCATAAAAAGTGAGTGGAAATGAGTGAATTTGGCATTCTGTCTGTCGCCAAAAAAAATTTTGTTTTTTTTTGTTGGTTTTGTGAACCTTTGGGCTTTTTTCAGTGGATAAATATACCAGGGATTGTACGGAATTATGCTTTCCGAAATTTTTTGAGTCGAAATTCCGATTTATGAGATTTTTTTGGGTTCCATCTCGGCTTCCTACTAAAGGCTTGTTCTATTTCACTTTCCAATTTTATTGGCATTTTTAGATGCGCCTTATATGGAGCAGAATTTGCCTTCGACGGATTTTTTTTAGCATTTGCATTGACTTGGGCTTTTTGACTTCGTGGTGACCTTCCGTAATCCTTCAATTTTTATATCCGTTTTTTGCGCAATCTGATCGTAATTTTTGATCAAATTTTGTGAGTCACAAAATGCTTTCTAATTTGGCAACAAAAGCACTGCTTCCAGCTGCCTATATTTATTTACTAAGTATTTGAGAATTTTTATTTGAGAAATAAATTCAAAATTTTCCCGGCGGCGATCGGCACCGCTTGAATTTGATCAGAAATTGCGCCCATTTATGTCCAGTCCAAAGGCACAACTTTTTCCTGTTTAGACGCAAATGCATATTCCCATTCTACAGCATTTTTACCTGAAATTCTCTCACTTTACGATTTTTCTACATATTCTCATATTTTCCTCCTTTTCGCTATTTTTATTTATTACTATTAATTTATTTTATTGCCTATTTTAATTCCTTTATTATTGACTTTTGGATTTTATTTGTTGTTGTTGTTTCAATAAATGGATAAACTTAATTAAAATACACATTCAAATTAAAAAAAATAAACGATGATATCACCACAATTCTTTTAAACTGTTTAAAAAAAACATAATTAAAAATGATTTTGTTTAAAAAATATTGTAAAAAATTGGGGCTAAACAAAAAAACTAATTGTTCAATAATTTAACCTTGACAAAAAATAAGTGTGGAACTCCGTTTAATGTACCAAATTCAACCGAATTTTTTGCTAATTACCTAATTGCTTTTTTTTTTTTGCTGCTGGGTGGCACAATTTATGGAGAAAATTTACTTTTTTACAAAAAAATATTTGTACATTCATCCTATTTTTAGGTCAAGGTAAAAAAATTTTTTTTCGTATTATTGAGAAATTTTTATATTCGAATTGTTATTTATTTTCGAATAACTTCTTACTCTCTGATTAGGGAGACGGAATTTTTAGTTTCTGAACCCCCTAATTAGAAGCAAAATTACAAAATTTTTGGTTCTAACTTCGAATTTGCTTGGATTTTTTGTGACAAAAAATATTTAGAGGCTTTTTCATTCGTTTTTAGTCATGCTTTTTAAAGAATATTATTTTTCAAGTCGGTGTTTTTAGTACATACAATGCTTTTCTTTATAGATAATTTTTATTTAATTTACAAAAATTTTAGTTTTGTTTAATTTAAAGTCGATTAGGTGTTCATATATTAAAAAACAAATTTATTTGTAATATTTTTTCTAAATGAAATAAATGTTTCCTTTCATTAACAAAACAATTTTCGTACAAAAACTCAAAACGGTTGAAGGAAATCAATGTCATCATCATATAGCCTTTTTTGACTCACATTTTTTTTTGCATTATTAAATAATTTCCAAATCTTTGGGTTTTCTCTTTCTTTCCCAAATTATGCACCAAAATGATTGAATATGCGCGAGATTAAATGGAATAGTTTTTGTTGCTGTAAAAAATTTGTTCTTCGACCACTTTGGCGAGAAAGGGAAGGGAGCGATCGGAGTGATTGGGAAAAGGGGCCCAAGGCCATTTGGAAAGTGATCGGAATTGGGCGGTGGGCGGAATTTTCTGATCGGAAACGGCGGCGTATAAAAAGCGGCGGACCAAATTTTGGAAATTCTCCTCCGCCGCCATCATCATCATCATCATCTTTGGCCCAACATTTTGTATTCGTCATCACATAAATCAAAATCAAAGAATGTTGATGAAAATGCTCGTCTTCTTCGTCTTAAATTCGTTGCTGCTGATCGCCTCGGCCGAAATTGCCACGCAACAGACGGCAAAGGCCGTTCAAATTACGTAAGGGAATTGTTGGGGAAGGTGCTAGGTCGAACTGAATCAAAAAAAAGTCTAAATGGGGAGAACCTAAAAAAGTATAAATGAAAGTAATATTTAAATTAATTATTTAGATTTACAATCTCGGTATTGAGTGATAGCTTTTCTCTCTATCTTTTTAAATTCTAGCAAATATTAGTTGTATCTAAAAAAAAAATTCGAAAAAGCAACATTCAATAATTCCTACAAACTTTTTTGAAAAAATTTAAAATTTTTAAAGTTTACTTAGGTTCACTAAGTTGGGATCTTTTTTAATGATGCAATTTAAATATAACTATCACTGATACTTTTTTGGGTTCGGAATATTTTTATAATTTTGGTTTTTTAATTCGAAAAATATTTTTAAATTTTTTGAATAAAATTAAAATTCATAAATAGAGCTGGGATTTTTAGGTTTTTACCTATTTTTTTTGCGGCTTTGTTATGATGAGAGAAGCCCAAAAATAGCATTTTCTCCGAACAATTTTCGATTTAGAGCGACTTTTTAGCACCTAAAATTACCTAAAACTGGATTTTCGGTCAATAGCACCTATTTTGGCATTTTTCGAGAAATTTCATATCAAAAATGCAATAAAAACGAAAAACACACCCCCTAAGAACCTGTCCAAAATTTTTTTTTAAATATACCCCTAAAGATTGATCAAAATTTCATAAAATATCCCCTAAGAAACAAAAAATTTTCCCAAAAATTCGTCCACAATATTTATTATTTATTTTCTTGACCAATTGCAATTGTGTGGGCGAAATTGATAAAAAATTAGTCACTTTTGGAATTTTTGTACATAAAGACACTGGATTTTTCCAATTTTTAACACCTATTTTCGCACCTATTTTGGCCTTTTTGGGGGTTTTTAGCACCTATTTTGCACATTTTTTAGCACCTATTTTAGTATCTATTTTGGGATTTTTAGCACCTAAAATCCGGGCTCTATTCATAAAATATTTCAATGCCAAAATGATTAATATTACGGCCAATAAATAACTTCATTTATGTGTAACGAATTACAAATTCCCCATAAGAAATGTTTCAACGTTTTTTATCAAATTTTCTGAATTGTTAAGCGGATCACTTGGCCAATGTTTGCTGGAGATTAAGCCCCGCATTTGCGACACGGGCAATGTGCTGTCGGAGGAAGACCGCACCAAGCTGGACACACTGCTCGCCAAAGTGGAGGAGGGCACAAAACGAGTAAAGCCATGGAAATTTTGAGACGAATTCACTGCTTTTTTAAGGAGGGCTATCCGCTTAAATTCAAAACCAAAAGTTGTGGGCATCAGGGCATCACATTGCAAGTGATTCAACTGAAGGCGACTCCGGCGGAGGATATGGATGTAAGGCATTTTTCAAATATCCGAATTTTATTTCAGACGCAGTGAATGGCATTGAAATTTTCCAAAAAATGGAAAAACATTTGTTAAAAGAGATTTAAATAGTCTAACTATGGAATTTTAGTAAACAGAATCCAAGCTTCTCAAAATATATATTAATCATTATTTTTCATTACCCTTGCCAAGTTTAAGACTTTGTGGGTCCCTTTCACATAAGAACAACCCGTTTTATATGTATTCTTTTTTCAATTAAAAACCGGATTACGATTTTATAATTAATAATAATTATTCAATAAATCTATTTGTAGATTTTGGAATTGCTTCTTTTTTCAATTTAGATCTCAAAGTTTATATTTTAAACGAAATTCCATTTATTAAATTAATATTTTAATTGCCAAAATATTATATTTACACAATATTTTAATGTTTTTCTTTGTTTGGCCACCAAAACAACAGAATTAGTCTGATTAGACTCTCATAATAAAATAATTGAATCTTCAAAATTAAAAATTATATTAAACTAAATTTATTATGTTTTCCTATAATTTAGACGCTCCAAACGCAACTGCTCCAGCTGCTCCAGGAGTACACGGACGCGCACCCGTGCATGCGAATTGCGTTCATTGTGCTGAACGCGGACGACGACAAAGTGGAGAACCGGCGCTTCTGGTGTGGCGTCAATTGGAATGTGCCGGTGAAGCCGAGCGAAATTGTGGAGCTGTACCGTAATGAGGTGGGGGAAATTGGAATTTTTTGGTTGATTACTGAACGCCAGGAAATTGCACAACTTCCTTTTTAATTTCATCCATCATGAAAAATTGATCAAATTTGAACATGAAATTAAGACAGGGCTTCGATCGAAAATTTTTCAAAATAAGAACATCAAGGCCAAAATAAGATTTAACAAAGGAGAGGTACCCAAGTGACCGTGGGACTCCCGAATGAAACTTTCAGGGTAGGCAGATTACCCCCCTTTTGTATTATAAAATTTTTTTTATACCTACCCTGAAAGTTTCATTCGCAAGTCCCACGGTCACTTGGGTACCTCTCCTTTGTAAGGGTAAAAAAAAAGAATATTTCGAAAAATTGCTTCAAAGCACTTATTTATACAATTTTTTCGATCAAAATGCATTAAATAGTAAATTTTTCGCCGCCAGTTATCATCTTTAACGATTTTTTGGAGTAAATTAGCAAATCATATATTTCCATTTTGATCAAAAAATCAGATCTTTAACAAATTTTTTGCGGCGCATTTTTCCAAGGAATTTTGGAGAACGGGGGAGGGGAGTGGGTAGGTGGTGCCGATAGGCACCGCCGGGGAAAATTTTTAAAATTTATAGGTAAAATAAGAACATTTATGCCATAAATTTCTAAATTTATGAATAATTTTAAGAATAAAAACAAAATAAGAACAATAACCCAAAATCAGAACATTTCTTACAAATAAGAACATTTTTATTTTATAAGATTTGGACCATCCAAATCAGAACATTTCTTATAAATAAGAACAAATCGAAGCCCTGAATTAAGAACAAAAATTTAATTTGATTTTGGCTCATTGTCAGCTCCTGTGAAGAATGATAGACGAGAAGACTAAAACAGTGATTAATTACTTGAAACTAAAAATTCAGAAAAAAAACAATTATTCCATTTTTTATTTGAAATTTCTTTATTGGGTCTAGATCACATTTTTGTTAAATATAACTAAATATTTCGAAATTCAGATATTTTTTAAAAATGTAAGCCCGAAGCTGAGATTTCATTCATTTTTAGCTCTGGTTTTTAAAACAAATTAAAAATTGAAATCCTATTTCCCATTTGTTTTAGATTTCGTTGGTTGTAAAGGCCGAGTACGGACATGCGCTGAACAACATTGCCGACAAGTTCCTGGCCATGGCCAGCCAACGGTTGGAAGTGCCGTTCGACGAAGTGCCCGTTGTGAATGCCAACAACAACAACAACAACAGCAACACACAACCATTGGTGGACGGCACCGTTCAACAGCAGAATACGGTAGTTAATTTTGTTGTAAAAAATGGCATTTTGAAAATTATTAAAAATTGAAAAAAATAAATAAAATTCAAAAGGTGGAAGTGCAAGGCGAAAAGGCGCAGCCGGCGGAGGTACGTACAGAAGCAGCAGCAGGGGTGGACGAAATTCAAACGAATAAACCGGAAAAAAAAATTAAAAAATCCCCGACAAAACCAAAGAATTTTTTTAAATGACAAAAAATTTTCGAGAAATGGAAACAGAAACAAAAATACTGTTTTTTAAACTTGGATTTGATTTCTGTAATGAAAATCAGTTACGCACAGCCCTACCCCCACCCAAAAAACCAGTGATCTCCGATCACATATACAAAATCCAAAAAATGGAAATCAATGAATTTTCATTCAGCAACAAGTGGAAGAGCAAAGTGAAAATAGAGGGCCAGAGCAGGTAAAAAATTTGAAAAATTCATTAAAGTTAAAAAAAGTGAATTTAGACACAAAGCACAGGGACTGAATCGAACTGAGAGAACAGAGAGAGAGCGAGAGTAAGAGAGAGAGAATGGGAAAACGAGAGAGAGAGAGAGAGGAGAAAAGAAAAAAGGATTTCAAATTGAAATAGCCTAATCCAACACTTTTTTGTTAAGGTTTTTCAATGGGTCATAAAAAGAGTGATATTCCGCTAGATCTAAGTTAATTTTCCAGGGTGTCATCAAATTTTTTACAATTTAAAAGACACAACAAATGAAAATAAATCACTACACAAACATTGTTTCTGAAATGCCTTTTTATTTTTTACAAACAAATATATTTTTAAACAAAATCATTTTATAGCATTTTCATTCATTTTATTCCCTTTCATTCGCTTTTTGTCCTTTCTTTTCTTTTCTGCATTTTATTCCATGGGTTGGTGGTCATCGCCAAAATTCGATGAAATGCCATCCGCAGTATCGAAAAAAGTGCCAAAATTGCCAAAAACGCCGCAACGATGGTGAACAGAATGGCATCGATTGAATAATAAGCGACCCATCCCAATTCGGCATCGGTTGGCAAGTTAAGCTCGTTCAAATGTGGAAATTCGGCTGCAAATTCCACCCAATTCACCAATTGCTTTTTTGCACTGAAGGGCGACAAAGCGATTTTCTTTTGGATGAGTTTGGCATTGGCACGAAAAGAGGCGTCGTGGAGAACCTAAAAAACCGATTAGCTTTTATTTTAAAATTTTTTAAGTAATTGTTGTAGATTAACGATTTCCTAATCGAAAAACCGAAATTCCATTCCAAAATTTTCATTTTCTGATGTTTCAAAACACAAAATAAACTTTAGTAATAAAATAAATCATAATAATTATTTTTTTGTGCATTTAAAGTTCTATTCGTTGGGGACGGAACAAAATCTCGCCGCCCGAAATCTCGCGAGACAAAATCTCGCCGATTAAAAAAAACAATTAAACCAGAAATGCCGTCGAAATTTTTCTTACAATTACAAGAAGAACACCATTGTTTAAAAATGATTTTTTGAGGTGAAAATTAAGGATAAAGCTTTAACTTTTTAAAAATCCAATGTTGATGCTTTATGACATTGTCGTTTAAGTGTGGGGTTCAAGAATTTACATGTAATATAAATAAATTAAACCAAGTATGTCCAAATGTTTTGTGCGAAGTAAAAAAAAATTCAAACCAAATGTTCAATAAATTATGTATAAAATTAACAAGTTGCAGAAAAATAATTGAAAATTAACTTAGACATAAAGAATACTATTCGAATAATTAAATCTTAGAATTTTTGGATTCTTGGACAAGATTTAAAAAATTGATTGTAAAAGTGATCGAATGATCCGATCGATCGGAATCTTTGCTCACCCGACTGAGCGCTGTTCTCAGCACTTTGCCCGTTTTGTCTGCGATCAGCTGGCGAATGTCAACATGGACGGCCATCACTCGGTGCTTTGCCAACACGGCGTTGTAAAGCTGATCAGCGAACAGCGGAATGGCCACAATTGGCACACCAATTTTTGCTGCCTCCGCAAGACAGTTTTGGCCGCAATGAGTGACAAAAGCGCACAATTTTGGATGCCCTCAAAATATTTATTGAATGGAATAAAACAATGGCACACTTAAAATGGCATTTTGCGACACCCATTCGAAAGTGTGAACATTTGGCGTGGCTCTGATCAGTTCCGACTCATTTGCTGCCGATTCTCCGTCCAATTTCCAAATGAACTCGTAATCGGGGAATTGGCTGAATGTGTTGAGCAGCGTCCGTCGCAACGATTTGCCCAAAGTGCGCGTGTTGGCTACGGTACCATATTACGTGGCGCTCCTGACGTTTTGGGTAAGCTCACTGCAGGTTTTCTTGAATTTTAAATTTGGTAGGAGACCAAATTTGGCTTTTGTTTTTCGACTTCGACTTTCATTTTTTCTATAAGTATTAATTAGGGATGTAAAAAAATGTGCTAAAAGTGGCCAAAAAGGTACATAAATAAGCAAGAAAATGTACAAAAAACCAAAATATGTATGTATAAAATATTTAAAATAGTGAATTTTTGTGTCAAAATTTTAGGATAAGCAAAAATTCCATATAAAGGACCTTAACAATCCTAAAATAAGGTTTTCGATGTTTAATCTAATTTTTGAAATCCCTTTTAAAAAAATGGATTTTTAGTGGTACGTTTTAACCCCGAAATATGTAAAAATATGTATTTACATAAAATTGAGATCCCTAGTGATAATTATTATTTATTTCCTCAAAAAGCCCTCTCTGCTTTTTTGCCACTTTTTGTTAGCCATTCCTTCGCTTTTCCTTTTAATTACTAAATAAATTTTCTGGGCCATCGAACCTCGTCCAATTCGGTCGTTTTCTTCCATTCGTCCGTTATACCTCCAATATACACAATTTTGTTGCTGATGGGCCGAGCAAATTCCAAAAATTTGTTTGAATTGAGGAAAAACAGCGAAATATTTTTGGCCAATTGTTTCAATGGGGGAAAGTCGGCTCCAAATGCTTGTCGGACCAATGGCGCCTAAAATGAATTACTAATTGATTAGCACTTTGGCTTCTTTTTGGTAATAATTGAAAATGTGCGGAAAGATAAAAGGACAGACAAACAAAATAATTATAAATGATAAGAAGGGACCGGATTTATATGGACGAAAAAATTGCAAAATGTGGACGAAATATGGATTAAAACGCTGAAATATGGACAATAAATACGAAAATATGGACAAAAATTTCTGAAAATTGGTTTGAATTTAAAAAAAGTTTCGTAGATCCATTAATTTTTTGTCAAGAAGGAAAAATCATTTTAATGAATGGATTAAAGAATTCCATAATTGAGAGCACATATTTATTATTTTCTGAAAAATATTGAACCTAGAAAAAAAGCAAAAATTAGTAAATTTTGCAATTTACAAAATTTCCAAAAAATTTTCCATGTTTAGAGGTGTATTTTTCGGTTTTTATTTTTGTGAAAGTACCGAAATATGAATG
Source organism: Heterodera glycines (assembly GCA_004148225.2). Taxonomy (NCBI): domain Eukaryota; kingdom Metazoa; phylum Nematoda; class Chromadorea; order Rhabditida; family Heteroderidae; genus Heterodera; species Heterodera glycines. The sequence goes on along the minus strand of CP049712.1, from coordinate 15,797,262 downwards.
TAAAATATGGAAAAAAATCTGAAATAATAAAAATAAAAAGGGTTTCTAGAAGCATCAAACCAAGCTAAAAACTATTTACGTTATTTTTAGGCAGAAAGAAATGTGCAAAAAAAAAAATGGAAATCCATACAAATCCGGTCCATAATGATAAATGCTAAAAATACAATGGACAACAAATGCACCGAACGCACCTGCAAATCGGTGACGCGATCATTCAATTTGTACCAATCGTAAAAAGTGTTGAGGAAATTGATCAGACGCTCCCAAAAGTCCATCGTCGGCGCATTGAGCGGCGGATGAGCCCAATCTGTGAATACACACACCACCGGATTAATGTAAATTTGATTCTCTGATAAAATTTAATTGATTTTATTTCTTTTTTTACTTGGGACAAAACTGGCAAACGTCGGAATGCCCAAATGAGCGGCACTAATTTGTTGCATTGGCATTGTAAGTGTTGCCAATTTGGTGCGAACACCGATGCGCTCAAAAATGGCAGCACCGCACAGATCGAACAGTTCATAAATGGCGGCATCATAACGCTCCTTGGCCAATTCGTCCAGCAATTCGCGACGGAAGGCAATTTCTGCAAAAGTCAGTGAATTCCATTGGAAAATGTAAAGCAATTAATTAGTAATTATTGCCTTTGAAAAAATATGGCCACAAATCAAAAATCCTGACGAATCTGTTGTCCCATGCGTTGAGCATTGGCCACGCATTGGCCCCACTGAATGGATAAAGCACATCCGAAGTCGCGACGGGCGCTCCGCGCGATTTGAGCACAACCCGATAAACTTTCGAGGACAGTTTAGTCTCGTTGATCTCGGCTTTGGTTGTCCATCGCAACTCGTCGCTAATCGTTTTTGTAAAAGGGATTTCTTAATTGGATTTTTGGCCTTTTCCGGGACAAATTCCTTCCCGCATTTTCCTTCACTTTCCCATCTCTTTATCTCCGTTCAATCAGTCATTTTCTTATCCATTTCATTTCCATCCTTCGCCATCCGCGTTATATCCATCATTCACTTCATTTTCACATTTCGTTTTATTCACCAATACGTGTGGTTTAATTACCCAAGTTTGAGATGGGAGAATAAAGTAATTCTGGATAATATTTGGTCGCCAATGATCCTGGGAGGGCCCGCCCGTTTCACTGGTAGCACCGGATGGTTCCGAACCTCATTGGTTCGGAAATGACGCCGATGGCGAGGATGGGTAAGAAACCAACCGTGGTAAAATTTTTTATTTTTTTTTTAATTTTGAGAAATTCCCGTTAGGGAATCAGAAAAGACGGCCGTCTATAAATAAAAAAAAGAAAGAAATAACGAGTACCTCTAAAAAAGAGAAGAGATGTCTATAAATATAAAAAAAAGAATACTTTTACAAAAGAGAGTGAGAAGAGACGTCTATAAAAATAAAGCGCTATAGAAATGAATGGACAAAAGTGATCACTCAAAATTTGGCAAGAAAAATGTCCCAGAAATGAAAGTTAATAGGCCAAAGTCTCAAAAGTGAAACGCCAAAAGAGCTAAAGTGAAAAGCCTAATATCCCAGTGCTGATCAGTTTAAAAATGGATTACTGTAGAGCGTCAATGAACTTACCTACGGTAAGAGAGAGAAAAACAAAATGGGATTGGTTTCACCATTAACATAAACATTCAAATCGTAAATATGCGCCGTGCGGAGAGGGGCCTAATTGATCTTTGCCCTAAGCAAAATAACAAATTTGTTCTCTGGTGTGCCCCTATTCATTCGCCAAAAGCAAAATGAAGCACAAAAACCCAAAAGATGGACGACGATTTGGCGTCGCTTCACTTACAATGTGCAGCGATAGTCATTCCCCTCGTCAGAGGATGAACAAAACAAAATGTTATTTTAGTTTTAATCCAAGTGCCCTCGTCAGAGGAATAGAAAATTTTTGAAAAATATTTATGCTTGGCGTTTTGACCATTTATTGATGTTTGTTTTATTCATTCTCATTTTCATGCACTTCTCCCCTCTTAGAGTTTTGTCATGTTTGGCTGTTCTCAGTAATTTTGGATTTGATTGATTGTTTGGTTCCCACCTCGTCTTCCGACTTTGTTTTATTTTGTTTTGTGTGTTTTAATAAAGTGAAAGCCTATTTGGTCATTTGGTTGTGAGTGTTCTTCAAGTGCGGTGGACCAAAATAATATTACGCCAATCATTAATTTTAAGGCCCGAGAACCAAATGAATTAATAAAAAATTTTTTGGTTTTTTATCATATAAGCAAGTTTTTGTGTCTTTTAAAATTTTAATATTAATTTTAATCAAGAATTTAATTTATTTTTAAACATTTTTAATTTAATTAACCGAGGTGAATTTCTATAAAAATATTATGTTGTCATTTTTAGGATGGACCAAATAATTATGTGCTTTTGATAAAATTTAAAAAAGAAATTGAAAGAACATAGAAATTTATATATTTTATGAGATTCTTTATGAATTAATTTTTGTTATTTTTGCTAGAAAAAAATTTGATTTCAATTTACTGATTGAAGGGGCCATTCCGGACTGACCCCGCTAATTGAAAAATGCCAAATGCCTTAACATGCCATACAAATTGCCATTTTTACATCATATTCATCGTCCTAATTACTCATTTATCTCTAATACAAAAAAGGCAGTTGGAACATGAGTTTTCCTTACATGTTTAATTAATGGTCACTCATTTCGAACAAGAAATCGTATTTGACAGAATTTGAGTTGTTTTTTTTTCTCACGTATTTTACGGTGTTTTTCGCGGTTTTGGTTGCTTGCGTTTCTGTAAATTTTCAGTAAATTTCAGTTTTGAACTCAGCACAGACACTCAACGCATCCGGCACATTTGGTATGTACATCACTTGTTCAGTGAATGGTTATTATGTGGTAAACAATGCTGGTACATAAGGTTTATTTTAATTTTTGGGCTGATATTACTGATTCTTCGACTTATTCACACAAAAATTCTCAGAAATAGGGTCAACAATTAAAGTGTCTAACGCTATGTACCACGCATGTTACAAATTAACAAGTGGTTAAGAAAAAACCATTCTTCTCAAGTTTTCGTTAATTATACACATTTTTTTCGTGTGCATTTGGCGACGGTTTTATGTTTGACCAATTTGAAATAATTATTATTTAGGCACTGAACATCGCCGAAATGGCCGAATCGAACATGAACGCATGCCCCGCATTCGGAGTGTGTCCCACATGCCAATGGCATTGCCCTTGCAGTAAGTCAAATTCATAATTTTTTTTTTCCCCCTTCGATTTTTCGCTGAAATTCGATCTCTAATTTTTTTTCAATTCACTTCAAATATCGTTTATTCACATACTCATTTTCAATTCCGAATTAAGTATCCAAAGTTACTGTATTATTATAGCAGCATTTCCATATGAACTTTGCTCATTACAGTCACTTAATGTTGATGATTTCTAAGCCGCGGCCGATATTATCGCGATGGGAAAATGGGGCGTAAAAAAATTTATTACAACCCGCATAAAGCATTCCGTCTCTCCAGCCACAAATCATTTTCATTTCCAAGCTCTTTCTAATCGCAAAACAATTTCCCAGCTACTACCTTCTACTGCACACAGCCAAAAAACTTTCATACATAAGTATCCGCGCAGCCTAAATTGCACGCTTCCTTTCCCGTATTACTCACCACTGCGCAAATCTATCTCATTCCCACTGATTAGTCGTAAGACTATAAGAAAAGTTTTTGGTTTTTTTTTTGAGTGCTCATTTAACTCATTCATCTAATTAATCTAAGCCAAATAGTAGAAGTCTAATACACTGAAATTATGTCATTTGTGAACTATCCTCTGGATAGAATGGAAGACCAAGTAACTATTGCAATTGTTGAAAGAAATTTATTCCAAAATATAAGCGCTCCTCCAAATTCTAATGCCCCAATCTCACTTATTGATAAGGTTCACCAAGGTGTAATACGTCTTGAGGATGCCACCAACCGCAGTTTAAGGGTAATTAATAGGAGGGCGACTCAAAATACTGATGCCATTAACCAAACAACAGCTGATATGAATGCAAACATGGACACAATTACGACTAGGTTAGATCAATTGGTTGATAAAGTGGATACACTTGAATGGTCAGACACCAATGATAACAGGACATCACTACAAGGGAATTGCACCGTGGTAAGGCGAACTGTCTTCGAACCCGAAGAGGACGAAGAAATTCTTAATGTTCTCACTACTATAGACCCATTTGCTAGTCAGCTTCCGGCTTGCATAGATGAGAACCTAACCGCTTTTGATAATTGGGCCCAAAAATTCCGGGACCTCATAGAATATGCTGGAACAACTTGGACTGAAAAAGAAAAATTGGGTAGACTTAAATTTTCGCTCGAAGGGTCAATTCGGAAAATTTTTGACAAATTACCGAACAATAAAAAGGATACGGTGGACAAAGCTTTGGATGCCATTAGGGAAAAATTGGACTCTCCCGAGCGTAAGGAAATGTCAAAACGTGCATTAGTCACGTGTAAACAACGCGATTCCGAAACAGTTCGGGAATTTCTTTCTAGACTTTCACCACTTGTCTCTTCTGTCTGTGCGGGTCAGGATGAAACTCAAATTCAATCCCGACTTAAAGATGAATTTTTGGAAAGGGTTAAACCTAATTTAACATTTCTGATTAGGCTTACTGGTGTCACTAAAAACCAAGACTTTGAGGCAGTTTTCTCTCAAGCTCAGGAATTAGAGCTTCTTTTAACCAATACTAATGAATCCAATATTTCTGATCCTCTCAAATTCGCGGTCCATGCTTTAAATCAGGCACCTGCGAATGCTTCTTGGACAAATAATGGTGAACGTTCATCAAATATTAATTCATGGGTACCTTCCTATCCTAATAACGTGAATAACCGTCAGGTTAGGTATAAAGAACGATCAAGCTCTCAACAGCAGCAAGGATTTAGTAGAGGAAGGGAACGAAGTGGGTCGAATTGGGTCCAACCACAGAGAAACAAATTTTCTCAATCTCGAACAAACCGAGGTAGAGGCGAACGAAATTGGAGTGGACGTCCAAAATGTTTTCATTGTGGCAGAATTGGACATGTTGCTTATAATTGTAGAGACCGGCGATCCGATTTTCAAAGAAGTGGTCCGCCATCTAACTCTAACCGAGCTCCTTATTATGCCCCAGTAAATATGGTACAACCTAATTATCCTTTTCAAGCTAATGATTTTGTTCCTCAAATGACTCAACCCCCGTTCCAAAATGTTTCTGTGGATATTAATGCCCTAGCTGATCAATTAATTCACAAGATGAAAGTAGGAGACGTTCCTTCAACTGTTCCTTCTTCCAACAGAATACCAAATAACTCATGTAACTCATTAATTCCTGAAAAAGTCATTAACAAGCACCCGAATTCTGATTCTTTTCCTATCAATGATGATGAAAGTATTTCTCCCTCTCCTATTAAAGTTTCTAATTGGGGAAGCACTGGCATTGGCCCACGACTTAGTCGAATTCTTATGTTATCCATGACTCTATTTTTGCTTTTATCAATTGGTACTGATGCATTTACCTCTCATGTTCCTGAGCAAATCATAATAATTATTTTTTTGTGCATTTAAAGTTCTATTCGTTGGGGACGGAACAAAATCTCGCCGCCCGAAATCTCGCGAGACAAAATCTCGCCGCCCGAAATCTCGCGAGACAAAATCTCGCCGCCCGAAATCTCGCGAGACAAAATCTCGCCGACCGAAATCTCGCGAGACAAAATCTCGCCGCGAAAAATCTCGCCGCTGGAATCCCGCCACGAAAAATCGTCGCCCGAAACCTCGCCGCGAAAAATCTCGCCGAAGAAATTTCAAAAAATAGAAAATTTTCTTATAAGAAAATTTAAAGGGATAAATTACTAAGTTTTTTTCAAAAATTTTCAAAAAAACTATAACTTTTTTTTTCTTGAAGTTTTCTAAGATTTTTTCCTTGAAAAATTTCTGTTTGGAATTTTTTTTTGAAATTTCTTCGGCCAGAATTTGTCTCTGCGAGATTCGGGCATGAGTTTTTAGGGTGTACCCCTTTTCGTTTTCCCTTTCATTTATTTTGATTGTAAAAATGATCGAATGATCCGATCGATCGGAATCTTTGCTCACCCGACTGAGCGCTGTTCTCAGCACTTTGCCCGTTTTGTCTGCGATCAGCTGGCGAATGTCAACATGGACGGCCATCCCTCGGTGCTTTGCCAACACGGCGTTGTAAAGCTGATCAGCGAACAGCGGAATGGCCACAATTGGCACACCAATTTTTGCTGCCTCCGCAAGACTGTTTTGGCCGCAATGAGTGACAAAAGCGCACAATTTTGGATGCCCTCAAAATCCGACAAAATTTTGAAAAAATGGAATAAAACAATGGCACACTTAAAATGGCATTTTGCGACACCCATTCGAAAGTGTGAACATTTGGCGTGGCTCTGATCAGTTCCGACTCATTTGCTGCCGATTCTCCGTCCAATTTCCAAATGAACTCGTAATCGGGGAATTGGCTGAATGTGTTGAGCAGCGTCCGTCGCAACGATTTGCCCAAAGTGCGCGTGTTGGCTACGGTACCGAATGAGAAGAGTACGGTACCGGACCGAGAATTGTCCAAAATTGAGCGAAACTTCTTTTTAAAAAAACGATTTTTTGAGTAAATAACGCACTTTTTTTGTTTTCATAAAGTTTTTTCTATAAGTATTAATTAGGGATGTAAAAAAATATGTACTAAAAGTGGCCAAAAAGGTACATAAATAAGTAAGAAAATGTACAAAAAACCAAAATATGTATGTATAAAATATTTAAAATAGTGAATTTTTGTGTCAAAATTTTAGGATAAGCAAAAAAATTCCATAAAAAGGACCTTAACAATCTTAAAATAAGGTTTTCGGTGCTTAATAATTTTTGAAATTCCTTTAAAAAAATGGATTTTTAGTGGCACGTTTTAACCCCGAAATATGTAAAAATATGTATTTACATAAAATTGAGATCCCTAGTGATAGTTATTATTTATTTCTTCAAAAAGCCCTCTCTGCTTTTTTGCCACTCTTTGTTAGCCATTCCTTCGCTTTTCCTTTTAATTACTAAATAAATTTTCTGGGCCATCGAACCTCGTCCAATTCGGTCGTTTTCTTCCATTCGTCCGTTATACCTCCAATATACACAATTTTGTTGCTGATGGGCCGAGCAAATTCCAAAAATTTGTTTGAATTGAGGAAAAACAGCGAAATATTTTTGGCCAATTGTTTCAATGGGGGAAAGTCGGCTCCAAATGCTTCTCGGACCAATGGCGCCTAAAATAAATTTTTGAATTATTCCCTCTCATAGCGACGGTAGTCCCGTTAAAAATTGACGGGATTTTGACGCAATTCCAGCTCAGCAATTTTTTCACTAGTCTCTAATAACAATTTATATTTTATGTTTAATTATGTTTATCTTAAAATAACCACATTAACCAGTGATGAGCAAAAAAAAAAAAGGTCGTCAAAAATTTTGGACCCCGTCGTAAGGAAAATCGCATATGACCACCCCCCCTGGCCCGATCGTACGTCGTATGACCCTTGGAAGTGACCACCCCTTGTACACGTATGAATGAATTACTAATTGATTAGCACTTTGGCTTCTTTTTGGTAATAATTGAAAATGTGCGGAAAGATAAAAGGACAGACAAACAAAATAATTATAAATGATAAGAAGGGACCGGATTTATATGGACGAAAAAATTGCAAAATGTGGACGAAATATGGATTAAAACGCTGAAATATGGACAATAAATACGAAAATATGGACAAAAAATTTCTGAAAATTGGTTTGAATTAAAAAAAAAAGTTTCGTAGATCCATTAATTTTTTGTCAAGAAGGAAAAATCATTTTAATGAATGAATTAAAGAATTCCATAATTGAGAGCACATATTTATTATTTTCTGAAAAATATTGAACCTAGAAAAAAAAACAAAAATTAGTAATTTTGCAATTTACAAAATTTCCAAAAAATTTTCCATGTTTAGAGGTGTATTTTTCGGTTTTTATTTTTGTGAAAGTACCGAAATATGAATGTAAAATATGGAAAAAAATCTGAAATAATAAAAGAATTTTGATGAAAAAAAAAATTTATATTTTAGGGAATCAATTTTTAATTTTGGGAAATTCTGAAATATGTAGGATTAACCATAAAAAAGTCCAAAATAGGCAAAAATAGCCATTATAAAATTGATCCTAAAAGCTTCAAACCAAATGCACCGAACGCACCTGCAAATCGGTGACGCGATCATTCAATTTGTACCAATCGTAAAAAGTGTTGAGGAAATTGATCAGACGCTCCCAAAAGTCCATCGTCGGCGCATTGAGCGGCGGATGAGCCCAATCTGTGAATACACACACCACCGGATTAATGTAAATTTGATTCTCTGATAAAATTTAATTGATTTTATTTCTTTTTTTACTTGGGACAAAACTGGCAAACGTCGGAATGCCCAAATGAGCGGCACTAATTTGTTGCATTGGCATTGTAAGTGTTGCCAATTTGGTGCGAACACCGATGCGCTCAAAAATGGCAGCACCGCACAGATCGAACAGTTCATAAATGGCGGCATCATAACGCTCCTTGGCCAATTCGTCCAGCAATTCGCGACGGAAGGCAATTTCTGCAAAAGTCAGTGAATTCCATTGGAAAATGTAAAGCAATTAATTAGTAATTATTGCCTTTGAAAAAATATGGCCACAAATCAAAAATCCTGACGAATCTGTTGTCCCATGCGTTGAGCATTGGCCACGCATTGGCCCCACTGAATGGATAAAGCACATCCGAAGTCGCGACGGGCGCTCCGCGCGATTTGAGCACAACCCGATAAACTTTCGAGGACAGTTTAGTCTCGTTGATCTCGGCTTTGGTTGTCCATCGCAACTCGTCGCTAATCGTTTTGATGAAATGCTTAATTGCCAATTTAAATTTCAAAATTCTGTCCATTTTCCGTTCCTCACCACTTCGTGCCCTGCCTCGGCCAATGAGTCGGCAATTGCGCCCATAAATTGCATGTGACTGTGCGCGGGCACTACCGAATAGACGAGAATTTTCAGCTTTTTCTTTTCCGGCGCCGATTGTGCCTTTGCTGCTTCTGTTGTGCCATTTGTGGTGGCGAAAAGAAAAATTAACAAAAAGAAAAGTCGGGCGAAGAAAAGCATTTGACAGACAGAAAAATAGGGAAAATAAAATTAATTAATTAAATAAATTTAAAAGGAGGAAACAAAATGAGGAAAGGCAATTAAATTAGTTAGTAACGGTCCATATTTCGATTTATATTTGCAATTTTATCTCCTTTTTCATTTCAAATTTCGTCAACAAATTAAATTTGCAACTAAGGATTGGTAAGTACAAAGCAAAAAAAAAAATTGTGCTGAAGACAAATTTTCCACTGAAAGATGAAAATCATCACAAAATATATTAAAGTTAATTAGAGGCCGATTATTTGACTGCCGAAATTTTCAGCAAATTTTGAAATGACTTTCATCATATGCATTTATTTAGTTTTTTAAATATTTTATTAAAAATGATTTTCAATGTACAAATAAATAAATAAATGTTTTCCCGTAATATTTTTAATTGAATTAAGCTCTCAACTGTTACGAAAATGTGTTGTTCTTTTCTTCCGTCGATTGTTCATTCTTTCCACGAATAAGCACTATTCCATATTTCTATTTGTTCTTTAAATTATTCAAATTTCGCTTAAAATTTATTTGACTTTTTCTTTATATACAAAATGAGCTGTGGAAACCGTAGAAAATGTTCAGTGGGGAGAATGACCGTACCAAGAACACACTAAAAATATCTAATTGGTCAATTATCGGATTAAAATATCGTAAAGTGAAAGTGCCGTCTTACAAATTTCTCTTCCCATCATAGCGCTTTGAGCAAATTTTTTTTGAAAAAAAATTCCAAAAATTTTCCGACTTTTTACCGAAAATTTCGGAATTCGGCATTCCGTGCCATCCCTGCTGCACATCATATGTGTTTTGATTGGCAAAATCCATGGGTGCTAAAGTAAGAATTATAATTTATGAATGCTTAGAGTGAAAAATTGATTGGCAAAATCCATGGGTGATAGATAATGTATGAATTATAATTATTAATGCTTAGAGTGAAAAATTGATTGGCAAAATCCATGGGTGATAGATAATGTATGAATTATAATTATTAATGCTTAGAGTGAAAAATTGATTGGCAAAATCCATGGGTGATAGATAATGTATGAATTATAATTATTAATGCTTAGAGTGAAAAATTGATTGGTAAATCCATGGGTGATAATGTATGAATTATAATTATTAATGCTTAGAGTGAAAAATTGATTGGCAAAATCCATGGGTGATAGATAATGTATGAATTATAATTATTAATGCTTAGAGTGAAAAATTGATTGGTAAATCCATGGGTGATAATGTATGAATTATAATTATTAATGCTTAGAGTGAAAAATTGATTGGCAAAATCCATGGGTGATAGATAATGTATGAATTATAATTATTAATGCTTAGAGTGAAAAATTGATTGGTAAATCCATGGGTGATAATGTATGAATTATAATTATTAATGCTTAGAGTGAAAAATTGATTGGCAAAATCCATGGGTGATAGATAATGTATGAATTATAATTATTAATGCTTAGAGTGAAAAATTGATTGGTAAATCCATGGGTGATAATGTATGAATTATAATTATTAATGCTTAGAGTGAAAAATTGATTGGCAAAATCCATGGGTGATAGATAATGTATGAATTATAATTATTAATGCTTAGAGTGAAAAATTGATTGGTAAATCCATGGGTGATAATGTATGAATTATAATTATTAATGCTTAGAGTGAAAAATTGATTGGCAAAATCCATGGGTGATAGATAATGTATGAATTATAATTATTAATGCTTAGAGTGAAAAATTGATTGGCAAAATCCATGGGTGATAGATAATGTATGAATTATAATTATTAATGCCTCTACACCACCGGCCACTGCGGGAATGGTGCAAATAATTATTTATTTTATTTAATCATTAAAAAGTTTGGCATTTTTTATCTCGGCACTCATGCTCATTTGGCAAAAATTGAAAGCATTTTTCTATGCTTAGAGTGAAAAATTGATTGGCAAAATCCATGGGTGATAGATAATGTATGAATTATAATTATTAATGCTTAGAGTGAAAAATTGATTGGCAAAATCCATGGGTGATAGATAATGTATGAATTATAATTATTAATGCTTAGAGTGAAAAATTGATTGGCAAAATCCATGGGTGATAGATAATGTATGAATTATAATTATTAATGCTTAGAGTGAAAAATTGATTGGCAAAATCCATGGGTGATAGATAATGTATGAATTATAATTATTAATGCTTAGAGTGAAAAATTGATTGGCAAAATCCATGGGTGATAGATAATGTATGAATTATAATTATTAATGCTTAGAGTGAAAAATTGATTGGCAAAATCCATGGGTGATAGATAATGTATGAATTATAATTATTAATGCTTAGAGTGAAAAATTGATTGGCAAAATCCATGGGTGCTAAAGTAAGAATTATAATTTATGAATGCTTAGAGTGAGCGGCGGCGGTGAGGGCGGGCGACGGCGGCGATGACAAAGACGAAAAACGGCGCGTCGGTTAAGAGAAACTCACTCATTCACTCTCTCACTGGCCTGCCCATTGCCCGCGCTAAATTCCAATTTGACTCACAATAAAAATATTTAAAACTTCATTAAATTTCAAAATTTTTATCATCTCTTGAATTTTTCCTTTTTAAAGCCTCAAAAAGTGAGCATATTCGGTGAAAATTTATAAAAATTGAAATCATTTGTTCTCTCGTGGCCTTTATAGTACCTGTCCCCTAGAAATCTTCAAAATTTAACCCAAATTTTTTGTATTTATTTTTAAAAATTTCGAGATTGGTAAATCCATGGGTGATAATGTATGAATTATAATTATTAATGCTTAGAGTGAAAAATTGATTGACAAAATCCATGGGTGATAATTCGGCAAAAAAAAAGACATTTCACTAGAGTGAAAAATTGATTGACAAAATCCATGGGTGATAATGTATGAATTATAATTATTAATGCTTAGAGTGAAAAATTGATTGGTAAATCCATGGGTGATAATGTATGAATTATAATTATTAATGCTTAGAGTGAAAAATTGATTGGTAAATCCATGGGTGATAATGTATGAATTATAATTATTAATGCTTAGAGTGAAAAATTGATTGACAAAATCCATGGGTGATAATGTAAGAATTATAATTATTAATGCTTAGAGTGAAAAATTGATTGACAAAATCCATGGGTGCTAAAGTAAGAATTATAATTATTAATGCTTAGAGTGAAAAATTGATTGATAAATCCATGGGTGATAATGTATGAATTATAATTATTAATGCTTAGAGTGAAAAATTGATTGGCAAAATCCATGGGTGCTAAAGTAAGAATTATAATTATTAATGCTTAGAGTGAAAAATTGATTGGTAAATCCATGGGTGATAATGTATGAATTATAATTATTAATGCTTAGAGTGAAAAATTGATTGGCAAAATCCATGGGTGCTAAAGTAAGAATTATAATTATGAATGCTTAGAGTGAAAAATTGATTGGTAAATCCATGGGTGATAATGTATGAATTATAATTATTAATGCTTAGAGTGAAAAATTGATTGGTAAATCCATGGGTGATAATGTATGAATTATAATTATTAATGCTTAGAGTGAAAAATTGATTGAAATGTTGTGGTGAGAAAATTCGCTTAAAAATTAATTTATATTTTTATTTACTGTCTAAAATCTAAAAATAATTTAATATTTTTCCTAAAATAGAATCATTTAATGTTTTCCAGGACATTCCAACACAAATGGCCCAATTATGCGTCCCAGTGGGCGTTATCAAGTAATTATAAGCAACCAATGCAATTAATACTTTAATTAATTCCAATTTTTTACTATTATTTTCCCAGGTGTACTTCAAGGATCCGGAAATTGGCTGGGCTCTTCAAACATTGGAGGACATTGATGCCGGGACACCACTGTTCGAATATGCCAAAATCCATGGGTGATAATGTATGAATTATAATTATTAATGCTTAGAGTGAAAAATTGGTTATAAATAGAAAAAATCAGAATAAAAGGCGAATGATTGCACGATTAAAATCATTGGAATTAAATAAATAAAAGTTGTATTTTTACTTTTGTCGTCATAAATGCGTATTTTTTTGCCATTCTATTCAATTAAATATTATTATTATTCATAATGAATTATATTTATAAAAATAATATTTTTTTAATAAATCCCATTTTTTTAGAAATGAAACTGCAAAGTCCACTTTTACCATTATTTTTTATCCAAATTTTCTTCCAATTTTTGGCTGATAAATCCATTGGCATTCCGTCTTATCAATGGGACTCGGCCGATTCAGTCCAAAATGTGCACAAATTCGTCCAATTCATCAACGACATTTACACTGATTATGATCACACAGGACAGGACTATTCTGTGGAACAAAAACGGATCATTTTCAATTTGACATTTGTGAAATATGCGGCGGAAATCGCAACTTTTCGGGTGGGTCGGTCATTGAATTAGACTGGCGGATTGTCATGGAGCCAAAGATTACGCCAAAAATGTTCCCCCGGTTGGTCCCTTTTTAGGTGTTGGACAACATAATCGGAGAGGGCGAAGCAATGCCAAATTTGAATGTGATCAGAGCAGATGACGCCGTGAACGAATTCCTCGGCCTTTTGCACTATGACCAAAAATTGGGCCATCACATTGCCAAAGCGTACAACGAAACAGTGTTTTGTGCCGACAAAGACCAAATTTCCAAGAAAGTGGTCAACCAAATTTTACAACTGACTTTTTCATTGGCCATTCGTATTGTGCTCTCTGTGATGTGAGTTTGAATTGAAATATCAAATAATTATTTATTTTTAATTTTACCCTTTTAAAGTCTTGGGCCACACAATTTGTTTGCACTTTTTTCAAATATTTTCCTTCCCTAGTTATGAGAATTATTTCACGAATTTTCGTGATGTCGGCGGGTGGCAATTGGAACAACTTTTGTCGGCATTTAAAACTTTGTCGGCACAAAGAGACGGCACCAACGAAAATGGGTAAAATATTCTTACATTTTATAATAACTTTTATTATTTTCTAGAATATTTCCCTTTCAAATCATTCGCATTGATTCGGAAGAGAAAAAACATTTTTGGAGTGAAATTGATTCGGAAGAGAAAAAACATTTTTGGAGTGAAATTGATTCGGAAGAGAAAAAACATTTTTTGAGTGAAATTGATTCGGAAGAGAAAAAACATTTTTTGAGTGAAATTGATTCGGAAGAGAAAAAACATTTTTTGAGTGAAATTGATTCGGAAGAGAAAAAACATTTTTTGAGTGAAATTGATTCGGAAGAGAAAAAACATTTTTTGAGTGAAATTGATTCGGAAGAGAAAAAACATTTTTTGAGTGAAATTGATTCGGAAGAGAAAAAACATTTTTTGAGTGAAATTGATTCGGACAGCGCGAGAGAACCGCAATTTATTGGTGGGATAAAAAATGGAATTTAAATTTTGAATTAAATAAAGGAATAAAAGCAAAACAACAAAATTACAAATAATATATAATTTGGGTTAAATAGAAAGAAATATTTTAAATATCTAAAAGATTTTTTGAAAAATTAACCATTTTTTATTTTTCGAGATTATGAAAAAACATTACATTTTTCACTTCCATAATATTTAAGAAAATTTCAACTTCATGCTCAAACTCTCTGAATTCACATTGTCATATTACGATGTTTACAAAGTGTTGGAAAGAATTTTAACACGATTGTCAAACAATGGAAATTCATCTTATCAAAATGGAGAACATTCGGCCGAATTTTACACTTTCATGGAGCAATATTTTAACAGCAAATTAAGAGACAGCAGCAAAAGCATGGTGAGAAGCAGGAATTTTTAAATGATTAATCTGGCATACAAAAAAGCCAGAATCAATTTGTCCAAAAATGAAATCCATTAAAATTTTAATAGATTTTAAAGATTTGGCTTTCTCCCCGTCTTCGGGGATGAAATGTCGGGGATGGAGGCAAAAGCATCAAGAAAATTGAAAAATTTTGCCTGATTTGTTGACATTGTGTTGGTCCAAAGTTTTTAAAATAAAATTTTAAAAAGATGTAAAAAAACAAACTCATTTTAAATTTTGCTTCAATGGCCCTTTAAGAATGTACGAACACTGAGCAAAACTGACTGCGCTTTTGTCCATCTTGGCACGGCACTTTTGCACCGTTTTGAGTTTGACCTGATAAACCCAATCAATGACGCATTGTCAGACTTTACAAATTTAATCAGTGAACGGGAGAAGGAATGTGGGATAAAAGCACATAAGACATTTGATAAATGGGCAATGTATTACAGAAACCAAATTACGAATGACAACACTCCGTCACAGAGGTGTTAATAAGCTATAACTTATCACACTTATTCACTCATATCCAGGGTAGTGTGGTTTTTTGATAGGTCAATGAGGGCTAAATTTTCAAAATAAGGCTTTGAGGATTTTTGAGGCTTTTAGGGAAAATCCACAAAATTAAGAATTTTTTAATGAAAATCTGCTTAAAATATGGTCAAATTCTTAATTTTCCCCCGGCGGCGCCTATCGGCACCGCCGCACCCTAAAAATCCTTATTTTCTTAAAAGTTTGTCCAAAATCGCAAAATTTTGCAATTTTTATGGACAAATCTGTTAACAAATCGCATTAAAAATTACAGAATTTCACAAAATACTTAGTTCTAAGAAAAAATTGCTAAAATTGATTGGGCAATCAAAAATATAACATTTGAACATTTTAATCGTGTTTTGAATAAATTTGTAAAATTGAGGCTTTTTGACCCAAAATGAGGGTTTTTTGCATGCCAAATAAGGTTTTTGAAAATTTTAATCTGGCTACCTTGCTCATATCTGATCCGCATTTATTTATAAGAAAAAAGAATGCTCATAATAGACACAAAAAATTTATGTTTTAACTGTGGCCTATACCGTATTCAATTGAAAACAGAGCAAAAAGAAATGCGGCAAAAGTTCTGCAAATCTTCGGTTATTATGAAGAAAACTTTAATAAGGCCGTTTAGGAGCATATGCTTATTTCATGATATTTTTAAGCTGTATTCGGCTGGAGATGGATTTGTTTGGCGAACCAATTTGGAACTATGCGCGAATGATTGGCATTGACTATAACAAATGCATTGGTGTGTTATTATTTTTTAAATTTAAGTATAAATTATTCAAATTATTAATTTTATTTATTTATAACTGTTTGTTTTTTAAACAATGTTAAGCAGTGAAAGAATTCGGAGAAGCATTGAGAAAAATAATTCATGCGAAATTAAACTCAGTTGAAATGAACAAACGCCAACAAAAACGAATTGAAAACCCAAGCCAAATGAATGAATTCCAAATTTTGAAAAAGATTTTAAAGAAAATTAAGGACAACGAAAATTATGGGAAAATGGAAAATTATGGACAAAAATTCAATAGCATTCTCTTAGATAAACAGGGAATTGCTGCGTTAAAGGAACTTTTGGCCATTTTGGACCAAATCATTGGCCATTACTCCGGCACTGATGAGTCATGCCCGATGGAAAAGAGAAGAAGCATTTATTTAAAAAGTTTTACAAGAGAGAAAATAAAATTCAGCAAAATTTTATTTGAAACTCTCAGCAAATATTCGGAAAATGTGAATTATGACGAAAAGCGTCAATTGCTTACGTTTCCCCTGTCAACGGGCGAACACATTATCGCGCGACTCAGTGCATTAATTGAACTAATTGGCCAACAACGGTTGGTTACTGTACAATAAATATTTAAAAATAAATACAAATTACATGTTTAAAGTTTGTTTAATTTTTGTTAACAAATATTTTTGATTATTTTATTAAGAAAAAATTTCAAAGTATCTATCTGTTTTACAAATTGATCTCGTGTCTCACAAGTTTTGGTTTTTGGCTCTGAAAGATAAATAGTTACCCGAAATGTAACCAGAACCCAATAAAAAAGGATTCCAATCCACTAATTGGAAAAATGCATTCATTGCGCTCAAAATCTTAAATATTAGATTTAAAATTTTATTCGCACAATAGAAAATGATGACGTAATTAGTAGGCAAATTGATGTTGTGAAGACAATCCAAAACATTGCTTCAATGGAGCCAATTCAATTTTATGAGCGAAAATTCACTTTATATTGGTTTGAATGGATAAATTTCGACTTGTTTTTCTCCATGGCAATTCGTTTGAGTGCACAAATTGAGCGGAACGATCATTTGAACGCATTGTTATCCGCCAGCCCAAATTACGACTCAACTTGGTATAATTGATTTTTCCTTCCGAAATCATTAGTAATATCACCAGAATTATTTTAGCTTTTTCGATTATAAAATTCAAATCACAAATGACAATTTGGTGGAGATAAACAGCCCCACTTGGCGTGTGCCTTATTATGTGCACTGGAAAAACAACAAAGATTGGATGGTGACACAATCTGAGCATAGGAGGAGCAAAGAAGCATTGGTACAACGAGAAGCAATGAGTAAAAAACAAACAATTAATTAATAAATTTAAAAAAAAAAGATATCAAGTGCGGAATTCGGAATTCCGGCCCCAAAACGCTGGAATCTCAACAAATAAACGAATTTTCTTTTACAGGAAATTTTAACTTTCTGCTTTCATTGTCAAAACATTCGTCAACATTTGATGAATTGATAAAAATGGCGAAATTCTTCAACAACATTCAAAAGCATGAACATATTTCAGACATCCCTTCGGACTTGAAAACTTTTGGCATTATTATTGAATTGCTGAAGGAGTGGAAAGTGCCTGTTCAAAAATTGCCGTGCATTTTGGCACATTTTTTTGAGGAATTTTTGAAAAATGCAGTGGCCAAAAAACCTTATTTGCCGTTTTTTGGCATTGAGTCCTTTGCCGAGAAAAGGGAAAAAATATGCGGGCACAAAAGGTACAATTTTTGTAACATTAATTCGTTAACCGATAATTTTCCATTAATTAATTAATAATTATTTAATCTACAATACTTTGAATTTAAGCTTAAGCCTGAAAAATATGACAAGCGAATGTTTTGGAGAATTTAATGTGAATTTTGCCAATGCAATAAAAATCGATTTCGATGCGCAAAATGGTAATATTTATAGCAAATTTTAATTTTTTAAATTAAAATTAGTGCCTCTCATAACCTTATTTCGACAATTTAGGAAGTCCCATTTGAAGAAATTTTTTCGGTCTTTGATATTTCTTTTGGAAAATAGATTCGGGAGGCTCAAGAATCTATAATCAGTTCCTTAATTTATAGTTTTACCAAAAATACGTTTTACTTTAGTAGGCTCATAACCTTTTTGTGATGCGTCGAGTTGCTTATTAGTAGGGATGGGATTTCTAAGTTTTTACTTATTTTTTCTGCGGCTTTAACTCAACGAGAAATACACGAAAACATATTTTTTGTCTGAAAATTTTAAATTTGAAACTTTTTCAACCTTATTTTCGCCCTTATTTCGCGAATTTTTCGCCCTTATTTACGGCCTTATTTTGGACTTTTTCACCCTTAAAAATCCCATCCCTACTTATTAGCATTAATTAGAGGAAGCTTGGCCTCTTCATGATTAGGGCTGAATATTAAATAAAGATATGGTTGGGATAGTTTGGTGTTAGTAGTTAACAGCCCGTGACCGTCGCCAGCTGACGCTAATTAGAAGTGACAGGTGGCGGGGGAGGGGCGTCAATTAGTCACTAATTGACTGACCGGGGTACTAATTGGTCAGCGGTCAAGAGGGCACTAATTGGTCAGCCGTAGGGGATGGGGGGTGTCAATTAATTAATTAATGGGGGGAAACCTAAACCTATTGAACGTTTTCAAATTGTCATGTAACTTTTTGATGAGCGGAAAAATTTGATTGATTCTAAAAATGACAGATGAGGGCGGGAAATTTTGATTGATCAACAAAGTGACAGATGAGGGAAAAATTCAAATTCTGTGGGAGGGGAGGGATCGGGAATTTTTGATTGATCAACAAAGTGACAGATGAGGGAAAATTCAAATTTCTGATGGGCGACGAAATTTTTTGATTGATCAACAAAGTGACATTTGCGGGGAAAATTTAAATTTTGCTGTGAGTTGTATTTTGATAGATCACCAAACTGACAGCCGAGGGAAAATTCATTTTTTTGAGTTGTAGTACCACTTAATGACCTATTAGGTGGTGAAGAAATGAATTCCAAATTTTGAAAAAGATTTTAAAGAAAATTAAGGACAACGAAAATTATGGGAAAATGGAAAATTATGGACAAAAATTCAATAGCATTCTCTTAGATAAACAGGGAATTGCTGCGTTAAAGGAACTTTTGGCCATTTTGGACCAAATCATTGGCCATTACTCCGGCACTGATGAGTCATGCCCGATGGAAAAGAGAAGAAGCATTTATTTAAAAAGTTTTACAAGAGAGAAAATAAAATTCAGCAAAATTTTATTTGAAACTCTCAGCAAATATTCGGAAAATGTGAATTATGACGAAAAGCGTCAATTGCTTACGTTTCCCCTGTCAACGGGCGAACACATTATCGCGCGACTCAGTGCATTAATTGAACTAATTGGCCAACAACGGTTGGTTACTGTACAATAAATATTTAAAAATAAATACAAATTACATGTTTAAAGTTTGTTTAATTTTTGTTAACAAATATTTTTGATTATTTTATTAAGAAAAAATTTCAAAGTATCTATCTGTTTTACAAATTGATCTCGTGTCTCACAAGTTTTGGTTTTTGGCTCTGAAAGATAAATAGTTACCCGAAATGTAACCAGAACCCAATAAAAAAGGATTCCAATCCACTAATTGGAAAAATGCATTCATTGCGCTCAAAATCTTAAATATTAGATTTAAAATTTTATTCGCACAATAGAAAATGATGACGTAATTAGTAGGCAAATTGATGTTGTGAAGACAATCCAAAACATTGCTTCAATGGAGCCAATTCAATTTTATGAGCGAAAATTCACTTTATATTGGTTTGAATGGATAAATTTCGACTTGTTTTTCTCCATGGCAATTCGTTTGAGTGCACAAATTGAGCGGAACGATCATTTGAACGCATTGTTATCCGCCAGCCCAAATTACGACTCAACTTGGTATAATTGATTTTTCCTTCCGAAATCATTAGTAATATCACCAGAATTATTTTAGCTTTTTCGATTATAAAATTCAAATCACAAATGACAATTTGGTGGAGATAAACAGCCCCACTTGGCGTGTGCCTTATTATGTGCACTGGAAAAACAACAAAGATTGGATGGTGACACAATCTGAGCATAGGAGGAGCAAAGAAGCATTGGTACAACGAGAAGCAATGAGTAAAAAACAAACAATTAATTAATAAATTTAAAAAAAAAAGATATCAAGTGCGGAATTCGGAATTCCGGCCCCAAAACGCTGGAATCTCAACAAATAAACGAATTTTCTTTTACAGGAAATTTTAACTTTCTGCTTTCATTGTCAAAACATTCGTCAACATTTGATGAATTGATAAAAATGGCGAAATTCTTCAACAACATTCAAAAGCATGAACATATTTCAGACATCCCTTCGGACTTGAAAACTTTTGGCATTATTATTGAATTGCTGAAGGAGTGGAAAGTGCCTGTTCAAAAATTGCCGTGCATTTTGGCACATTTTTTTGAGGAATTTTTGAAAAATGCAGTGGCCAAAAAACCTTATTTGCCGTTTTTTGGCATTGAGTCCTTTGCCGAGAAAAGGGAAAAAATATGCGGGCACAAAAGGTACAATTTTTGTAACATTAATTCGTTAACCGATAATTTTCCATTAATTAATTAATAATTATTTAATCTACAATACTTTGAATTTAAGCTTAAGCCTGAAAAATATGACAAGCGAATGTTTTGGAGAATTTAATGTGAATTTTGCCAATGCAATAAAAATCGATTTCGATGCGCAAAATGGTAATATTTATAGCAAATTTTAATTTTTTAAATTA
The DNA here is from genome assembly GCA_004148225.2 of Heterodera glycines. Lineage (NCBI taxonomy): Eukaryota > Metazoa > Nematoda > Chromadorea > Rhabditida > Heteroderidae > Heterodera > Heterodera glycines. The sequence continues at coordinate 15,776,166 of CP049712.1, read as the reverse complement.
AAATTAGTGCCTCTCATAACCTTATTTCGACAATTTAGGAAGTCCCATTTGAAGAAATTTTTTCGGTCTTTGATATTTCTTTTGGAAAATAGATTCGGGAGGCTCAAGAATCTATAATCAGTTCCTTAATTTATAGTTTTACCAAAAATACGTTTTACTTTAGTAGGCTCATATCCTTTTTGTGATGCGTCGAGTTGCTTATTAGTAGGGATGGGATTTCTAAGTTTTTACTTATTTTTTCTGCGGCTTTAACTCAACGAGAAATACACGAAAACATATTTTTTGTCTGAAAATTTTAAATTTGAAACTTTTTCAACCTTATTTTCGCCCTTATTTCGCGAATTTTTCGCCCTTATTTACGGCCTTATTTTGGACTTTTTCACCCTTAAAAATCCCATCCCTACTTATTAGCATTAATTAGAGGAAGCTTGGCCTCTTCATGATTAGGGCTGAATATTAAATAAAGATATGGTTGGGATAGTTTGGTGTTAGTAGTTAACAGCCCGTGACCGTCGCCAGCTGACGCTAATTAGAAGTGACAGGTGGCGGGGGAGGGGCGTCAATTAGTCACTAATTGACTGACCGGGGTACTAATTGGTCAGCGGTCAAGAGGGCACTAATTGGTCAGCCGTAGGGGATGGGGGGTGTCAATTAATTAATTAATGGGGGGAAACCTAAACCTATTGAACGTTTTCAAATTGTCATGTAACTTTTTGATGAGCGGAAAAATTTGATTGATTCTAAAAATGACAGATGAGGGCGGGAAATTTTGATTGATCAACAAAGTGACAGATGAGGGAAAAATTCAAATTCTGTGGGAGGGGAGGGATCGGGAATTTTTGATTGATCAACAAAGTGACAGATGAGGGAAAATTCAAATTTCTGATGGGCGACGAAATTTTTTGATTGATCAACAAAGTGACATTTGCGGGGAAAATTTAAATTTTGCTGTGAGTTGTATTTTGATAGATCACCAAACTGACAGCCGAGGGAAAATTAATTTTTTTGAGTTGTAGTACCACTTAATGACCTATTAGGTGGTGAAGAAATGGATAAAACACCAACACAACTATAAGAATTTTCCCCCAAAATATCCGGTCGTGGAATAGTCCGTAACTCAAAATTATTTATCCCGATTAATCTACAAGTTAGAATCACAAACTCAAGCACTTTTTCACCAATCTTAGCTTCGTTTATCTCCACTGCTTTCTTCTTTTTTATGTTTCCTCAAATGTATTCCCCTTCTATATTCTTCGCATGCATTTTTTTGTTCTTCATTTTCTCACTCACTCTCTATATCCCTCTCTGCTTTCACTTTATTTCCTTTCCTTTTCTCTAACTCTTGCTTCTATCGGTTGTTCTCCCTCTAATTCAAATTATTTTGTATGTAAGAAGCGATCAGTTGAAGTTATTGTTCGTTGTGTATGGACGAATTATCTCTGACCTGTGACTCTATCTAATGTCTATTGCCGAGTTTTCTCCGAGTAGTTCAGCACAACATTTGAGTCCAATCATTTTTCTCTATATGAGAATATAAACAAAATATTTTATTTGGATTTATAATTTCTTATTATTGACCAAGCTTTTTTTATAATCAAAGTTTTTAAGAAAGAATCTTTTAAAAACCGTCACTAATATTTTATTTGCGGGCCAGACCGTTTTCGTACAGGGGTCGTAATTTGAATAGCTTTGATATCTGATATAAATTTAAAATTCCAAGCGTTGTGCCTTGATTAATAAATTTATTTAGTTTAATCTTGAACTATTTTAAATGCAATTTTCATTTTACACCGAAATAAAGGAGGCTTTTACTTTCGGCCTAAGCCTTTATAGCGGTAATTCGAATAATATCCTTTATTCGGGAGCGGAAAGGGGGAACAACAGTCGACTGTGTGGAACACCTCCCGATTCGTGTCTGCACAATTGGAGACAGGTCGAATAAAATGAACCAGGGGATGAACAATTGTGAGGGAACGCTACAAGCTTAAATAGTGATCGGGAACGACCGCCCACTGACAATTAGAGGGATAGGACAAAGAACAAATGATGGCAAAAGGGATAGGAGATGACGGGACTGATGTTGAAATAAGGAAGGAATTTTGATCCGTCATCCCCTACCTCCGGAATGTTCGTCCCCGAACATCAAATGCAAAGTGATCTGCGCGACTCTTCTTGATCAGTTTTCATTGTTGGTCATTCTTTTCTTCTCGGGCCCGCGGTCGCGTCCGTGGGTTTCCTTCCGTTCGTCCTTCTGTCGAACCGTCCATTTGTTGATCAATTGGTTCATCGTCTTTGGTCAAGGCTCGTCAGTCAGCAGTTTCTTGCGTTTTTCCGGCATCCGCGCCTCGTTCGCTTGAGTCCCATCGCCTTATCCGTCTTCGCTTTCCATCTTTCTTTCTTTTTGTCTTTTTTCTTTCACGTATTTTCAAATTCTGTCTATTTTACAATTCTTCAACCATTTTCATCCGCTTTTGATCAGACCACCATAATTCCAGGCTTTGATCGCCTCTGGGGATGTTTTGAATCTCTGAATCCAAATGATCAGTTCTGTTTATTCAATGTCCTCATAACAAACGCGCGCGCGCACACACACACACACACTGCAATTTCTAAGTAAATTTTCACAAACAAATTTGTTAAGAACCCACTGAATTTCATCATGCTTTCTTATAATTTTTCCCTTTTCGGTATTTTTCTTTGCTTAATTTAAGAACGACTGACCTAGGAATTCGCTGAAGCTTTTTATAATCACGTATTTCAGCTAACATTATCACTCAGCTTTTAGCTGTATTAATTACTCAATTTCTTTTGGCTGTATTTATCACTCAATTTTTCCAACAGCCTTTTTGTGCCTTCCCTTCTGCTGTGGCACATTTTCTCAAAAAATGATTATATCCATTCCAACAAATTTTTCCAAAATACCCCTCTGTTCACCGTCTGTCCTTGACTGTAATCATTAGCCATTAATTCGGCCACGAACATAAAATTTCGCATGGTCATTTGTTATTACTGAGGATTGTCCACTCTCTCCTCTCTGATCATTTGGGTTCGATCATTCTGATCACTAATTTTGCTTGCATTGATCTGATCACATTTATCATTTTGATTATTGACTTTTCACATTTTGCTCGCTTGCCTTTTATTACTGATCAATTGCCTTTTCCTTTACGATCAATACACTTTTCTCATTATGAATTTATCTTTCACTTTCTGACCATATTCTTTTTCTGATTTATTTCTTTTTCACCTTCTGATCTGCTGCCTTTTTTACTCTGGTTATTTCCATTTTTTCTTTCTAATCAGTTGTTGTCTTTTCCAATCAGTCCCCTTTTCTCTTTCTGATCAGTTGCCTTACTTCTGATCAGTTATTGTCCTTGAATTCTGATCATTTCCCTCTTTCCGATCAGTTGTTTCCTTTTTGTGATCAGTTGCAACCAATTCATTTATTTTCCCCAATTTTTAATTGTTTTTAAACCTTTTTCCAAACATTTGCGCGTTGTTGCCTATCGGCCATTGGTCTTATTTTATTTCCCCAAAAATCCATTCTCTTTAACTGCCATTTGGCATCTTTTGTTAATCTCCGCTATTTCTCTTGTTTTGTGTCCTTCTTTTTTCTCTTTTTCTCGTGACTCCCTTCTTTTATTGTCGTAATCGTATAATTAATCGCTTGGCTTTTCTTAATTGCTTCCAGTATTTGGAACATTTTGGGAGTCATTTGTTTGGAAACGTTCGGCCTTTCACCCTTGCCTCGTGATCTTTCAACTTTAACCCTTATGACGATATTGCACATCATATATTTTTCTTCTCAATAGCAAATGTTAAAAATTGCGAAAAGTTTTTTTTGTTTTCTTCGATCAGTCAGCCTTTCATCCGTTCAAAAATGAGTTCTTACCAGACCAAACAAATCAAAAAATGAAGTTGGTTGAAAAAAAATAATGGACAAATAGCCGTCTCCAAATGTACAGCGGCGGGACCTCCATGAATATTAAATAAAGATATGGTTGGGATAGTTTGGTGTTAATGCATTCCCCAAAACACTGAGTAGCGGTAATTCGAATAATATCCTTTATTCGGGAGCGGAAAGGGGGAACAACAGTCGACTGTGTGGAACACCTCCCGATTCGTGTCTGCACAATTGGAGACAGGTCGAATAAAATGAACCAGGGGATGAACAATTGTGAGGGAACGCTACAAGCTTAAATAGTGATCGGGAACAGACCGCCCACTGACAATTAGAGGGATAGGACAAAGAACAAATGATGGCAAAAGGGATAGGAGATGACGGGACTGATGTTGAAATAAGGAAGGAATTTTGATCCGTCAGGGCTGTAAGAAAAACTTGAAATTTTTTTTAATCAAAACTTTTAAAGATTTTGGCCCAAATAACCAATTTTATTTCAGAAAAATTTGACTTTTTACGTTCATTGTCCGAATATTCGCCCACATTTTACGAAGTGATAAAAATGGCGAAAATTCTTGGCAAAATTGAAAACGATGGACACATTTTGGTGCTCCGTTCGGACCCTCAAATTTTGCATTTTATTTTAAATTATTTGACAAATTCAACAGCTGAAGAAAGGGCCGACCCAACAAAATTTGTCATTAAATACAGCTTTTGTTTTTTGGCACAATTTGTTGAAGAATTATTGAAAAGGGCAATGGAAGTGGATGAGTTGAAAGAATTGCTGGACAGTGAATTCATTGGCGAAACAGTTGAAAATTTTATTAACAAAAAGGAGAAAATGTGTTCCAATAAAAAGTGAGTGGAATTTGGAAGTTCGAACAATTAGTTAATTAAATAATTCATTAATTACCTGTACTTTTACATTAACAATTTGCTTAAGTACGGAAAATAGAAGGCACAAAAATTTTAAAGAAAGTATGGTGAATTTTGCCCACGCAACAAATATTGACTTCACCAATAAGGGTATATTTTTATAATAATCGATGAAGGGTTTCCTATCATTAATTTTTGAAAAAATTTCAATTTTTAATTTTTAAAATTAAAAATTTTAGAAAATGGAGAAGGGACAATTTCGTTTTCCAAAAATAAATTCTTCGTTTCCTTCAGATATTCAAAAAATTGTTCCCGATTTATTATTCGAAATTGGTAAGATGAAAAATGAGAAAAACTGGAATTATGCAGACCTAAATCAAAAGGAAATGCTGGAATGGAAACTGATGGAAATTGAGCTGATCAACGACGATCAGAAAATTGAAAAATGGGGAGCAATTGAAAGTGCGAGAAACGAATGGAAAGAGCTTTTTGACCGTACCGTTTTTAGTGAAAATGGAAGAGAAAATGTAAAATTAGAGGAGAAAATGGAACAACTAATGAAGCAGTTGAAGCATTTACAAATTGAGGAAGAAAATGGAGAAAACAAAAACAAAGAAAAGGTGGAGGAAATTGGGGAAAAGAAAGACGAAAAGGAAAAAGAAAAAGGAAAGAAAAGAGAAAAGGAGGACAAACAAGAAAAAGGAGAGGGAAGGAAAAAGAAAAAGGAGGGGAAGTAGGACAAAAAAGAAGAGGGAAAAGAAAAGGAGGGCAAAAAAGGAAAATGAAAGGAAAAAGAGGGAAAGGAGTACAAAAAAGGAAAATGAAAGGAAAAAGAGGGAAAGGAGGACAAAAAAGAAAAAGGAAAGGAAAAAAGGAAAGGAGGACAAAAAAGAAAAAGGAAAAGGGAGGGAAAGTAGGACAAAAAAGAAGAGGGAAAGGAAAAGGAGAGGGAAAGAAAAGGAAAATGGAGGGAAAGGAAGACAAAAAAGAAGAGGGAAAGGAAAAGGAGGGCAAAAAAGGAAAATGAAAGGAAAAAGAGGGAAAGGAGGACAAAAAAGAAAAAGGAAAAGGGAGGGAAAGGAAGACAAAAAAGAAAGGGAAAAATCAAAGCCAAAAAAAAGACAAATGAGAGCAGAGGAAAGTGAAAGGAGCAAAAGATGCTTTGAAGTAGGGAGGAAAACAGGGCAAAGTTTGAGCACCACATAATTCTTTATTTCATGCTTGAGAAATTACAGACCTGAAATTTTTCATTCTTAGGGATGTATTTTTTAGTTTTAGTGCATTTTTTAAAGGCAAAAATCATGAAAATAGGCACTAAAATGGCGAAACTTGGGCTTTTGCCTAAAACCCCATCCCTAATTATAAAAAATGTTTTTCATATTTCAATCCGCAAAAGTCGGTAACCGAAAAAATTAAAAATTTATAGCATAATTTTTAAAATTCAATTATAAAATGTGGTGCACAAACTTGAACAAAAGTGATGTTTTTAAAAACAAAAACTTTCTTCAAATTTGCGATCGAATTTATGTGCCTGTTTATATGATGGATAAAGAGCAGGGCTCGGATCTGTCCTTATTTATAAGATTTGTCCTTATTTGGAGGGTCCAAATCTTACAAAATAAAAATGTCCTTATTTGTAAGATTTGTCCTTATTTCGGGCTATTGTTCTTATTTTGTTCTTATTTGTCGCTTGTCCGAAAAATCTGTCCAATTTTCTTTATAAATTCTGATTGGCGTACTGTTTAAGAAAAATATTTTTAAATTTTGCATTATAATTTCCTTTTTGCTGTTAATTTTGTCTAATTATTTTTGTATTTGTTGTTTTTCTCTTTTGTTTTTAATTTAGCAGCTGCACTAATACTAACAAATGGCACCGCCTAAGCGCAAAAATGTTTTTAAAACAAAACGCAATTTTGCCGGAATTAATTGAAGAAATGACAAATTTTAAACGGAAAATCGAAGAACGTTTCTCTGAGGAGTTTTACGGAATGATCACCGCGCAAATGCTGCGTCGTTTGGACCCTAATGAATCAACTCATTTACGTGCCTCATTCCGGGTTTTTAATCTGGAGATTTTTAAGCTTTTCTTATTTTTAGACTTTTCTGAAATCAACACTTACCTATGTCGATAAATGGTTCCGGGTTGAGCGCTTTCCAACGGATTTGGCATGGGTTTCTCTCAAAGAAAAAAAAGTTTCTCGCGCCGAAGTGATGAGCTTGGCTGAGCAAATTGCGCCGGAATTGAACGACAATGAACTTCTTGACGAAATTACGGCACTGAATGAGACGCTTGAAAAAATTTCTGATGAGAAATTTAGAGAAATGAACGCTGAACAGAAGTGGATGAAGCTTTTTGAGGCGAAATTGCCCAATCTTCTTTTGCTTGTCAGCAAAATTCTTTCAATTCCCGTGTCCAATGCATGTGTGGAGCGCGTTTTCTCTCTTTGTTCACAAATCAGCGCAATGGACTGATGTACGCAATTCATTGAAAATCGAAACCGTGAAAAGTCTGGCACAAATCAAATTGAATTACGATCTCACTTGCCCCGAAATGTATGATTTGCTCATTTCCTCACCAAAATTGTTAAAAATGATCATGGGAGGTGAAAAATATAATATTTGATACATTATTGATCGAATAAATTGTAAAAATAACTGATTTGAAGCAATTTTGCAAAATGTCCTTATTTTGGACCCAAAAATCTTATTTTTTGGCCTTGATGTTCTTATTTTGAAAAATTTTCGATCCGAGCCCTGATAAAGAGTGACAAAATTAATTAAAACATTTATTTAATTATCGTCATTTTATACAATGAGAGGCGGGCGCATGGACAGTAAAATCAAACTCCTTCTGAATTTTGTAGATGGATAAAGGCATCAGCCGAAATGCCAAAAACAAAAATTAAATTTTTAATGAAGAAATAAAGGAAACCATTATTTATCCACTTTCAAGATTTGGCCAATTTTTTCGACATTTTTTACCAAGGGACCTTCAAGAACAAATAATGCAAATCCTATCATAAAAACATAAAGTTCCTAATTATAAATTATATTTAATCATTCCAATTATTCAAAAAATCTTTCTAATCTCATGGATATATTAATTAAAAATTCAGTCTTTTATTTTGGACTTTACGCTCTTAAAATAAGGGCGTCCCTATTTTGGTGTTTAATCCTTTTTGGCACTTAAATTTTTCAATAAAACATAAAAATAATAAGAAAATAATATTTTCATAAATACACCACCATAAAATGCGAGTCTTCTCAAAAAAAGAATAAAAATGAAAAATTGCCCAAAAATCTCAAGGAAAATATTTCATTGACGAATACCGAAATTTAGCTCATTTTAATTGCAGTTAAATCCGATCCCCATTAATAACTCTGCGAAAAAATATTTTAATTGACAAAGAAAATTGGATTAAATAATACAAAGAAAGAAAAATTGGATTAAATAAATTCGAAAATTGGATTAAATCATACAAAGAAAACAATAGGATTAAATAAATTCGATCTCAAAAATTTTTGGTTTTTTTTCTCATTTTCCTCCAATTTGTCCATATTTTTCATTGTTCCACTGAAATGCTGTCCTCTCGCCAGCTCGGAATGAGCCGAAACGATGCCAACGGTTGTCCGCAACTGTCCGCAAAATGCACGACGCGACCCGCGCCAAATGCCGCATTTTTTGGCATTTCAAACTTTTTGGCATTCCGTAAAATTGACGACAATCTTTGCCTGTTAAACTTTATGGCTGATGTTATTGTTGTTGTTGCTGATGATGATAATGAAAATGAAGATGCTTCTTCATCACTGCTGCTGCTATCAGAGTCGGAATTGATAACTTAAAAAATAATAATTTCGCTAATTTGAATAAATTTTAAATGAATTTTTTTACATTTTATTTGCCGATTTTGTGCCATCTTGGACAAATCTTTGCCTTCCTTAACCGGCACAACAGTGAACCGACGACGCTGCTGCTGGGTTGGAGAACAACAATTGTGCTGCTGTTGGTGCTGGTCACAATCCAAACATTGGCACATTTTTTGATTGATGGGTAATTAAAAACAATTTAAAATTATTATTTGTTTAATGGATTGGGGCTGGAATTTGACGATGATAATTATTTTATATAGTCAGTAAGATAAGTTTGACCAAAAATTTTAAGAGGGTTAAATAAATAATAATTGGTGTGAGCCATTCTCTCTCCTTTCATTGTGTGTGAACTCACTCAACTTTTTGATTTATTATCAGCGCCGTCCATTATCAAGAATTGATAAATTAAAATTGCTTATCACATAAAAAGGGGTGGCGAATTAAAAATGAGGAAATTTTAAATTTGTTATTTATTTGTAGTGAAATCGAACGATTTCCTCCTCCCAATTTTTGTGACGACCAAAAAAAGAAAACTTTGGCGAAATGGTGACAAAATTTGGTGGGGGGCGAAAAGTGTGAAAATGAATCGGTTCAGAGGGAGCGGCTTCTAATGGAATTAAATATTTTTGACGCTCTTCTCACATTACATTCATTCATTCTTTTTGATTTTCCCTCAACCGCCGCCCCCACACGGCCGCGCAATTCATTTGTCATTTGGTGGCGGTCGTCGTCGTCATAATGCCCTTTTGTGTTTGTGTGGGTGTGTTGGCGCTGTGATCGGAGGGACAACCCACGCAAAACAATGATCAGAGGGGGGAGAGTTAAGGGTTGATTGATCAATGTGATCAATGAATAAGTGCATTAAAAGAGATTTTATGAAATTAAAATAGGCGATTTTATATTAAATTTTAAATCATAATTTTTATTGGCGTTGTGATCGGAGGACAGCCAACTCAAAACGATGATCAGACGGGGGGGGGGAGAAAGTTAGGGGTTGATTAATCAATTTGATCAATGAATAAGTGCATTAAAAGAGATTTTATGAAATTAAAAGTGGTTTTATATTAAATTAATATCATAATTTATTGGCGTTGTGATCGGAGGACGGCCCATGCAAAACGGTAATCAGACGGGGAGGGATTAGGGGTTGATTGATCAATGAATAAGTACATTAAAAGTGAATTTTATGAAATTAAAAATGGGCAATAATTAATTAAAATTATAAATTATCTCTCTATGCCGAAATTACTCATCGTTGTACTTAGGGTGAAACATAATTTTTGATACCCAAATTTTTTTTATTAAAAATTTTTTTTTAATTTCAACAAAACACAATCATGATTCAAAATACCCGCCATTATTATCAATAATATGTTGCCATTATTCTGGCAAGAGATCAATACCAATGGAAAAGTATTTAGGGAGTTAGAGTTAAGTAAATAAAAATGGTCATTTTAGAGGTAGGTATTTTTGATGGCTGATTTAAAGAAAAATAAAAGAGATACAGAGCCAGATAAATAGTGATTCAATAGAGCAAAGTTAGGAATATAAGAACACAAAAATATAAAATTTTAATTACAAAAATTGAATTATTGGAGAGCCGAGACTGAAAGTGGTCTCCAAAAACGGCATTTTTCAAGACCACAAGTAACATAATGTTTTAAAAGTGGTTTTGGAAATTCTGAATTTAATTAAACAAGGTAAATCGGGTATGTTGAGTTCGAATATGGTCTTAGATTTGGTCTCTGGGATCGCAACAAACCTGTACAGCTCGAACTTCATGCATGGAGTTGGAGCAGTACAAGCTCAGGTTGAAAAGATAGGTCCCATTTAAGGCCATATTCGGATTCTACTGGTCTAAATTGTATAGAAAAACTAAGATTTTGTTATATCAGCTTTGGTTTTTGACCATAAAAAATTCGAGAAAAATTAGTGGGCCAATTTTCAATTTTGGCATGGTCGGGAAAAAAGGCAGAAAAATCTCAATCAAATAAAAAGTGAAACGATAGTAAGATATAAAAGAGGACACCATGAAGAACAAAATAAAAAAAGAATCATTTAAATAGGCGCAGAAATAACGGCGTTATGAATTTTTAAAAATTGGAAAAAATTTGGGTATCAAAAATTATGTTCCACCCTAAGTAAATAATGATGATTGATGTAAAAAACAGCAGCAACTGTTTTTTTTTCCTATAATTTTCTGATCAGTTTCAAAACTAAGTGTCAAAAATTTGATTGAGAAAAAACGTACTTAATTATGAATGTTTTGATAAAAAGAAATTAGTGCATTGTTTTAAAAAAACAAAATTAATACATAAATTGTCCATTGCATACTGTTGTATAAAACATTGGAAATGCTAAAATGAGGTCAAACCAAAATAACGAAAAAAATAATTTCTCGAATTTATCGTAATCAGTAGGGTCGCAACTTTTAGTTACGAAAAATCCCGAAATAGTTAACTAAAATAGTGAGTAAAAATGCCAAAATAGTGACAAAATAGTGTCAAAAAGTCCGAAATAGTGACGAATAGTGACATAATTTTCAGCCAAAAATTGAGCAAAAATAATTTTTATTCACTGATTGCAGTTGCAAATGAGTAGGACTGGGATTTTTAAGACCAAAAAACCCAAAATAGTTACCTAAAAAAATTTTTAAAATTAAAAATTTTTGCCAAGAAAGTAAATTTTTGAGAAAATTTTTTTTCATTTCATAGGAGTATATTTTGAAAAATTTTAGCTTGATTCTTAGGGGTGTATTTTTTTGAAATTTTTTTTAGGTCGATTCTTAGGGGTATATTTTTTGGTTTTATTGCATTTTTGTTAAAGAATTTTCCAAAAAATGTCGAAATAGTGAAAAAATAGTGACGAAACGCCAAAATAGTGATTTTTAACTATTTTAGTGACGAAGTCGCCAAAATAGTGATTTCTAGTGACGAAAAGTGACGTCCAAATGAAAAAATTTTAACGCAGAAATGCGTTTTTTGAGCTCCTTTCTTCAAAACAATTGAGCAAAAAAATAGTTTTTTCACTAAAAGTTGCGACCCTAGTAATCAGCGATCTGAAACCAATAGAAAACATGCATTATAATTATGAGTTACTTTCTTCGAATAATGAGGGAATCAAAATCGCTAATACCGAATAGGGCAAAAAAAATCTTTGAAATTAAAAAAATCAAAAAATTAAAAAGACCCTTTCGTACATTAAAAAAAAAAAATAAATCATTACCTTGATTTCGCTTTTTCTCGCGAATATCCTTAAATAAGCTTTATTAAAATACTGATAAATATGAAGCAAAAATTAATACTTTCAGCCATTTTTCGCTAAAAATTAATAAATGCCCAAAACTATTCTCCTCTATTAGCATACAAAATTTTGAAAGCTGTCCAGATTCAAATACGCTGTGACTAACAAATCCAAAAAATTCTATTTTACTTACATTCCATGAACTTTGAAATATCTGATTTTCTTAGTTAGTTAGTTCATAGTTGTCAGAAAATATTTTCGCAACAATAAGCGTGTTTTTAAAACCCGAAAATTTTCATGTAAATTTCATTTTACAAAAAGAGATCAGTTTTTTTAAATTTTAGGTGAACGAAACACTTGAATTTTGCAGAATTTTAGCCCTTATATTAAGGTGTTTTCTATAGGCGTAGGCAGGAGGGCTGAGGGGGCTAAAGTCCCCCCGAAACCGAAAAAAAATTTGAGTAAATTTTTCGTAATTTTAAGCAATTTTCTTAGCAAATGTATTAAAATTCTCAAAAATTTTCCCGGCGGCGCCTAACGGCACCGCCGGACCCCCATTTTATCTATTGTTGAAAAATGGCGACCAAAATGGCAAAAATAATAATTTTCTGGTGAAAAACGGCTAAAATTTTTGGAAAATACACCCCCCCCCTCTAATTTGGATTTCAGCGACGGAAGGCAATTTCTGCAAAAGTCAGTGAATTCCATTGGAAAATGTAAAGCAATTAATTAGTAATTATTGCCTTTGAAAAAATATGGCCACAAATCAAAAATCCTGACGAATCTGTTGTCCCATGCGTTGAGCATTGGCCACGTTCTGACAAACTATGAAATGAACAGCAGTAAATCAGAATTAAAATCGAACTTCGTTTGTTGTTTTTCTTTAAAAATCATTCTCATTACTAATCATTAGACTCCGTTTCTTTTTCCAACGATTAATTGACTTTAAACTAACGCCAAATTTCTTCGCAATTTGTTCATCAATTTTTTTGGTGCTTTTCCTTTGGAATTTGCGCGAAAATTTCTCTTTTAGCATTTCAAAATTCTCAATTATTTCTTTCTTTTGGCTTATTGAAAGTCGTTTTTTTGGCTCTAAAATAATTATTAAATATATTTTTTTTGCTATACTCCTTTTTTCATTATTTCTTCGATTTTTGATTATTTGTTGAAGAATTTTTCTATTATTTTGTGATTATTTCATTGATTTTTTTAATAAAAATTATAAAAAATGTTTATTTTAATAATAGAGCAAAATTTTAAAATTTTTCTAAAATTTTTAAATTTAAACGGCTTTGTTTAATAGTTTCTACAAAACGCTTAAATTGCTAGGTTCTTAAATTTGATCACAAATATTTTTGTAAACACTTGTTCTTGTTTTTTCAGTTAATGCAAATTTATGTTTTTTGGTTTTACATATAATTGCGATTTAAAAAAGCCCTTATTTTTGAAAATTTTCGACCCTGTTTATTTCTGTTCACCTAATTTTCCCAATTCACTTTCACCCGTTTCTTTTTGGCGCATTTCCCTTTTCCATTCGTAAATTTTCCTCCGATTTGTCCCCAATTTCATGGCAATTTCATTCTCAGTTTGGTTTTTGCTTTTTTTCATTTTGTCAAATGCTTTCACAATTCGCATTTTTTCACTTTGGCTTACTTCATCCATCTTCAGATTTTCTTCCCTTTTCCATTCGTAAATCTTTTCACGGGTGGTGCCAAATTTGTTGGCAATTTTGCATTCCATTTTAATGCGATTTTCATTTCCATTTCCATTTTTTTTGTAATTTTTTCAAATTTTTTGACTATGCTCATTTTTATTTCATTTTCATTCTGCTGTTGTCGTTTTCTTGTGTTGTTTTTGTTGCTGAATTCCTTTTTCCATTCGTAAATATTATTACAGGTTGTGCCCAACGCGTTGGCAATTCTTCCTAGAAATGATTAAAAAGAATTCAAATCAATTAGGATTATTTTTTACACTTTTGAGCCGGATATAATTAGCTAATTAGATTGGTTATTTTTTTTTACCAAGGATGAGAGACATCTCTTGTGCGAGTGAAATTTATGAAAATACATATCAAAAGTTGGCGCATTTTGGAATGCGTCCCTCAAATCCCTGCGTGTCCCCCTCTGTCCCGACCAGCAGGGCTGGGCGTAATAACGGATTACGGGAAATTGCGGCCTTTTTTGACCCCTGTCATGACGGATTACAGAATCTGTAATTGATCAATTCGCCGTAATTACGGATGACGAGTTTCCTTAATTGAAAATCCAGTTACGCCCAGCGCTGGTCCCGACCCCTCCCATTGTCGCTGATTTCACCTTCGATTTTGTGCCGCTTTTCGCTCCAATATCCGATTCTCAATTGGCATTCCTTTTTTGTTTGGTCAAATTTGTTGATCAGCTCTCGTCTTCTCTCATTTTCCTTCTGCTCTTCCGCTTTTGTTGGTCTTTCATCGCCCTCGTCTTTTTTCATCATCCGATTAATTTCTCTTTTCCATTGGTAAATTTTTCGTCGATTTGAGCCCAATTCAATGGCAATTTTTTGTTCGATTTTATAACGGTCTTTTCCATCTTTGATCCCCTTTTTCTTTTTGTATTCATTTTTCATTCGGTCATATTCATTGATCACCATCAGTTTGATTTTATCTACACCTTCTGCTGTTTTCCGCTTGTCATCTTCTTGATCAAAGTCGGCTTCATCTTCTTCCAGTGTTTCTGGCGGACTTTCCGTAATTTTTTCAGTTATTTTGTCCGCTTTTTCTTCCGTTTTGATCACTTTTGGCACGTTTCCAGGATCTTCGGCAATTTTATCGGCTTCTTCTTCTTTTTTGATCATTTTTGATAAATTTTTCTTATCTTCGCCTGTTTTGTCCTCTTCCTCCTCAAACTTTGGTTCTTTTTTTATTTTTAAAAATTTGTGTGCCAATTTTCCTGCCATTTTTTGTTCATCATATTCAATTTGTTCACGTTTTACAACATTTCCAGCATTTTGTTCATCACTTTTATGTGAAGTTGATTCATTAGAATTTACAACAATTTTTTCAAATAAATCATTTAATCCTTCGTCCACAGCGAAAATTTGAAGACAATTTAAACAAAAAATGTAAAATAAAATTAGTATAAAAGGCATCTAAAGGAAGCAAAAATTTATTACTAATGAAATAATTTATGTAATAAATACTTTAATTATCAAAAATTTTTCAATAAAATATAAACAATTTAAATTTCATTTAATAAGAAATTTTATGAATTATCCTTTCAACAATATCTTATCACATAGAAAAGCTATAATAAAATTACAATTTTATTATTCTTCAAGTATTCAACAACAAAAAAAAATCGACATATCGATGATTTGTTCCATTAGCAAATACATTTTTCAATAAACAAAAAATTATATTCATTTTTCAATGACAAAAAATATTTTTTCTAAAATACCTTCTTTTTTTAAGCATTAAATGGCCCAAATTTTATTGAAAATAATAATAATAATAACAATGAAACATTTTGAATAAAAAAATTATAATATGAATTCGGTTGCACTTAGCATTTATAAATTTGACTATACTTTTGAATGTTAGGGAAGGGATTTTCACTTTATAAAATATTATTTTGTATCAAAATATTTTTACAAGTTAAGCTACAAAATACTAAAATTTGAAAATTTACATCAGAATTTAACTGTTTATAAAAAATAATTAAAATTATTTGACAATTAAATAAATAAAAAATTACTTTGTTGCTCTTTGACATGGTTTAACTTAAAAACACAAAGTTCTTAATATTACATATAATTTTCAATGAATATTTTTTTGGTTTTAGCTTACTTTTTATTTTGTTTATTTTTTGCCAACCTAATAAAAAAAAAGTCAAAGTATCTGCTGGCAGTGCCATCTTTTTCTTGCCGTTGTTGGAAGCGGAAGTGCGGCGAATATTTTGCACAGCGCAGCAATTGAGTGAAGCAGCGGTGGTGCCATCGCCAAAAAGTGAAAATTTTTTTTTATAATTTTTTAGGTTCGCCTCATTTCGATTTATTTAGGGTTTCCATAGTTATCAGTACTTTTAATAAACATTTGAATAGTCAAATTTATGCATTAATTAGTATTAATGTGACATTATGCTAATGGCTGAAGCTGCTTTTCAACCACTTGTTCTCTTCTCTAATAGGTCATCAACATCTCTCATTTTCATGCAGCGCTTTTGCGGAATACAACTGATTTCCGGCTTAATTAACTGCTGAGGGTCATTTGTAAGTAAAACCTGAAATAAAAAAAACATAGATGACATATAAAAAAAAAAATTAGTTATGCCGAAAGAATATCAAAAAATAATAAAAATATTATTTATTACGAACATTTTAAATTTAAAGAACATTTTAAAAATTCAAGCGAATTAATCACAAGTTTCATTTCCATAACTTTAATCTTGGCTTAATTAATTATTTTAATTTTTTAATTTTACAACTTCATAATTTAGAGAACTTTACTAAATGATGGTAATTAACGCTGAAAATTCAACACTCACCGTGATATATTGGACAGTCCATGTTGGCATTTCCGGACTTTCGTACTGGCAATCTGTCACTTCGCCATCCGTGTCAAATTTCACTTTATATTTGCCGGTGTTGTCCGTGACGTGAATGCCAATGTTGAACTGCTTTATCTTTGTCATGTCCAACTTCTCTTCGATTTTACAACTTTCAAAATTTCCCAGCGAAAAGTTGGAAGTCTAACGGGAAAATTTGGGAAAAATTTTGAAAATCCGGCAAAATTTCCGCATCACAATTTGGCACCATCAAACAAACGAACCTTACTATGCCTCTGACTATCATAGCTGCTAAAATAGAGTGCATTTGTGCCGCTAAATATCATTTTCATGGCCGTTTTTCCAACTTAAAAAAATTCATTTAAATTTTCGATCATTGCGAAATTTAGCATTTCGTAAAAAGTGCCAAGAAAAGCGACTTTGGTGCCATTTTATATGCTTGCATTTTTGGTGGCTATTGCTAGCATTTTATAGGGTAAGATTGGCTAACACGACAACATTTTTATGCCAATTTGCGCTTTTAAAGGAATGATGATTTTTTAATTAAATTATAGGATATTAATTTTTTTTTTTTTTGGGTATATACATTTTTATTTTTTTAAAATTATTCTCTCAAAAATTTGTGACCGAAGAGCAAAAAAAAAAATAAAAAAATTCACTTGGGTTTTGCCTACAAAATTTTCTTGTTAGGGCCTGCCCCAGGGGTAATGGGGAGGGATAACTGTCCCTACCCCGTGCCCTCCGATTTTTTATAATATTTTATTTCTACTGTAATTTTAGCGCTGAACTGAACGTGCCGTGAGATTTTTTTAGACAAAAAAATATATAACATACAAGGATGTTACAAAAGAAATAAATACCGTAGGGTGGAAGAATTCTCCCAGAATTTTTTTAGAGAAATTAAGTGTAATGAAATTCACGATTCCGGCACATTTAACTCACTGATCGGATGAAATCGAAGGCCTTCGTACAGCAAATAAATTTCAAATTTAAGCGACCCATTCAGCTTGTTCGGTATTTTCACATTGATCTGTTCATCTTTGCTTAACAGTCGGCCATTCTCCAAGTCAATCACTCGGGCAAAGTGCCGAACATAGATGCTTTCCGTTATTTTGGCATTTGTATGATTGATTTTAAATGCTTTGAGTTCCATTCCCCCAACTGACTCAATCTGAACAAAAAAAATATGGTGAGTTTCTAGCACACGACTCGCGGCTGTCCTTATTTCTGTCCTTAATTTTCCTAATATTTTATTTTAGGTTTCAACCTCTTAAATATGATTATTTTGTCATACTTTTGAATAATAAAAGTTGCAAAGCATTTTTCTGTATTGTGGCCCATGAAATAATGAAAATGAATTACTGAATAATTTAATGTACAATTTGGGGCCGGGTTGCGTTACTCAAAAACCATCAAAATGAAAATTTTTGACAGAAAATTATTCATAACTTTGCCCAAAATGAACCAAATTTTAATTTGGTATCTTTCGATAGTAAGTGTTTTCTAATATGCTGCAAACAAAAAAATTCATTAAGTTTAAAAAAAGTTATGACCTGAGAAACTCAAAAAACCAAGTTTTTTTTTTTTTGAACATTTTTGGTCATAACTTTCTTCAAATTTAACAAATTTTTTGAAATTTTGCATGATAATAGAAACACTTAGGGCTATTGAATGATATTAAGAATTAAACATTGAGTTGCTTTTGAGCTACGTTGTTAGCAATATATATATTTTTTGATGGTTTTTGCGTAACGTCATAGCACCTCCAATTTTACTTGAATTTTATCCACTGCCCATGGTGGGTATATGAAGCGTTCATCTTTTGAGAAATCGTTCGGAATTCCATATTTGCAATCCAGTTGAAAACCGACTTGATCAATTCTGATTTCAAAATGCTTGGCCGTCGCATTGATCAGTAAATCAAAATGTTGGCCATATTGGTTCAGCTTGTGCGTGCCATTATTACCAATTGAAAAGTTTTGGTTCTGTAATACATGATACAGTACTCAGCATTTGATTGTTGCTATATGTCTGATACGGTTTTGTTTCTCTGTTCAGTTATTAATAAGCTGACATTTGGCACGAGCTGGTTACTGTATTCATTTGTAAGTGAATGTTACAAGTTGGTTACTGTATTTATTTAACAAGTCGGCATTTCGTATACGAAATTGCCATTGTATTAAATTAATAAACTGACATTGTTTGCATATAATTCGGTTTTTTGTAGGTAAAAGTGGGAAATTCATTTGTGACAACAAATTGGATGACAAGCTTTTCGCTTACAATTTCCTATATTACTGTAAAATTTCAAAAAAGGACAACAAACAACTGTAAATTTTACAGATGTTTCTACAAATTTTTTCAACTCTATATTACAGAATTTGTAAAAAAAAAATTATTCAAAAAGAATTGGGGCAAATTTAAAGGTGCGATAGACACAAAAAAAAAACAAATTAAATATTATCTCACAGCGTGCAGATAATTCCTGCAGCTAATATCAGGCTTTGAAAGATCGAATTCCAATAACAGCAAAATGTCACCAACTGAAAATGACAAATTAAATGGATTAACCAATGCCCATTTAAAGCTTCCAAAATTTTTGCCAGCCGAAAGAGGATAAATAAATATGGACTAAACGGTTTACCTCAGTTTGGCCCCAGCCAATTTTTTGACTATAACTTTTTTCTTTGCCAACCAAAACAAACGAATTTTGTATCATTCGAAAGCTTAATATGTTTAGAAGCTTTTTCTAAAATATTGCTTCGCGATTAGACAATTTCAAAAAAAGTTATACATGAAAATTTCGAAAAGTAGAATTTTTGAAGTTTTTTCTTAATAAATTTTTTTAATTTTTTCCAGGCTTGGAAATCTTTTTGCTTTTTGTAAGGCTAATAGAGTTATGTAAAGAGCTTTCGAATGATACCAAGATTGTTGATTGGGTTAACAAAAAAAAAAGTTATAGATCGAAGACTTGGCTGGGGCCGAACCATGCGGGGCCGAATTGAGCGAGTCCGGGACTAAATTGTTTAAAAAATTATTAAGTTAATTGTGTATCGACTCAAGTCCAAAGGAAATACCGATTTTATAATATTCTTTATTTTCTGGCTAACAGAATCAACCCTGAATTGAACTGACTTTTTGTGCTGGGTTTCACTGATTCGTGCATCAATCGAATGTAGAATTTTTTGGTTGTTTCACTGATGATCATTTCCATCCAAATTTCGTCACCGTAGTTAAGTACCGTATCCAATGATGCGACAATGTTCAAATTTGCTTTTTTCTTAATGCAATGGGAAAAAGTAGTACAGTCTGTTAAGAAAAAAATAAGGCCACTAAATTTTTTTTTTGTTTCATTTATCATACTTCCCATGTCCCAACCGAGCTGAAATTTTTTACCAATTTTACCCTCCCCCTATAAATATTAAGAATCACACACTAAAAAATTAAAAATGTAAAAGAAATTTTATTTTTATGAATTTAATTCCAAAATTTTGCCCAAATTTGCTGTAAAGAAATTATCAGGCTACTTCATAAAACACAAAAAACTTTTTCCAAAGACATCATAAAAATCTGGAAAAATTCATGTAAGCATAACTTTTTGTGCTGATCAAAAAGTCCACTATGATAAATGAAGAAAAAAAATTGAGGCTTTATAATTTCTTTACAGACTGCAATAATGAATATGAAAAAAAACTTGTGGATTTTATTAAACATATGTAATGGAATTGGCTTTAAAATTTGAAAAAAGTGAATTTTCATTTGGGTTTTTCAAATTTTTTCTGGCAAAAATTTGAAAAATTACCTCCTTTTCTGTTTTCGGTGGTAAATATGGCCGGTCCAGCAACCTGATGTGCTCACCCTTTACCTGTAAAAAATTGGCATATTTTCAATTTTTCATAATTTTTTTTTTGCATTTACCCGAATAAAATTGACGGCCCAAATTGGCACAATTGTAGGCAATGAATATGTTTTTTTGTTCTCATTAAAAGTAACACTAAATTGGTAGCCTTCCTGCGCAATGATTTTAATGTCCGTCAGTCGAGTTAAATATAAATTGAAAGTTTCAGGTGGTTCTGCCTTCTAAAAATAAAATAAACTATTTTAAAAAATAAATAAAATAAATATCACATAAACTTGTAATAAAAAATAGTTTTCACAATTTTGTTTCATTTAGTTGTAGCACACGACTTGGTTATTTTCACTTTAACCGGTACTGATTCTGTACTGTAAAAACCGGTACCGTTTCTGATAAAATTTTTGCAATTCAATAATTTTCGCGAAATTGTCTATTATTTTGGAAATTACAAAAGATTCGCTGCCGAAATTTTTTTTTTTTGAGAAATTTTATTTATTTTTTCTTCAAATTAATTTTTAAATTGAATGATTTGTTTTAAAAATTGGTGAGCAAAAAAGAAAGAGTATTAATTTTTTTGAAAATTTTTACATTGAAAATATGGACGACCTGCCGCCTGGTTATTATAATAGCCTGTTTACTTACCTCAACAGAATAGGATGTAAATTTCATGTGGCCAAGAATAAAATTTAATTCCAACACAGTCGCACCGACTAAAATAAATTACATTTAAAATGACATTAATTTAATTAAGTAAATAAGCAAAAAATTGATGATTGATTGATTGGCTAAGTTTTCACGTAGGAAAAAGTGTCAGAGAAACTTTTTATAAATCAAAATCAATTATGATATTTTAACGAATTGAAAAAGTATATGCATGATGTGGGTATCTTCCTATATCCGGAGTTATGACTTTAAATTTCAGATCATTTCAACACTGTGATTGAATGACCAAAAAAATTTGGTACCATATTTTCTCTAATTATCACCCTTGGTGGATTGTTTTTCAACCTCCTCTAAAAAGGGGCGGGATAATTAGAGACGAAGGGTTTAATGGAGACGGGTGTGAAAATTGGAGAAAATACCGGTCTACGTTTGGGCCCCAGCAAGTTTTTGGACTATAAGTTTTTTCTTTCTCATCCAAATCAAACATTATTGGTATCATTCGAAAGCCCTTCAGATCCTCTATTAGCCTGCAAATTTTCAAAAAATTTCGTCAATTTTGAACAAATTTATGGGCATAAAAGTTGGAAAATCTGGTTTTTTAAGTTGTTCTGGCCATAATTTTTTTGAACCTTTACATAATTTTTCAAAATGTTGCAGGCTAATTGAGGACATTTGCAGCTTTCGAATGATACCAACAATGTTTGATTTGGATGACAAAGCAAAAAGTTATAGCTAAAAAACCGTTGGGGCCCAAACGTGTCGGGAGCCCAACTGACGGGTTCCGAGAGAAAATACGGTATCTGCATGGATTTTGATCAGCCCAAGATCGAACAGTGATAACTTCAAGAACCGGGACTGAATTGAACCGTACTTTTTAAGTGGTTCTCTGGCCTGTCATGGAGGAAAGAGACAGTGAAATTGTATTTGTTTATGTCGTCCAATGATATTTTGAAGCTCATTTCTGAATGCATTTCAACGCTGGGAATGGTCATGAAAAATGGCAACGGAATGATCGGTGATTCCTTTAAAATTAAAATGAAATAATTTAAATTAAAAATCACATACATAATTTGTGTCAATGGTGATAAATGGCATCAGTGGTGGAACTTCGTTAAGCAATATAGCATTAGCACTAATCTTAAAAAAGATAAATTTATAATTCACAAATTAATTTCTTGATTGTCGAGACTAGGGATGAGATTTTTTGGGTTTAATCTATTTTTTTTCCTAAGCTCCATATGGCCTGAAACACAAGAAAAACATGTTGTTTTTTTTTTGGTGTTGTTAAGCTAGTTTTCGAGTTATTAGAGTGCTCAATAACTGATTTGGACTAGTTTTTTCACTGTTTTGAATAAGTTTTATTATTTTGACACCCCTAAAAATAAAGTTTTTAGTGCCTATTTTCCATTTTTAACGCCTATTTGGGGGGTTTTTAGAGCCTAGAGCCCTACCTATTTTAGCAGTTTTTAGAGCCTTAAAATGTCATCCCTAATCGAGCCAACTATGAATGCCCCCTTAATTCATTATGATAATCGAGACTCTTGAATGGAATTTCGGAGTTTCATATATTAAGAAAACATTTTCGGTTCATTGTAAGCTATCCAAATTCTGATCTACTTACTTTATAAAAAACTTTGATTTGTTAAGAAATATTTTTCTTTTCCGCGCTCTCATGACTCTCGACCCCTCCTGTAAATAAATTCAATGCGCTGACCTGAAATGACGTCATTCGGTCAAATGGTAATTTTTGCCACCAATTAATGGGAAATAATTCTTCGCCTTCTTTAATGTAATTGCTCTGCACAAATTTGCCATTTAATTTAATGCCATAACTGTAGTTGGTGAATGCAAAAATGAACTCAAGAAATTGAGTTTGTGTCGTGTTTTCCAATGGGTTGATAATCGACACAATTTTTGACGGTTTGCCCTGAAACTTTTCATTAATTTGGACAAAAATTCGAATTTAAACATTTTCTTTTTCGAATTCAATGAAGGAATTGTTTGATGACATGGCCAAATGAAACAATTTGACTTCTGTTTGTTTCTTCTTGTCCTCCGATTTAGTTGCTGAAATATTGGGACATTAAAATATTTTCGTTTTTAATTTAAAAAATTATTAGGCAAATTGAAAAAATAAATAAATTTGTAACTATTATTACAGAAACATATTCAAATTAATCACGAATTTTTTAAAATTAAATTATTTATTATTTTTTAAAATTTTTATTTTTAATAAATTTCTAATAAATATTTTTTTTCTATTAAATATCTTTTTTAATTTAAATTATTAATACATTTTTATTTTTTAATAAATTTCTAATAAATTTTTTTTTTCTAATAAATATTTTTTTAATTTAAATTATTAATATAAAGTGAGAATATATCCAAAGCAAATTTTTAAAATTTCAAACTGCAACAATTTCACCGATATTTGTTTTAAATTTCTTTCTTTTTTTCAAAAATTAAGCTTTTTTACTAAAAAAGAAAACGCAAGTGAATCCCTCATATTTTCGCTATATATTAAAAAAAAAAAAAAATTAATTTTTAAATTTTACAAAAATTATTTATATTAATTTTTTTCCAACCATTGGCCCCCCACACAGTGAAATTGACCCAAGGATTTTCTCCATCCTTCGTCGACATTATGATGTAGAACAAATGTTCAGCTGTCATTTTTGTTTTTAACTCTTTAAAGCTGATGCGCTTATTGGTGCTATAATGACATTCGATTTCTGCGCCAACAGTTGGCACTTTTGGGTCCTCAGGCTCGGCATCAGTTGGACGGATAAACTTTATTTAATTAGCTGTATATATTTATTTAATTCATTTTAAAGTCACCGATCAATTTTATCAGCATGCTTTTTGAATTTTTTAATGAGTTAATCATCCTGATCAATTTTGATCAATTTACGCGTGGAAAATGCGTCAGTAGAAAATGCGTTAGTGATACAAATATTTTTAAAACAAATTTCGGTAGCATTAAGTATTGTAGTATAAAGAAATCTATAAGAATTCGTTCTGAATTCGAACCCCCAGCCGAATTCGAACAAAAATCGAATGTCCGAAAATTTCGAATTTAGCATTTTTGGTTCAAATCGGTCTAAATATACGGAAAAAATTGAAAGCCATCAATCTGGCAATAAGAAATCATTTAAGCCGTTATTGACTAAAAATTTGGAATTTCGACTTTTTTGTTCGAGTTCGAGTCAGGGGTTCGGAATTAACCGCAATGGATGTCGGATTCATGATCTCGACCTCAAAGCCCAAGGAACCTGTTTTGTGGCATAAATTTTTGTCACTGACCCATTTTCTTTTCCGGGAGCCCGCATTTTTGATTTGTGACTAAACAATCGACCATTTACCCATGCTTCCATGGAGCAATTGCACATTCGGGCCACGTTCAGCTCTATGTTTGAATCCGTCCATGGCATCATGTCCATCCCAAGCGACCAAAACCCGAAAAAATCGTTCAGTGGTGCACCTCTTTTGGCCAACTTTTTGTACGCATCACGTTTTTGAGTGTCCACTGGATCAAGTTCAATGCGTTCGCCTTGACAATATAATTTTTTTTTAAATCTTTTTTTAATTATTTAATTTACCAAAATCAATTGTCACATAGGTGAAAGGTTCCTTTGCATTGCCAAAATGAATGACGAATTGGCGATTGGCACCATTAATTTCATAGCTTAATTTTGCAACTTATGGGGAATAGTGATGTACGAGAGTCTCGGACTCACCAGAGTCTTGACTCGAGTAAAGACTCGTTTTTTTTTTGTATCACACCTTGATTTCGGTTTTTGGTTTCGACACAATTTCGGGTTTTCGTTTTTCTGTCTCGATTGCCAACAGTTACATACTGTACATAATACAGTATTTGCTTCACCTTTCGAGAATGGACTTAATTTTGCAACTTCTGGGGAACAATGATGTACGAGAGTCTCGGACTCGAGTAACGTCTCTTTTTTGGTCTCGCATCTCGATTTCGGATTTTCTTTTTTTGTTCTCGACTCGATTTCGGATTTTTGTTTTAGGAAATAGTGTATTATTATGTATGTATGTAATCGTTGACCGAGACTTTTTCTGTCTCGGTTGCCAACGATTACATACATACATAATAATACACTATTTCCTTCACCTTTCGAGAATGGACATCTCCAGCTTGATGATTTGTTGTCCATCCCTTTGTTTGGTAGAAACGGAAAAGCCGCGCCAATGTTCGCGTTGCTCACGTGGTTTGCCGACCAAGATCAACATATCATTGCATTCTTTTTCGAAATTCTTAATCTTATGTATGTTATTAATTTTCACTCAAATTTTGTTTTACTTTTTGAAATTCCAATCATCCCAATTTTCAAAAATAAAAATATGAATTTTTAAGCCTCATAATTTTTTCATAAAAATTTGTCTCTAATATTTCTTTACTACTATTTCCACTCAAGGGCGTAGCCCAGACCCTTGGCTTCTGAGGGGAGGGGGGCTGAAGTAAAAAATTCGATTTCTAGATGTGTGTTTTTCGTTTTTTGAAATCCCGAATTAGGGGGGGGGTGTATTTTACAGAAATTTTAGTCGTTTTTCGCCAAAAATGACATATTTTTTTTACCATTTTGTCTCCACCTTTCAAAAATACGGTAAAATGGAGGTCCGGCATTGTTTAAATTTTTTTACTTTTTTGCGTTTCGGGACGCCATTGTTTCCCCTCTCTGTTGACCTTATTGCCGATGTTGTTGTACAGCTCTGAGTTCACTGCAAATTCGCTAATGTTATGCATAGTGTTTACGTTACGGTAGGCCAATGTGCTCGGATAACAGATGCGCATACTGTAAATTTCCGAAATTATTACAAAGTTTTTTATTATTCACAATTCTACCGTACCCATTTCTACAGTCTCCACCCTGTTTTGGCAGGCGAAACTCGATGCCAAAAGTATTCCATTCATCATGCGGTATGCATTGGTCCATTGTGGCAATTGGAATGGAGAACAGAGTGTCTTTGCCACCGGTCAGACGAATGCTAATTTTGGTAATTTAAATAATTTTGAAATTTTTTTATAATAGCTAATTGAAAAAATTTTATGTGTTGTCAGTCTTAAAATTTTGTTTTTCTTTAAGAAGCAATTGAGTTGATTGGCTACGATAAAGTTTTTCAAAATATTTCGGTACGGCTTTTTTCGAAAAAATGCCATGGTTTCCAAGCAAAAAGACTTTTCCTGAATTTCTCCAAAAATTCTTGTCCTTATATTTTTTTGTCTCATAATTCATGGCTCATATCAAAAATATTGAAAAATGCCCTTCAGAGGGTCTAATTGTGGCACTAATTATATTGTCCAAATATTTGGATTTTTTAATTATTTGTTATTTTGTCTTCTTACGGTGTTGTTTGCTCTTGTGCTTTGCCTTCGTCGAGAAGAACCATCGCCAGGCCAATGAAGTAGCTCAATAAATGATGGAATTTTTCACTCATTTTCTGGCAAAATTTTTATTTCATTTTAAATACAAAATAAATTATTTTTATTTTAAATATTTAATAATAGCAGTAGTTTTCTGTTGAGCTTTTTGTGGACAAATAAATGAATAACATAATAAAAATAATTTATGGTTGTGAAAGGAATGAATTAATTATTCGTTGCTCGATCCGCGGAATGGGACGGAAAATGCATATTTTTGTTTTTGATGATTCATTTTAATTTGGTAATTCAGTTGTTTTTCCATTTGTTTGGCAGAAATTATTAATTTGAAGAGCATTTGTTTTAATTTGTTGAATTTTAGACAATTTTCAGTAAATGATAATGAGTAAGTAACAGTAAGATACTTTAAAGCATGTCTAATTTAGTATTTTATTTTTTAAATGTGACAAAATTATAATTTTCTTATTCAATTTAAATATAAAATCCTTCCCAAAATCTATATAATGAATAAAAATATAAATGAAAATTAGTTTTGCCTAATTTTTTAGAAGAACTTTACCCTAGTATCAAGCCCAAAATTTTTCGTACAAGACCAAGACTCACGATATTTCATCATTGTTCGTATCCAATTATAAGAAATTTGCCAAAAAAAACATTTAATCTGGAAAATAATTTTAATAATAAAAAAATTTAAAAAAAAGTTTTTGACAGTTTTAGAATTCAAAAATTTTTGGTCTTTAGTGTTTTATTTTGATCATTGATAATGCCGAAATATTAATGAAAATATTGGACTATGGAACAAAATATGAAATATGAAAAAATAATACTAATTATTTATAAGTCGGTCTCTATTGGTAAATATCAATTTTAATGTCGATTCTCCGCAAAAATTTCAAAAATATTAATTTGTCTTTCTCTAACAAGAACAAAGAATATTCTCAAAACATTCCACCGACAACTCTAATTTATCGGAAAACGAAAAAAACATTATGTCTTAAAGAAACGCTGCTTGGACGTTAGTCAAAAAACAATCAAATAGAAAATTTTTGACAGAAAATTATTCATAACTTCGCTCAAAATTAACCAAATTCTAAATTAGGATAATGTATAATTCAATAACTGTGGGTTCTCTATTAGCCTTCAAAATTTAAAAAAAAATCGCTATTTTCCATTTTTAGCACCTATTTTGGGGGTTTTTTAGACCCTAAAACCTACCTATTTTGGCAGTTTTTAGCACCTATAAATATCATCCCTAGTAATAACAATAACACGGCCTTACAGAAAATTTCCACCTAATTTCTACGAAAATAAAAAGAATATAATGTCTTAAATATAAAAAAGGGACTTGAAAAGTGGCGATTTCCGCCGCATATTTCACAAATGTCAAATTGAAAATGATCCGTTTTTGTTCCACAGAATAATCCCGCCCTGTGAGGTCATAACTAGTGTAAATGTCGTTGATGAATTTGGCGAATATGTGCACATTTTGGATTGATTCAGCCGAGTCCCATTGATAAGACGGAATGCCAATGGATTTATCAGCCAAAAATTGGAAGAAAATTTGAATAAAAAACAATGGTAAAAATGGACTTTGCAGTTTCATTTTCTAAAATGCAAAAGGCTTTAATCATGAGTTTAAAATAAATGAAAAAGCAACTTTAAAAAGTAATAAAATCTATTTTCATAAAATTAAACAAAAAGAATTATTTTATCATAATAATAAAACATCAAAGCTTTTTCAAATTTAACACGTCAAGCATTTAATTTCTCATTGATTTATGAAAGGCATGGTTAGTTAAATTTTTATTAATGATATTTTTACGATTTTATTATACATTATATTATTTTTTTATTATCAAAAATAATGAATTATCTAAAGTTTATTAAGATGTGGCATTAAACTTATGCTTAGGGCCCTGGATGAAGTGGTAAAATTATAAAATAATTTAAAAAAAAACATAACGGATTTGGCTAATACATTTTATTTAATTACGTTTAATTATTAATCAAATTAACAAACACATTCATCATTTATGCTGCCTATGATATGATTTATGGATTTAATGAACACATAATGTTAAGCAGCAAATTATCTTAGGCAAAAAACAAAACGTAAACGAGATAGATTTTTTTATTAAATATTTTTTATTTATAATTTAAAACATTATATATTTTGAAGGAATGAAGGATTTAACAGCTCGAAAAACATGAAAATATTTTTCGTGAAATTTTGTGTTTGAGGCTGATTTAAGCTGTCATTCAAAATTTTGATTGATTTATTTTTTTGTTATTCGCCCGTCCATAATTTTTGTAGAGCTTGTTCGGCCGCTTAGCCACTTCTGCTGACGGGCGCTTCAAGCCCGTTTCTAACTTTTTAATGCTCATTTGGCCTTTTCACGGCTTTAGGGCCCGTTTCTAAATTTTGTTGGGCACATTCGGCCTCTTCGCGGCCTCATTTATTTCAAAATTTATAAACAAATACTAACTAATTATTAGGGCTGCAAAAAATATGTACAAAAAGTGGTCCAAATATGTACATAAATATGTAAGAAAAATCCCAAAATATGTAAATAAAATTTTTTTTAATGGTATTTTTTGGGAAAGAAAATCCCCGTAAAATATGAAATAGCCACAAAATGACATAAAAATTACTTTTTTTGGTATTTTTAGGCAACATTTTCAAAGTTATTTTTTCTTTATAAATTTTCAAAATATGTAAAAAAAAATGAAAATATGTACAAAAATATTTGCCGAAATTTTGGATTTTTTTGAGGATTTCCAAAAATTTCCGTAAAAAATACTCAAAATATGTAAAAAAATGAAAATATATATGAAAAAAATCCAAAATATGTAAGAAAATCCCGAAATATGTAAAAATATGTAAATAAAAGTCCCGGGTTTTGTTCGCAAACACAAAAAAGAAAGTGTTTTTCCTGCTATTTAGAGCAAGGAGAAGCCAGGAAAAAAAATATGTATTTACATAAAATTGTCAGCCCTATTTATCAGATTCAAAATGAAATTGCGTGACAATTTAACTCTCTGCTTACGCTAATGACATTTTATAGTATTTATTCATTTGTATGTAGAGACAATAAGCTCAATAAAAGTTGAAGGCCGAAACAAATGAAATTCTAACTAAGTTCGTGCTAATTCCACTCTTAAACTCGTACCGAAACAAAATCTCGTTTTGACGTGAGACGATTTGCGTGTTATATTTTTCAAATCCCCCGGCAGCGTGTTTCGGCACCACTGGACCCCAGCAGGGGCCAATCACAATTACGAGCGACAAAAGATAAACGACAAACGCCAAAGCTGTCGTAATACGTCGTTTGTCGTTATCTGCTAAGTTCGATAAAACTTTTAAAATATAAACCTAAGCTAATAGGCATACCTAAAAATCTATTAAAAATTTTTTAAATTTTTATTATCACCTTTTTTTTTGTAATTAATATCTTTGTAAAAGATCAAAACTTATCGTCGATTCATATCGGCATCGATAGTGTGTTGAAATTAAAAAATAAATGTACAATTGAGTCAAACTTAAAGCTTAATTTTTATTCTCACAGATGCCAAAAGATCTCAAATCAGATTTTACTTTCATTTGACATTGGGTTAAAAAGATTTACGCCAAAAATCATTTAAATAATTTTGGTTTACGATTGTTCTAGCGAACTGGTTGAGAAATTCACGTATTTTTGAGCAGTTTTTATTTGTTTTTCTCCCCCTTGTCTTTATCCCGCCCACCCCACACTTTTTCCCACACTCCGATTTCATCTATTAGCACATTTTTGGCTTTAAAAATAGTCAAAAGCCGCTAACAGTGCATTTTTCATGTACATAATAACAACCATTTCGCGAAAAAATGACCAACTCTTATGAAAATATGGTCAAATGCTGTAAGTAGCACTTATTTTCAAAGAAAATAATTATTTTTTTCGCAATTATTAATTATTTTGGTTTTTTAAACATTATTTCTCCGTTCTGGTCAATGACAAATGTAAGCACGAAATAAAATTATATTTTAATTAAATATGCACCTTTTTGCGGAGGTAATTAAATAAAACTTTAAAGCATCGAAGTTTATGGCCAAGGAGGGCGGGGGGAAGGGAGTAATTGCTTAGGACCAAAATGAAAAAGCCTAAATGAAACGCGCCTGCCGATTATAAAAATCGCAGATTCATTAGCCGAATTGAAAGAGGCCCCGGCGCCGCCTATTGGCCTCACAAAGCTATTCATTTAATATCCTTAAATTGATTTGTTCATACTTTTAGGGTCTTAAATAATTAATAGGGATTATAATTATAGTAAATTCAAATAGTTTTGTTTTTTTACAATTTTCCTTTTTAAAAAAACGCACGCAATTAAAAATTGATTTATTTAGTAAAATTAAATGTTTTTTAAATTTTATTTTTGAAATCTATTTTTATTAATAAGAAGATTAAAGTTAAAACAAAAAAAGTTATTACAAAATGCATCTCCCTAAAAATGAAAATCTTGAATAATTTACAGAAAAGAAAATAGCAAAATTTAAGTACACAATTTATAGGTATGTAGCTAAAAAAAGAAGAAAAATAACACAAATTAGCGGAATTAAACTTGTTCATTATTTATGTAGCTTTTGTCTGTCTTGTAAAACAAAAGCAAAATCGTACAAAAAAAGAAATTCAATAAATTATTTCCTACTTTTTTATATTAAAAATTCTTAAAAAACGAATAATTCCCAAAAGGGTCTCAAAAATCTCAAACATTGGTTTTAGCATAACGAAATATCAAAAATGACCATGTTTAAAACGTGATGAGACATTTGCGCCGCGCCATTTGCGCCGCTCAGCAAAGTCGACACTTGCGCCGCAGACAGTTGCGCCGCGGACAGTTGCGCCGCGGATATTTGCGCCGCTCCATTTGCGAAAATAACTAATTGAAAATTCGAAAAAATTACTAGTCACAAAGATTGACATTCAATTTTTTAACCATTAAAATCTTAACATTGAATAGGTTCATCAAAGATATGAAAAAATGATTAAGAATACAAACTAACAAAAAACTGAAAAAAAGAATTTTCTGTAGAAACCCCAATTATTTTTTTGCTTCGAAAAAAGAATGAAATTCAATTCCTTTGTAATTAATTTTCTCAATAAGTTATTTTCATCGATTTTAATTTAATTTCATTGAAAAAACGCACTGATTTTCAAATTTTCGCTACTATTTTACCTTTTTTCGCATTATTTCGCAATTTTTATGCCCTTATTTATTTACCTATTTTTTTCGCTTAAAATCCTCCGCTTAATGATCAGGCAATACGAAGGCTTGTTATCGCATATGGTCCCAATGAAAACCAAAATGATCAAGATTTGATCAATCATTACGTGCACTTCAATATGGAATTGACATGAAAGGCTTCGAAAAAGGAATTAATAATGAATATCTATCAATTCTTATTCTATAAAGCACATAAATTTATTTTAATCAGAGCGCAAATCTCTTTTTTCGCTGTACGGCGCAAATGTCGCGGCGCAAATGGCACGGCGCAAATGTCCGCGGCGCAAGAATCTTTTTTGCTGAGCGGCGCAAGTGTCGCGGCGTAAATGGCGCGGCGCAAATGTCTGCCGCGCAAAAGTCGGCTAACCGTTTAAAAAATAACTCAAATTAAATTTCAAATTTTTCCAACAGCGTCCACATGACAACGGTGGACTTAGAGAAAATTGCATTAAGATAAACTTAATTTTATAAAATTTCTTTTTATATTAATTACATAAATTTAGTTTTTCGATAAAATGATGCTTTATTTGTGATAAATGTATCTAAAAACTTAGCAGCTGTTATCCATTTTTTGGACTATTTTCTTTGTTGAATAAATTCCAGGAATTTGAAATTTTGCTCATTTTTTATGCACACTGTTGGTTCATTGCAATTTAAATGCTCATTAATTTTTAATATTTATGGCTTTTTAGAGTTTTCGTTTTATTCTTTAATGTTTTTCGTTCTGTTACAGTTTTAAAATTTAGTTTTTTTTCTCGTTTTTCATTTAAAAGCCAAATGTTCAAATGTTTCAATGGCATGGCAATGCTAAAAATGACATGCGTAAAAAAAATTAAAAGAAAATTAAATTGCAAAAAATTCAATTATATAGGCAAATATTAAAATGTAAATTGATAAATGTATTATAATGTAAAATTAGAATATTAATGCTTCGGTATTCAAATTTAATTGTCTAATTTGTAATAATGTTTCTTTTTCATTTACGACTTTTGTGCCGCCCTCGCCACTTAAGTAATGTAAAATTAGAATATTAATGCTTCGATATTCAAACTTAATTAGTTCAATTTGTAATTAGGTATATTTCTTTTTCATTTCTGACTTTTGTGCCGCGCTCGCTAACTGAAAATTTGTTTAAATGAAATTAAATATATTTAGAAACAAACCCATTTAAAAGAGATAAAAAGAAGTAAATGCATCATTTTAGAAGAGATTTTTTATATTATTAAATTCTTATTAACTATGGACTTTAATAATCTGTCTTCAAATTCGACAATTCTTGGGGATTTGGTAATTTATAACATTAAAAAAATTAATATTCTCAATTTTTTAGTTTTACACCACTTACAAAAATGCCGGACTGAGTGCCGGCCTCGTCACAATGGCTGTGCTAATTGCTTTGTGTGCTGTGCCGGGAAATTGCATGAATCTGTTCCTTGTTTATTTGACAATCAAACGAAAGTAAGTTTTTTAATTAAAGGAATAAAATTAAAATTGATTATTTTATTAAATTTTTGATTTTAATTTATTTTTCTTCGTCATTTTTGTTCACTTTCTTTTGCCTATTCCTTCACTCAAATTTTTATCAAAATTATAGGGATTTGTCGAACTCAATTTTAATACCATATTCCCTAAAATATAGCCTCCCCCAAAATTCTGCCCGACCATTGAGAAAACGCCCTTCCGAGGGGCCAAATTTGAGTTCGGGACCCTGTGACTGACCATTTTTCCGTTTTTTTCAATTATTATTTTTTATTTTCGCTTTTAAATTTATGAATTTTAATGATAAATCAAATTTCAACAGGTCGCTTCGCGGGAGCAGCAATTATTTGCTGGCATTGAACTCGTTCTACGAGTTTCTGCACCAAACGGGCCATTACATTTTTCTGTTCACCATTCTGAGCGGACGCAATTTTATTCCGTTTTTTGGCAGTGCCATCTTCCAACTCCAATCCATTTTTGGCTTTAATGCGGCAATTTTCACAATGATTGAGACGGCGGTGGACCGATTTTTGGCGGTGGTGACGCCGAAATTGTATGCTTCAGAAAATGAAAGAATTTATATAATTTTATTTATTCTTTAATAATGTAAATATTTGAAAAAAAAACTCTCATTTTAATAGTATTAAAAAATATGCATAATTTATATTAATATTCATTTTTTAGACATGCAAAAATTGAAGGAAAGACATATTTGACCATTCATACGCTGCTCAGCTGCATTCCTGGGGTTTATTTGGCTGCGCGTGTTCTTTCCTACGCAATGGACAATCCGAATGAGTTAGCCAATAAAAAATAATTATAATAAAATTAATTATAATTTAATAAATTAATGATAATATTTTTTATTTTGTAGACCAGTGACTGGCCAACTCAGTGACACTTGCACACCAGTGAATCTGATCTACTACTATAACATGGTCGTTTGCTGCATCACATTTATCCTTTATTTGCTCATTGGCATAATTGTGTGGAAAAAACGTAAATTTTTTAACATTATTTATTTGCTTATTCGAGAAAAAGTGTCATTGGAAAATGACTGCTAATTAATTGATATAAACTTTTCAAAGAAATAAAACAATGAAAAAAATGGAGAGATGGCCATAAAAAAATAAAATAAAATGAGAGGTTAATAAATGGCAACAAAATGACTTTAAAAAAAAAAAATTTTTTATTGTTTTCTCTAATTTTTTAATCCGATTAGAATTTTTTTTTATGGCAAAATGTGCCGTAAACAAATCAAAAATTTACGCCCCTTTTTGAAATAATAAAAATTATTATTTATTTTTTCTTAGGGAGTGAACAAAGTGCCGGCAATAAACGTCTGTTCCGTTCCCTGGCCGCCATCTGTGGCCTTTTGGTGGGCTCGTACTTCTTCAACACTGTGCTCCGGATGGCTGTGGTCAATTGGCTTGACCCTGTCCAGCTTTGGTTTGTGAATGTGGCGGGTGGCGTTTTGGTGAACATTGGGGCGGCAGCGAACACGCCGATTCTGTACATATTCAGGTGGAGAATTGTGCATTTTTATCCATTTAATCCAAAAATTATCATATTTTTAAGAATTTTTGTAGGAAGTTGCACAAATGGTCCTTCAAATTTTCAAAAATAACCCCAAAATCAAAAAATGTATCCATTTTTGGAGTTTTGTAAAAGATAAAGAAAAATGAAATTTTCTTAAAACACCAAAAAATCAACAACTTTTGTTTTTATTTTTGTAAAAATTTTTGAAATTCGGCATTTTTGATTAATTTATTATTTTGAAGTTTTGTTCTATTTGTCAATTTTTACACATTATTATTTTGTGTATACTCATTTAGCACTGAATATCGAAGAGAAATCCAGAAGGAAATCCGTTTTCTGTCGTCCACCAATTCTATGGCTACTACGAACATTCAACAAGTGGTGCCATTGCACGCAAAGACAGTCAAACACACTAATTTGCCAACTTATTCAAAACCATTGCCAATAACAACAAAATGGTGATGAAAGAAGAAGAGAGAAAGAAATGTCAAATAATAAATGACACAAATAAATATAATTATTCATAAGTAGGGCTGCTAATTTTATGTAAATACATGTTTTTTTCCTGGCTTCTCCATAGCCTAATTAGTGGGGGGGGGGGCAGGACGTTTTCGCGTGGCCCGTTTTCGCGTGGGGTACGTTTTCGCGTGAGTGCCTATTAGGACTGAAATTGGTCGGATGTGTGCCGAACATACATTTCGACCTATTTCGAATCCCAAACCCGATTTCAAACAATTTTTTGCTTTTATTTACTCAAAAGCGTCCTCATTTTTATGCTTGCAAAGATTAACAACTTCAAGTATTGACAACGTGAAACAGAATCCGACCATCGGCATCACGACATTTCTTTAATTTTTTTCTTTTTCCGGGGCGGAGGACTCTTCTTTTCACATATCCAAGAGATTAACCAATTGGAAAGGCAACTGTTTTGTTCAATTTTTTACCGTACAAAAGTAATGCCCCAAACATTTTACGCACAAATAACTCAATTTTATATAGAAAAAATTCTGTAATAAAAATTATTTGACTGTATAATAATTTGTCAGTCTTAATTTAGTTTATAAAATTCACTTAAATATATATATTGAATTAAGCACCAGAAGTAAAACGGGAGTGAAAAAATTTTCCAAACTATAAAAAAGTAAAAAATTCGCTTATGTGCAACCACGCGAAAACGGCCACGCGAAAATGGCCACGCGAAAACGACCCCGACTGATTAGTGGGAAAAACATTTTCTTTTTTGTGTTTGCATACAAAAGTTGGAACTTTTATTTACATATTTTGGAATTTTTCTACATATTACATATGTACATATTTTTATACATATTATGGAATTTTTAGTACATGTTTCGCAATTTTTTCGTACATATTTATTTTTACATATTTTGGGAATTTTTGAGAATTTATAAAAAATTTCTTAAGAAAAATTTAAAAAATTTTTTTTTGAAAATGTACCCCTAAAAATGGGCTTTTTGCAAAAATCAGATATCAAAAATTAATTTTTAAAATACTAAAAAGTGATTCTAAGCCTATTTTAGTCCTTTTTATGGCATTTTCTGATTAGTTCACTTTTTACGAAGAATTTAAAAAAAAACATTTAAATTTTTATTTACATATTTTAGTATAGGGTGACAAAAAAGTCTTGCACCACCTATTTTTTGTTGTAACTTTTTTCAAATGCAACCAAAAATGACCAAAACATATTCAAAATGTGCAAAAACAGATTTTTCTTACATACATAAATTAGCAGCACTATTCATAAGACGGAAGAAAAAAAATGATATTATGACTTTAAAAAAATTGAAAGCGAAATTTGTATTTGTAAATTTTATGGATCGGCGTTCGTACATTTTTTTTTCTCAATGTGCTAAATAAAGCACTATTTAAAATTTGTAGAATTAAGAAATAAATGAAAATTCGGCCTATTCTTCAGCACAAAACCGAGCCGAAAAGTTTTCATGTGTTTTCTTTTAAATTGTTTGACACAAATATTCTAAGACAATTGTTTATGCAAGTGATTTTAAAATTAGTAAAATGATGGAATTGCAAAAATTGCCAACACTTAAAAACATTGATAAAAAATGAGTAAAATTTAAAAAGTTAAAAGTGACCGATTGGATTAAAATGATTGATCGTTGTGCCGTTTTTTCGTATCTGTTTGTTGTTTGAATCGAATCATTTAATGCTCGTTGGAAGATGGAACAGTTCAGAGATTGTAAACAAAGTTTGGACCAAAATTGGCTTGGATAATGTCTCCGGGAGTTAGCAGACCGACGAATGGCACCAATTCGGTTTCCGATACATCAATTTTTGTCGTATCTGATAAAAAATGGATTTTTTAAAAATGAAATAAATTTGCAAAAGAATAAGAAAACATAAATATTAAGATATTTAATTAGTTTAATTTAACTAAGCTCGGTTTAAGAATTTGGACCCTTAAGAAAATTTTATGGCCAACAACTTTTAAATTTTAATTCCATAAAATTATTTTAAAATTAATATAATTATACCATTATTCCAATATTGATAAGAAGCATTTTCTTTTTTGGCCCAAAGACCGAAGTGAATTGTACTGAAAAATAGAATTTATTTAAAATTTAAAACCAATACAATAATTATGACAGAAAAAAACTAATGAAAATTTGTTGATTTGTGTTAATTTACCCAATGCCGCTGTCCCCTTGCTTTTTGAGAATTATTATTTCGAAATACGCATTGAAAAGCAAATTTAACGGAAATTCAGCAACCAAGCGACAATAAGCTAAAAAGAAATATTTATTATTAAATTGATAAAATCGCGAATATGCAATTATTATGCTAAAATGTAAAATAAGAAGCCAAAGCAATTTTATGTCAAATGAAAATATATAAATTTTTGATAAAAATATTATTTATTTTCGAATTTTGCATATTTAAAAATATAAAATTTCAAATTATGTTTGATCTGATAAAGTCAGAACATCAGAATGTTTACTTACAAGTTTTATTTCCGATGTGTTGAGCCGTCAAATTTTTGGGCTTGAAAATGTCCAACTCACTGTGTGAATTGGTGGCACTCCACACATTCATTGGCTAAAAAGAAAAAAATTTAAATTAAATAATTAACAAAATATAATGCAAATTGCTGTAATCCATCATTCTCCTTTTTCTCCCTCAAAATTTTGGTCGTTTGCTCAATTTTCTGCTGCATCAATTGAACAAACATCTTTAAAAAATTACAAGGCTTTTCAATCCGTTTAGGAAATTATTTAAAAAAAACTTACAAAATTAGCGAAAAGACGTGCCGATTTCTCATGCAATTCATTGATTTCGGCACGAAGGGTTTTCACTAAAAATTAAAAATGAGATTTTATGATGCCGTTGTTCCAATATTGAAAAAACGTATCTTCTTTTTTGGCCCAAAGGCCACAGCCAATTGTACTGAAAAATAGAATTCATTTAAAATTTAAAACCAATACAATAATTATGACAGAAAAGAAGTAATGATAATTAGTTGATTTGAGTTAATTTACCTGCTGCCGTTGTACCTTTGCTTTTCGTTAATTGTTATTTCGAAATACGCTTTGAGAAGCAAATTTAATGGAAATTCAGCGACCAAACGACGATAAGTTAAAAAGAAATATTTATTATTAAAAGATTTAATTTATAATTGATAAAATTACTGAATATACACGTAATATGCTAAAAATATAAAGTAAGAAACCATAACAATTTTATAGGCAAATGAAAATATATAAAAAATTTGCAATTTTTGACAAAAAAAATTGGATTCTGCCAAATTTCAAGGACCTCGTTTTTCTAACTTTTTTTTCGCACGTTTTTTGTACATGCACAAAATTTTTTAAAATTTTGTATGTTAAAAAAATTTAAAATTATATTTGATCTAATAAAGTCAGAACATCAGAATGCTCTCTCTCTCTCTACTCTTTACTTACAACTTTTAATTCCTTGGTGCTGAGCTGTCAAATTGTCGGGCTTGAAAATGACCAACTCACTGTGTGAATTGGTGGCACTCCACACATTAATTGGCTAAAAAGAAAAATATTTAAATGATGGAATTAACAAATATATATGCAAATTGCTTAATTAAGAGCAAAAGCACAAAACCACCTGTTCATTTTGCTGCTGCACATTGACAAATTTCAATGAAGCGTGGGCTTGAAATAGTTGGTGGCGAATTGGTCCATGCCATTTGCTTGCGCGATATAATCTTCTAGTTTTTTGACACGGGCTGACAGATTGTTAAAGCGATTTTCCTTAATTTGAAAAAATATTCATTTAAAAAATAAATTCAAAAATAAAATCGAATCATGGAATATCAAAAACAGAAATTATGTTTTTAGTCTTTTTTTGCTTGGCAAAAATCTAAAATCTCCATAAAAATGATAAATCTGAATGCAACGGATAATGAAAAAAAATCTCAAGGCGCTAATTTGCCTTAATTCAAACAATTATAAATTTTCAATTACCATCTCAGCAAATTGATCGCGCAGTTTTTGCATTTCCTCCGCCGAAACAGGCGCCGCTGTAAAAATAATAATAATTAATTTCACATAATTTCTTGAATTTAGCAAAATCTGACCAATTCCACTGCCGTTTATGCTATCTTTCATAATGGCATTATTTTCCACTTTTTCGTCGGTGAGACTTTGGGCCACTTTCATTTCCTTTGTCGCAAGTTGTCCAACGGCGGATTGTTCATTAGGAGCAAATTCTTGAAACAAAAAAAGCGTTAAATTTGTAGCTGCGCGATTTTAACTCAAAAACTGCTTATTTAAAATCATAAAGATATTTATTTTCCGAAAAATTTATTATCTCGAAAATATCGCAAAACCATCCCAATGCCAATCTAATCAAAGAATGACATTGTTCGGCATCTTTCAATTATGGCCAAAACTCTTTAGTTAAATGGGAAATTACCCTCGGACTCGGCTGGTGGCAAATGTGATTTGATTGGCTGTATAAGGCAGATGATCAGAAAGGTAAGAAGAAAGTATTTTTGCATTGGGTAATTGAAATGATCTTAAGTAATTGTGTTTCTATATTAATTATCGGAAAAATTGCTTATTTGAATGTGGCAAATTAGGAAAAATAATTAACTGATGAAATGGACTAATTTATGTTTCTATATTAATTATCGGAAAAACTGCTTTTTTGAATGTGGCAAATTCGAAAAAATAATTAACTGAATTTGCAATACCCATTGAGGATTAAAAGGGATAAAGAAAATGATGAAAGGCAAATAATTGAAGTAAAAAAGATGCCTAATACACAAAATAGTGCAAAAATCAAAACTTTTTAAATTTATCTATTTGCCTTTGATGAACTTTTTAATATAGTAGAGGTGAGGGTCAGTGGCAACTCGTAGAAAGCAGGGGTGGAGCGCGCACAGAAAAATCCCGCGGCCGCGACCGCGCAAAAAAAAATGCCGCGAATCGCGTATCGCGCATCGCGGCCGCGCATTTTTTCCTATTTTTTAAACTATTTTTTACACTTTTTAAATTTTTTCTTATATAAAAATTAATTAAAATTCCGATGCTAGAGTCTTTTTCATGAGTCATTTAGCTTTAAAATTAGAGATCGGACCGGTCGGTTTTTTTCGGTTTTTCTGTATTTTTCGATTTTCGTTTCGGTTTTTGACCGAAAAAACCGACCGAGAAATTTTTGAGTTTTTCGGTTTCGGTTTTTTTCGGTTTTTAACCGAAACCGTTCGACCGACCCTCTTGTCCGATCTCTATTTAAAATACAAAAGAAAATTGTCTATAAAAATGAATGATAAAATGTTTAAAGATTTTCTGATTGAATATTCCATTTCAAATGCGTGAAAAAATTGGAATTTTGTTCAAGTTTACAAAATTTTATGCCTTCAAATCTAAATATTCAAAAAAGACATCGCTTCAAAAAATTTTCTTTATAAAAATTTTACAACCAAAAAATGCGCGGCATGCCGCGCAAAAAAAAATGCCGCGAATCGCGTATCGCGCATCACGGATCGCGGTCGCGCTCCAGCCCTGGTAGAAAGGCAACTCGTACAAAAAAAATTCTAAGAATTTTCAACTAAAACATAATTTTTAGATAAAAAAAATATAAATGGATTTTCTAGCCCATTTTAACACTTAAATTCTCAAAAAATTTAAGAAATTAAAAAAATCAGCTGAAAAATTAGTAAAAAAAAAACTTTAAAGAATTTTTTAAAGCTAGAAAATCCATTTAGATTTTTTTATCTAAAAATTATAAGTTTTAATTGAAAATTCTTAGAATTTTTTTTTTGTACGAGTTGCCTATTGTAATTTGCCTGTGTACGAGTTGCCTATTGTACGAGTTGCCTTTTTACGAGTTGCCATGACACCAGAGGTGAAATAAAAAACAAAGTCTAAATTTTTCAAAAACTGATTTCAAATTAAGATTTGAAAGGAATTTGTTAATTAGTGATGCTCGAGACCGAAAGTTTCAACAGATTCGAGATCGGAACTTGACCCCGAGAATGAGACCGAAAATTCCGGGATCAAGATCCAAAAATCCGAGACCCTAGACTTTTTGCAAAAAAATTTCTAATTCGCTTAAAAATTAAGCGGTGCCGTGAGGCGTCGCTGCATATAATTCTTAGAAATTTGATTCATTTGTTCAAAAATAGGGTTGGCAGGTTCCGGGTATTTGGGCAAAAAGCGGGTCCATGTATTGCCGGTTCTAGAAAAGCCGGGACCAGGCTTGGATCCAAGTTTTTCAACCGGGTCATAAAAATCAAAAATTAATTTTTTTTTTTTTTTAATTCGTTTTTTTGGACAATTTATTCATTTTTGGGTCAAATTTTGAAAATTTGTGGAATCTTGGAAGCCAACGGCGCTTGTGGGCACCGTCTTGAAGCATGGACGGCCCAGGTTTCGGTTCGATAGGTACGGCATGGGAGGGGGTTGGGGTGCCTATCAGGGATGGGCTTTCGCGTGTCGCTTTCGCAAATTTCGCTTTTTTCTGTACTTTTACGTTTCGCATTTTGGCGCGAAACGCGAATATAAGCTCTAAGAATGAGAGATGAAATTACCATTAAATTTCAAAATTTGACATATAAATTGGTTAGTTTTCAGTGAAAAACTGTTTAAAAATGGTCAAAGACTTTTTGTTGTTTTTCTAAATTTGGTATAGAATTTTACAAGTTTCTGACTTTTTTGTCGGCCAAATGCTGATTTTGAAAATGTTCAGTTGACAGCCTTGGTTTTAAGCTCATGCTGGTTTTTGCTTTATGATTTTAACTATTAAAGTTGTAGAAATAAATTTCGCGTCGCAATTTCGCGTTTTTTGGAGTATCGCGTTTCGCATTTATTTTCATTTTGCATTTTTTGCTTTGCAAATTTCGCGTTTCGCATTTTTTTTTTTTTTGATTTGGCCCATCCTGGTGCCCGTGCTGGGTCGTTTTGTTAAATACGCCATTTTATCGAATTTTTCGACAAAACATAGCATAACTTTGCTTAAAAGCAATAAAATTTTACATTATTGGTAGCATTTGGTAGCCGAGCTTTTCCTCTATTAGCTTTCAAATTAAAAAAAAAATTGGTCAAATTTAGAAAAAAGTTGTATGAAAATTAGTTGTATTTCTGCCTTAACTTAATGTTAAATTTGATAATTTATTTGAGGTTTCGCAAGCTAATAGAGAAAAAACTCTCGGCTATCTAATGGTACCAAGAATGTAAATAATTGTCTTTAAGCAAAGTTATTCCATGGTTTGTCGAAAAAAGCGTGGTTAGCTTAACCACGGTTAAAGACGTGAATAATTTTTTGGTTAAAAATAAACCGCGGTTAAATAAACCACGGTTAAGGCATAACCGGGAGACGGGAATAAGGCCCCAGACATTTGCGCCCCGGGCATTTGCGCCCCAAATATTTTTGCGCCTATGTCCAAAATCTGGTTCAATCTTACATTTTTTCAAGCTTAGAGGTCTTAAACAACATTAAATTTAATAAAACTTTCTTTGAGTTTATTAGGAAGAATAATTATGATGTTTGAAGGATTTAATTGTTGAAATCATACGGGGTTGAAAAATGTAAGTTTGAAACCGATTTTTGCCTTACAAATTAGGCGCAAATAGTTGGGGTGAAAATGTTTGAGGCGCAAATGTGGGGTAACCGAAGCGACTTAGCATCCCTGGTGCCTACCTCCGTCGACGACCTTTTTTCGGCTTTCAACCCACTTTTTATGTGCTTTTTTTAAACTTTGGAGACATGGTGGAGGGGAGTCCGGCGCGGCCGCCGAGGAAAATTTTGAAAATTTGATTTCTGGTTTTTTAACAGATTTTGTTCAAAAATTTAATATTTTTGGGTTTTGAGCCAATTTATTTATAATAAAATTGTTCAAATTTTCAAGCAATATATGTTCCAGTTAAAATTTTTTCTTTACCACATTGTCAACAATTTGACCCAGACCCCCTATTCTTACTAGTGTACTTTTGAAACCGAAGCTATCGGACCGGGTACCGGGTATTTGATTTTCAAAAACACGGGTCCGGCGCAGCCGGGAAGTTTTCCTTGTAATTTTGGCCTATTTATTAATAGAATTGCAACAAATTTTAAATTTCTTGGATCTTTAAACAAAATAGAAAATTTAGGTAATTTTGGAGCGGTAGTGCCGAGCAGGGTTGGAACGCGATCGCGATCCGCTGCGTTTTTTGCGCGATTCGCGACTACGCCCGCGGCTTTTTGGGACTAAATTTTTATAAAGAAAATTTATTGAATATGATTGTTTAATTATTAAATGAATATTCAAATTTGTATGTAAAAAGCAAAAGAAATATGGAAACAAGGAAAACTGATTGAAAATTTAGATGAAAAGGACAAAATTTCAAAATGAAATTTCACATTGACTCCTATTGGCACCGCCTGACTAAAAAATAAAAAAAAATTCTTAGTCCGCTTTTATGTTCGTTGGCGAATGTCCAATTTTTAGTTTAGTTGGTCAAATGCTCAGTTAGCGATAAGTCAGGTAGCAATTTTTTGGAGATATAAAGTTTTATCAATATCACTTTTTTTGATCATACAATGAGAAAAATTTTCGATTTAAATTAACACTTGAACATCAAATATTAAATTTTTTTTGGGTTAATTTATTTTCAAATAATGTCCGTATTTCGTGCAATAACGGACTTCAAATTGACTCGCATCTCGTTGAATTGACTATTGATGTCATCTGTTCCTAATTTGTTCGACAGTTTGCCGCTAAATTTGAGGAAATCTCTTTTTATTGCCCAGTCGAAATTGAGCAGTTGCCTATTGATCAGTCGCTTTTCATTGACATCCATTAAATGATGATCAGTGCCAATAAGCCATAGATTGCAAAGGTGGTAATCCGATCTGAAAATGCCAAAGAAAGAAAATGATAAATAAACAGCGAAATTAAGACAAAAACAAAATCACTGCTGAAATGCTTAGATTTAAATTTCAAATTCAGAAAAATTTTGATATGTGACTTTTGAAGGATTTACCGCATTTCGTATGGAATTTCCTCCAATTTTTGAGTGATTTGACATGTTTCTTGGTAAAGTGCCGGATAAATATGCCAATTTGTCGTCGTCCCCCTTTGGCTAATGTCATATGCCAACTGAATGCGAATACGATTCTCCACAAATTTGCAAAAATTCTGCGTAGTGATTTTGTCTTGTCCAATGCAATTAATTGCAATAAAATTTTCATACTGAAACAACATTAATTATTAATTTATTTTAATTTATATTAAATTTTATACCTTTTCAATAAAATCAGTTGTTTTTGCTGATAAAAGTGACGACCAATCAAACAAATGGCTGTCAAAGCAAATCAGTTTGTTTAATGCTTAAGCACAATTAATTAATCACTAACATTATAAAGTTAGTTTATGAAATTATTATTATTGCTTTAATAATTTGTTTCTATATAACTTAAACACATTAATTAATTAATTCTAAATTATTATTAGTGTTAAAAAATATTAATATAATTTGAATGATTCATTATTTATTGCCTTCAATCATTTCCTTTTGGATAATTTTTGCGTTAGCATAAGTGATCAATCGAGCAGCATTTTGTTGAGGAAAAACGGCCGTATAAATTTTCAATTCATTTTCCATGGGATTTTTATGCAAAAATATGCTTGTTTTTGATTTTTCATTGAATTGTTCGAGTTGTAATGG
The DNA here is from genome assembly GCA_004148225.2 of Heterodera glycines. Taxonomy (NCBI): domain Eukaryota; kingdom Metazoa; phylum Nematoda; class Chromadorea; order Rhabditida; family Heteroderidae; genus Heterodera; species Heterodera glycines. Next base: position 15,731,381 of record CP049712.1, on the reverse strand, counting down.
CAGCCCAAAAGGTCTGATTAATTGGAGATATTATAAGAATTAAATTTAATTATTTGGCTAATAATATAGCGAATATCTTTAAATCCAATATTCTTTATTTTGATGCAAAATCATTTTTCATATAAAAAAAATGTGCCTAGATCTTATTGCTAGTTTTTCATGTAGTTCTATTTAAATACATTTTCCAATTATATAAAATGTGTGATTTTTTGTTTCCTGTCCGTTTTTAAAAAAAAAAATTTTAAAAACAATAAATTTTTATAACCTCGCCGCGTAAATTAAGAAAAATTTGTGAAGTAAAAAATGCAATGACGAATTTGGATAAAGGAGCACGATTTTTGATGCCATAATTGTCAAAATGACGCCATTCAAAAAGCCGAATTTGTTGGAGTAAATGAAATTGGCTGAGAATAAATGGTAAAATCATTTGATGAAATTAAAATAAGCAATTCGAAAATTTGAGAATTTTATTCTAATACCTTTTGCCCATAATTTCAATGCCAAAATTAAATAACGCAAATTTTCATAATTTCTGCAATTTTCTCTCATTTTTGCATCGATTATGTCGGCATTTGGAATAAAAGTTTTTTTCTGACTTTCGTCCATCAATTTTATAATATAGACATTTGACAGATAACCTATTAAAATATTTAATTAATTGGGTATCATAAAAATAATTACCACAATTAATTTAATTTGTAATTAAAAATTAAAATACTCGACAAAACACGAAACATCTGTCGGTGTTCGATATCTGTGGTGTCAAATTTTGTTACATAATTTCTTAATGTTCCGTCCGTTATTCGCTGTGCCAATGCTTCCAATTTGGGAATTGCCACGAATGAAATGTCAAAATCGATGCCATCAAAAGTGAATTTAAGCATCATTAATTGGCCGTGACTGATTTTTAGCAGATCAGTGACCTTTTCATTCTGACGCATATTAAGAAAAATTATTTAAGAATTAAAGATTTTTAATTAACTTTTATATTTTATTATTATTATTATTTCAGGGTTGGATAACAGAAGATATAGCTCAGCTTTTGTAATATTTAAAGGAGATGAAATGGTTTTTTAATTGGTTTAAAGATTTTTTTTAAGTAATTTCGTGCGAAATAAGGTTTTCCAAAGCTACAATATGGGCTTTAAAAATTTGAGGTTCGAATCACAACTTTCTGATTTATTTATGATATTATATATAAAATATAATAATATAAATAAAATTTTATTATCTATTTAAATTTAATTTTCATTGTTTACTTCACATAAGTGACAATAAAATGATTTTGGTGTTGTCAAATTGCCCTTTTCTCCTTCGCCACTTTCGCATTTTTTCTGCACACAAATTTCATTTTGTTCCCCCAAAAAATGCTCCTTTTTGATCATTTTCCCCGGCACAATGCAAATCAAATCAAAGTCCGAATCAATTGTGTTCAGTTCAAGCAGAAATGAGCCAGAAATAAAAAGTTTTGCCTGATCGGCTGACTGAAAAAGGGATTTAACGCCTAAAATTAATTAAAAAATTGTAAAATGATAATTTCAAAATTTTTCAAAACCAAAAGGATGCCTCATCCATTCGAAATCAAATGGCCAAGAATTAATTAATTATGCATAAAAATTAAGAATTAATTTTTCCATTTTGATTTTCTCACCCATTTTCCCGTCATTTTTTTGATTTTGTCCAGCGCCGCTTTGATCCGTTTGTCGCGCTTTTTCCGCGGCGTTCCATCCGCCGTTTTTCCGTTAATTGCCCTTTCCGTCACAAATTGTTCAAGCTAAAATTTGCCAATTTAATTAATTATCTTTTTGGTTAATTAAAGCCACAATTACTTTTTGCGAGTTTTGTTCGTCGAATTCGTCGCGAATTAATTGCTGCGACACTTTGGGAAAGGAGGGGCTTAAGCAACCGGCGAATTCTCTTGTTAAATCATTGACCATCATTTCGTTGAATAATTTTTGATCTGTTAAAACAAAACGCCGTAATAATTTATTTATTTTTCAAAAATATTTTTATAATTTTATTCCTTTTCATTAATTAAAAATTTACATTAATCGTACCAATTTCAATTTGTGCCATCATTTTTTGCGCAGAAATTGCAAATTTTTCAAATTTTAAGGCAATAAAATGGTTATTTTTGAATAAATTGATCAATTTTTCTTCCTTTTCTCCACTGGGCATGCCGTACCATTTGTCTTTAAATTCATCCATTTTTATAACATTTGCCAAATTTTTTTGATGAATTTGGTCCAATAATTTTTGGTTTTCATTTTCCTCTGAATTTTCTTCACTTTTTTGCTTATTTTTCCCCCTCATTTCGGAATGTAATAAAGTTTCATTTAAAAGTTTAAGCATTTTTCTTTTTAAGTTTTTGTAATTAGCATTTGCATTTTCTTTTTCGGCAATTTTTTGCCATTTTTCTTTTAAATTTTCCAGTAATTTTCCGTCCATAAAATTGTAATTTACAAATTTTAACTTTTCAATTTCCTCAATTACTTTTAATTGGCTTTCAATTTCATTGGCAATTGCCATCATGTCAATCCAAAGGATTGCGTTTTCCGATTTTTCCATTTCCATAAAATATTTCTTATACACTCCAAAAATGAAATTTTCTTCACCAAACTCTTAATTAATCAAATTTAATTAAAATTTCAATTAAAGCCCATTAAATAACCTTTTTTCTTTAGCAATTCGTTTAGCCTTAATTCATTTTTTAAAAGGCATTGTTTTTCTTTTTCGTCATCCTTCTCTTTATCTTCTTTTATTTTTATATTTTCATTTTTTTCATCTTTTTCTTTTGGCACACTCAGGCTTTCTTCTTCCTCTTTTTTGCTATCCACCGGTTTTTCAATTATTTTTTGATAATGCTTTTCCTCTTTCTCGATTTTTTCTTTTTCTTCTTTTCCGTTATTATTTTTCTTCTGCTTTTCACTTTCTTTTTTTGACACTTCTTTTTCCTTTTTCTCCATTTTTTCTTCTTTTACCTCCGTCTTTTCTTTTGCTTCATTTTCTTTATTATTTTTCCTCCGTTTTTCATTTTCTTTTTCCTTTTCCTCCATTTTTTCTTCTTTTACCTCGTTTTCTTCCTCTCTTTTTGTTCTTTCTTTTTCGCTTTTTCCTTTTTCTTCAATTTTACTTTCTTTTGTCTCCTGACTTTGTTCACTTTCATTTTCTTCGTTCATCCCTAATTTTTGTCCATTTTTCTTCCTTCGATTTTTCTTCCGCTTTTTCTTTTGCTGATCTTCAATTTTTTGATCCGAAAGAAATGCCATTTGTTGATCAGTGCCCTCAAATTCTTTTTCATCAAATGGAATGCCAATATGTTGGAAAATTTCTTTGATCTGTTCCTTGTTCATTAATTCCTTCAAATTTCGTCGATAATCTTTGCTCTGTTTTAACACTTAAAAATTAAAAAAAATTTTCCGTTACTTGCCAAAAACTTTATAATTTTAATTTACTTTTTATTATATTTTCAATTTTTCTCTGAACCAGTTCTTCGGTTTGATCAATGTTTTGGAAAAACTCTCTGATCACATCAAAATGCAACTGTTGTACAAATTCATTTGTCCCCATTTTTCGTCCCTTTCCCTCATCCGATTCGATCACTTCCAAAATGCTCTCATTCATCGTACCTTGGTTGATTATGGTACGCCATTTTTCTGGCAATTCACAGCAAATGCTTTTCTGCAAAGCGAAAGCAGCAGTAGCAGCAGTGTGCATTTGGGTGATTTCTGTAGTTAAATCATTGATTAATTACCCAATTAATTAATTAATTAATGGGACTGTAATTGCTTACTTTCCATCAGCACTTCAATTCTGGAGAATTCGGCTTCAAAATATTTGTCAAATCCATTTCCATACCGGTCGTAAAAAACACGTGCATATAGCCAAATAAATTCTCGTTTGATCGAATGCCCCGCTTTTCCCTTATGCGCCGATTGAAACCATTGCATCCACACAATCAGATCAGCGCTTTTTATGTTACGCATCCGATCAGCAACAGAGTCTACAGCCATGTTGGCACTCACCAGCAGAGCGCTGGTGTAATGATCCACGAGTCGGTTTTTGTCGAAGAAAAATGAAAAAAATTAATAATTATTTTATTGCTGTTGACACACACACAGTATGCCAATCACATACTGTAGCTAAGCTGTTCAGTATGTCATATCAAATACTGTATTATTTTCCAAAGCTGTACTAATTAGAAACGGAAATTTGAAATTTGCGAATCCCGCTACGGGATTGGAACTCAGAATATTTTTTGCGGGACGGGATCCCGGGGATAAAGCTTACAAATCCCGTATTTAAAATTTATGGGATCATGCGCGTGATTGTGGGATTTTTGAAATTTCGAAAAAAAATTTCATCAAGCATAACTTAAATAAAAATTAAGTAATTTACATAAAACTCCGGCATTCCCCCCCCCCCCAAAAAAAAATCGGGATTCCGAAATTCGGAGCCACTCATTATAAATACGGCATATTATTTCTTCCCGTTTCGTTAACTTACAATTCTCATCCATGAACTTTGCTGGGGCTTTATTGGTCTTCCAAAGCATATTCAGTAATTTGCCCCCAATTAGCTTCTCCAGCAATGCGAGCGTGCCGCGCTTGTGCCGCACCGTACTCAAAAAGCTGTTCTCTTCCGGGCCCGCCAATCGATTGATCACAAAGTCCCAATGGCATTCTCTGTGTGCGGCACGCAATGAGGACAATGTGTCCTCGCGACTGATTGAAAAACATTTGGTGGGCGAATTCCAAAGTGTGAATGGGTCATCCATTTTTTGGCTTAGATAGGACACATAGGCAATTTGGCCACAAATGATGCGGAATTTTTCATCACGCCGGAAGTGCAGTTGCACCGCAGCCGTGGCACGCAATTTGGCACGTGCCATCATAATTTCGGTGTAATTCAAAGAATTGCGCACCAATTGCTCGAGTTTATTTATTTGCAATTCCATCATTTTGATGCCGAGATTTATCTCGGCTTGAAAAACTTTTGCCGCCGAATCGGCGGAGGCGAACAAAGCCAAATACAAACGGCCCATCTCGTCATCTTTCTCAAGTTGTACTGAAAAATAACACCACGAAAATGCTTTAATTGATGAACCCTTTTTTTGAATTAGCCATTTATATGTAGTATCAAAGAAACGGGTGTGAAACAAAAACAAATTTGGACGAGGAATAAAAAACGAAGGCTTTTTGGGCAAAATTTAAAAATTAGGAAATTAGTGGTCCGACTCAGCGCCGCCTGGCTAATGCTTTTGAAATTTTAGCGAAGTTTATTAAAAAAAATAATTAGAAAAATTTTCAAAAATAGCAACATTTCCCCTCCCCCACCATCTTAAGTGTCTAAAATCGTTAAGTAATAAATTGTACAAAAAAATCAGGCCAAAAAAAGTTCGAAAAACTATGTTTTTGAGTTCCTTATGGCCATAACTTTTTTGAAACTTAATGAAAATTTTTGAAATTTTGAAAATTAATAATAAACCCATAAAGCTATCGAACAACACCAAGAATGCTTAATTTGATTGATAATTAACAAAGTTATGGTCCGAAAAAGTCTTCGGCGACGTTTTGGGGTGCACCCCCCCCTCCCACCCCTCCTCGTACAGTCATCTCCAAAAAAGGGTCCACCTCGTTTGGGCGCCTGCCTCAGTTTATGGACTATAACTTTTTTCTTTGTTAACCAAATCCAACATTCTTGGTATCATTCGAAAGCTTAACGTGTTTAGAAGCTATTTTAAGCTATTCTTTCGCGATTAGACAATTACCAAAAAAGTTATAACATGAAATTGCAAAAAAGTCGAAATTTTTGAGTTTTTTCTTAATAACTTTTTTACAGGTTAAATTTTTGTTTGTTTTTTGTAAGGCTAATAGAGCATGTGAGGAGCTTTCGCAAGATACCAAGCATGTTGGATTTGGTTAACAAAGAAAAAAGTTATAGTCCAAAAACTGAGGCTGGCGCCCAAAAGTGAGCGCCCAAACAAGTGGGTCCCTCAAAAAAATTACCCATTTTTTTTAAAGTTGGCATTTTGTCCAGGTTATAATAAATAAAATGAACAAATTCTTTGTTCTTATCCAGCAAGTCATACAGCACAAATTCGTGCGTTATTTCCGATCTTGGTGACTTCAGTAAATGCTGCAAAACTTCAGAAACTTTTTCACTTTTCTCACAAATGGAATTGTCCCATTTATGTTCTTCTCCTTCCATGGGCACTTGTTGCAAAAGGTTGGCATTTTCCTAATATTAGTTAATTGATTAATAGTGGGACTCAATTTTATGCAAATGTCTAAAATTTCTACAAAAAAACGATTTTTCCGCTTGGATTGATTTAGATTCAATTTTATTATGCCTACTATTTTGGATTTTTTGTGCTTAATGCTTAAGTGCCTATTTTTGTGCCTATTTCGCCATTTTGGCACCTATTTTCGGGATTTTCGAAAAAACCCCTCTAAGAAATGACTTGAAAAAAACATCAGAAAACACCAATAAGAATTTTTAAAATTTTCCAAAAATTAATCTTCTAAATTTGGTATTTTTTCTTGATAAAAATTTTCTTTAAAAATGCCTATTCGAGGATTTTTGTGCCTATTTAATCCCTATTTTAAGATTTTTTTCTGCCTTTTTAGGTGCCTATTTCGCGATTTTTTGTGCCTAAAATGGAGTCCCTTTTGATTAACAACAAATAAACAAATTAAAAAAGTGCCACTACATGCAATAAAAATGCAAATATTTATTTTCAAATTTAAAATTACTTCTCCACCAAAGCGATAAGCTAAAAATGTTCGCCAAATTTCGCTTTCTTTGTACAAGTTGCGATTTGATATGACATGCGTCCAAAAACTGCATAAATAGCAAATTTTCACCAATTTCTCATCAAAATTTTTGGGGTTTTCCAACAGATGGGCTTTTTGTGCTGTCATTTCAATATCATTTGCCATTCGTCTCAATTTGTTGTTGTGTTTGCGTCCTCCACTTTTTATTTGCTTTGTGATTGATAAGGCTTGGTTTATCAGTGCTTTCATTTTGTAATATGTCGCATTCACTATCAGCAATTTTTGATCACTTTTTGAAATTGGCTGACCAGCACTCATTAAATATTTGTAGCAGCTGATCAGATCCGACTGAGCTTTAATGAAATAAATAAATCATTTATGGTTAATGAAGGCAATGATAATTAGCTAAAGAGTATTTTGATACATAAGCTTATCTTATGCATATTGGATTTTGCTAAAAGTATAAACAAATTATTAAACACATTAATATTATTATTATTATTATTATTAAAGGCTAATTTCACCATCTGAATCAACGCATCCTTTGTTTTCTGCTCCACCTCCTTCGCCTCCTTTTTCATCTCCTCCTCCCTTTTGTTCCACATTTTCTCTTCCTTTTTTGTCTTCTTTTTCCTTTTCGTCTCTTCCCTTTCCATCTTCTTCTCCTACTTTTTCTTTTTTGTCTCCTTTTGCCTTTCCGTCTCTTCCTTTTTTGTCTTCGTTTTCCTCGTCTCTTCTTTTTCCGTCTCCTACTTTTTCTTTTTTGTCTTGTTTTTCCTTTTTGTCTCCTCCACTTCCTCCTTTTTGTTCAACTTGTTTCCTTCCTTTTTTGTCTTCTTTTTCCTTTTCCTCTTCTTCACTTCCTCCCTTTTGTTCCACATTTTCTCTTCCTTTTTTGTCTTCTTTTTCCTTTTCGTCTCTTTCCTTTACGTCTTCTCCTCCTCCTTTTTCTTTTTTGTCTCCTTTTGCCTTTCCGTCTCTTCCTTTTGTGTCTTCGTTTTCCTCGTCTCTTCTCTTTCCGTCTTCTTCTCCCCCTTTTTCTGTTTTGTCTTCTTTTTCCTTTTTGTTTCCTCCACTTCCTCTTTTTTGTTCAACTTTTTCCCTTCCTTTTTCGTCTTCTTTCTCTCCTCCTTTTTTGTCTCCTTTTTCCTTTTCGTCTTCTTCACTTTCTCCTTTTTGTTCCACCTTTTCTTTTCCTTTTTTTTCTTTTTTTTCTTTTTCGTCTCTTCCATTTTCGCCTTTTTCTCCTATGCTTTCATCTTCTTTCTCACTTCTTTTTTTGACTTCTTTTTCCGTTTCATTTTCTTTCTCTATTCCCTTTTCATTTTCTTTCTCTATTCCCCGTTCGTCTTCTTTCTCACTTCTTTTTTTGTCTCCTATTTCTCCTCCTTCCCCCTTTTCTTCTTCATCCTCTTTTCCATTGTTTTTATTTTCATTCCCATGCTGCTTTTCCCCCTTAGCATTGTCTATTAAAATTTGATATTCCTGTGACATACGTGGTATCATTATACGCAGTCGTTTTTGGTCAATAAAGATTGCTAAGAAACATTTAAAACAATTAACCAATCATTAATGATGAATTAATTAATTATTTAATTATTCATTACGCGTCAGCACTCACTTTTAACTTTGTCCAAAAAGTGTTCTTCATTTTCGATCAATCCTTTGATGATTTCGTTATGCATTAGCAACAATTCCATTTTAATTGCTAATAGATTTGCCGTATTCTCTCCTCTTCCGTCAATTACAATTACTTCGGCTTCATCGGGGAAAAATGCGTCTTTCGCTGTTTTCAGTGCCAACATTTTCTGTTTGTGTTCCATTTTTGCCGCTTCGCCCGTCGCCGATTCTGTTGTGCTGGCAAGAAAATCCAAGTACAGTTCAATTTGGAACAGAAGCTGTTCAAGAGAAGGCTGTGTTCTCTTTGACAATTTTTCTTGCCAATTTTTGAACCTAAAATTAAATTTAAAAAAAACTCATTGAACGATTAGTGTTTTAATTAAATTATCCTAAAAAAATTCCTCATTAATTTAGTCCATTATGTCTTGGTTAATTGGCTATTTACCATTGATAAAATGCCAAATAATCGACCATAAAAAGTGCTCTCGTGTGGACATCAGTTTCACTGTCACTGTCCATATAATTTAAATAATATTTTACTTGTAATTGGCTTATTTCGCTTGGTGTCAAATCTGATTTTATTGGAAAGGCAATTAAATGATTATTATTTTTGAATTACGGTAATATTCATCCGAAAATATAAAAAAATCACCAGAACGGAACACTTGCGCAAAATTCGCATTTTCTTGCAATAATTTATCGAAATATGTGATGCCAATGAATTGGGAGGTGAAAAATTTATATAGCCGATGTTTGGCACCCTTCATTTGGCCAAGTGAATTTGCCAAGAAGCGACTGAGTGCATTTTGGCACTCGGCTGATTGGCCAACGGTCAGTCTGATCACATTTTTGGTATGCTCTGACATCAGTTGGTCTTTTGCCCTCCACAAAAATTCTTCAAGTCCGTTGGTTTTCTCAAGGGTTAATTCTTCGTAAATAATCAAAAACTTTTCGCATTTTTTCAAAAATGGAATTTTGTTGAATAATTTCGCCAATTTGTGCCAAAATTTGGAAATGCTCTCGACGGAATATGCCGAATTTGTTTCAATTTGTGTACAAATTTCGTAAAAATTTTTGTTCCAAATTGTTTCAATTTCCGCACAAATTCTCTTCATATTTTCGACATCCTTTCGCTTTTTTGTTTTCATTTTTCCATATGAATTGGTCATTGAAAAAATGCTAATAATTTGGCCAAAAAACATTCGTGTTGATAATAATAAATGCGCTTCATTTTGTTGTGCCAATTTCGCCGCCTCCTCTTTTTGCAGAAATTTTACATATGAATTGGCCAATCTTTGGTCGTCAATTATATCTACATAATTTAAAATCGATAATTGTAAAAGTTGAAATTTGTTGCCAAAATTCCTATTTTCTTATGTATGTTGGGATAGCCATGAAACAATTATTTTAATGATTTGTTTATACAATAATTTACAAAAATTCACAGCCGCACCCTCCCCAAAAAATTGCTTTAAATTTGTACCTAATATCAGTGAAAAACTCGTCATTTTTCACTCAGCTTTTCAAAAAGTTTTCGTATTTTTTGAACATTTTTGGTAACAATTTTTTGAAAATTGAATGAACTTTTCTGAGCCCAGCTATGGCATTTATGCCTCCGAGAATTTAGTTTTTGAAATTCTATGCGACTTTTGTTGATAGTTTAAAAGATCTTGTTACCGTATATGCTCTTTTTATCCCCCATGTGGGATTATTTTTCATCCTCCTCGTAGACTGGGGGATAATTGGAGACTGAGGGATTAATGGAGATTTGGGGATATAATTAGAGAATATATTTACTATCATAATCACCGAATGTCATTTCAATTGGTCGCAACTGTTCCATTTTCTCCAAAAATTGAGTGCCAAAATGATGCTCAATTCTTTGCTTTATTTCAATTATCCCCTTTATGTTTTTTTCAACGCGGTTTTTGCGTAATAAATAAGCAATATTTGACTCACTTTTCATTTTTGCTTTTTTAAAAAATCCGTTAAAATCCCTGAAAAATCGAAAATTTATTTTAATTTGTCAAAATTTATTATTTCACCAATTATTATTTTCTTTTTCCCTCATTTTTCCAATTTGAATTGGCTTTTCGTCGCCCTTTTTTGGCGTCAATAATTGCGAAAGTGCATTTAAATGACCCGTTAAAATGTCTCCAGCAAATGGATCTTCTACGGCACCTTCGAGGCGTCGAATAATTTTTCTGTTTTGGCATTCGAAATTTATTTCACCATTTGCCACTTTTATATTTTTTCCTAAATTTTATTTTTATTTTCTTTAAAATTAGTGAACAAACCGAAGTTTTTGGCCACTAATCTCCAAACTTTCCAAAATTCGCAATTTTTTAGCATAGAATCCGAAAATTCTGATGAAAATTTTTTGTATTTCTCTAAAATTTCCTTCAATCTGTCCTTTTCTTTATGCGCATTTTTTGGCATTTCTGCAGACTTCAAAATCGTACAAATTGAACTGTACAATAATTTTGATTCAATTTTCAACAAAATGTTTTCCCAATTTTTGTGATCATTTTCAAAATAATTTTGCTGACTTTTGTCCATTTTTTGAAGCTCAAATAAATTTATGTACAAATTGTCAATTTCTTTGTTAATTTTTTCTAAAAAATTGAATAATTATGAATAAAAATTAATAAATTAATTTCATTTCCAATTTACCAATTTCACACGAAAAGGAAACTTGAAATAATTGAGCAGCAATTAATAAAATGGAGCAAACAGCAAACTCAAATGCATTAATTAGCTTCATTAACATAAATATTTATATTTTCATATATTCTTTAAAATAAAAATATATAATTTATAAAAGAAATAAATAATGAAAATTACTTATTTTTTATGAATTCATTGCGAATTTTATTATGAATAAACGAAACGTGGCAAAGCTTCAATAGTCAAAACAAAATTTTGATGCGATTCAATGGGATGAGGGAGACCCCAAGAAAATCATATGAATAAAAAATTATTTGCAATACTTTTCCTGAATTTCTCCAAAAATTCTTGTCCTTATATTTTTTTGTCTCATAATTCATGGCTCATATCAAAAATATTGAAAAATGCCCTTCAGAGGGTCTAATTGTGGCACTAATTATATTGTCCAAATATTTGGATTTTTTAATTATTTGTTATTTTGTCTTCTTACGGTGTTGTTTGCTCTTGTGCTTTGCCTTCGTCGAGAAGAACCATCGCCAGGCCAATGAAGTAGCTCAATAAATGATGGAATTTTTCACTCATTTTCTGGCAAAATTTTTATTTCATTTTAAATACAAAATAAATTATTTTTATTTTAAATATTTAATAATAGCAGTAGTTCTCTGTTGAGCTTTTTGTGGACAAATAAATGAATAACATAATAAAAATAATTTATGGTTGTGAAAGGAATGAATTAATTATTCGTTGCTCGATCCGCGGAATGGGACGGAAAATGCACATTTTTGTTTTTGATGATTCATTTTAATTTGGTAATTCAGTTGTTTTTCCATTTGTTTGGCAGAAATTATTAATTTGAAGAGCATTTGTTTTAATTTGTTGAATTTTAGACAATTTTCAGTAAATGATAATGAGTAAGTAACAGTAAATACTTTAAAGCATGTCTAATTTAGTATTTTATTTTTTAAATGTGACAAAATTATAATTTTCTTATTCAATTTAAATATAAAATCCTTCCCAAAATCTATATAATGAATAAAAATATAAATGAAAATTAGTTTTGCCTAATTTTTTAGAAGAACTTTACCCTAGTATCAAGCCCAAAATTTTTCGTACAAGACCAAGACTCACGATATTTCATCATTGTTCGTATCCAATTATAAGAAATTTGCCAAAAAAAACATTTAATCTGGAAAATAATTTTAAAAATGTGTGCTTTCTGAGCAAAGTTTTGTGGGACGGATTGGATGGGTATTGTGGTTGGGGATGGGTCCAAGATTTTTGGGAGAATTTCAATGGTCTTCCGTCAGTTCATTCTCCGTGTCCGCGCGCCCTCGCCGCTGTTGCGTCCGTGCCGAAACAGCGCTGCGCGCGCTGCGCATCGCTCACTTGCGCTTTCCGCACACCGAGCAGCTGCCACCGCCGTAGCCGTAGCCACCGCCGTTGCCCGCCGACATGGACGAGCCGCCGCTGCTCCACGTGTTGGACGAGCTGCCACCGTTGTTCCAGCTGTTGCTGTAGCCGCTCAAGCCGCACGTGGAGCAGGAGGAAGAGGAGGAGTAGGACGGGTAGGACGAGTAGGAGGAGGAAGAAGCGGGGTAAGAGGAGTAGGAAGAGGAAGAAGCGGGGTAGGACGTAGGAAGAGGAAGAAGCGGGATAAGAGGAGTAAGAGGAAGACGGGTAAGAGGAGTAGGAGCTGCCCCCGCAGGTGGAGCAGGAGGAGTAGGAAGACTGAACGAATCCTACCTATTTTGGCAGTTTTTAGCACCTATAAATATCATCCCTAGTAATAACAATAACACGGCCTTACAGAAAATTTCCACCTAATTTCTACGAAAATAAAAAGAATATAATGTCTTAAATATAAAAAAGGGACTTGAAAAGTGGCGATTTCCGCCGCATATTTCACAAATGTCAAATTGAAAATGATCCGTTTTTGTTCCACAGAATAATCCCGCCCTGTGTGATCATAATCAGTGTAAATGTCGTTGTGCACATTTTGGAGTGATTCAGCCGAGTCCCATTGATCAGACGGAATGCCAATGGATTTATCAGCCAAAAATTGGAAGAAAATTTGAATAAAAAACAATGGAATTTTAAAATTTTTGAATTTACATGGTAGGATGTGTAACCACAGGTGGTGCAGCTGCTTTGGCTTAATTTAATATTTTTTTTTATTAAAATGTTCAAAATGCTTTTTTCTTTCTTACCAGGCTGAACAGCCACCACCATAACCGCTGCTGTATCCGTAGCCGTTGCGCTTAATGCGGCTAAAGCGGAGAAAATATATTTTCATGCCATTGGATGTGATTTTTCCCTGAGATTCAGAATGGAAAAAGTCTCCGGGAATCGAAACCGAAGAAATGAAAAGCTTTGGGATTTCCGCAAATCCCGTAAATTAATCGGTACGAAAATCTCACAAATCCTCCATCATTACCTGACCAGCTCGTGCTCCTCGGCTGCTACCTCGTTGACATTGGACAGCACAGTGAAAATGGTCATCAACAGCATCAACATTGCAGCGCTGGAGCAGTTCATTTTTCTGTGGTTGATGATATTGTTTTCGTCACGGCCAATTAATTTTTGGTTTTCAACTAATTGGGTGGGTAATTTGTGGTGTCAAATGCTCGTCCATCTGCCCATTTTATAGCGGACGGTCCGGTTGGGGGCGGGAGGGCGTTTCTCCGGGCATCATCATCATCACCGTCATCATCTTCATCATCAAATATTCGAGCACAATACATACCTTTTTTGGGCGATCAAGATTTTTTAACCTTGATCATTACGTAATCGAAACCATCCGGCGAATTTCGCTGCTACGCGCTCAATTAGCCACTTCTGCTGACGGGCGCTTCAAGCCCGTTTCTAACTTTTTAATGCTCATTTGGCCTTTTCAAGGCTTTAGGCGGGCGCTTTGAGCCGTTTCTAATTGTTCGAAAATTCATTTGGCTTTTCACGGCTTTAGGGCCCGTTTCTAAATTTTGTTGGGCACATTCGGCCTCTTCGCGGCCTCATTTATTTCAAAATTTATAAACAAATACTAACTAATTATTAGGGCTGCAAAAAATATGTACAAAAAGTGGTCCAAATATGTACATAAATATGTAAGAAAAATCCCAAAATATGTAAATAAAATTTTTTTTAATGGTATTTTTTGGGAGGCTCCCCAAGAATTTGTGGCGATCGAGAAAATTCCTTTTTATCATGTGATGAAAGGCCAATGTCACCGGAAGCAGCGGCATCAGTCATGGAGCAGCGAATTGTTTTGTTATTTTGTATTATTTTTCTCGCCTACGCATCAATGAAAGTTTTGTAGACATTTTTTTTTGTGTTTTTATTGGGTTTTAAATGAAATGAATGATATTAGTGATGGTAATGAGTAATTATGGTGATGATAATGATGGTGGTGTTGATTGGCATGATGAATAAAAACATTGGACTTATTAGAAATGAGAAAGACATTTTCTAATGTGAAACTTCCGCAGAAATATTAATTGCTAATTAATTAAAGGGTGTGCAAAATCCTTCAGTAATTAAATATCTTATATTTTCAATGATTTTAATTTTTCTTTTTCTTAAGAAATGAAATTTTTATAAAATTTTTTCTATTAACCATAGTCATTGGTTTCGTTTTTTGAAATAATAATTATTATTTTAATATTTTAATTTTTGTTAAAATGGGATTGGAAAAACTATGCCCAATGAGAAACAATTGGCATACCTACTATAGCTGAAGAGGCAAAGCGGAGATTCTTGGCTATGATGACTTTCATAATTCATTTTCAATATTATTTTTTTGCCAATAAAGATATAAAATCAATTCATGACCCTAATTTTAAATTAAATTGAATCAAAAATAAATTTTGCATAAAATATTTGTTTTTTGTTTTTATTGTATTATGAAGAAAAATATTTGTGTAGCGGCAGAATATTTGGAAGAAATCGAAAACAAAACGTAATTTGTTGATATTTTGAACGGCCCAAAGTACACTAATGGGATAGAAGCAGCACATATTTTTGGTTTAATATGTAGTTTAATAATTGAAAATTTCAAATATATGGGGTAAAAGAAGATATAATTGAAATGCATTTTTTTAAACATGTTTAGAAGCTGTTTCTAAGCTATTGCTTGGCAATTAGACAATTACCAAAAAAGTTATACATGAAAAATGCAAAAAAGCCAAAATTTTTGGAGTTTTTACTTAATATATTTTTTACAGGCTTGAAAATCTTTTCGCTTTTTGTAAGGCTAATAGAGCTTGTGAAGGGCTGTCGAATGATACCAAGATTGTTAGATTTGGGCGAAAATGAAAAAAGTTAGGACACAAAAACTCGGGCGCTGGCGCCCAAACGTTGGCGCCAAAACGACCTAGTCCGGAAGAGCAACAGCAATTTTAAATTTAAAGCTTTTTACACAATTAAATAATATATCATATTTTGAGAACCTGTTGGAATAATTATTTTTTTAATATTATTTGCTAATTTTACGCCCATGTGATTTTTTGAAATTTTAGAACTTTGCTTAATTGTCGACTAATCTTTAGCCTTTTGCTTGTAGCATTTCATTTATCATTCTCACCCGCCAACGCACAAAAAAAATGCTAAAATTTGCAAGCAAATTGAATGGCTTATTCATTTTAAGCCTCACGTGAGAAGAGTTGATGATTATAAGCAACAGCCTCGATTATATTTTAATTAAATATGCACCTTTTTGCGGAGGTAATTAAATAAAACTTTAAAGCATCGAAGTTTATGGCCAAGGAGGGCGGGGGGAAGGGAGTAATTGCTTAGGACCAAAATGAAAAAGCCTAAATGAAACGCGCCTGCGATTATAAAAATCGCAGATTCATTAGCCGAATTGAAAGAGGCCCCGGCGCCGCCTATTGGCCTCACAAAGCTATTCATTTAATATCCTTAAATTGATTTGTTCATACTTTTAGGGTCTTAAATAATTAATAGGGATTATAATTATAGTAAATTCAAATAGTTTTGTTTTTTTACAATTTTCCTTTTTAAAAAAACGCACGCAATTAAAAATTGATTTATTTAGTAAAATTAAATGTTTTTTTAAATTTTATTTTTGAAATCTATTTTTATTAATAAGAAGATTAAAGTTAAAACAAAAAAAGTTATTACAAAATGCATCTCCCTAAAAATGAAAATCTTGAATAATTTACAGAAAAGAAAATAGCAAAATTTAAGTACACAATTTATAGGTCTCAGGCTAATGACAATGTTCGCTGTCGGGTAATATTTCTTAAATAAAATCACCTTTTTAATCCATTATAAAACAAAATAAAACTCACTGTCATAAATAGAGTATTTTAAATTGATTTGAAATTAAAATTTAATTACATTAATTAAAGCTGATTGGTGTTTTTTTTTAAATTATAGTGCCCGTTCAATGAGAGGCCAGGCAACAGAAAATGCAACGGATGTGAGCCGAGCTGTGCCAATCCGAACCCGGGATTTTGTACACTGCGGCTGTGCCCGCCATGCACTTGCGAATGTGCCAATGGGTTGGTGCGCAACTTGAACACAAACAGATGCGTGCCGAGAAGACGATGCCCGAGAAAGAAATAATTTGAAAATTTCAAAACGATTTTCATTTTGAAACAATTTTTTTCAAATGAAAATTAACATACATTTATTGTCATCAAATGGAATTCATGAACGCTTGGACAACATAAAAAAAAAATTTCGACGGTGACATTAAAATGTGAGATAAATTTGGGCTCTATTCCAGTTTATGCGTCCAATCAATGATTTCATATTCATCATTTTTCGCGTATATGCAAGAATAATTTTTTGTCTGTTGCATTTATCCCAGAATTCTGCTATACAAAAACTTCTGTAGACTTCAAGCTTTCGATTGATACCAAAAATGTATGGATTGACAAAGTAAGAAAAAAGTTATGATCTAAGAAACTGAGGATAGTCACTGATTGGACGCAGAGCCGAAATTTGACCATGATCTTTTTTAAGGTAAGAAATATTTATATATTTTAAAAATCTATTGGATATTTTTAATAAATTTTTACGATTTAATTATTTATTTATTTTTTTAATCCAAAATTAGGTGGATTATAAAAAGATTTGCTTACTAACGCCAAAACTTTCTGGGGAATTTGGAGAATTTTGTGACTGAGTAAGGGCTTTAATTGGTGCTGACTAATTTGGCTCAGGAAAAATGTATAAAAAGCCAGTCAAAAATCATTTTTTTTAATAATAATAAATTCCGGTATTTAATTAGTCCATAATAATGACACGGTCGTCGCCCTGTGATTTTACAGCTGAAGATGCAGAAGCGGCAATTCTCGGCCTTTTGCCACCGCAACGATAATTTTTCAATTTCCTATCAATTTTTACTACGGATAAACTCCAAAATCAACAATAAAATTCTTCAACGCAATTTGAATTTCTTCTAAGATTTTGAATGAAGTGCAGCAGAGGCTTTAAAACCCAATGAGTGAACTCAATTCATTTTTTAAAATTTTGTTTTCTGTTTTTAAAAGTTTAATGTCTTTTTTTATTTTTGTTAAATTTGAAAAAAAATAAAAAATAAATAAAAAATATTACAAAATTTTGTTTGTTTTTATTGTATATGGAGAAAAAATTTTGTGTGGGGGGGATTGAATATTAGAAAGAAATCGAAAACAAAATGTATTTTTTGTTGATTTCAAAATATGTATTGTAAAAGTAAACAAAATGGTATGTATTGTGTAACCGTTTATTTCGCCGGAAAAATAAAATTTATTGCGCTAAATACTTAGAAAATAGTTAGAAGTTAAAATTTTTCATTTTTGAAAACCATAGCTGGTCGAATGAATTAAAAGCATTTTTTGAAATTCATCATTTTATAATAATATAAAATTTAAATTCACGCATTTCTGCAGCTGACGACACTGGTAATTGTCCCATCAATTAGACAGGAAATAGAACTGAATAATTGCCTCGTTTTTTGGATGTGCACAATTGGGCGCGACATTTTCGAAAATCGATTTGGGACAATTAAAGCAGGAAATGAGTCATCAGACCTGCAACTCCGATTGGCCCTAATGAACACATAAAAGCCCCCCGCCGACGGGGACACATTTTCATCCATCCCCGGCGGGGGAGGGGAGAACCCCCCCCCCCCCATTAATCCGATCACAAAAATTTTACGTTTTCGACCAAATATTAAATAAACAAATAAGTATCAGCTGAATTAAAAAATAAATAAAATTCAAAATATGTACAAAACAATGGGCGGCACTGGGGGGGGGGGAAGCCTAATCCATTGGGGGAAACAACAAAAATATTTGTGCACAAAAATGGGGCCAAAATGTGTTGTATTTAAGCGAATGAACGCGCAGCAGCAAAAGCAGTAGCAAATGGTCTGTTTTATTAGCTTAGATTTAAAATTTTAAGCTTAAAGAACTTAATATTTTTGTGGATTCTTTTTACGGAAATTTCTTTAATTTTACAAAATTTTTTTTTTATTAAAAAAATATCCAATTAAGTGAAAAAAATGTTCCGAATCCCCTGCTTAATTTTATTTTTCGTTATTCTACCATTGATAACTGTACAGAGTTTCCATGATAGTGACCATGATGATGATCGTGATGACGACCGTAATGATGGACGTTGTATGGTAATATAATGAATTAAAAACCAATTAATTATTAATAATCCATTGTACTAAAATTATTAAATAATTTAATCACTAATTGTCTTCGGATTAAAGTGCCCTCCAAATGAGAAGCCTGGCGATAGGAAATGCAATGGATGTGAGCTGAGCTGTGACAATCCGAACCCGGAATTTTGCACTCTGATGATATGCCCTCCTTGCACTTGTGAATGTGCCGACGGATTGTTGCGCGATTCGATTTCAAACAAATGTGTGCCGAAAGAACAATGCCCGTGAAAGATTTAGGAAAAAAATTCCAAAAAAAAATTTCAATTTCTACAATTTCTTTCACAAAGGAATTTTTAGTTTGATGATCATAAATAATTTGAAAAACCCATTAAATAACAATTAGGTACGGTATTTTTGTTTAAGTATCAAAGACATGACAAATTGGAATTTAAAATTGTTTCTAAGAACTCCGGACAAAATGAAATTCGAATTTTTTCCATCGAAAATATAAATATTCACCATATCATCCCAAAAAATTAGAAATTTTAAGCATATTTTAACAAATTTTTACCATTTATTTTATTTTTTTGACAATTTTGTCTACTCTTCTTCTCTCTTTTGTCTGTTGTTGTGCCACTTCAAATTTCACAACATTTTATTCGTCGATTAAGTGAAGAATTGTGATGCATCTCCACCTCTTCCCCTCAGGGGATGGATGAAGTTGCTCTTTTCCTCCCCTCGGGGGTTGAGTTGCTCTTTTCCTCCCCTCGGGGGTTGAGTTGCTCTTTTCCTCCCCTTGGGGGTTGAGTTGCTCTTTTCCTCCCCTCGGGGGTTGAGTTGCTCTTTTCCTCTTTGGTCGGTGTACGTCGCAGTTGTTGACCTGTTTTATTTTCTGAAATATTTCTACGGAAAATGCGCGTTTGGTCGAAGAATGTGCTCATATGTACATCTCCGAAGACAGAAAAGATGCTCAATTTCCGTCTTATTTAAAATTTTAAAAAAATTATAAAATTATTATGGAAAAAAACATTTTTTTAGATAGATTAAATTTTTAATTTATAATTGCTTCTTCTTAACATACGATAAATTCTATTTTTATATGAGATAAACAATTTTTTGAAGCCGATAATTTTAAATCAAAAGAAAAATCCTAAATGTTAAGGTTTATAAATATGAATGATAGAACAAGAACTCGAGATTTTTTTTCTTTAAAATTAATTATTTCATTTTGATTTATTATTTTACTTAATAAAAATCGAGCTTAATCCGGATTTAATAATTTGAAATTTTATGAATACAAAATCATCTTTTTAAAATATTTTAATTAACAGTTATTTATTTGTAATAAATATTAATCTCTGAATAAATTAAAAAAAGCCTTAATTCATTTACTGATAAAATTTAATATCATTTAAGAAAATAAAATATTTTTATAAAAATAATTAATTCTATGAATCTTTCACAACAATTCTTTAATTTACTTCTCCATTTTAGACGACATGATCTGGTAAGAAAATTATCATTTTTATTTTTTCAAATTATTTAAATGGCAATTTTTTCCATTTTTTGTCCCAATGTTTGCCCAACTCCTCGGGTTACCTGGGAAACTGAGAAACACACACACAAATCGCTGCATTTATCTAACATTTATGTATGACATTTTTTGGAAAGCAACAGAAATTTACCAACAAAAATCGTTAAAATTGTTTTAGTTTTATTTGTTAAATTAGATTTGTTAAAAAAAAATTATGTTCATAAATCCATTAATTTCAACTAAAAATTTCATAAAACTTTTTAAATATTAAATCGAGAAATTTAAGTTTAAAATATGTATCAAAAAAATAAATTTATATATATCAGGGCTCGGATCGAAAATTTTTCAAAATAAGAACATCAAGGCCAAAAAATAAGATTTTTGGGTCCAAAATAAGGACATTTTGCAAAATTGCTTCAAATCAGTTATTTTTACAATTATTCGATCAATAATGTATCAAATATTATATTTTTGTCTCCCATTAACGATTTTAACAATTTTGGGGAGGAAATTAGCAAATCATAAAATTTTAGTGCATTCGGGATAAAAAATCAGATTTTTAACAATTTTTTGCGGCGCATTTTTCCAAAAAACTTTTGGAAAGTGCGAGG
This sequence comes from Heterodera glycines, assembly GCA_004148225.2. Lineage (NCBI taxonomy): Eukaryota > Metazoa > Nematoda > Chromadorea > Rhabditida > Heteroderidae > Heterodera > Heterodera glycines. The sequence continues at coordinate 15,710,558 of CP049712.1, read as the reverse complement.
GGAGGGGGTCCGGCGGTGCCGATAGGCGCCGCCGGAAAAAATTTTGTAATTTTTAATGCGATTTGCTAACAGTTTTTTGTCAAAAAATAACCAAATTTTGCGCAAACCTTATATTTTCTTGATAAAATAGTGACATTCTGCCATAAAATTTCAAAATTTTGAATATATTTAAGAAATAAGAACAAAATAAGAACAATAGCCCGAAATAAGGACAAATCTTACAAATAAGGACATTTTTATTTTGTAAGATTTGGACCCTCCAAATAAGGACAAATCTTATAAATAAGGACAGATCCGAGCCCTAAAGTTTAAGTAATTTTTTAAATTATATTTTCGAATATTTTTTTTGCTTTTTCGTTTAACTAACGATTTAAAAATACAAAAATCATAAATATTTTTTTACAAAAATCGAAAGCGTAAAAAGCCACGCAATTATTGCGTAAAATCAACAAAGTAAAGTCGGGAGAGGACTGTCATCATCAGAGCACACAACAGCGACAGAGCGCTGCTTTTCTCTCCCAAATCGATTGAATAATCAATGTTCCCAATTTCATTTTGCTTTTTAAAATATTATTTTCAAATTTTTAACTAAATGAATATTTTCTTTTTTTATGAAAAATTCTATAAATTTTCATTTTTCCAAGTTTTATGATAGGCTTAATCATTTTATGAGGGTGATTAGGCTAATCTAACCTAAGATTTAACTTAGATTCCCCTTTCAACATTTTTCTTTAAATTAAGAAAAAGAATTCGAATAAGAATAAGAATTAAAATTTATTTTATAAAATTTTTTAAATTCTTAAGGTAGCATTTGTCAATGAGCATAGTCGTCTTTATGCTGAAGCGCAAATCAGTGGTGATTATGGCGAATGCATTGCACATTATTATTCCGTCATGTCAAAGGCAAATTAAATAAAAATATAAAAAATTATTTAAAAGCATTTTATTACTTAATTACCTCGTCAAAATAAATAATTAAAAAAATCTGGCGCTTTAATCAATTTTATCTAATTAGATTAAATGCATGACTTTAATTAAATAATTCTTTCAATTTCGGTAAATAGAAAGTTCGTTAATTTGGAATTTATTAATCTTTTTTTTAAATATTTGATCGCTTTTTTCCTAATAAAATTTTTATTTCATTTTCATCTTCAGGTGATCAATGAGTATTTTTGCGGCAGTTTTCATTTTGTGCCGCCCATTCTTCCCCCGGAACATCAATCGGATGAAAAGTCGCCATGTTTGTGCAACAAATCGTCCACAATGGCACTGCCTGTCGCATTGCGGCAATTGCATTTGCGCATTGGGCAAAGGTGTGGAATTGAAAAATAAATAAAAATGCATTATATAAAATATTTGAGGGAATTTGAAAAAAATAAAATTTTATATGTTATAAGAAAACAATTTAATTTAGGGGAATTTGAAAAAATTTAAATTAAATAGTATAAGCCTAAATATTGGATAAAAATACATTGAAAAATTATGCAAAATGCATGAATTTTTAAAATTTACTTTTCTAACAGATTTTATCCAAATTTGGCTAGAGTCAGTTGATTTGTCTAAGCTATGCTTCTTCAGCATAAAGATAAACACCAGCAGGGGATCTATGGAGTTTCCATAATTAAAAATGCTTAAATTTTTAAATGAAGAAAATTAATCTTTTTAAATTATAATTCATTTTCTTACACAATATATTGAAACTGAAAATGCTTAATGATTGGTTAAATTGCAAATGGTTTCAAAAAATTCAGCCTTGAATTAGGCCCGGGAAAGCATTGTTTGGACATCGGCTGTGGCATTGGTGACGTCATAAAGAATTTGGCATTTACCGGAGCCCATTTTACTGGGCTAACAATTGCCGAAAATGAAGTATTTTAATCCAAATCTAAAAATACTTTTCAACATAAAATATTTAAATTTATTTTAAAAAATTATTTTCCTTTTAGGTTCACATTGGAAATGCCAACTTTCGTTCGCTTGGCATCGACAATAATTGCTTCCTGCTTTTGGGCGATTGCACTAAAAGTTCTGCACTTCACCATTTTTTTTTCTCTCTATAGTCCTTACTTCTTTACCGTACTTAAAATATTTTTAAAGGACACAATTCGTAATTCACTTTTTCATAAATAAAATTTAAAATTTAGCTCTTTCTATTCAAAATGAAAGCAAAGATGCCGCATTTGCGCTCTATTCACTCAAATATATGCCAAATTTGGGCCATATTTTTGCGGAATTGGACCGTGTGATGAAACCTGGTGGCAAATTGCTAATTTATGACCTGTTAAAAACGGACAAATTTGATGTGAGCAATGAAAAACATTGGTAGGGAATATAAATTCTTTCAATAAACTTTCTTTCAATTTAAATTATTTATTTAAAATTATTGTCTTACGTTTTTTTTTGTCATTTTAAAGCTTTTACCGATTTTTTGAATATTTATTTTTAATATTAAATCCATTTTGTAAATCACTTTTAATTTTAAAAGAATTTCTTTGGATTTTTTTTATTCTTCTTTTCATATTAAGCTGATTTTTTCCGAGTTTTTAAATTTAATTCTTTTAATTTTGAATATTTTTTTCTGTTTTTCTTTAATCCATTTTAAATTTTAGCAAACTTCTGTCCGAACTTGAATTTGCCTGTGGCATGCCGCCCCTCCATTCCCGTAGCGAACTGTTAGCTGAAGCAGATAAAGCCGGCTTCCAACTGATCCAAGCTAATGACTTGCAGCATGAGAGTGGCATGCCATTTTACCATTGCTTTTCACATTCGCCGTTTTTCATGTGGCTAATGCGGTAAAAAAAAATTATACACAAAAAATAATAAATAATTAATTTAATTGGTTTTATTCATTTGTTCAGTTCTCGGCTCACAGAAAATTTAATCAAAGTGGCGCAAACTCTCAAAATTTTACCTCGCGGTTTTCATGAGTTCAACAAAATTTTTATTAGAGGTGGGCCCATAAAAAATAATTATTTTTTCTATTTTAATGAGTTTTTTCAATAAAATTTATTCAAATAAATTTCAAATTAAAATTATTATAAAATCTACCGCAATTTATGAAATTTTATAATAAATTTTTTTTAATATTTAATTATTAAGGAACTGTGGTCAAAATTGTTGAGGCTGGCCAACTTGGAATTCTTTCTGGCTCCGAAATATTATTATTTTGCAAGAAATGATAAGATCAAATCTCAATTTTGGCGATTATTTTTAATTGATAAAATTTATTTTATTTATTTTTTGTATCTTATTCCATTTTCATCTCAATTTTTGACTTTATATTTTTATTTAACTAATTCCAAATGCTTTTTTAAATTAATTTGAAGCATGACAATTAAAATCGAAGAGAAAAAATCTATTGGAATCATCGGATTTGGACATTTGGGTATGTCTTTAATAGAGACTTTAAATTAAAAATAAATAAAATTTTAATTGTTATTTAATTACTAAAAATATTTTATATAGACCAAAATCAAATCTTAAAAATTCTCCAATTTGAACTAATAAAAATTAATTCGACACACGCTTTATATATTTCATAAGAATATATCGTTTGTATCATAAAAAGGAAATAAAAAATTAGTCATAAAAAATTTCTGAGAAATTATTTGGTGAAATTTAGGCCAATTTCTCAAGGTTGAGCTGGGCAAATCACAACAATTCGTGCTGAAAAAAATTTGGAATCGGAATGAGGATGCCGAGGAGGGCGTATTGGGATTGGACGAATTGAATGCCGAAAATTTGGAAGGCTTGGACTTGGTTATTGAGGTGGTTGGATTTCCATTTTGCTTCTTTTAAATTAATGAAATAATGATTATTAGACAAGTTTCAAAAAATTAAAAATTTAAGAAATTAAGTCCACATTTTTGTTTTTTTTACGAAATAGGACTTAGTTTTTTCTTTCAATTTCATAATTTTTTCTCAAAAATTTAGCTAATTTTTCTTTACAAATTTCGTTAAATTCTCAAAGAAAAAAATTTTTTCCCGGCGGCACTCTCGGCACCTAATTGTTATTAAAATTGATTATTTTCCACTTTTTCGTCGGTGAGACTTTGGGCCACTTTCATTTCCTTTGTCGCAAGTTGCCCAACGGCGGATTGTTCATTAGGAGCAAATTCTTGAAACAAAAAAGTGTTAAATTTGTAGCTGCGCGATTTTAACTCAAAAACTGCTTATTTAAAATCATAAAGATATTTATTTTCCGAAAAATTTATTATCTCGAAAATATCGCAAAACCATCCCAATGCCAATCTAATCAAAGAATGACATTGTTCGGCATCTTTCAATTATGGCCAAAACTCTTTAGTTAAATGGGAAATTACTTTCGTTATTTCGCTTGGTGTCAAATCTGATTTTATTGGAAAGGCAATTAAATTATTATTATTTTTGAATTACGGTAATATTCATCCGAAAATATAAAAATTTAAAAAAATCACCAGAACGGAACACTTGCGCAAAATTCGCATTTTCTTGCAATAATTTATCGAAATATGTGATGCCAATGAATTGGGAGGTGAAAAATTTATATAGCCGATGTTTGGCACCCTTCATTTGGCCAAGTGAATTTGCCAAGAAGCGACTGAGTGCATTTTGGCACTCGGCTGATTGGCCAACGGTCAGTCTGATCACATTTTTGGTATGCTCTGACATCAGTTGGTCTTTTGCCCTCCACAAAAATTCTTCAAGTCCGTTGGTTTTCTCAAGGGTTAATTCTTCGTAAATAATCAAAAACTTTTCGCATTTTTTCAAAAATGGAATTTTGTTGAATAATTTCGCCAATTTGTGCCAAAATTTGGAAATGCTCTCGACGGAATATGCCGAATTTGTTTCAATTTGTGTACAAATTTCGTAAAAATTTTTGTTCCAAATTGTTTCAATTTCCGCACAAATTCTCTTCATATTTTCGAAATTTTTTTATATAATTAATTAAAATTCCGATGCTAGAGTCTTTTTCATGAGTCATTTAGCTTTAAAATTAGAGATCGGACCGGTCGGTTTTTTTCGGTTTTTCTGATTTTGTTGTGCCAATTTCGCCGCCTCCTCTTTTTGCAGAAATTTTACATATGAATTGGCCAATCTTTGGTCGTCAATTATATCTACATAATTTAAAATCGATAATTGTAAAAGTTGAAATTTGTTGCCAAAATTCCTATTTTCTTATGTATGAAAAATGAATGATAAAATGTTTTAAAGATTTTCTGATTGAATATTCCATTTCAAATGCGTGAAAAAATTGGAATTTTGTTCAAGTTTACAAAATTTTATAATATCAGTGAAAAACTCGTCATTTTTCACTCAGCTTTTCAAAAAGTTTTCGTATTTTTTGAACATTTTTGGTAACAATTTTTTGAAAATTGAATAAACTTTTCTGAGCCCAGCTATGGCATTTATGCCTCCGAGAATTTAGTTTTTGAAATTCTATGCGACTTTTGTTGATAGTTTAAAAGATCTTGTTACCGTATATGCTCTTTTTATCCCCCATGTGGGATTATTTTTCATCCTCCTCGTAGACTGGGGGATAATTGGAGACTGGGGGATTAATGGAGATTTGAGGATATAATTAGAGAATATACGGTAATCATGCGTTTTTAAGCGCCTAATATTTTCCTTGGTAATAATATTAATGAATTAAGAAGTTATTTACTATCATAATCACCGAATGTCATTTCAATTGGTCGCAACTGTTCCATTTTCTCCAAAAATTGAGTGCCAAAATGATGCTCAATTCTTTGCTTTATTTCAATTATCCCCTTTATGTTTTTTTCAACGCGGTTTTTGCGTAATAAATAAGCAATATTTGACTCACTTTTCATTTTTGCTTTTTTAAAAAATCCGTTAAAATCCCTGAAAAATCGAAAATTTATTTTAATTTGTCAAAATTTATTATTTCACCAATTATTATTTTCTTTTTCCCTCATTTTTCCAATTTGAATTGGCTTTTCGTCGCCCTTTTTTGGCGTCAATAATTGCGAAAGTGCATTTAAATGACCCGTTAAAATGTCTCCAGCAAATGGATCTTCTACGGCACCTTCGAGGCGTCGGATAATTTTTCTGTTTTGGCATTCGAAATTTATTTCACCATTTGCCACTTTTATATTTTTTCCTAAATTTTATTTTTATTTTCTTTAAAATTAGTCAACAAACCGAAGTTTTTGGCCACTAATCTCCAAACTTTCCAAAATTCGCAATTTTTTAGCATAGAATCTGAAAATTCTGATGAAAATTTTTTGTATTTCTTTAAAATTTCCTTCAATCTGTCCTTTTCTTTATGCGCATTTTTTGGCATTTCTGCAGACTTCAAAATCGTACAAATTGAACTGTACAATAATTTTGATTCAATTTTCAACAAAATGTTTTCCCAATTTTTGTGATCATTTTCAAAATAATTTTGCTGACTTTTGTCCATTTTTTGAAGCTCAAATAAATTTATGTACAAATTGTCAATTGCTTTGTTAATTTTTTCTAAAAAAATTGAATAATTATGAATAAAAATTAATAAATTAATTTCATTTCCAATTTACCAATTTCACACGAAAAGGAAACTTGAAATAATTGAGCAGCAATTAATAAAATGGAGCAAACAGCAAACTCAAATGCATTAATTAGCTTCATTTAATTGAGAAGTAAGCTAAACATAAATATTTATATTTTCATATATTTCTTGAAAATAAAAATATATAATTTATAAAAGAAATAAATAATGAAAATTACTTATTTTTTATGAATTCATGGCGAATTTTATTATGAATAAACGTGGCAAAGCTTCAATAGTCAAAACAAAATTTTGATGCGATTCAATGGGATGAGGGAGACCCCAAGAAAATCATATGAATAAAAATCAAATTAAGTTTAAAAGATTTAAGATTTTTTTAATTGACAAATACGGGCATAAAAATTGATGAAAAAGCCGGAAAATGCCAAATGCATATCAATTGTTTAGGTACATTTCAATTTTTTATTAAAAAATACCAAAATTAATACAAAATATTTAAATTTTTGCAAATTTTATAAAAAATGATGTCTTCCTCATCAGCTTTCCTTTGTTCACTAATGACCAATTTTTTTTTGATAGAAATTTTAGGTTGGCTGTTTAATTATCTCATATGCTTGCAAACCCGGCAAAAAAACCGGCGGAGTTGGGAAAAAACTAGTGACTAAAAAAAAGGTAGGAAATTTTTAATTTATTTAAATGTTTTGTAAAGCATTATTATTTCAAATTATAACAAATAAGTTTGTGTCTGTTTTGCTTTCTATTTCATTTATAAAATATAAAGTTTCATTTTTAATTAAGCCTATTTAATACTCCTTAATAGGTCCATAGATAAAATGAATGTCATAGGGTAGGAATTTGATCAAGTCTGATGAGAGTCAAATTTTTTCTTTATTGAAATTCAGGACGAATTTTTCAATTAAACTTCTTTTTCAATTCGCTCATTATGCATTCGTGCCAAAACCTGATAAAATTTCCCAGCGGCGCCTGATAAAAAAAACCATTTAAAATTAATTAATCAACTTCGAATCTTTATCATTTATTGGGGTGGTGGAGAATTGTGATCACACAAACAAAAAATAACATTATTGAAACAAAAATTAATTTAAACAATTAAATAAACAAAGTGTGCTGGTGCTGTTTTGGGTGCCAATTGGTAAATTAAAATTTTTAAAATAATTATGCCATTTAAAATGTGTGCTTTCTGAGCCTAACAAAATGTGGGACGGATTGGATGGGTATTGTGGTTGGGGATGGGTCCAAGATTTTTGGGAGAATTTCAATGGTCTTCCGTCAGTTCATTCTCCGTGTCCGCGCGCCCTCGCCGCTGTTGCGTCCGTGCCGAAACAGCGCTGCGCGCGCTGCGCATCGCTCACTTGCGCTTTCCGCACACCGAGCAGCTGCCACCGCCGTAGCCGTAGCCACCGCCGTTGCCCGCCGACATGGACGAGCCGCCGCTGCTCCACGTGTTGGACGAGCTGCCACCGTTGTTCCAGCTGTTGCTGTAGCCGCTCAAGCCGCACGTGGAGCAGGAGGAAGAGGAGGAGTAGGACGGGTAGGACGAGTAGGAGGAGGAAGAAGCGGGGTAAGAGGAGTAGGAAGAGGAAGAAGCGGGATAAGAGGAGTAAGAGGAAGACGGGTAAGAGGAGTAGGAGCTGCCCCCGCAGGTGGAGCAGGAGGAGTAGGAAGACTGAACGAATGAAATATGACAAAAATTATGCCTTTTTTTGGCTAAAAATTTGATGTAGTTCAGCAATCTTAGGGATCATGGATGTTATTAATCAAAAAAAAGAAATGAAAGCCAAAAAACAAAAATCATTTTTTAGTACTCAGAAGACTGAAATCCCCCATCAAAAACTTAATCCCACCACATTCTCTCAAGTAATTAGTTCATAATCCAGAAATTAGTGGATTCAAAATATTTTATTCAAAATTAATATTAGAAATTTTGAAAATTCCTCACCTGGCTGTAGACGGGCGCAGGCGGAGGCGGAGGCGGCGGTGGTGGCGGGGGAGCGGGAGCCGCAGGCACGGTCTTTAAGAAAATTTAATATTTAATTTTAAAATTTTAAAATTTTTGAATTTACATGGTAGGATGTGTAACCACAGGTGGTGCAGCTGCTTTGGCTTAATTTAATATTTTTTTTTATTAAAATGTTCAAAATGCTTTTTTCTTTCTTACCAGGCTGAACAGCCACCACCATAACCGCTGCTGTATCCGTAGCCGTTGCGCTTAATGCGGCTAAAGCGGAGAAAATATATTTTCATGCCATTGGATGATAAGCCATAGATTGCAAAGGTGGTAATCCGATCTGAAAATGCCAAAGAAAGAAAATGATAAATAAACAGCGAAATTAAGACAAAAACAAAATCACTGCTGAAATGCTTAGATTTAAATTTCAAATTCAGAAAAATTTTGATATGTGACTTTTGAAGCTCGTTGACATTGGACAGCACAGTGAAAATGGTCATCAACAGCATCAACATTGCAGCGCTGGAGCAGTTCATTTTTCTGTGGTTGATGATGTTGTTTTCGTCACGGCCAATTAATTTTTGGTTTTCAACTAATTGGGTGGGTAATTTGTGGTGTCAAATGCTCGTCCATCTGCCCATTTTATAGCGGACGGTCCGGTTGGGGGCGGGAGGGCGTTTCTCCGAGCATCATCATCATCACCGTCATCATCTTCATCATCAAATATTCGAGCATAATACATACCTTTTTTGGACGATCAAGATTTTTTAACCTTGATCATTACGTAATCGAAACCATCCGGCGAATTTCGCTGCTACGCGCTCAATTTGAGTCGCCGATTTGTGCTCCAAAAACTGGAATAAAACTGATCAAAAAAATGTCACCGGCAAGCACTCATGTCATTTTGCTGTCGTTCTCTCCCCCCCCCCCGGGGGATGTGGACAATCCATCACTTTCCTTGCGAATTTAATGGCCCATCACTATTAAATAATTGTTTAATTAATTTTGCTAATGTGTGTGCAAATCGTCATCATTTGGTATGTGTGTGTCAGCAGCAGTGACCGACGATATTTTCGCGCACCACAATTTTTCTTTTGCCGCTGAACTTTGATCTCTTTCCCCCCGGCTCCCCTAAGAATTTGTGGCGATCGAGAAAATGCCTTTTTTCATGTGATGAAAGGCCAATGTCACAGGAAGCAGCGGCATCAGTCATGGAGAAGCGAATTGTTTTGTTATTTTGTATTATTTTTCTCGCCTACGCATCAATGAAAGTTTTGTAGACATTTTTTTTTGTGTTTTTTATTGGTTTTTAAATGAAATGAATGATATTAGTGATGGTAATGAGTAATTATGTGATGATAATGATGGTGGTGTTGATGGCATGATGAATAAAAACATTGGACTTATTAGAAATGAGAAAGACATTTTCTAATGTGAAACTTCCGCAGAAATATTAATTGCTAATTAATTAAAGGGTGTGCAAAATCCTTCAGTAATTAAATATCTTATATTTTCAATGATTTTACTTTCTCTTTTTCTTAAGAAATGAAATTTTTATAAAATTTTTTCTATTAACCATAGTCATTGGTTTCGTTTTTTGAAATAATAATTATTATTTTAATATTTTAATTTTTGTTAGAATGGGATTGGAAAAACTATGCCCAATGAGAAACAATTGGCATACCTACTATAGCTGAAGAGGCAAAGCGGAGATTCTTGGCTATGATGACTTTCATAATTCATTTTCAATATTATTTTTTTGCCAATAAAGACATAAAATCAATTCATGACCCTAATTTTAAATTAAATTGAATCAAAAATAAATTTTGCATAAAATATTTGTTTTTTGTTTTTATTGTATTATGAAGAAAAATATTTGTGTAGCGGCAGAATATTTGGAAGAAATCGAAAACAAAACGTAATTTGTTGATATTTTGAACGGCCCAAAGTACACTAATGGGATAGAAGCAGCACATATTTTTGGTTTAATATGTAGTTTAATAATTGAAAATTTCAAATATATGGGGTAAAAGAAGATATAATTGAAATGCATTTTTTTTACATGTTTAGAAGCTGTTTCTAAACTATTGCTTGGCAATTAGACAATTACCAAAAAAGTTATACATGAAAAATGCAAAAAAGCCAAAATTTTTGGAGTTTTTTCTTAATATATTTTTTACAGGCTTGAAAATCTTTTCGCTTTTTGTAAGGCTAATAGAGCTTGTGAAGGGCTGTCGAATGATACCAAGATTGTTAGATTTGGGCGAAAATGAAAAAAGTTAGGACACAAAAACTCGGGCGCTGGCGCCCAAACGTTGGCGCCAAAACGACCTAGTCCGGAAGAGCAACAGCAATTTTAAATTTAAAGCTTTTTACACAATTAAATAATATATAATATTTTGAGAACCCTTTTTCTCTCAAATTTTTTGTTGGAATAATTATTTTTTTAATATTATTTGCTAATTTTACGCCCATGTGATTTTTTGAAATTTTAGAACTTTGCTTAATTGTCGACTAATCTTTAGCCTTTTGCTTGTAGCATTTCATTTATCATTCTCACCCGCCAACGCACAAAAAAAATGCTAAAATTTGCAAGCAAATTGAATGGCTTATTCATTTTAAGCCTCACGTGAGAAGAGTTGATGATTATAAGCAACAGCCTCGATGTATTTAAATGGTTGTGATATTATGTTATAATTTATTCAAATAAATATTTAAATTTATTTATTTCTTTAATAATAGTAATATTTATAATAATTTTCTCTCGTGCAAATTGAATTTGGTAAAAAAAAAAAATTTCGGTGCTTATCGCAAAACAGTAAATTTTAAAATTATTAAAAACCAAATTATAGGGGAGAGGAACCGAGCCCGTTGGTTTGCAAAGTTTTTGTCAAAAGGCGAAATTTCAATTTCTCGATGAGAACACATTATTTTTTAATTTTTCAAAATTAATGAATTTCACGCAAGGCCGAGTTTTTAATTTATGGCAATGGCGAGAGTAGGCTAATGGGATAATAACCAAAAATATTTTTGCATAAAAATGGGACCAAATCTATTAAGTTAGTTATATTTAAGTGAACTTACAATTAGCCTAAAGTTGACTTATTTAATTTTAAAATCAGACAATTATTAATATAATTTATAATTAATTAAAAAATAAATTAATAATTTTGAGAGAAAATGTTCCAAAGTCCTTGCTTTTTCTTATTTTTAATTGTGTTGTCCTCTTGTGTAATTGGACTAACTGCTCAGGCTAATGACAATGTTCGCTGTCGGGTAATATTTCTTAAATAAAATCACCTTTTTAATCCATTATAAAACAAAATAAAACTCACTGTCATAAATAGAGTATTTTAAATTGATTTGAAATTAAAATTTAATTACATTAATTAAAGCTGATTGGTGTTTTTTTTTAAATTATAGTGCCCGTTCAATGAGAGGCCAGGCAACAGAAAATGCAACGGATGTGAGCCGAGCTGTGCCAATCCGAACCCGGGATTTTGTACACTGCGGCTGTGCCCGCCATGCACTTGCGAATGTGCCAATGGGTTGGTGCGCAACTTGAACACAAACAGATGCGTGCCGAGAAGACGATGCCCGAGAAAGAAATAATTTGAAAATTTCAAAACGATTTTCATTTTGAAACAATTTTTTTCAAATGAAAATTAACATGCATTTATTGTCATCAAATGGAATTCATGAACGCTTGGATAACATAAAAAAAAAAATTTCGACGGTGACATTAAAATGTGAGATAAATTTGGGCTCTATTCCAGTTTATGCGTCCAATCAATGATTTCATATTCATCATTTTTCGCGTATATGCAAGAATAATTTTTTGTCTGTTGCATTTATCCCAGAATTCTGCTATACAAAAACTTCTGTAGACTTCAAGCTTTCGATTGATACCAAAAATGTATGGATTGACAAAGTAAGAAAAAAGTTATGATCTAAGAAACTGAGGATAGTCACTGATTGGACGCAGAGCCGAAATTTGACCATGATCTTTTTGAAGGTAAGAAATATTTATATATATTTTAAAAATCTATTGGATATTTTTAATAAATTTTTACGATTTAATTATTTATTTATTTTTTTAATCCAAAATTAGGTGGATTATAAAAAGATTTGCTTACTAACGCCAAAACTTTCTGGGGAATTTGGAGAATTTTGTGACTGAGTAAGGGCTTTAATTGGTGCTGACTAATTTGGCTCAGGAAAAATGTATAAAAAGCCAGTCAAAAATCATTTTTTTTAATAATAATAAATTCCGGTTTTTAATTAGTCCATAATAATGACACGGTCGTCGCCCTGTGATTTTACAGCTGAAGATGCAGAAGCGGCAATTCTCGGCCTTTTGCCACCGCAACGATAATTTTTCAATTTCCTATCAATTTTTACTACGGATAAACTCCAAAATCAACAATAAAATTCTTCAACGCAATTTGAATTTCTTCTAAGATTTTGAATGAAGTGCAGCAGAGGCTTTAAAACCCAATGAGTGAACTCAATTCATTTTTTAAATTTTGTTTTCTGTTTTTAAAAGTTTAATGTCTTTTTTTATTTTTGTATAAATTTGAAAAAAATAAAAAAACTTTATAATTTTAATTTACTTTTTATTATATTTCCAATTTTTCTCTGAACCAGTTCTTCGGTTTGATCAATGTTTTGGCAAAACTCTCTGATCACATCAAAATGCAACTGTTGTACAAATTCATTTGTCCCCATTTTTCTTTCCTTTCCCTCATCCGATTCGATCACTTCCAAAATGCTCTCATTCATCGTACCTTGGTTGATTATGGTACGCCATTTTTCTGGCAATTCACAGCAAATGCCTTTCTGCAAAGCGAAAGCAGCAGTAGCATCAGTGTGCATTTGGGTGATTTCTGTAGTTAAATCATTTATTAATTACCCAATTAATTAATTAATGGGACTGTAATTGCTTACTTTCCATCAGCACTTCAATTCTGGAGAATTCGGCTTCAAAATATTTGTCAAATCCATTTCCATACCGGTCGTAAAAAACACGTGCATATAGCCAAATAAATTCTCGGTTGATCGAATGCCCCGCTTTTCCCTTATGCGCCGATTGAAACCATTGCATCCACACAATCAGATCAGCGCTTTTTATGTTGCGCATCCGATCAGCAACAGAGTCTACAGGCATGTTGGCACTCAACAGCAGAGCGCTGGTGTAATGATCCACGAGTCGGTTTTTGTCGAAGAAAAATGGTACAAAACAATGGGCGGCACTGGCCTAATCCATTGGGTGGAAACAACAAAAATATTTGTGCACAAAAATGGGGCCAAAATATGTTGTATTTAAGCGAATGAACGCGCAGCAGCAAAAGCAGTAGCAAATGGTCTGTTTTATTAGCTTAGATTTAAAATTTTAAGCTTAAAGAACTTAATATTTTTGTGGATTCTTTTTAAAGAAATTTCTTTAATTTTACAAAATTTTTTTTTAATTTATTAAAAAAATATCCAATTAAGTGAAAAAAAATGTTCCGAATCCCCTGCTTAATTTTATTTTTCGTTATTCTACCATTGATAACTGTACAGAGTTTCCATGATAGTGACCATGATGATGATCGTGATGACGACCGTAATGATGGACGTTGTATGGTAATATAATGAATTAAAAACCAATTAATTATTAATAATCCATTGTACTAAAATTATTAAATAATTTAATCACTAATTGTCTTCGGATTAAAGTGCCCTCCAAATGAGAAGCCTGGCGATAGGAAATGCAATGGATGTGAGCCGAGCTGTGACAATCCGAACCCGGCAGGGCCCGCCAATCGATTGATCACAAAGTCCCAATGGAATGTGCCGACGGATTGGTGCGCGATTCGATTTCAAACAAATGTGTGCCGAAAGAACAATGCCCGTGAAAGATTTGGGAAAAAAATTCCAAAAAAAAAATTTCAATTTCTACAATTTCTTTCACAAAGGAATTTTTAGTTTGATGATCATAAATAATTTGAAAAACCCATTAAATAACAATTAGGTACGGTATTTTTGTTTAAGTATCAAAGACATGGACAAATTGGAATTTAAAATTGTTTCACCAATTGCTCGAGTTTATTTATTTGCAATTCCATCCATCGAAAATATAAATATTTGCCATATCATCCCAAAAAATTAGAAATTTTAAGAATATTTTAACAAATTTTTACCATTTATTTTATTTTTTTGACAATTTTGTCTACTCTTCTTCTCTCTTTTGTCTGTTGTTGTGCCACTTCAAATTTCACAACATTTTATTCGTCGATTAAGTATCAAAGAAACGGGTGTGAAACAAAAACAAATTTGGACGAGGAATAAAAAACGAAGGCTTTTTGGGCAAAATTTAAAAATTAGGAAATTAGTGGCCCGACTCTGCGCCGCCTGGCTAATGCTCTCGGGGGTTTAGCGAAGTTTTTTAAAAAAATAATTAGAAAAATTTTCAAAAATAGCAACATTTCCCCTCCCCCACCATCTTAAGCTGTTTTATTTTCTGAAATATTTCTACGGAAAATGCGCGTTTGGTCGAAGAATGTGCTCATATGTACTTTAAAAAAGACAGAAAAAAAATCAGGCCAAAAAAAGATTTAAAATCTATAAAAAAGAATACCTTATGGCCATAACTTTTTTGAAACTTAATGAAAATTTTTGAAATTTTGCAAATTAATAATAAACCCATAAAGCTATCGAACAACACCAAGAATGCTTAATTTGATTGATAATTAACAAAGTTATGGTCCGAAAAAGTCTTGGGCGACGTTTTGGGGTGCACCCCCCCCCCCCCCTCCCACCCCTCCTCCTACAGTCATCTCCAAAAAAAAGGTCCACCTTGTTTGGGCGCACTCGTTTAGTCGTTTGGGCGCCAGCCTCAGTTTATGGAATTCTATGAATCTTTCACAACAATTCTTTAATTTACTTCTCCATTTTAGACGACATGATCTGGTAAGAAAATTATCATTTTTATTTTTTCAAATTATTTAAATGGCAATTTTTTCCATTTTTTGTCCCAATGTTTGCCCAACTCCTCGGGTTACCTGGGAAACTGAGAAACACACACACAAATCGCTGCATTTATCTAACATTTATGTATGACATTTTTTGGAAAGCAACAGAAATTTACCAACAAAAATCGTTAAAATTGTTTTAGTTTTATTTGTTAAATTAGATTTGTTAAAAAAAAACTATGTTCATAAATCCATTAATTTCAACTAAAAATTTCATAAAACTTTTTAAATATTAAATCGAGAAATTTAAGTTTAAAATATGTATCAAAAAAATAAATTTATATATATCAGGGCTCGGATCGAAAATTTTTCAAAATAAGAACATCAAGGCCAAAAAATAAGATTTTTGGGTCCAAAATAAGGACATTTTGCAAAATTGCTTCAAATCAGTTATTTTTACAATTTATTCGATCAATAATGTATCAAATATTATATTTTTGTCTCCCATTAACGATTTTAACAATTTTGGGGAGGAAATTAGCAAATCATAAAATTTTAGTGCATTCGGGATAAAAAATCAGATTTTTAACAATTTTTTGCGGCGCATTTTTCCAAAAAACTTTTGGGAAGTGCGAGGGGAGAGGGTCCGGCGGTGCCGATAGGCGCCGCCGGAAAAAATTTTGTAATTTTTAATGCGATTTGCTAACAGTTTTTTGTCAAAAAATAACCAAATTTTGCGCAAACCTTATATTTTCTTGATAAAATAGTGACATTCTGCCATAAAATTTCAAAATTTTGAATATATTTAAGAAATAAGAACAAAATAAGAACAATAGCCCGAAATAAGGACAAATCTTACAAATAAGGACATTTTTATTTTGTAAGATTTGGACCCTCCAAATAAGGACAAATCTTACAAACGATTTTTTGTGCCTAAAATGGAGTCCCTTTCTCCAAATAAGGACAAATCTTATAAAAAAAGTGCCACTACATGCAATAAAAATGCAAATATTTATTTTCAAATTTAAAATTACTTCTCCACCAAAGCGATAAGCTACTAACGATTTAAAAATACAAAAATCATAAATATTTTTTTACAAAAATCGAAAGCGTAAAAAGCCACGCAATTATTGCGTAAAATCAACAAAGTAAAGTCGGGAGAGGACTGTCATCATCAGAGCACACAACAGCGACAGAGCGCTGCTTTTCTCTCCCAAATCGATTGAATAATCAATGTTCCCAATTTCATTTTGCTTTTTTATTTGCTTTGTGATTGATAAGGCTGGTTTATCAGTGCTTTCATTTTGTAATATGTCGCATTCACTATCAGCAATTTTTGATCACTTTTTGAAATTGGCTGATCAGCACTCATTAAATATTTGTAGCAGCCTAAGATTTAACTTAGATTCCCCTTTCAACATTTTTCTTTAAATTAAGAAAAAGAATTCGAATAAGAATTAAAATTTATTTTATAAAATTTTTGTAAATTCTTAAGGTAGCATTTGTCAATGAGCATAGTCGTCTTTATGCTGAAGCGCAAATCAGTGGTGATTATGGCGAATGCATTGCACATTATTATTATCTGAATCAACGCATCCTTTGTTTTCTATATAAAAAATTATTTAAAAGCATTTTATTACTTAATTACCTCGTCAAAATAAATAATTAAAAAAATCTGGCGCTTTAATCAATTTTATCTAATTAGATTAAATGCATGACTTTAATTAAATAATTCTTTCAATTTCGGTAAATAGAAAGTTCGTTAATTTGGAATTTATTAATCTTTTTTTTAAATATTTGATCGCTTTTTTCCTAATAAAATTTTTATTTCATTTTCATCTTCAGGTGATCAATGAGTATTTTTGCGGCAGTTTTCATTTTGTGCCGCCCATTCTTCCCCCGGAACATCAATCGGATGAAAAGTCGCCATGTTTGTGCAACAAATCGTCCACAATGGCACTGCCTGTCGCATTGCGGCAATTGCATTTGCGCATTGGGCAAAGGTGTGGAATTGAAAAATAAATAAAAATGCATTATATAAAATATTTGAGGGAATTTGAAAAAAATAAAATTTTATATGTTATAAGAAAACAATTTAATTTAGGGGAATTTGAAAAAATTTAAATTAAATAGTATAAGCCTAAATATTGGATAAAAATACATTGAAAAATTATGCAAAATGCATGAATTTTTAAAATTTACTTTTCTAACAGATTTTATCCAAATTTGGCTAGAGTCAGTTGATTTGTCTAAGCTATGCTTCTTCAGCATAAAGATAAACACCAGCAGGGGATCTATGGAGTTTCCATAATTAAAAATGCTTAAATTTTTAAATGAAGAAAATTAATCTTTTTAAATTATAATTCATTTTCTTACACAATATATTGAAACTGAAAATGCTTAATGATTGGTTAAATTGCAAATGGTTTCAAAAAATTCAGCCTTGAATTAGGCCCGGGAAAGCATTGTTTGGACATCGGCTGTGGCATTGGTGACGTCATAAAGAATTTGGCATTTACCGGAGCCCATTTTACTGGGCTAACAATTGCCGAAAATGAAGTATTTTAATCCAAATCTAAAAATACTTTTCAACATAAAATATTTAAATTTATTTTAAAAAATTATTTTCCTTTTAGGTTCACATTGGAAATGCCAACTTTCGTTCGCTTGGCATCGACAATAATTGCTTCCTGCTTTTGGGCGATTGCACTAAAAGTTCTGCACTTCACCTTAGCAACAATTCCATTTTAATTTACTTCTTTACCGTACTTAAAATATTTTTAAAGGACACAATTCGTAATTCACTTTTTCATAAATAAAATTTAAAATTTAGCTCTTTCTATTCAAAATGAAAGCAAAGATGCCGCATTTGCGCTCTATTCACTCAAATATATGCCAAATTTGGGCCATATTTTTGCGGAATTGGACCGTGTGATGAAACCTGGTGGCAAATTGCTAATTTATGACCTGTTAAAAACGGACAAATTTGATGTGAGCAATGAAAAACATTGGTAGGGAATATAAATTCTTTCAATTTAAATTATTTATTTAAAATTATTGTCTTACGTTTTTTTTGTCATTTTAAAGCTTTTACCGATTTTTTGAATATTTATTTTTAATATTAAATCCATTTTGTAAATCACTTTTAATTTTAAAAGAATTTCTTTGGATTTTTTTTATTCTTCTTTTCATATTAAGCTGATTTTTTCCGAGTTTTTAAATTTAATTCTTTTTAAATCTGATTTTATTGGAAAGGCAATTAAATGATTATTATTTTTGAATTACGGTAATATTCATCCGAAAATATAAAAAAATCACCAGAACGGAACACTTGCGCAAAATTCGCATTTTCTTGCAATAATTTATCGAAACCAACTGATCCAAGCTAATGACTTGCAGCATGAGAGTGGCATGCCATTTTACCATTGCTTTTCACATTCGCCGTTTTTCATGTGGCTAATGCGGTAAAAAAAAATTATACACAAAAAATAATAAATAATTAATTTAATTGGTTTTATTCATTTGTTCAGTTCTCGGCTCACAGAAAATTTAATCAAAGTGGCGCAAACTCTCAAAATTTTACCTCGCGGTTTTCATGAGTTCAACAAAATTTTTATTAGAGGTGGGCCCATAAAAAAATTTTATTTTTTCTATTTTAATGAGTTTTTTCAATAAAATTTATTCAAATAAATTTCAAATTAAAATTATTATAAAATCTACCGCAATTTATGAAATTTTATAATAAATTTTTTTTAATATTTAATTATTAAGGAACTGTGGTCAAAATTGTTGAGGCTGGCCAACTTGGAATTCTTTCTGGCTCCGAAATATTATTATTTTGCAAGAAATGATAAGACAAAATCTCAATTTTGGCGATTATTTTTAATTGATAAAATTTATTTTATTTATTTTTTGTTTCTTATTCAATTTTCATCTCAATTTTTGACTTTATATTTTTATTTAACTAATTCCAAATGCTTTTTTAAATTAATTTGAAGCATGACAATTAAAATCGAAGAGAAAAAATCTATTGGAATCATCGGATTTGGACATTTGGGTATGTCTTTAATAGAGACTTTAAATTAAAAATAAATAAAATTTTAATTGTTATTTAATTACTAAAAATATTTTATATAGACCAAAATCAAATCTTAAAAATTCTCCAATTTGAACTAATAAAAATTAATTCGACACACGCTTTATATATTTCATAAGAATATATCGTTTGTATCATAAAAAGGAAATAAAAAATTAGTCATAAAAAATTTCTGAGAAATTATTTGGTGAAATTTAGGCCAATTTCTCAAGGTTGAGCTGGGCAAATCACAACAATTCGTGCTGAAAAAAATTTGGAATCGGAATGAGGATGCCGAGGAGGGCGTATTGGGATTGGACGAATTGAATGCCGAAAATTTGGAAGGCTTGGACTTGGTTATTGAGGTGGTTGGATTTCCATTTTGCTTCTTTTAAATTAATGAAATAATGATTATTAGACAAGTTTCAAAAAATTAAAAATTTAAGAAATTAAGTCCACATTTTTGTTTTTTTTACGAAATAGGACTTAGTTTTTTCTTTCAATTTCATAATTTTTTCTCAAAAATTTAGCTAATTTTTCTTTACAAATTTCGTTAAATTCTCAAAGAAAAAAATTTTTTCCCGGCGGCACTCTCGGCACCTAATTGTTATTAAAATTGATTCAATATCGCGAAAATTCCTAAAAATTGCTGATTTTAATTTGAGATTTCCGTAACATAAAAAGAAAAATAACCTTCACAAATTTTTTATTAATGATTTTTTGAATCATTGATGCTTCTAATCTAATCACATGTTTAAAATTGGAAAAGATATTGCAATGATCAAATTCATCGCACTAAAAATCATTAATTTATAATTTTTTTTTAATTTTTGGTGGCACATCCTGACATCATTCGTGATTATGCCAAGCTGATTCTGTCTTATGCGGATCTTTTTGTAATTTTCATTAAATATTCATTCATTACTTCATTTAATTTCCCCATTTTTATTGATAGGTTGGGTCACCGACGGCACTGGCAAATCGGCAAACATTAAAGGAAATTCATGTAAATTTCCAATTAAAAAATTTATTTAATTTTTTCATTTTAGCACAGCCTTAAGCAGCACAAAAATCGCTCTGTGTTCATCCCATCCGGCGCACTTTGGGGCGCCAAAGACATACAAAAAATGGCCGATTTGGGCACATTAAAAGTCCAAAAATGAAATTTTTCGAATTTTTAAATTAATTTTTTAAAGAGCCTAACAGTGATAATGATGAAGCCACCCACAGCATTTCGTCTGCCAGCAATGAACAATGATTCTTTGCCCGAATTAGGTGCACTGCATAAATTGTGTGAAGAATCGAGAGCCACAAATCAACCGAAAGTGCTTTATGATGGTAAAAGGAAAATAAATAAATAGAAAAAAATATAAATTTAAAATTTGTTAATAATTAATGTTCAAATTTATCAAAAATTTAGACAAATTCGAATATAAATAAAAAAAAATCTTTAAAAAACAGAAATTAAATTTAAAAGCAAAAATTAATCAAAATTTTATATGATATTATATAATATATGTATTTTCCCGATAAATTAATATTTTAATTATATGTAATTAATTCTTAACAGGACCAGTTCGTCAAATCTGTCAATTGGCGCCTGATAATGTGTATGATTTACCAAAATATTTATTTTACTTTTGTATATCAGTGGAATTAAAATTTCCTATTTTGCCTATAAATCCGGAGACACAACATTTATTACGGCTTTTTCAGTTTATTTGCCACACAAAAAAATTTCCAATAAAATAATTATTTTGTTATTTTTTCACTTATTTTTGGAAAAGTTTGTATTTATTGGACTTTGATCATTTTAGAATTTTATTTATTTGTTTAGCAATGCGATGGCATGCGCCGCAATTGCAGCGCATAATTTGGGCTTTGATAACACACGGGTCAAACTGATTGTCGATCCAATGTATACCATAATTAAGATTTATTGTTTTAAATTTTAATAATAAATTGATTAATTAAGGCTTCACAATTGGCACATTATTGAGTGTGAAATTGGTGGCGAGAATGGCTTCCGGACAAGAACACGTCGAGAATTTGCGGCCCAACATGGCGGAGTGATCAGTGGCGAGAACACACTTTTGGCATTTTTGTCAAGCATAAAAGGCAATTAATTAAATATTTAAATGTATTATTTTATTAAATTTATTTTTTAAAAATTATTTCAATTAATTCTGAAATCGATTTGCAGAGACTTTGTACAAGCCGCCCGGTGTCAACATTTGTTAGTCCAATTTTTACAAGCGATGTGTTAAGATAATGTGATCATTTACCTTTCATTATTATTTTTTATTTTAATTATTTAATTTTAAAAGTTATAAAGCATCAATTTTTATTAAAAAAAAGATTTAAAAAAAAATTTAAATAGAAATGAATTAAATTCGCCAAATTTTCCATTTAATTCTTTTAACTCGCTCTTTTCGTCTTTGAAATTTTCTTTTGCATTTTTGCACATTTCAGTTTTTGAACAATTTTTTCCGTTTTTTTTTGTGCTTCGGCTCATTAAAAAAATTATATTTTTTTATATTTTTAATCTCAAAGCATTATTTATAAAGCATATAAAATACCTTTTTATAAAGCATTTTATGAAATAAAATGAGTGATTTTTATTTTCAGTAAAATGATAAAGTTTTTTATTTGCGTTTTCGGCCACACACTGAGCACATTCCGCCGCCGTATCCGTAACCGCCGCCATTGCCAACTGACATGGAAGAGGAGCTGCCGTAGTTATTCCATGAGCTGCAAAAAATGATTTTTTCAAATCATAATTAAATGAAAATGATTGAAAAAATTAATTTAAAAAATTGAAAAATATTTTTGCAAAATTTTAATTTTACGATTTTAAAATAAATTTTTTTATATAAAGCATTGCTTAATCAATTTTTAATGAATCTTTGTTTAAATTGCCAATTTTTGATAAAAAATGAGAAAAAAGAACGTTTACCTGGACGCGCTCCCACCGTTGTTCCAGCTGCTACTGTAGCCTGACAAGCCGCCACCGTACCCGCCGTACCCACCGCCACATGTTGCGCAAGAGGAATACGATGGCTGCATGGGAGGCGGTGGTGGTGGCACAGGTTGGTACGAAGAATAGCCATAGCCGCCGCCGCCGCTGCCACAGCTGTAGCATGATGACGTCACCGGCACGGGGGCACTAAAATGAAAGATTTACTAATTAGCCAATTTATTAGGCATAACTGACCATGCGCAGCCTCCGCCATATCCGTAGCTGTTGTACCCATAGCCGTAGCGTTTAATACGACTAAAATTGATTTTGTGAATTTATAAATTTAGCAAAATATGACTTATGTATAAATAATTTAGGGGCCCGAATTTGTACGGGCTAAAAAGTTGTGGAATTTATTCGGTCGGATTTTTTAAAAAAATTTAAAATCTTATTTTAAAGAAAAACGAGAAATATTTTTTTCTCACAATGAATTTTTCATAGATTTCAAATGACCAAAAAAATAAAATAAATAATCAACCATTAAAGTGGTAATAAAAAAAGATCAAAATCAATAAATTTTTAAATTAAAACTATATTATTTCTGATTGTGTTAATTATGTTAGAGACTTAAAAATGCCACATTTCACACCTGATCAATTCATGGCTGTGGCGCACTGCGCCCGACTCGTCGTCGCCCTCCGATTTGACAGCTCCGATTGAACAGCCAAAGCTGATCAATGCCAAAGTGATCATCACAAAAAGCATAGCAGCAGAGCTCATCATCATCATTGTTTTATGTTGTTGATTGCGCAAAAAATGATCAACAAAATTTGGTGAACAGTAGTAGTCACAATTATGGGTTTATTTTGGTTTTGTTTTGGTCGGATTATAAAATTGGTAAATTCCCTCGGGCTTTTTATACCGGCAAAATTCACCACATTTTTTTTGAAGGCGTTGTTCATTACGTAATAAAAAAAGGTGCCCCAAAACCGCGTCCCCAATTTTGGTAATCGGGCGAATTCGGCGGCGCCGTCACTGCCCCCCCCCCAACAAAACTGCAAAACTGGTCAAGAATTGTGCTCAATTTGGTGGAAAATTTGTTGTGGCGATGGTTGACATTGGAGAACCACCCTCACTCAACACTCGCCTCGTCGACGAATCACCAAACACAAAACAACAAATTAAATTTCTTTTTTTTTCCCATCACATTGGCCAATTTGGGGAACGGCGATGATCATCGTCATCACCTTTTTGCTAAATTTGTATTAATGATAATGATGATGACCGCATTTTGGTGAGAAAATTGCAAATTTTGACGAATTCCTCGAATTAATTAAAAAAAAAAAAATAATAATAATAGGAACATTGTTAGAGTATTTTGTGCAAAATAATAAGAAATTTTATGACAAAATCAAAATTCCAATTCCAACTGAAATATTCTGCATTTTTTTAAATCATTTTTTTCAAATTTTGAGAAATGTTTACTTGGAAATGTCGTCAAATTAAAGCAAATGATGCGTCATTAAGCATAATTAAGAAGGCAAACTTGAACTAAAGGAAAATGCCAAATACAATATAAGAAGCGGTTTTAAAAAATAATAATAAAATTAAAAATACTATGAAATTTCTTAAAATAAAATAGGTCTAAAAAATAAATGGGATAAATTTTGATGATTTAAATCAAAATCAGCTAGGAAGTTGAATTTACCGCCAGAATCAAGAAAGGATTTTCCCGAAATTTTCAATTTTTTGAAATTCTGAATTCCTGGGTTCAAAACATGGATTTTGAAAAAATAACGAAAAAACGCCTATAATTGCAGGGGGAAGTTAAAGATTTTTAGAAATTTTTAAACGTGTAAAAAATCTACATGTCTAATCTAAAAGCATAGTAAATGTTAGTCAAGTTCGAAATGTAGAATTTTAACGAATTGTCTAGTCAAATATAAGCATGGCTTATTTTGCTGGGCTTATTACAATTTTTTTTTTTTTTGCATCAATGTCATACTATACATATTTGTATTTTTTTTTATTATTTACTCAAAATTTAAACGGGTCTCGATATTTTCGGGTCCATTTGAATAATAAAGTTCTTAAAAATACATTATTAGTAACCAATATTAATTTGTGAATAATTTTTTCCATTTTCCAAAGTTTTTCAAATTCGAACAAAAAAAAACCCAAAGTAATATTAATTTAATTTTTTTTTTTACAAAATTCAACTTCATTAATCTTTTTCGTTAGTAATGTTCTGTTTTTGCTCCCATTTTTCATTTTTCCATTCATTTATTCGTAATATTTTTTTGTCCATTTTTTTCGTTTTGTTTTGTTCGGCCGGCGCGCACAAATCAAATTTTTATTACTATTGTCACAAAATCGTAAAACCTTCTTTAATTACCAAATTAACAGCAAATGCTGTACCTTACCTGTCCCATCCATTTGATGATCGAAAAAAACGAAATGAGCAAAAATATGAGCTGATCAGAAAGAATAAGAGGGAGTTTTAGTGTAAACTGAAAAAAGATCAAATGAATTAAACATAAAATATTCTTCTGATTTCAAAAAAAGAAATTAATGTTTAAAAAAATAATTTTAAATACACAAAATTTAAAAATAAGCATTTATTTGGTAATTTTGAAAGCTAATTATTAAAATGGAAGCCAATTTTTATATTATTTAAATGGAAGCCAATATGAACAAATGAAACTGAGGCTGAGAAATCCTAGAAGAATTAAAAATTCAGAAATTTTGAAAAATTATTTTTAAATTTAATTTATTTAATCAAATGATCATTTTTGGATTTTTAATATTTTCTCGGCATTTGCACAAAATTCTAATTTTCATCCATCGGTTCCATCATAGTGAACAAAATTTTGCGTGGGCATCAGCGGCAGAGCATTCTCAATTTTCAATTTGCACGAAAAATGGAAAATGATTATTTTACGCCCCCTCCCGCCAATCTTTCCGGTGTTAAATGATTAAATGATTGATGACACTTTTTGCATTTTGTGCAGTTTCGCCACATTCTTCTCCCATATCTCATTTCTAAATTTGGGAATTCACCGAATTCGCTGATGCTGAACGGGTGGGGGGGGGGGGATGGAAGGCCATGGTTCTGGTTCTTGCGCACTGCCGAACGAAAGTGATGGCCGCCGTCCTCAAGAGTCTCGAGGTCCATCGGATCCAAAATTGGGCGACAAAGGCGGGCGCGGCGATTGTCGAGAGTCTTGACACCAAGGGCAAAATGAAGCAATTTGTATAAGCATGTGATGTGTGAGGGGGAATAAGAATGTGGAACGTTTTTTTGATGAACCCCACAGAAGAGCCTACTACACCGACCATTTTCTCGTCAAGGACAAACTGTCCAATCCAATTTTGGCTCCATCCTTTCCCCCCGCCAAATTAAGAGAATAATGGGAGGTGTTCCGCCAATTTGGACAAAAAAAGCGGAGAGTTTTTCATCACATTAAAAAGTGACATTGAAACTTGCTGCCCCGGCCATTGAAGGTCACACGGCTTGTGGCCACCTACCAGCAGCAGTAGCAGCAGCATAATTTTCCACTCATTAAGTAAATGAGTGGGGGGGGGGGTTTGCACGTCACGAGCACACAAAGTCGAAAATGCCATATAAAAGGCTGAACAAAATGAATGCTGGCTATCCATTATTCCAAAATCAGTTGATTAGGAGGAACCATTAATTAACCATTAATAGGCACAATTAATAAAGCCCTAATTCAATATCCATAATTTAAAAAAATTAATTAGATAGTTATAGACGGAATTTAAAAGAAAATTAAGAACATGGATTTAGAAAAATCTATTTAGTGCCCTGAATCCGTACACTCCCAATTATTAATATTTATATTTAATTAATTTAATTATATTTAAGCCGGAAAGTAATTAACATGGAAGCAGAAAAGTCGCGCCAACAAGAGGCGGAGTGTATGCGCCGCTTGGCCTTCTTCGGTGTTGCGCTCTCCACCGTGGCAACATTGATCACTGTGCTGTCCGTGCCGATGGTAAAAAAAAATTGCCTTTTTGGAATGCCAAAATTGAACGGCACATTTTGGTTGAGAAAAAAACATTTCATTGCTTTCCAGGTGTACAACTATGTGCAGCACGTCAACTCTCAAATGGTGTCCGAGCTGGACTTTTGCAAGTCGCGCTCCGGCAACATTTGGCGCGAGGTGACCCGCACTCAGGTAAAGCATATTTTTTTTGTGTGTTTAAATTGATCAGAAATGCCATTGGATCAAAGGCATTTTATCATATTTTTATGGCAGGTAAAGCACATTTTTATTTTTGTGTGTTTAAAATTGATCAAAAATGCCATTGGATCAGAGGCATTTTATCATATTTTTATGGCAATTTCATTTTTTGAAAGCGATTTGTTAGAAGCGAGTCTTAAAAGCTTATCATCAAACGCAATGAAATTCCAGGCTCTTCACAGCAACAAGCAGCGTGTGGCCCGTCAAGCGGACTACGGATACGGCGGCGGTGCCTGCTGTGGCTGTGGCGTGTCGGCGCGTGGCCCACAAGGACCTCCTGGCCAGCCCGGTGTGCCCGGTGACGACGGTGCTCAGGGCAACAACGGTGCGCCCGGTATTCCGGCAACGCCCCGACCTCGTCCGTCCTACCCGACCACCGGGTATGTGCCGCTCTTGTTTAGAATTTAGTTTTGCAAAAGAATTTCATTTTTTCTTAGAATCTAAGTCATCTCTTATAATCAGAGTTCCCAAGTTTTTTTTTTTTCAAATTCATGACAAAAACACTAAAATTCAGATTCTTTTGCAAAATAAATTGTAGCGCTAAGAAAACCTATTAAAAAACAATCGATATTTTTATTAGCATAAAACATAGGGCTTCCCAACTGAAAATCTTTTTATGTTTTTATCGGAGCCCTCAAAATTCAGGACAATCTGAAAATTCAGGACCTTTTTGATTTTTCAAATAGGTACACTCCAATTCAGGAAAATTCACTTTGTAACTCTGTTTATAATGAAAAACCGTTTTTCCAAGGTGCCAGATTTGTGAGCCTGCCACGAATGGTAACCCAGGCGAACAGGGACCTGCTGGTTCGCCAGGGGAGCCAGGCAAGCCTGGTGCACCTGGTTACCCGGGCCAGAATGGGCCACGTGGACCGCCCGGACCAGCCGGACCAAATGGCGAGCCAGGAAAACCTGGCCAACCAGGACAAAACGGAGAGCCTGGCGTACTCCGGTGAATTTTCAGCATTTGCAATTTTCATTATTAATTTTTTCATTCATTCAGCTATGGACCGGTCAAGGTTGGCCCTCCGGGACCGCAAGGACCGCCCGGCTATCCAGGAGGGAACGGAGAACCAGGACAGCCTGGCCCACAAGGCTATCCTGGGGAGCAGGGACAGCCCGGAGCTGGAGGTCCGTCAGGATCGCCTGGAACTCCGGGAGAACCGGGCGGCCAAGGAGAGCCCGGAGCGCACGGCGAAAAGGGACACTGCGGTAGGTTTTTTTGTGGATTTTTTGACGCTTAGGGGGGGTAGTGAGATATGTTTTCTAAAAAAAATTAAAAACATTTTTTGAGGGTTGGGTTGCAATTTGGCAGAAAATTTTTCAATATTCAAGGGTCTGATTTTTCGGCATTGATACGATCACTGATCAATTGATTTTTGATTAATTTTTTGTGTGTTCAGATCATTGTCCTCCTCCTCGCACTGCTCCTGGCTATTGAGCAGAAGCGAAAGAGACGGCGAGAAGCTGATCGGAGTGGAAAACCAAAAAGAAATGCAATCAAAAATTGTTTTGCCCTTGGATTATTCATGGAATAAAAAATTTTGTTTAAAAAATTATTTAATCTGCAAAATTTACAAAAAATGAAATTTAAATCCTCGCTTATTAATGCAATCGCTGCATGGCGAGAAAGTAACTTTTTTCTATTTTTTTCCTGAAAAATAGTTTCTAAAATTCTTTTTCTTTTGTTAGCTTGTTTACTTTGTTTTAGAGAATGAGAAGAAGATTAGCAAAGACTGAAATCAAATATTTAAAATGTTTATGAACAAAGAAAAACTAAATTTTATAAAAATTCGAATCAAAAATTTAAAGTAAAATAAAATTGGTCATTTCCATGCTTCTTCGAGCTTTTTGAAATAAATTTGCATCTCCGATTCCGTCAGCAATTTTTGTCCACGAATATCCACCAAACTTTGCCCATTTTGCAATGCAATTGGCACTGAAGAATCGGCCACAGACGAAGGCTTCACAAAAGAAAAGAAATTCTTCAGCCAAACGACGGCTTTACGTTTAATCATTGGGTGATGGCTGAATAATTTTTAAAAATTAATTGGCCTAAATGATTGATTCATTAGCGTGGAGAAAATCTTGTGATTAGTGCGTCCAAACGCACTCGATATTTTTTTAAATTATTTTTTTATAAAAATTTAAAATTTTACGTAATAACAGTGATTTCAATGCATGAGCAGCTAATGGTATTTTGCAATGCCATTAACATATAGGCAACACTCTGCTGATAATCCTTGTCCAAAAAACCAAAATAAATTAGAAAAGTCACTACATTTAACGCATTGGCATTCAAAAAATGGTGTAAAATTGTTGGCGCCAATTGTTTTGCAGTGCGAACATTTTCTGACAACTAAAACATTGTAAAAATTGAATTTTCACTAATATTTTTCCAATATAATAGTTAATAATAATTTAATAATATAAATAAAAATTATGGAATTTTAACTAATCTTTTAGTCGCATTTACTGACCTGAAAGCGTTCATTCAGCGTAAAGTTAATCTCACTTTGATATTTTCGCAAATTGTACAAATGAAGAGCAGTCATGGACTTAATTTGTTGGCAAATTATCCAATTAAAATTTTAAAAAATATATAATTAAATTTTAATTACCAAAATTTCAGCAAATCCCAAAGCGAAGAAAATGCAACTGGTGACAAAAGTGGCCAAATTGATGATGTAAAAATCACCTCGCTGAACATACATATTCCAAATAGAAATGCCCAACTGCAATGGACAGAGAATTGAAATCAAAACAAATTAATTTCAAAGATTTTTTTTAATTTTATCATTTAAAACGCTGTATGATTTATATGTCAAATTTAATTCTTAAAAAATTATTTTTAATTTAAAAAAAATAAAAATAAGAATTATATTCACTAAAATTTCTTTATTTAGACAATTAATTTTGTTGTTGTCAGCGTAACTTGAAATTTCACAAGAAAATACGAAGGTATAAGCGCTAACCCCTGCAAAATTTTATAATTTTTTACAGCTTAATTTTTTATTTTTTCAAAATCCGTATGTTTCTAAAACCAAAAAACCACCACATTTTTGACTTGATTTTTCAAGTTTTTAAACAGAAACGGATTTTTGAAAAATTGATACGTGATTGAAAAACTTCAAAATTTTGTACGCTGATAATCCTTACTAAAACTGTTTTCCTATCAAGTCATTCATTCTGACAATCCTCTTTTTCATTGTTTAGAAACATCAAATCAGTTAAATTTTGTTTCAAAATCTTATTAATTTCAATTGTTTTTAGGCAATATGCTTTTTTTAAAATTTCAGATTTGATTTAACTGAATATTCACTCCCTAAAATTTAGTCAAATAATTATTTTTCAAAAATACCAAAATGCCAATCCAGCAAATTGCGAACTGTTTGGTGGTGCTACGATTCTCCGTATATTTTCGAAAGTTAATTGTGGCAAACACACGTTCGGCCACCAAAACGTGGCCCATTTTATTGCGAATCGGAATTAATGCCATTTGGACAATTTGCACGGGGACTGCTCCATGGTAAAACGCGTCGGCAAAGACAAATTTGGACAACACAAAAATGAAACGAAAGCATTCATACTGAATAAAAAGAAAATTTTGTAAATACATATTTTTTCCCTGGCTTCTCCATGCTCTAAATAGTAGGAAAATGGGTCCGTATCGTTTTGGCGCCGACGTTTTGGCGCCAGCCCAAGTTTTTGGGTTATAACTTTTTTTGTTGTTAACCAAATCCAGCAAGCTTGGTATCAATCGAAAGCTTAACATGTTTAGAAGATATTTCTAAGCTATTGCTTCGCGATTAGACAATTACCAAAAAAGTTATAACATGAAATTCCAAAAAAGTCGAAATTTTTGAGTTTTTTTCTTAATAACTTTTTTAGAAGCTAAAATTTTTGTTTGTTTTTTGTAAGGCTAATAGAGCTTGTGAAGGGCTTTCGAATGATACCAAGATTGTTAGATTTGGTCAACAAGAAAAAAAGTTATAATAAAAAAACTGAGGCTGGCGCCAAAACGTCGGCGCCAAAACGACCCAGTCCCTAGGAGGGGTAAATGTTCGGATGAGCCTATCTATATATTAATTTTGCGCTGTAACTAATACATTTAAAAGTAAACAATTTATCGAAACGAATTCCTTTTGGAAAATAGTTCAGTCTTTTTTTCTTTTCTTTTTTGTTTGTTGTTTACGTCTTTTTTGTGTTATGAGCGAGCACATATTTCTTCATTATTGGAAAAATCGAGGAGAGAGAAACAGAAGAGGGAGAAAGAGAAAGAAAGGGAGAAGAGGAGAGAGAGAAAAGAGGAGAGAGAGAAAGAAGAAAGGAGAGAGAGGAAGAGAGAGAAAAAGAGAAGAGGGAGAAAGAAAGAGAGGAGAGAAGGGAGAGAGAGAGAGAAGAGGAGGGAGAGAAGAGGAGAGAGATAGAAAAGAGGAGAGAGAGATGAAAAATTCTATAAATTTTCATTTTTCCAAGTTTTATGATAGGCTTAATCATTTTATGAGGGTGATTAGGCTAATCTAACCTAAGATTTAACTTAGATTCCCCTTTCAACATTTTTCTTTAAATTAAGAAAAAGAATTCGAATAAGAATAAGAATTAAAATTTATTTTATAAAATTTTTTAAATTCTTAAGGTAGCATTTGTCAATGAGCATAGTCGTCTTTATGCTGAAGCGCAAATCAGTGGTGATTATGGCGAATGCATTGCACATTATTATTCCGTCATGTCAAAGGCAAATTAAATAAAAATATAAAAAATTATTTAAAAGCATTTTATTACTTAATTACCTCGTCAAAATAAATAATTAAAAAAATCTGGCGCTTTAATCAATTTTATCTAATTAGATTAAATGCATGACTTTAATTAAATAATTCTTTCAATTTCGGTAAATAGAAAGTTCGTTAATTTGGAATTTATTAATCTTTTTTTTAAATATTTGATCGCTTTTTTCCTAATAAAATTTTTATTTCATTTTCATCTTCAGGTGATCAATGAGTATTTTTGCGGCAGTTTTCATTTTGTGCCGCCCATTCTTCCCCCGGAACATCGAGAAGATAATAAATTTTTTCAAAGCTCGGCTAGCGCGAGGTGCGCGAGCGAAGCGAGCGCGCCTGCGCTTGTTTGAATTATTATGGCGATCTGTCCATTCAAATTCCACGCCATTTTTGTTGTTGTCACTCGCCCATAAATAGACGATCATTTCCTCCCTCCTGGTCTTTCCCCTCATTCATTTTATTTTGTTATTTTCCTCCGACCAAATTGTCTTCGCTTTTTATTTATTGTTCGTCAAAAAACATTTATTTATTGATTGTCTTCCTTAAACCCTCGGACCGAACAGAAAAATACTTTCATTTTTGTGTTTACGAACAAAAATCGTGTGACTTTTTAAAATATTTTGAGAATTTTTGAAAATTTCTAGAAATTTCTTGTGAAAAAATAACAAAAAAAATTTTTTTTGAAAATCTACCCCTAAAAAATACCAAAAATTAATTTTAAATACTAAAAGATGATCATAAGCCTAATTAGGTTACATTTTGTGGTGCCTATCTTACCCTCTACGAATAATTATTTTTCCAAAAAAATAACAATTTTTAAATATTTAATACATATTTTGTTTTTTTCTTCATATTTCGGGCTTTTTTTAACATATTTATGTACATATTTTGACCATTTTTGTACATATTTTTGACATCCCTACTGATGACATTATATTTATTATTAAGCTTTATAAAATTAAATCCAAAATAATAATATTTATTATATTTTTATCAGTAGAATATTCGTACCAATCCAATGACTGCGCTTTGAACCAAAAGAATGCATTTCAAATTTGGATGAAGCAATGCCGTGTTGGAGAGCAAAATTAGGTTGAATGCCGAAATCAGAAAAGACGCAAACAAAACACAGAGTTCGATGGAATTCAAAAAAACGACCCAATGTATTAATGAATCATTTAGCAAAGAAGTCGAGGAAGAATTGGGAGCAATTGCCATTGGGTTGATTAGGCTTTGAATAGGCTTAATTGGGTAATTGGTGCAATTAGAGAATAGAATTCTCGTTTTTCGGCCGACTCGAGAAAAGAGGAAATGACTTCAACTACCAAAATAATATGCGCCGTAAAATTGAAAACAAACAGCAAACGCATTATCGCTATAATTAAAAAATTTTCACAATTCGGTTAAAATTCAGTAAAAAACATTTGGCCGTTAATTAAATAAAATTGACGCCTTTGTTATTGAGAAGAAAATGTGATTTAATATATTATTTAACCGTTAATTAAATAAAATTGACGCCTTTGTTTTGAAAAGAAAATATGATTTAATATAGAGAAGCAGACTTATTATTAAAATAATTAATTCACAAATTACACGCTTTCTTGTTGTTGAAGAAAATTGTGATGATTAATTAATTATCCCAAATGAAGCATAAAATATTAAAATTTAAAATTTAAAAATTTCATTTTTTGAAAATGTTTAAAAAATTTTTTTACATTTGAAATGGGGAAAACAATTTTAAAATAAAATTGTATTAAGAATTCCCAACATAAATTTTCACATTGTTTTTTATTTTCATGTTAATGGAAAAGTAACCTTCTGAGCTGTTAAAATCATAATCATTTGATTCAATGTAATACCAAATGATGTCATAATTTGTAAATTTTATGATCTGATAAATCTATCATAATATCACAGTTTTAAAACGGACACTTTCATTTTCTTTACATCAAAAAACAAAATTGATGATCATTGATCAATGATCATAGTTTTGTCAATGTGTTTCATCAAATTCTGGACATTTTATTTTACGTTTGCGACCTAAAAAATGAAATATTAATTTGTTGAGGCAATTTTATTTATAGTTTACTCATATCTTTATACAGTAATACTACTACACCTTTTTCTCTACAGTATTACTAATACCTTTCTCTCTGATGGTATAACTTCTTCCTTTTTACAGTCGTACTACAAATACCGTTCCCTCTACAGTAGGTTCTTTCTATGAACTAACTCACCCTTCTTTTTTGGCGGTATACTTTCGGAATGTACCGTATGCAAATGGTTGTTTAGTGCGGTCAGCCGTCTGAAGCGCATTTGGCACCCGAAGAACACACAGACATGCGTTTCTGCTTTTGGCAAATGGCAAACAAAGACGTGGTTGAGAAGCCAATCGATCTGAGCGCAGAAAATCAATAAATAAAATATTAAATAAAAAATGTATATTAATATTTATATCAGAATTATTAACGAAAAATTTTCCAAAATAAGCAAATCACTGGTCAAAAATAAGCTAATTTTTGATTTAATATAATTTAAAAAAAAAACCAGTGTTAATACAAGAATGTTTTTCATCAATTTTCAATAAGCTTAGCAATTAATAAGGCATCGAGAAGGAAGTCAGAAATTTTGACTCTGCTTGTAACAAATTTTACAAAAAAATGACCATTTGTGGGGATTTTCACGGAAAAAGGGTCAAAAATACAGAATAAATTTTTTGATACAGTTTTAAAAGATTTGAAAATTCGTTAAAACATACTGTAAGATTACTGTTTACTGTAAGTTTATTCCCATACCAATTAACGCTTTTACGATTTGGCATGGCAAAATATATATTAATTATTCAAAATAAATAAATTTGTGTAACCTTTCTTTGAGTGTTCCTCCGCCGGGCAGGCAAATCGCAGTCCTTCCATTTACAAGCAAATTTTTCTTCGTCATCAGTGTTCTTCAAATTCGGAAGATCATTATCATCCATTTTTTCTTTGTTTTTTTCAATTAGTTCGTCAATATGTGTCTTAATTTTTAATTGTTTAAAATTAATTTTTTTTTTAATTAAATTTCCTTTTTAAAAAACTAAACTGTTTTGAGGTGATCATACAATTTGTTGTCATTTTCAAATTTCAATTCACATTCAGCCCATTCACACTTTCTTATAATATTTTGTACAACAATTTTTTTGTTTCTGTTAAATTTTTTGTTTTCTTTGGCACCGTTTTCATTTTCATCGTTGGCACTTTTTATTTTTTCATTTTCCTTGGCATTCTGATCATTTTCCACCATTTGATCAAACTCCGAAACTTCTTCTTTGATCCAAATTTGTTCTTTACAACTTTTGTTTTCTATTTGCTTGTTTTCGACCATTTCAACTTTTATCCCACCGCTTTTCTTCCAATTAGCAAAATCCTCCCAATCATTGTCCAAATGATCAATTTTGGTTGATATTTTGTCCATTATTGCCGATTCTTCTGTTTCTCCATTCGCATTCTGACCACAATGATCAAATGATGATGATGATGCCGACTCATTGTCAGCACTTTCGTAAATTGACCGCTCAAAACTTGATGATGTTCCGACACTTTCTGAATTAATCACATTTAAACACTGACGTCGATCATTCCAATTTGGTTGAATTCGATCAACAAATAATCTTTTTGACGGTTCAGGCTGATCAAAGGGGTCAATCGTTTCAATATCGATGAACAGATCGATTTCATCTATTTCCTGATCATTTCCCGCGCCTTGGTTCAAATTTTCCACTTTCTTCGCCTCAATTTGTGGCATTGAATTTGATGTTTTTCTGTTTAAAATTGTCCCATTTTTCTCCTGCTGATCACTTTTTGCCACAATTTGTGCCAATTCAAAAGGCATTTGAGTGGCATTTGATGTACTTTGTTGTTCAAATTGTTCCTTCACTTCTGCATTTTGATCTTTTTTATTTGCGGGCAAATTTGTTTGTACACTTGGATTTTTATGATGATGGCTTAATGAATTTATTGGCGCCAAAACACCGGAAGCAGTCACATGAGAAGCCTGAAAAACATTTAACATTTTTATTCAACCAAATTTGTTGACAACATATTTTTGTAAATGATTAAAAAAATTAATAATGGAAAACACAAAAATATTGAAATTTAATGTTAGAGAAAAGAACAAAAAATCTTTTTTTCTTCAAAAATTGTGTAAATTTTTCAAATCTTTCTTATCAGTAGGGCTGGTATTTATGGATATATCATAAAATATGGACATAATTTTTTTCTAGATTGAGCAATAAATTTCTCAATATTTCTTCAAATTCGCTAAATGTAAAGTAAAACTTTAAAAAATGGCTATATATAGTGTTAAAAAATCATTTTAGAATCAAATAATAATAAAGCTTAAATTTATTAATTAAAAATCGTAAATATTCCATTTTAGACTATTTTGCATAAATCTCCAATTTTGTAGATATTTTTTATTAATATTCTCAAAAAATCCTAAATTTTTCTTTGAAAATTTTTCCGGCTTTAAGGGACAAAGGGCCGCTTTAATAAAGGAAGAATTCCAATGAGAATTTTTTATAAAAAATGCGAAAATATGGACATAATGTCAAAATATACAAATATGGACATAAATCGCGAAATATGGAAAATTTTAGTATAGAACTCTATCCTAGAAGCTTCAAACCAAGATTAAAACATGTTTTCATGCGTTTCCGGCCTTCCACAATTTAGGAAAAAAAATATGGATTTTCATATAATTACACGCCCTACTTTGTGACTGACCCTAAGCCAATCTTTTTTATGAAATTTAATTTGGCACGGCATTTTGGCCAAATGGGATTTTTCGTCAGGTTCCCCTACTTGTGATGAGTTGGGCATTCGTTTTTCATCAGTACGGAATTGCTGCCGATGCAGACCATTTGGCCAAGTTTGAGTTTGTCGTGAAGAGCTGGCCAAATTTGTGCCAATTGGCGATTGTCTCTGTTGTTCATGTCCAATTTGTCCAATTTCGGTGCCATTCGTTCTGGTCAATGGAGCACAATTTGTCGCTACAAAATTGTTGTAAAGTTGTGCCAAATTCACCGGATTTGGACCACTGATCAGATCACGATGTATTTTCTGAACCATTATCAGTTCCTTTAGGAAAAGGTCCGAAAGACTCATTAATATTTTGAAAATGCAAAAGAAATACCTGAAATTGTATATTTTTATTCAAAATATATAAATTTTTATTTTTTATTAAATAAAATATTGAATATTCATTATATAAAATTAAATTAAATATATTATGTGTTCATATGAAATGAAAGAATTTAGCATTGCTATTGGTGAAAGAATATTGATGATTTAAGATTCATTGACGAAATCAAATAAAATTATATACATAATACATATTTATTCAATATTGTTTATGCAATGGATTAATTAAGTTATTCAATTAAGGTATTTATTTATTTATTTCTAAAAACATTTCCGTAAATTTGAATGACTTATGAAACTATCTGAAATCTAGGAATTTCAAGCTTTTTCTTTTTTTTTATGTTTTTTCCCAATTGCAAATTGTTAATTTTAAATTGGTCAATATTAATATTTAAGAAAATAATATTTAATATTCAGAATTTTCGGAAAAATCCTTAACAAAAATGCAATAAAAAATGCACCTCTAAGAACTGAAAAAAAATTTTACGAAAATTATTCCCATAAAATCTCTTTTTTGCTTTATAAAGATTTTTGGTTTAAAAATTGTTCATTTTGAAACAAAAAAGATTAAAATATTTATAATTTCATTTACAATTGAAATATAACCAAGATTAAGTTTTTTTTAAATTAAGTTTCTATGTGTTTTGCTACATAAAAATCGGTATAAAAAAATTTTATTACCTATTTTTGTGCCTATTTAAAGCCTATTTTGCGATTTTTTGTGCCGAAAAAAGAATCCCTAATAATGGCGCCATGAAGTTGGGAATCCGATATTTTAACACAGAAGATTGGCCAAATGATAGGAATTTAAATATTGAATGTTTAAATTTTTGTCAATTTTACAGCTACACTTCATAAAATTTTTAATTTCGTATTACATTCAATTTTTTTTTTGAGTCTCAATATATGCTTTTTTTGTATTTACTTTTAGGGCTATCAAATTATATCAAGAATTAAATATTTGGTTGATTTTTTTAGCAAAAGTATAAACAAAAACTGTTATTTTGATTGTTTTTGAGTAATTTGCCTAATTTGATTTCAAATCGAAAATTATGAAATAAATAAAATATACAATTTATAGACTTTTCTTTAATAGGCAAATAAATTATACAAGTAATAAATGCAAAAAATGTTTTACAATAAATCAAATAGATAGATGACTTGATTGGTAATCGATTTTGCCGCATGACTATTTTTTTTGGGTGCCAAAATGAAAACGAAAATTTGGGTTGGCAAATGTGTAGACGTGGCTTATTTTAAAAAAAGTCTAAATTCATTTAAAATTTAAAATTTACAAAAAGGCGCACATTCCAAATTAGTGCCAAAAAACGCTAATCAATGGTAATTATGATTCATTTATTTCATAACAAAATCCACAAAAATTGCAACTTGAGTTGTAAACTCGTAATTTAAATTTAAATGGCTTAATGTTTTTCTCTCATTTTCAATTTTTGACAGATAAAATAATCATGACATGACACAAATATGCAATATGAAACTTTTGTTTGTTTAACATTTTCTTCCTATTTCTATTCCTTTGGGTAATATTTTTCGTAAATTTCTGCCAATTTCTTCCGCTTGGCATCACAGGATTTGCACTTCATTTTTGCCGGATTTTTAAATTCTTCGTCAGAAATCACTGAAAAATTAAGCAATAAAAATAATAATTTCTAATTTTTAGGGCTATTTGAGAAAACCGAAATTCCTCTTATTTTTTAAGTTTAGTCTATCGAGATCAAGTTTTGCTCTTATCTTTAGAGAATACAAATAATTTTGATTCTTGAAGAGCCCCAACCAATTTTTAATAGAAAAAATAAATTTTAATTGATTTAATAAGACAAATTTAATTGCCTTCAATTGTCGCGTTGAACATTATTTCCGTGGTGGGTAGCGTTGACAAAATTGACGAATTCTTTAAAAATAATTATTAAATTAATTTTAAAAAATTTAAACATTTATGTCCATCAAAAATGGGGTTGACGATTCCGTTGAAAAAACAAATTCTTGCGTTGTAAATATTGGCGTTGGCAAATCTGTAGTTGTTGTTGTAGTGGTTGATGTTTGTGTCGATGTTGAAGAATTTGTGATCAATTGACGGGGTGAGTCATAATTATCACTTCCACAAACTAGGAATTAATTTTTTTGAAATTTTATTTCAATTAGAATTTTAGTAAAATTTTGCAGAATTTTTACTGGACTGATAACAGACGAAAACGAAATGAAAAATGTTTTTAAAATGGTCTTTGATTGGAGCTTTAGAAGACGAATTCTATGTGTATATTATTTATGCATATTTCAGCATATCGAATAATTTTAATGATGTTTTGGCATTTTTTTTTGAAAAATTCCTTTATTTAGAATATTCTCTCTATTAAAGCAGCCCCCTTTTATGCTCCTAAAGACCGGAAAATTTTCCAAATAATTTAATTCTGAATAAAATAAATATTTAGTAAATTGCTCAAATTTTTGTCATTTGAATTAATTTTTTTTTACCTCCACAAGTTTTTGGGCATGCGCATCTCATACATTTTCGGAAGAAAAAGTTCTCACATTGGTGCTCCATCTGCTTACATAATTCACTTCTGTCTTTGCATTTGTCTAATTTTTTTAAAAACAATATATTAAAATTATAAATTAATTATTAAAAAATTAATTTTTACATTTGTCTTCGCAGTCAATTGGACACTCATCGGTACCGCATGCAAAACAATTTTCTTTCATAAAAACGATAAAAATGGTAAATAAAATAAAATTGAAAAAAAAATTTTCCATTGCTAAAATAATAATTATTATTTTTTGTTAAATAAAAGAGAAATTATTCACAAAATTACGAAATAATGAAAATATAAAAATTCAATTTTATTTAGGTCGGCCACAGTCACCAAATTTGCTCATCTGTTAATTCATCATTCATTGACAATGAAATTTTCCAAAAAATCCTCCCTCCCCCCCAAAATCCCAATTTTAATTATTTGCATTTGAACAGATGAACCATTATTTTTTAAACACGAAATTTGCGAATTGGTTTATAAAATTTTGATTTTAATGTGTGTATAAATCGTTAATAAGAATAAAGGAAAAAATGACAAAATTTGATTGGAATAAAAAAGTAAATATTGATCAAAAACACAATTTAAATTATATTTAATTTTGTAATACCTAAATATTATTTTACTTAAATATGGGTGAAAAAGGTTATCCAGAGTTGGCTGATGCCAATGGCGACGCCCGAATTGTATTCAAGGGTCGAGAAAGGCATTTCACATGTGCCTGGCAAGCCGAGAAGGCATGGAATGCACCCGGGAGTGTCTGGAATGAAAGGCGACAAGTTAATAAATTTAAAAAATAATCTGATTTTTAATTTATATGAAAATAATTTTTTTTTTTTTTGAAAATCTTGAAGGATTTTTTAAAAGAACAAAAACACAATATGATAAAAATGCATTTGTTTGCACATATTTTGGCATTTTCGAAAACTATTTAACGAACAAATTTCTTTCTTCCATCATCATAGGTTTCATCTAATTTCTTTGCAATTATTTTCTTGCTAAACTGTTTGTTTCATCAACTTTGAAAATGCTTCATCTTTCTTAATTTTTATTTTTAGATTATTTCCACAATTTAAATTCGCTTACTTTGGAATATTTTTGCACCAATTCTTTCTATTTTTTTCCAATCCGTAAGCGCTCTTTCTCCTATTTTCAATTTCATAGCGTTTATTTTATATTAATTTTTGGATTTCGTTCTTTTATTCCAAATATTTTTTCCTATTTTTAAATTTATTCTCATTAAAAAATTTATTAAATGCTAAAGCAAAAATTATTTGAATAAAATTTCAAAAAACCTTACTTTTTTTTAGTGTTTTGGCATCAATTCTTTTTTCCAATTGCGAAATGTTTTTTCAGCGGAAATGCCGAATTCATTATTTTTATTTAAATTTAATCTTTTTCCATTTGTATATTTTGTATTTGTGCCGAATAATTTTGCAATTTTAGCATTAATTTGTGAACTCTTTTTCTATTGGTATTTCCCTTTTTTCAAGAATTCCTTGAAGACTAATGCCGTATATTAGTTTGAAACAACCAGCAGAAACATGTAATGTTGGCAAACAAATTACATTCTCATTTGGACATATTGACGCAATGAAATTCAGAAATCCAATCGATTTAATTATAATTAAATATTCAAAACAAAAGTCCCCATTTATTATCTTTATTCTTATAGCGGATTTAAAATAGGAAACGTCCTATCACTGTTTCAAAATTCCAATCTCAATTAACGATAGCTTCTAAGAGCTTTCAAATTATATTATTTTAAATCCTTTATGTTTGTGCCATTAATTGCTCCAAAATGCCAAACCATTGCACTCATCACTCTTTGTCAAAACAGCATTAACAGAGGTAATTAATCAATGATTAAAGTAAATTATGCCAAAAAATTTGAAAAATATAAAACATCACTCGGGCAAATATTAGTTTTGATCAGATCACTCAGAGAATATTCGTATAAGCCACCGGCAGACAATCGGGCGCCGGTCCAATTCCGCTGATGCCGTACGGGAGCAGAGGGATCATATTCCGTACTCGCAACTTCAGCCCGTCCATTACATCCTTAAAAAATCCGCATTTCAGGGAATAAACTTTTTTTTTATCTCATTTTATAGGCGCCGCCGAGGAATTTTTTTGAAAATTTTCTTCGATTTGTTCGGATTATTCTTAAAAATGACTATTTTTAGTTCATTTATTGCCTAAGTTTTATGGAGTGTCCAATGTTTAATAATTCTGTGTTTTTATTTTTTATTAATTTCGCATTCTTCGGCTTTCGAGAAGTGCAATATTTTCCCTATTGTGCAAAAAATCTCATAAACATTAAATGGAATTGCGCAACAAAATGAAAATTTTCTTTGGTTCGTAAGTGAAAAATTCTTTGCTATTATTCATTAGCCCTATTTTTAAAAGGTATTCCCCATTTTGGCATCCCTAAATATTTTCATAAAAATTTTTGTAATATTTAAAAAAAATTTTCCGACGGCGCGCCATTTCGGCAACCATGGAATTCTCCTTGACTTTATCGTGACAAAAAAGTTACATATATCAATCAACCTGTGCTTTTCTGCATTCCTCATTGCGCGATAATTCATCGTTGTGAGTGATGTCCTTTTAGTTATTTTTTATAAAATTTTTAATTTAATTTAAATATTTTCTAATATTAAAAACATTGTAAAACCATATAAATAAAGAAAATCACCCAAATTTTTTTGAATGCTTTTAACGCGTCGCCGCCAAGGTTTGCTGTCATTAATTTGTAAAAGCCATCTGTTTTCTGCTCATGCTCTTCCTCATACATTTCATATTCATCCTAAATTTTCGAAACATTATTTAACACAATTTTTACAGGAAATGTATTTATTTATTGTTTCTAATTTCTTGTTGAATTTTGAAATGTTTATTTAGTTTTTTTTAAGTTATGCTTCAAGATCTAAAAATAAAAATTTTCGGCAAATTCTTAAATTTTTTATTTGGTACCTATCTATCAAAAAAAAAAGTATTATCGGTCTGCTTCTGCAAAAAAATTTAAGCCGACCAAATAAAATATTTTAAAATAAATTATTGTCATTATTTCAATAATTTATTGTTTTTTTAATACCCGCCCCCCCACCAAATTTTCATTAAACATTATATTTTGTTTAATAATTAAATTTTTCATTTTATTTCTCTTACCCTCATGCCGTGGCATTCCGCCCATTTTAATCGTATCGCTTTCAATTCGCCCTTCGGCATTTGCCCTTTGTCATCAGTGAAAATTTTCCAGTATTCAATGCGTGCCTTTTCGCTGGCTTCCTGCACATAATCTGGCGTTGGGCCTTGTGCCAAAAATGGGAAATTTGATGATGATGATGTTGGTGATGATGAACGTGTTGACGATTGTTGATGCTGAGAATGATGATATTCTAAATGGGAAATGTTTTACCATTTTTGAATATTTAAATAAAAAAAATCATATAATTTATTTATAAAACACATTATTTTTAAATAGTTTATAAATATAACATTTTAATAAATAATTTTAAATTTACCAAATTAAAATATAAATTTTATAAAGTAAAAAATAAGAACTAAATTAATTTTAAAAAAGCATAAAATTTTATGTTTTAGATCAAAATACCTGTTTTTGTTAAATGTTCAGTATTGTTTTTGTGCTTATTAATCGGCAGATTAAGGCGAGGTAATGCGACGGCATAAATGAAAATTGTGGCAACAAATAATAAGGGAAAATATAATTTATTCATACCTAAAAAAAATTTATTATTTCAAATTTTATAATAAATAGTAATAAATTAACCATTATAAGAAATAATGTTTTAAGATTATTATTTTTTAATCTCTTTTAAACAAACGAATAAATTTTCGAAAAAATAAACAATTAAACTATAAAACATAAATTATTATTTAAAAATAAATAAAAATTATAAAAAAATCTTTGTGGAATGTAAATAAATAATGTTTCTTTTAAGGAAAGTTTTCGCAATTTCCCTATACCAAATAAGCAATTTATAATCTCAAATGAGCTATAATTGGATTAACTTATTGGTGAAACAATCATTTTTATAAGAAAACGTTGGGCTTTCGTTAAACTATACGAATAAATATTTTTTATTTTGTACAAATTGGCCTTTTTTATAGCGTCAGAATATATCTTCAACAAAATTTACCTTTGCCAAAATTCGATTAATGCGATCATTTTGAACATTGATTAGTAAAATTAGCCAATCACTGATCACTTTCTTCGCTTCTGATTAATATGCATTAAGATTTTTTTGATGAACACATAGCGGAGAAGAAAAGCAAGTTAATTGGATCAAACAAAAAAGAGGACATCGTCAATTTGTATAGAAAAAATAATTAAATAAAATTGTATAATAAAATAAAAGAATAAGAAGCAATAAAAATCAAAAAATAATTTTATTAAATAAAAATTTATTAATTGGTCAAATCCAAATTTCAACACTTTTTGGCAAGAAATTAAAATGAAAAATCATGAAGTCTAATTTTGAAAAAAAAATAAATATAAAAATATATTCGACTGGGCGAGAGCTTTGTCGGAAAGTAACAAACTGTCTTTGGTGATTTATTCTATATTTTTTTAAATTTGATATGGAATGCCCAAAACACCACCGGCACACGAACCTGCTTAACAAATATAAAAATTGATTCAAAACAGGAATTTTTGAGACATAAAATTTATGGAAATTTTCGGGGGAAAGGCATTATTTTTTTTGTTCATACTTTCTGATTTTCCTGATGTTTCTTATAGTATTTATGGAGGAGTTATGCCCGCTTACACAATTGAACATATTTGTTGTCCAAAAACATGAAAAATAAATTTTATTCTATGAATTTAAAACGACTTCGGAAAACGTTTGATTTATTTCATTGAATTTGACGGCAGCATTTTGGAGAGAGTTTCGCGCGTGGCATTTGCCGTTGGGCGAAATGCCATTGTAAGCCATCCGAACAGAGCGCTGACGGAACGGACGGCGCTTAACAGTTGCCAAACGGTGAACAAAATTTGAACATCCCTTTAGGGGTGAAAATTAATTATAAAATGTAAAAAAAAAATATTAATTTGGTTATTGTACCAAAGAATTGGGTCTTCGTTCTCTGTTTGTTGGGCCAACAGTTGCTCAATTTGTGCAGACGAAATGGATGCCAAAAAAGCAAAAAAGCAGGCCAAAA
This sequence comes from Heterodera glycines, assembly GCA_004148225.2. Classification (NCBI taxonomy): domain Eukaryota; kingdom Metazoa; phylum Nematoda; class Chromadorea; order Rhabditida; family Heteroderidae; genus Heterodera; species Heterodera glycines. The sequence continues at coordinate 15,666,147 of CP049712.1, read as the reverse complement.
TGCCAACGGACGGAAGAGAGCAAAAAATTTGGAAAACTGTCACAAACTTAAACCTAAAACAATATGAAATTGGATTAAAAAAAAATTAATAATAAAAAGATTTAAAGTGGTGGCAAAAAGAGAATTACAATTTTTGAAATTAATTTGCTTATTATTTGAATTTTTAATAAAATTAAACAAAATAAAATATTATTAACAATTTTGTCACCTGTCCAGCGCATCGACAACTCCAATCGCAAGACAAAAGTGGAAAAAGCCATGGACAGGAGCAGTCATCCACACATTGCTTTGCAGAAAATGCTACAAATGATTGTAAATATTTTAACCCAAAAATTACTAAATTTAAAAATGGTCCAAAACCAAATCGGCGACGAAAAAAGCGAACAATGCATGGCCAAAAGTCAGTCCGGCAATGAAACCTTAACAATAATTGGTTATTTATAAATCACTTCGTCGGTTTGCCTTGGACAATTAGTGCAAATCGATGGAATGCCTTTTGGACAATTAGTGCCGATTTCACTGCGGCAAATTCGGGCGCCAGCATCAGGTGGCTATTGGCAGAAACAGCTGCAATTTGTTGTCCATCTTCGTGTTGTTGATTTGCTTGCAGTTGCGCAACTGTTGTCCGTCGAAAACTGCCTGCAAATTTAAGCATTTTAATAATGAAAGTCTAAACTTATGATATTGTGTGATTTACCTGAAATTTTTTGTTCGGAATGTTTCGTTCAATTTTTTGACCTCGAAATCCTCGTTTTTTTTTCTCATTTTAAATTTTCTCAACAATTCATTAATACAAATCTATTAGATCGTAAAAATTCAAAATTTCCCAGCGGCGCTAATCGTCACAACCGTACAAAAATATCTTTATTATTTTAATTCCGGCGAAAACTCGCAAAAAGTAAAATACCAAAAATGCCTATTAAAAAAACCTTTTTTCAGGATAAAATTTTTTTACATTCCAAATATAATTCCCTTATGCTGGTTTTTTTAGTTGAAAAATTACGGTCTGCCATTTGCAGATAAATCCATGGCGTTGCTGAACTTGGACCGAATCTTCGCGCATTGGGCGGACGAATCGGAGGCGCAATTAAGGGCACTTAATTTGTTTTGTTTTTTTGTTTTTGCCTGTAAGTTGTGCCAAAATCTGTTTACTCGGCTGATCAGTCTTTTCCATCGGATGAACCACTGAAGTGCGTCGTTTTCCCCAACTAACAGAGTCAAATTTAAATTTTAAATCGTCAAATTCTCAAATTCCCATCGCCCACTTTTGCCGTGCCTCGGGCGCCGTAATTGGCACATGAGAAGCGACGGATTTTTCAATTTCTGTCCCATGCTCTTCCGTTTCATTGGCATTGCTTCTCTGCTCACTGTTGCTCGCTTCTTCCTGTGTTACTTCTGGTGATGATTCGGTTGTTGTTCGACTGTTCAATTCGACTTCCAATTTATGCTCCTTAAAATAGAAACTCTGGCATTAGCGTCAAGGCCAGGAATGTGTTGGAATGCCGATTTCCGAATTTCAATTTCCGATTCTACTGACGCATTTTCCACTGACGCATTTTCCGGGCGCCCCCCACGCTTTTACCGGCAACAATTGTTCGCCATTTTGCCTGGTGCCATTGTCACTAGCATTCGCATCATTGTGCTGTTGATCATTTTCTTGTTGCTGCTGTTCTACTGTTTTTATTTTATAGGCATAATTTAAATAAGCTATATCTTACAAATCAAAACAAAATTTTTAGGTCTGGGTCTACTCCCTTGATTTAGAGAAAAGTTGATTTTTTTTAAACTTAAATCAGGCCCCAATTATGAATGATTACATTTTTTGCTTCTTACCGTTCGGCACTGTGTCCTCCTCTTCCTCGTTTTTCTGTTTCTGCCTACGTAATAATTTGCCAATTTTTGTACCGAGTCGGATTTGGGGCAAATGGCGCCGTGCCAAATTTTCCCTGTGTTCTTCAGTAGATTTATCGCTTGACATTGATTGCTACTCAGAAAAAAATAAATAGATATTTGACAGTTAATTATTGCTGCTATTACCAACAGAGCTTTCACTGTTGTAGGAAAAGGTTAATTTATTTGTTTGGTGTTTTCATGTTACCATGGCAGCCAAAATATTATTAAAGCTCACTAATGGGTTGTAGAGGAAAAATAAAATTAAAAAAAACAAGGATGAAATTAAACATTTTTCTTCACCACTAATTGAAAATGAGAAAATAAGTTTCCGCCCCCCCCCTGCCAAGAAAATTTTTTTTTAAAATATTCTCAATTTTGGTATTGAGCCACAGAGCTCCCTGAGAAATAATGATAAAAATGGCATTTATTCGTGAAGGAAGGAAAGTATTAGGAAATTTAACGCCATAATCACCCACCCATCCATAATAAGTATTATCTTCATTTCTGTACATTCTTCACTTTGTTCAATGTTCGCTTTTCCCTCTCCTTGTCGCTTATGCTTTTTTGGCCGCCATCATTTTCTTTTTGAGTGCCATCGCGGAAGAGCGGGGCGGGCACGGGCAGTAGCCGCTGTCTTTGCCCTGTTGGCCGGGTGCCCCGGGCTGTCCGGGTTGACCGCTGTTGCCAGACAGGCCGGGCAGACCAGGCGCACCAGGGGGCCCAGGTGGTCCTTGGCCACCTGGCTGGCCGGGTTGGCCTTGGCTGCCGGGGCTTCCGGGTTGGCCAGGCGCACCGGGTGATCCCCTCGGGCCAGGAATGGTGTTGCTAAACATTGAAAATGGATATTTAAACCTAAGCTTTAGCGTATCAAAATGCTTACAAAACAACAGCATTATTTCCAGGCTGTCCGGGTTGGCCGGGTGTTCCGCTGCGTCCTGGCTGTCCAGGCTGTCCTTGGGGTCCGGACGCGCCAGGCGGTCCTTGTCCTCCGCCTGGAGCGGGCGCACCAGGCTGGCCGTGGGCTCCTTGCTGTCCGGGCGGTCCCTGTCCTCCGGGGCTGCCGGGTGGGCCAGCCGGACAGCGAGGGCACGGGATATTCTGGGGCGGGCACGGAGGAGCTGTTTGGTACGGTCAATGATAAATATGGAATATGTAGCGGTTGCTCACCAGGTTGTCCAGGTGCTCCCGGCTGTCCGGGCTGTCCTGCGCCTCCCGGCTGTCCGGGTTGGCCAGGCGGTCCGGACGGACCAGGTGGGCCAGGAGGGCAGTTTGGCCGTTGTGGGGGACCGCAATGGCAATGGCCCGGCAGATGACGCTTGGCACGGAAGATGGAGCTGAATGGGTTGTCACGGGCCTTTGACGGTGGTGCCACGACCACTTGCACATCCATCAGGTCAGTCCAGGCCGAGTCGGTGTTGACGCGGAAGGCCTTGGGAATACGGTAATAAATTACGGTATTTTTTAAAATTGTTTTTACTTGAACGCCGTCGCGCACTTTGTTGTTCAGTTGGCTCATCTCCGAGTACAGCGATGGCAAAGTGACTACGGTGACAATAATCGCCAGCAGAGAGCAAAGCGAGGCAATGCCGAGAACAATGTGAGTCTCTTGCATATTAAGCGCTAAATTTTGCGGATTTTCAATTTAGAATTAAATTTTCAAATTTAAAATGCTTTTTGGTTGGATACAATTTTGAATAAAAAAATCGAAATGTACATTTTGTGGAAAAATTTATTGACGTTAATGAGGAAAATATGTAGAGTTATGGTGTTTCGTTGTGATTACTCCGCTTTTATATGGAACAAAATGATGAAAAAAAATTTGCTAATTATTGCCATATATTTATTTTTTAAATTTAATTTGCTCTCATTAAAGCATAAACCGTTTTTCTGTGTATAAAAAGTCGATGTGGAACCGTTTTTTAACGCTTATTTGGGTGCGCGAAATGACATTTGTCCGATCAGTTACTCGCTCCGATTTCCAAACAAAAAAAAAACTTTCTTAAAAAAACAACTCATTTGTGCGTTCATGAATGATGCTAATGATGATGAATGTGATTTGGAAAGCAAAAGTTATGTCATTACAAGACAATTAAGTAATTGCAATTCATAATTTATAGAAATGTTATATTGACAAGGAGTTTCGTTTCAAAAAACAAAATCTCCCGGCCGAAGGCCGGGAGCGCCCTGAAAGTGGTGGAAGGGTCTTACAACTTTTTGAGGCGCATCCGGGAAAAATATAGGTTTTCCGGTCCAAGGGCCAACTGAGTACCAGGGACTGATTTCTCATTTTTTCGTGCGTTTGACGGCCCATAACTTTTTTTCTAAAGCTCGAATCAAAAAATGTTCGCTGTGAGGGGGCTAAGTTGAAGTGTTTTCTAAAAAACAAAAAAAATTCCAGGCTTCTACCTATAATAGGAAGGGCTGCAGAAAAATGGAGAAATTCAGTACCAACTTTGTCCACTTCAGTCCCTGGCGAATAACTCGCCAGGGTTTGAACTGAGCGAGGGGGTGCCAGCAGACTTATTGTAGAGTTCAATGAGCTGGATTTTTCCAGTTTTTAAAATTTCGAAAATTTTCAAAATTTTTCGAGCTAGGCCTAAAAAACGGTTTTCGGGTTTTTGAATTTTATGATTTTTTAACGATTTTTCCCAGAGAAATGGAGACCACTTCCAAAACATAGTTTTTCGAGCTCTATCGATTGGTGATATTTTTGAAAAAATTTCAATTTTTTTCCGGAAATAGAAAAAATTTTTGGCCTCAGCGGGACATTTGAGTCCCGGGCCCATAACTCGTTAGGGGTTGGTTTTATCGAAAAAACGCATTAGGGCAAAATTGTAGAGTTTTTTAAGCTCTATCGAATGGTGTGCCATATGGCCGGAAATTTTCAAAAATTTTCGAGCTAGGCCCCCTAGAAATTTTCGAAAATTTTTTTTGGGTTGAAAATGGGGGTCAAAAATATTTTTCTGGGGTATTTTGATGTGCTGAGCACGAATATGATGTTTATTTTTCGTTTCAAAATTTTTGGAATTTTTTAAAAATTCGAAAATATTTTCCAATTTTTTGGCCCACGGGATTTTGGGTTAAAATTTGAAAATTCATAACTCAATGGAGGACCGGTCAATTTAAGTGAATTAAAGCTTTAAAAATAGCAAAAAATCGGGAGAATTTTATGGGATTTATTTGGGATTTCTATCTTCTAAAGAAAAAAAGTTATTCCAGAAATTCTGGAAATTTTAGATTTTTCAGAAAAAAATTCAGAACTCCCTTCTGAAAAGACATTCTGTAAAAGTAAAATACTACAAAAATCCGCAATTTTTTTCTCTATAATATAAATTTTATTTTACATTTTTATCTCTTTTTTGCGAATTGTTATAAAAATAAAAGTGATTTTTGGTTTCGGGACCATAGGGGGGTGACCAGGATTTTTGGGTGGAAAAATTTTTTTACCGAAAATATTCCAAAAACATGTCTTTAGGGGTATTTTATGACGCTGATCACGAATACGTGATCAGATTTTACTTTTGACATCGTTCAGACCTCAGAATCCCTGTGTGATTGGGGATTCTGAGGCATCATTTTGAGGGGGGTGGTGCAAAGTTCGAATCCGGACGGTGTAACATTATTTTTCTGTGCATTTTTGGGTTATTTTTAATGTTTTTAATTCATTTCAAGATTTTTATAAATTATTTAATTAATTTTTTAATTTAAATTAAATTATTTTTTTGTGAAAAATTTTTTAAAATTAATTTTTTGTTTGATTAAAGAATTTCATATAGGCGAAGTTCGGACCCGGGCGGTGTACATTATTTTTCTTTGTATTTTTGGGTTATTTTTAATGTTTTAATTAATTTCAAGATTTTTATAAATTATTTAATTAATTTATTTAATTTAATTATTTATTTTTTGAATTTATAAAAAATGAATTTCATTTCAAAATAAATATTCAATTATTAATTTTCAAAATTATATTTAATGAATAAAAAGAGTATTTTATTATAAAAAAATTTTAAATTAAAATGCAATCGATTTTTATAAAAACTTTTCATTATTTATTTAATTTTAAACCATGTTGTACCTCTTCTAATCACTTTTGTACCTCTTCTTATCACTTTTGTACCTCTTCTAATCACTGTTGTACCTCTTCTAATCACTGTTGTACTTCTTCTAATCACTCTTCTAATCGCTGTTGTACCTCTTTTATCACTGTTGTACCTCTTCTGATCACTTTGTACCTCTACTAATCACTGTTTTACCTTTCTTAATCTCTGTTGTACCTCTTCTATTTACTGTTGAACCTCTTCTAATCCTTTTGTACCACTTCTAATCACTGTTGAACCTTTTTTAATTCACTTTTGTACCTCTTTTAATCACTGTTGTACCTCTTCTAATCACTGTTTTATCTCTTCTAATCACTCTTCTCATCACTGTTGTACCTCTTCTAATCACTGTTGTACTTCTTCTAATCACTCTTCTAATCGCTGTTGTACCTCTACTAATCACTGTCGTACCTCTTCTAATCACTGTTGTACCTCTTCTAATCACTGTTTTACCTTTCTTAATCTCTGTTGTACCTCTTCTATTTACTGTTGAACCTCTTCTAATCCTTTTGTACCACTTCTAATCACTGTTGAACCTTTTTTAATTCACTTTTGTACGATTCTGTCTTATGCGGATCTTTTTGTAATTTTCATTAAATATTCATTCATTACTTCATTTAATTTCCCCATTTTTATTGATAGGTTGGGTCACCGACGGCACTGGCAAATCGGCAAACATTAAAGGAAATTCATGTAAATTTCCAATTAAAAAATTTATTTAATTTTTTCATTTTAGCACAGCCTTAAGCAGCACAAAAATCGCTCTGTGTTCATCCCATCCGGCGCACTTTGGGGCGCCAAAGACATACAAAAAATGGCCGATTTGGGCACATTAAAAGTCCAAAAATGAAATTTTTCGAATTTTTAAATTAATTTTTTAAAGAGCCTAACAGTGATAATGATGAAGCCACCCACAGCATTTCGTCTGCCAGCAATGAACAATGATTCTTTGCCCGAATTAGGTGCACTGCATAAATTGTGTGAAGAATCGAGAGCCACAAATCAACCGAAAGTGCTTTATGATGGCTCTTTTAATCACTGTTGTACCTAAAAAATATAAATTTAAAATTTGTTAATAATCTCTTCTAATCACTGTTGTAAATTTAGACAAATTCGAATATAAATAAAAAAAAATCTTTAAAAAACAGAAATTAAATTTAAAAGCAAAAATTAATCAAAATTTTATATGATATTATATAATATATGTATTTTCCCGATAAATTAATATTTTAATTATATGTAATTAATTCTTAACAGGACCAGTTCGTCAAATCTGTCAATTGGCGCCTGATAATGTGTATGATTTACCAAAATATTTATTTTACTTTTGTATATCAGTGGAATTAAAATTTCCTATTTTGCCTATAAATCCGGAGACACAACATTTATTACGGCTTTTTCAGTTTATTTGCCACACAAAAAAATTTCCAATAAAATAATTATTTTGTTATTTTTTCACTTATTTTTGGAAAAGTTTGTATTTATTGGACTTTGATCATTTTAGAATTTTATTTATTTGTTTAGCAATGCGATGGCATGCGCCGCAATTGCAGCGCATAATTTGGGCTTTGATAACACACGGGTCAAACTGATTGTCGATCCAATGTATACCATAATTAAGATTTATTGTTTTAAATTTTAATAATAAATTGATTAATTAAGGCTTCACAATTGGCACATTATTGAGTGTGAAATTGGTGGCGAGAATGGCTTCCGGACAAGAACACGTCGAGAGAAGCGCGAAGCGCTTTTTCCCAGCTAAATAGCCGACGGTTCACGCACCCGCTAGTTATAGAAATATTACATAGGCAGCAATCTTTAAGCAAAAATTAATGCCTGCAATTTAGAAAATAAAAAAAGAAGAAATTATCAGTCATTATATGCCTATTGTTTTGTTTAATGAAATTAAAATATTTACATATTAATTGGACAAGATCCGACTATGTTAAAAAAATTGATTTTTTTAAATTTTTTCTTAGTTTATTTTTACAATAGTTCCTAACTTTGCTTTATTTTAATTACATTTTCTTTTCCACTTGATTTTGAGACATTATTTTCTGTTGGATGTAGAAAAAAAAATTTCTTTGCAAAAAATATAGTACGGAAATTTATGTTAAAATTAAATAAAAAATATTTTTTCTGATTTTAATTTCTTCTTTTATTTGTGCTGCATTGATTTAGCATTTATTTATGTATTTTTATATTTTATTAGATCAAATCTCCTATAGCATCGACGGTTGGTGTTTTCATCGGTTCTGTCAGCAAATGCATTATAATAAAATGCTAATATGTAATAATGAATAAATTATTATTTTTATCTCTTTCTGTTGACTGTTCCCAATTTATCAACTGTCATTTCATTCATTATATGAAAAGCAATTTCAATAAAAAAATATAAAAATATTTTATTTATTTACTTTATTATCAAATGAATATTAAATTCTTTTTCAAAATCCATACTAAGATTAAATCATTTTTGAATTTCAACTATTTGACAAATGATCGTTTTACTGTTTTGCCTTGTGGCGCTCCTCTTCAGTACGATGGCCATGACAATCGACAATGGCCGAGACGGAAACGGCACTTTGGAAAACGGTACCACCTCTGGACTAGAGATCGGAATCAGAACAGATTTACAAAAGCCAACATGGACAAAACTCAAGAATCCATTATTTCAATTGCTTTAAGCTTGCCCAGGTTTGTAACGTCAATTGTAAAAAAAGTGATTATATTTTTGCTTTGTTTGGTAATTGAGTTGTTCAATTTTCTTTTTTCCATGCTTCATAATTTTAAATTAAATTATTCTTGGTTACCATTTTTACTCCGTAGTAATTAAATTTAACACCTGTAAAGTGACAAACAATTTTGTGTTGTTCAATTAATAAAATTTGCTAAATTATATTATACTAAAAGAAGCTATTTAGCTGTAATTTTGGGCACAAATCACAAAAATGCATATATATATATATATATATATATATATATAAATATTCTGCTTCATATATTTCATTTTTTTATTTTCATTCATTAAAAAATTGAAAAAAATTTTACAAATGAATGATTCCTTAGAGGTAAAAATTTCATTGTTTTCTAAATTGAATTAATAATTTTAGATATTTTTGGCCTTCAATGATCAACGACCATGTTGGCCTTTGATTGGAAGCGCAATTTTACTGTCTCTCGTGGCATTCTTTGGAATCATATCCAATTTTACCCTCATTTATGTTACAATCCGAACAAAGTAATTAATTTAAAATAAATAAAATTTAATGCGATTTTAGTTTCAATTTTTAAAATTTTTGAATTTTTTATATTTAAAATATTCTAGGCATTATTAATTAATGAGTTCATTAATGCCTCCTTTTTAGGAATTATTAATTAATTAGTTCATTAATGACTCCTTTTTAGGAATTATTAATTAATTAGTTCATTAATGACTTCCTTTTTTGTGATGGTTGTTCCATTTCTTTTTTTTCAGGACTTTACGAGGAACAGCAAATTTTCTACTTGCATTGACCTGCTTTTTTGAGATTCTTCACCAGCATGGCCATTTTCTGTTTCTTTATGTGGCAATTTCGGGTCAAAATTTCATCGAATTTCATTTGGCACTCAAAATTTGCATTGTTTCTTTGTTTGGGATGGCTGGCATTGCTCCGTCATTGACTTTTACGGCGATTGATCGCCTAATTTGTGTCGTTTTTCCAAAAATGTAAAATTCAAAATTTTTTTTTAAAACCGAATAAATTTTTAAGATTTAGACAGATCAACAGGAAATGGCTGTATTTGGGCTTTTACTCTTTTGTGTGCATTTTGATCGGCATTATCCAAACTAAAGTTGCTTTTGACACCGCAAATCAAATTGGCTCGCAGCCAATTACCGGCACTATCGGCGATTTTCTAACCGTAATTTCTCTTTAATTACATATTTTAAAACGTTTATTTATGATTTAGGCACAATTAGGCAAGACTTTTAATGTTACTGCAATGGTGTTCAATTGCTTAACAATTTTTATCTATGTTATCATTGGAATAGTAATACAAAAGCATAAAGGTATATTTAAAATAATTAAAATTAAATAAAAAGTAATTAATATTTTTGTTTATTAATTTTTAAATAAATTATTATAAAAAATTTAATGAATTTTTATGATTTGATTTAATTTCAGCAAAAATAAGCCCATCAAACGCGGAAAGCACAAATTGCCGGATTTTCCGTTCCATTGCAATTATCATTTGTGTCAATATCGGCGGTTATTTTACTCTAAACATTTTTCGCAGTTTTATTGGGCCACATATTGCTTCCCCAATAGTGAAATGGTTCACGCGCCAAATTTTGGCCATTTTATCCAATATATCTTCCGCGTCTATTGGTCCAATTCTGTACATGACAAGGCAATAAAAATAAATTGTTTAAAATAATTATTCAAATATGTATTTTAATTAAGATGAATTATAAATATTTTTAAATTCACTAAAATTGAAATTTTTAGTGAAGATTATCGGCGCGCAATTTGCAAAGAATTTGCTTGGTTAAAGAAGCTTATTGGAAACGAAGAAACGCCCGAAATTCAGAACCATCCTCCAAATAACAATGGATTAAACAATTAGCACATATGGAAATTACAAACTGAAAAAATAAAACAATATTCCAAAATCCAAAATTTGTTTTTGAACATTTTTTGGATAAAATAATAAATGATTTTAAACTATTTTGTTTGTAAGAGATAAAAACTCGGAGCACATTTGCCGCGTTTTGTGGACCCAAACAGGGGTGGGCGAAGCTCGGCTTAGTACTCGAAGCCGAAGCCGAAGGCGAAGCCCAATTTTTATTCGAAGCTGAAGTCCGAAGCTCGAAGCCCAAAAAACCCGAAGTTTTCGAAGCCGAAGCCGAAGTTTTTTCAAAATTTTTTTATAATTCTTAGAATACTCACAGTAAAAAATAAAGGGAATTTTGGAACTCCGGCGGTGCCGATAGGCGCCGACGGGAAAAATTTGAAATTTTAGTGACAGATTTAGTTCAAAAATGAAAAGATTTTGCGATTTTAATTGTTAAATTTATATTAAATTTCCGTCGAAAAAAGAATAATTTTGAAAAATTAGAAGAAAAGAAAGTACTTGGATGGGAAACATTAAAAAAAAACGCCCATAGTGGCAGTTTTTAAGAAACGACCTAGCACCTCCAAAAATAAACTACTAACTCTAACAAATTTATGAGAAATAAAAAATATTGAATTTTGAGTATTCATTTGTGATTTGCCAAAACATGTACTAAAATAGGAAGTGCCATATTTGCTCCTCCCATATTTGAGAGAACGGGAAACTCAATAAGGCGAGAATTTTTGACTTAATTAGCCAAAATTTTTGAAACGATTCTAAAGATTTTCATGAAACAAAATAGAGCAATTGGCAGTTAGACAGTATTTTTATAAATTTAGAAGCATTTGGCAATTGAAATCGATAAACGTTTAAATTTTGTTTCTTACCTCGAAATTAGTGAACAAAATTTTGCGTGGGCATCAGCGGCAGAGCATTCTCAATTTTCAATTTGCACGAAAAATGGAAAATGATTATTTTACGCCCCCTCCCGCCAATCTTTCCGGTGTTAAATGATTAAATGATTGATGACACTTTTTGCATTTTGTGCAGTTTCGCCACATTCTTCTCAGATTTTCCAAAAAAAAAAACACAAATGCAAATTGAAATTGCCTAATTTATCACACTCATGGCAAAATGCACAGTCCGCTGGTGCCGTTACATGACGCCCCATTGTAGTCAGAACAACCACTGCATGCGGTGCCCTTTTTATAGACTACCTCGTCCAACCAATTGCCACTGAAACGATTAAATTTTTAAAATTAAAAAATTAAGACTAAACTTTGTGAACAATTAATATTTGCCTAATAATTTCACCCATTAATTTATCATTAAAATCACTTTTATCGTGTTGAGAAGATTTGATTTGCTATTGGTAATTTTGGCTTTTTATGTTACCGAGCTCAAAATTGATCAGAAAGATCAATCAAATGAAAATACCAAGCAAAAATACGTTAATTTAATGTGATTTCCCTTTTAAATTAATACCCGTTTTGTCATTGATTCGGATCCGCTTGACAGATGATTAATTATTTTGGTTTTAATTCTCAAAGGATTTTCCTACCCAACATTGTTTTATTCAGCTATTTTTTAAAAAAAACAGTGTTGATCATGAGAAATTGTTTTTTTTATCAATTCGGTATCCAGAAATCCATTTGATCAAATCCATTCCCGAGTAAAGGCTGTACTCAAAGACAAACAAAAATAACTGAGACTCTAAGCTTAATCTTGTTGATCCAGCAAAACCCATTTGATAAACGATTTGCAAACACACCCGAACCAGATTTTCTGAAGTCCAAATTTTTCCGGAAAACACTAAAATAGGTAGGCTTTAGGCTCTAAAAAACCCTAAAAATAGTCTCCAAAAAATGGAAAATAGGCTCTAAATAGTCTCAAATTTAGGGGTTTAAAATGACAAAATTACAAAAAAGTAAAAAAATTAGGGAAAACAGTATTTAGCTAAATAATTCTTAAAATCAAAAATTCTTGTCAAGAAATAAATAAATTATTTTGAAGATGAATTTTTGAGAAAATTTTAATTACTTAAGGGTGCATTTATAAAATTTTCAGGTCGTTTCTTAGTGGTGCATTTTTCATTTTTATTGCATTTTTGATAACAAATTTTGGACAAAACGCCAAAATAGGCAAAATAGGTTATTTCAAAAATTTTTAGGCTTTTTAGGCTATAAAAATAAAAGCCTAGAAAAAAGGCATTAATAAGTCGAAAAATAGCTTAACAACAGCCCAAAAAAACATGTTTTTCGTGCGTTTCAGGCAACGGGGAGCTCAGGAAAAAGGCTTTTGCCTAAAAATATCATCCCTAATTATCAAACACGTTTTTCATTGCTTTTACCTTCCGAAATTGACGACGAACTCGTCATGTACAAATTCTCGCCCATCCCATTGCGCTGTGATGACTCCGAATGTGTCATTGAGCATCCGTTTGCCCAATTCTGTGCCACCGTCTCAATGCCCTCCGTCACATATTTTTGTTGGATCAAATTAGTGCCAGCCGGCATTGTGCCGGTCAAATTTGCCGCAGTTCCTTGGGCCAGTTGGGAGCGGTAATTGTGTGACACTCGAGCATCAACCCGCGGCTGTCATCAGACAGTGCCAAAACGAAGCATGGGATAGCTAATGAATTTCTCGAATAATTTTTAAAATTTTGATGTATATTTTAATAGTTAAAAGTTTCAAAAATTAAATTAAATTACCGATGAATGCTGCTAAAAGCAAGCAGAAAACGCCTTTCGAATTGAAATATTTCATATTGGAATGAATTTAATTGGGTTTATTGGTGGAAATATTAGAGGATTATTTAATTTATTATCGATGGTGTTTTAATGAATGATATTTGTTCACTATTTTTTCACGCTTAAATACGCAATTAAATTTTATTACAACAAAAAAAAATTGTTTCAATAAAATCATTTTATGAAATTTTTATTTATTCAACTGCAATTCGTAAATGGTGATGGTTTATGGTGTCACTTTTAATTATGTAATTATTATTTACCCGAAACACGGAAACACATCATTTTTGACCATTTTCAGCACAGCTTTACAAAAAAGATAAAAAATAATAAGTTTAAACAGATAAGCAGAGAAAGCGAAAAACGAAAAGAAATGAACGAACTGATCAAAAGTGTAAACATTTAACCCTTACAAATTTGCACGGGTAAAAATGGTGCTAGGCCATTTCGTAAAATCGGCCATTTTAGCTATTTTTCGACAAAATATTGTCCAATGGCATTCTTGTTGGTGGCCTGAAATTTTAAAATATATGTGACATTTTGCCAACATTTTTTAAAAATTATTTCTCAGTTACAAAATGATCAGTGACGAAATGATAGTTAACCTACTTGTTATTGTTCAATAGCTCTGATATTTCTGTTTATCCTACAAAATTTCAAATTAAATTTTGAAAAAAAAAGATTAAAAAATCCTAACTAAATGGCAAAAAAATAAAAATTAAAAAAAACCCTATTTTTGGACTTATTTTTGGCATAAATTTCCATTTAAAATTTCATTTTTTTATGAAAGAATGCCCAATTTTTTTTTATTTGCTAACAAAACTTAATGCCTATTTTGGAATTTTTCTACATATTAAATATGTACATATTTTTATACATGTTTAATTTTGTATATCTTTTGAGTTTTTTGCGAATGTATAGGATTTTTTTGAAACAGATCAGACCATAGCGACCATCGGGCGCAATTTTTCCATGATGTAAAAGTAATTGTGCTCGGTACCATTCGAAACCTCGTAAAAGAATATGACCATGACTGTATTCAGAAGCTGAAACTAGTATACGATAATCCCACATTAGACAGCTGTAAGAATTTGTTGTATAATGAGATTGACAGTATTTTAAATTTAAATGTTTTTTAAGCGCAGCTCGAGGCATTTAGGATGAATTTACAGTGCAATTATTTCCCGGCGATGATTACCGGCACCGCCTGACCCCCTCGCCGAAAAGTTTTTGAAAAAAAGCGCGCCGCGAAAAAAGGTGTGAAAAGCACTTTCTTAAAAGCGTAATTAAACATTGATAATTGACGGATCTAACGATGTATTTTTTCAAATTGCTGATATTTTAAAAATTGATACATATACACTTTGTTTGTTTTCCATAAATAATTGAGGAAGTCAAACAGAGGAAGTAATCAATCAATCATTATCCTTCCGGCTGTAGTGTGTGGCAATTTAATTGCTTCCGTTCAAATGTTGGCATCAAAAAAAACATTTTGTTTTTGTTTTTTTCCACGAGCAAATGCAATATAAAATGGGCACATTTGCATCACCATCACTAATCATTTAGCTTTATTTTATGTCAAGAATATTTTTCAAACGATGCCATGAATGGAGAAGCTTTAAACATTTGAAATACATTTTAAATTTGCATGATTTAAATTTTAAAGTTTTTTAAACTGTAACAGCGCCCGCCGCTGTGTCTTAGAGAAGGATATTTTTGTTAGAATTTTTTTTTTAAGTATTTGAAAACCCTTAATTTAAATGCCATAAGTAGGGCTTCGTTTTGAAGGCACCAAAAGATCGCGAACGAAATAGATACCCAAAAGGCAGAAAAAATCGCAAAATAGGCATTAAATAGGCTTAAAAATTTGCAAAGAAATTTTTTATTAACACTTTTCAGTTTACAAACACATAAAAACTTAATCAAAAAAAAAAAACTTTATTTTGATTTTTGTGCTTATCTGTGCGTATTAGGGCAAAACATTTGTATAAAAAACAAAGTCTTAGCCATAAGCATTAAATTTTACTTTTTACATTAAGTAATACATCATTTGTAAGCTGAAATGATGAAATATTATATCATATTATTTGTATTCCATTTAACTAATTTTGCAAATGGAAGCCCTTCCCAAGGTCAATCCATGTGAATAATAATTATATATTTATAAATATTATTTTTGTATAAATAAAAAAATTAATTATAACTAAGCACTTAGAAAAAAAACTTTTTAGAAGACACCGACGAAGGACAAAAACAGCAGTATTGTGTAACGGAAATTGAACACGACCCAAAAATTTTGCTTGAACGTAGTCAGGATGCCAGAGATTGGGCACTGTCCAATGGGCTGATCAAATTAGTGCCGGCAATGTGCCAAAATTGCAGAATAAAAATGCAAAATGTTAATTAATAAAGAAATTAAAATAAAACTTTAAATTACATTTTCAGCAAAGCTTCGTCGCTGAATTTATTCCAATTTCTTTGTATCCATCGCCATTTCCCGGCAAATTATTTCGACAAGCCATGGAAGTGCACAAAGTAATCACTTTAAGGGTGAACAGTAGATTGTGCGGGACCTGGTACTGAAAAAACGTACAACTGAGTACCTAAGTCCAGGTTTTGACCAGTTTTGACCGGGAAAAGTCCCGATTTTTTCCCGGTTTTCCCAGCCAAAAAGTCCCGGGTTTTCAACCCGAAAAGTCCCGGTCACGGTTTTTCTCAAAATTCCCGGTCCCGTACAACTCTAGTGAAAAGCTTAAATTAATTAAATTATGTCGTCATATTCGCGATATTTTTTTTCCGAATAAAAATTTCTTCAATTCTCCGATTGATTTGCCATTGAATTTCACAGGCAATGCTTTTGCTGTATTTTCGCGCCTCCCAAGATTTTGCTTTTTTGAAAGAAATGCATCGCCAATTAGTGGAAAGTAATGAAGACAACAAAATAAAGAAAATGATCTCACTGCTTGACGGTCTTTATGAGGAAGGCATCAAACAACCGGTGGCAATGTTTTGCCAAAGATCGGTAGGAAAATGCCAAAAATTAAATGATAATTCAACATTAATCAAAATTATTTTTAATTATTTTTACCTAAAATTAATTATATTTTTAAGTGAATAATGTTAAATAGAGATAACATTTATAGGCACTAAAAACCGCCAAAATAGGTAGGCTTTAGGCTCTAAAAAACCCCAAAAATAGGCACTAAAAAATGGAAAATAGGCACTAAAAATCCTCAAATTTAGGGGTGTAAAATGACAAAATGTATTCAAAAAAAGTAAAAAAAAATTAGGCCAATATTGAGATAAATAATTTTTAAATCACAAATTCTTGTCAAGAAAATAAATAAATAAAATTTGGAGATGAATTTTTGAAAAAATTTTTTATTTCTTAGGGGTGTATTTTTGAAAATTTTCGGGTCGATTCTTAGGGATGTATTTTTTGAAAAAAAATTAGGTCGATGCTTAGGGGTGTATTTTTCGTTTTTATTGCATTTTTATTAACAAATTTTGGACTCAGGAAAAAATAGCCTTTTGCCTAAAAATGTTATCCCTAATGTTAAATAACTAATTTTACATTTATCAAAAGGATTACATGGCGAGTCAAAACGATGATGGAGAGTATTTGCTAAAGCAGGTGATTACATATTAAAAACAACAATTAATGGATAATTTCTTTAAAAGAAATTTTTTTTTAAATTATTCACTAAGATAAAAAACTAACAAAATAAAAAATAAAGAAATTTGAATTAAAACAACTAAAAAATTTAAATTTAAAAAAAACGAAAACTGAAAATAAATTTAAAAAAAACTCATAACGTTTCAGCATCTTGGTCCCATTCTGTCCCCGGGTAACCTCGATCGAGATCAACCTAGGCTTTTTGGTTGATTCTTTTTTTAAATACATTTCGGTTGAAAATTTGGGCGCCGGTTAGGGATCAGGGCTGCACGCATTTACGGATTACGGAAACTATGGTCTTTTTGGGCCCCGTAATTACGGATTACAGCTTTCCGTAATTGAAAACCCAGTTGCGTACAGCCCTGATAAGGAATCCTCCTGTTAAAATAGCAGGCATTAATCCTTGCAACTTTGTCGGGCTGCAATTCTCTCGGGTTCTGTTCTTGCTTTTTCAAAATTGGCTCTAACTTTTTGCATGGGTTAGGTTGAAGTGAACACCGGCGCACTCGGGGGCGTTGGAGCATGTTCACGCGTGTCCGAGCATCATAAACGGATGGTCGCAAATGCGGGCATTGACGCGTCCGAGGCGGTGATGCCATTGGACCAAACTGATCTGTTGTTTGCCGAAACATTGTATGAGGCATGGTAAGGAAAACGGGCATTAATTTAAAAAAAATTCATTAAAAATTCCAATTTTCCCCAATCGGCATCACTGGATCCAAAATGCCAATAATTTACTATCCAAATTAGGCATAAATCCAGAAATGACCATTTTTGATTAAAAAAAACAATTTTAACAAAATAAACAGGCATAAATCTGTTTACAAATAACCTAATTTCATAATTTTTTAATGTTTATAACCCGTGGTGTTTTAAAGGAAACAATTCGGTGAAAAAAAAGCGGTCATTCTTTTCGTGCACAACCAACCGAGTCACATAAAGCTCGACTCACGAAAAGTACAGTATCAATTGGAAAAAATTGCAACTGAAAGAATAATGTGCCGATTTATCACTCTGTCGGAGGGACTCAAACGGTCAGTGACAGAAACAAAATTTTAATTTTTGGCTAATTTTCTTAAAATTTTTATTTTTTTAGCTTAAAAATTGATCCGAACAATTTTAACCTCATTTTGGACGACAAATTTGTTGTTGGGGTTGTGTTCGATCGACTTGGTGGGCCAATAACAAGGGCAGAAGCCGCACTTAACTTCTCTTTTGAGCGAACAACGGCCATCGTAAAACCAATTATAAATAAACTTTTTTAAGATAAATAAACTGGGATAAAAAATTAAAATCATTAATAATGGCAATATTTAATTATTAATTTTAGAAAACTCCTCCGTATGTATTTGCTGTCGCTCATACAAAGAAAATGCAACAGGTGAAGCCTAATTAGGTTACATTTTGTGGTGCCTATCTTACCCTCTACGAATAATTTTTTTTCCAAAAAAATAACAATTTTTACATATTTGATACATATTTTGTTTTTTTCTTCATATTTCGGGCTTTTTTTAACATATTTATGTACATATTTTGACCATTTTTGTACATATTTTTGACATCCCTACTGATGACATTATATTTATTATTAAGCTTTATAAAATTAAATCCAAAATAATAATATTTATTATATTTTTATCAGTAGAATATTCGTACCAATCCAATGACTGCGCTTTGAACCAAAAGAATGCATTTCAAATTTGGATGAAGCAATGCCGTGTGGTGGAGCAAAATTAGGTTGAATGCCGAAATCAGAAAAGACGTGAAGCAATTCGTAGGGTCCAAGCAAAAAGTTGGGCACTCGGAGATGACGAAAATGAAGCGGAGGAAATCAAAAAGGCAAATTAAAATATTAAAAGTAATTAATTCAAAAATTTAAAATTTCGCAGAAAGTGTATGAAAACCCACAAGACTATGTGCTGAAGACGAATGAATGTGGTTCTCCTAATCAGAGGATGTTCTTCAACGACGACATCCCCAAAAAGTTGGCACGAATGACACCCGCCGAGCACAATTACTTTTACATCATGGAAAAACTGCGCCCGATGGTCGTTAAGGTGTGAATTTTTTTCCAATTTAATAATATTAAAAAGCGTATAATTCAATAAAATGAAGTATTCAAATAGGAAAATTTGTCAACCTGGATTTTTCATGGACCTGGGTTTTCCTTGGTTTTTGTCCAGGAAATCAAGGTCCAACATGGAATACAGGTCCAGGCTTTTTCACTAATACCGATCTCTAATAATTATAGACAAAATGCTGTATAGATTTAGCAAAAAAAGAAAAATGCATTTAAATACATAGGTATATAAACTGGTCCCGTATTTTACAAAGAATCATTTTGTGCACCCAAAAATTGGGCTCACTGCGAATCTTGACGTCACACCGGAGCTTGGCATCTATGGCTGTCTGATCGGCAACATGGTCACCGGCGAAGTGTCATATGTCTCCCGATTTGGGCATACGATGAAAACCAAAACGGCGGATGAGGACGAGGGCGGCATTATGAGAGGGAACAGTGTGGCCGACACGCCTTACCTTGTCTAGAAGACAATTAGAGCACCCTACCGTATCCAACACAATTAGCACACTACCGTATCCAACATATTTTCAAGTGAATACTGTATTTTGTAATTTATAGCTTTTTGCACTCCTTTTCTCATTCATGTGATCATTTAAAATTTTCGAGCCTATCTATTCTATTGCAATATGCAAAAATAAATAAAGTATATCACAATACATCAATTTGTTCGTCGCTTGTGCATTTAAAACTTGGCATTTTGGTCTTACTAATACCTTTCTCTCTGATGTTATAACTTCTTCCTTTTTACAGTCGTACTACAAATACCGTTCCCTCTACAGTAGGTTCTTTCTTATGATCGAAAATTTCCTAAAACAAGAGCATTGCCAGTCAAAAATAAGGAGATTTTAAGCCTTCAATTAAAAACCTGCATTCTTTTTTTGATATAACTTTGCTCAAAAGCAACCAAATTTTAAAATAATGATATTTTTCGATAGCACTAAGTGTTTTCTATAAATTTGCAAAATTCATGAAAATGGTTAAGTTTCAAGAAAGTTATGACCAAAAATGTTTAAAAAAACTTAATTTTTTTGGCTTCTCAGTTCAAAACTGTTTTGAAGCTTAACGAATTGCATAGAAAGCACTTAGGGCTACCGAAAAATATCAAGATTTATAATTTGGTTGCTTTTGTGCAAAATTATGATTAATTTTCTGCCAAAAATTTTCTTCCAAGTCATTTTTCGTCAGTCTGCATTTTCCTAGATTGTTTTGTTCAGGAAATCTAGACCCAATGGTCAGATAAAAAAAAAACTTCAGGCATAGGTCCGGTTTTAGCAGGAAAAACCTTGATTTCAGGGATAGAAATTTTAGAATTTGTAGTAATTAGTTTAATGGTATGCATCTTTTTCAATTTTTTTTAAATTTTCAACTCTTTAAAAAATGTTTTTATTGGTTTTCAGGCATGCTTAACTCGAATATGAATTGCCAAACAAGGTAGCAACTCAAAATCACATAAAAACAGTTGGCGCTGAGAAGAACAAAGTTGAACTGACAGCATCTCATGGGTTAGCCGAAATTTTTGGACTGTCATCGGACTACATTTGCAGACCGACTTTTGAGGACTGACATTTGCGGACCGACATTTGCAGACCGACTTTTGAGGACTGACATTTGCGGACCGACATTTGCAGACCGACTTTTGAGGACTGACATTTGCGGACCGACATTTGCAGACCGACTTTTGAGGACTGACATTTGCGGACCGACATTTGCAGACCGACTTTTGAGGACTGACATTTGCGGACCGACATTTGCAGACCGACTTTTGAGGACTGACATTTGCGGACCGACATTTGCAGACCGACTTTTGAGGACTGACATTTGCGGACCGACATTTGCAGACCGACTTTTGAGAACCGACAATGGACCGACAATTTACATATGCTGACTGAAAATTACCCAATTTCCGCTAATAAATTACATTTTTTTTTTGCTATATTGAATTTGCATATATACTTCCTTTTTGTTAATTGCTAAAAATCCTAAATTATATTTACGTGAAGAGCATTCATACGTATGTAAATATATGCTTAATATTTTTAATAATGCCACATAAATGACTGAGAACTGCCCAATTTCCACTATAAATTATCAAAATTATTATTGCAGTTGATTTATTCATAAATTCGAATAATAATTCACATGTACATGAGCACAAAATATGCATATAAAAGGCGGTTGTCAATTAATGAAAACCTTACAAAATATTTTAAAAATTTCCTTTTAGGAGGTATTCTCAATGAAAACCCCAAATTTCCTCGCCATTTCCATTTTCATTTCCATCGGATTTGGAATTGCAACTCCATCTAATGAGGATGAATGTAAGATTAATCATTTAAATTAATAAATTTATATAATTAATCCCGTTATAAATATATAATTCATATAAATTTTCTCCTGCTGATCACTTTTTGCCACAATTTGTGCCAATTCAAAATCACATTATAAATATATAAATTTAACAATTTTATATAAATTAATCCCATTATAAATATATATAAACTTAATAAATTTATATAATTAAGCCGCCGATGATGACAATCAGCAGCAGAAGCAATATTGTGTGTCCGACATTGAGCAGGACCCCCAAATTTTGCATGAGCAATGCTTGTATGCCAAAGAGTGGTCCTTGTCCAACGGATTGGTCAAATTTATTCAACAAAAATGTGAAGGATTTCAAAAGAAAACTAAAAAGGTAGCAAAAATGCATTAAAAAATATTTTAAATATATTTAAAATTCTTTTACTTTTTTTCAGATAAATGTTGCTACACAATTTTTGCCTTTTCATTGTATCCGTCGCCATTCCCTCGCAAATTGTTCCAACAAGCAAAGGATGTGCATAAGGTAAAGGACTTCATTTCAAATGGTGCTGTGCCATTTCATAAAAATTGCCAAAAATGGGCGTTTCATAAATTTGCCAACACAAAAAATAATAAAAAATATTTCATTTATTACAATTTTTTTTAACATGTGAATATAAAATAATCAATCAAATTTTTTAAATGTTTATGGTGTCAATGGATGTCATTCAACAGGCTAACAAATATTGCCAAAATTACAATCTAAAAAATCCATTTCAGAGATTTAAATAGTCACCATTTCAAATATTACCTGAAAAATGTGCAGAAATCATTATGCTTACAATTTAAATTATCCACGATTAAGAAATTATTCATTTGCCAATTCTTTAGTCAATTTTGACGTTACTTAGAGAGGGCCGGCTTAATGTGAACAACTCGTTAAAACTTTATTAATATTATTGGTCAAATTTTAGGCAATGCTTTTGCTTTATTTTCGTGCATCAATTAATTTTGAATTCTTGAAAGAAGCAAATTCGGAGTTGATGAACAGTGACAGTGCAAACACTACAAAGAAAGTGATCGCCAAACTTGAACAGTACTTCAGCGAAGGAATTCGACAGCCCGTGGGAATATTTTGTCAACGAGCGGTAGGGCAATTTAAGAAATTTTGAAAGTTTAAGTTTTCTAGATTTAGGATTGGACAATACAATTTTAGGCATTTGAAGGCTTAAGTTTTCGAAATTTAGGATTATATGGCCAGCGAAGACGACAATGGGCAATATGTGCTTAAGCAGGTGATGACAACCTAATAAAAATGGGATAAAATAGTGAAAGATTGTTTATGATAGAGAAAATCCGTATTTAATTTGAAAAATATTTAAATAAAAAATACATTAAATTAAAATAATAAATAAACACTTTTTTCTAAGTTCAAATTAAAAAGCCTACCCATGTTTGTTTAGGTTGAAGTGAACACGGGCGCAATTGGCAGCTTCGCGACGACCCCCCGCTTCTCGCAGCTTCACCGGCGAATGGTCGCAAATGCGGGCATTGACGCGTCCGAGGCGGTGATGCCACCGGATCAATCTGATTTGATGATTGTCGAAACATTTCTTCATGCATGGTAACTGTAAATATTTTCACACTTCCGCAAACTCGTCTTGATCGGTGATAACATGTTTATTGGGGATTTGAACTGATGACATTTACAAAATGTGCCGATTGGATTTCAAAAAGCCCGAAGACCCGACTTTTAATTAACTTTCCTGAGTAAGGTGGCTTTTTTTATTTCTTTAAAATATTCTTTTGCAACTTTATTTTGATGGGAAATGCACGAAAACATTATTTTTAGTCGAAATAAAATTCTGTTTAATATCAATGTCCCTTAAATATAAAAAGTATTAAGATATTTACGAAACTATTTGTATCTTTTTATCAACATATTAATTAATATTTTGGTTTTTTATTTATTCAAAAAAGGCTTTAATAAAAATAATTAAATGCCTAAATATGGGACTTTTTCATAAAATATTCAATAAGGAAACAATTTGGCAACAAAGAAGCGGTGATTCTTTTTGTTCATGGACATCGATATGGGCATTTGATGCTCGAGTCACGTCAAATCCAATACAAATTGGAACAAATTACAACAGAGAAAGTTAAATGCAAATTCATCAACCTAAACGAAGGCTTCAAACGGTCAGAATTTTTTTTAGAAGGAACCTTTTAGTATGGATTTTTAATATTTAGGTATAATAATATTTGATTTGTTTTTTTTATTAATAATAAGTAATTTAATAATAAAAAATATTTATATTTCAGGATTATTTATTGTTATTTTTATTAATTTATTGAGTTACTAAGGCCCCGTAAAAAAGATTTCGGCGCGAAGGGCACCCGAATGTTCGCCAAATTCGACCATTTTGAGACGAACTTTTGGCAAAAAATATAAGAAATTGGTTCCGGCGGTGCCGCCGTTAGGCACCACCGGGGAAAATTTAGGGGTTAAATTTGTTAGAAAAATTAGATGAATTTTCTTAAAAATTACCTATTTTCTGATAAAATTTTTCATTTCGTCGAGGGGGCGGGGAACTGCCGCCCCTGGTTACGGGCCTGAATTACTTTGTACTGTTTGAAGGAAATATTCAATAATTTATGATAAAACGGGACTTAATTTAAAAAATTTAAATATCATCGTATTCTTTTAGTGTTTTTAAGGTCCAATTGGAATAATTATCCTTTAGTTTTGCAATATTTGCTAAAATTTTATAATTTTATTTAATAAAAATTTAGGCTAAAACTTGACCCGGTCAATTTTAATTTGGTGTTGGACAGTAAATTTGTGGTGGCCATTATGTTTGACCGAGTTGGTGAAACAATTTCTGCGGAAGAAAGTGCACTTATTTATGAAATTGACCGTTCTACAGCAATTGTACGTTGTAGTCAAAATTTTAATTTTTTCGGAGCTTGGGTGGAAAAGATTTTAAAATTTTGAAAAAAAAAATTAAATTAAAATTTTTTGGATTTAATTTCTTGCTAGTCGTATCAATAAAATTCTGAAAAGGCGAAATTGCGAAACGCGAAATTTTTTCTACAACTTTTTTAATAGGCAAAATCATAAAGCAAAAATCATTTTTTTGTAAAATTTTATTCCAAATTTAAAAATCAATAAAAAGCTTTTTTGAAGCGCGCTTTTTCAAAAAAACTTTTTGGGAAGAGGAGGCAGGCGGCGCCGGTAGGCGCCGCCGGGAAAATTTTTGAAAATTTGAATAATTTGTTGACAGATTTTCAGTAAAATGATCAAATTTTGCGATTTTTATATCATTTTTCTAAGGAAAAATAAGAGTTTGGGACGCGGCGGTGCCGATAGGCACCGCTGGGAACAGATTTTCACCAAAAAATTACCAAATTTTGGGATTTTGGGCCATTTTTCTAAGAAAAAATAGGAGTTTTGGGGGCGCGGCGGTGCCGATTGGCGCCGCCGGGGGAAAATTGGAAATTTTTATCATTTATAAACAAGTTTTCACTGAAAATTAGTCAATTTATAGATAAAATTTTATAAAATTTTAGCGGAATTTAATCCAATCTTAGGGGTGTAAAAGTCGCGTTTCGCGCCAAAATGCGAAACGCGAAAGCGAAAGTGCCAAAAAAGCGAAATATGCGAAAGCGAAAGCCCATCCCTGCGGCATACCCAGGGCTTACAAACTGAGGTTTTATCCTTATTTTGTGGTTTTTTGATATGTAAATGAGGATTTTTTTTTGAAATGAGGATTTTGTGGCTAAATGAGAAATTTTGAGGATTTTTGAGGCTTTTTGACACAAAATGAGGCTTTTTAAAATTTTAATCTGGGAGCCTTGGGCATATCTGAGCAAGGGGGGGGCGGGGGAGATTCGTAGTTTTTGTGCCATTCTCCTCTTGCGATCGCCGAATTTTCTTAACATTTCGGAGTTAGTCGATCGCAGAAAAATTTGAATTTTTAATAAAAACTTTTTAAAGAAATCATCATTTTCAATATAATTTTCCTAATTATTAATGCGTAAGAATGTAATTTTTCTAATTTTTGAAAATTTCCATGGTTAATCGCGCAGTGCCCCGCCTACTCCCCAAAAAATTATGATGAAAATATTTATTTTCAGAAAGTTCCCCCATTCGAAGTCGCATTTACACACAGGAAGAGAATGCAACAGGTGAATAAAAATAATTGTTTAATTTATTTGGAACAAATTAATTTTTAATTGTTTTTTAAATTCATTTATCAGTCTAAAATTTTCTGAATTAAATGAAATTTTCAGCAAAATGTTTTTAAACATTTTCACATACGAAATTACAAAAAATCAAAGTGATCGTATAAAAAATTTTTAAAGTATGCTTAAAATTCAATTATTGGAGTTACAAAAATCGGCACTTTCAATTACCATAATTTTTAGGTTCAAAATCCCAATTCTAAAGATCAGAAATCATCATTTTAGGTGTTCACAAAGTCGGGAATGGTGGAGCGATTCTTTAAGGGCCCAGGCGAAGAACAAATGGCCGAGGCAATTCGAAAAGTCCAAACAAAGGGATGGCCAATCGGAGCAAACGATGAAGGGGCGGAGGAGATAAAAAGGGCAAGCCTAATTATGAATTTTACTTTTGAAATTTATTATTAACAATTAGGGCTAGCATTTTTTTGGCGAAAAATCCCGACATAATTAAATAATCAAATGTTGGCCCAAAATGCCGAAATAGTGACTAATGAAGTGGCCAAAATTCTTTATTTAAAAAGCTTAAAAAAATTTTAATCGCATTTTTTGAACTAAAAATAATTAAATGATTAAAAAGTGAAATTAATTTATTAGATTAATTTTTTTTTTTATTCTGAAATAGTCGAATTTCGAATACCTATCTTTACTATTAACTTTTTCTAGATTTTTACCGAAACATAGCCCAAAAAATAGTTTTAACAAGTAAAATTTCAGCCTTATTGAGAATTAGTTTTTATATGTTTATGTAAAATTTGATTTATTGTAGAAAGCAATTGCCAACCCGGAAAAATATGTGCTGAAGGCCAACGAATGCGGGCCAAGCACATTTCCGAACATTTTCTTCAACGAGGACATTAGCAAAAAGTTGGCACGAATGACACCTGCTGAGCATGACTATTTCGACATTATGGAAAGATTGAGGCCAATGGTCATTAAGGTGCGTTTAAATGCTTAATTGAGACATGGGACAAAAAGAAAACACCAAAATTTCAACAAATCCAAATTTGGTCAACTTATATTTTTCCTAATTTTAATTATTTTTTAATTATATTTTTTGATTTATTAATATTTTTGTAAAATTTAAGCAAATAAATCCTAATTTTAATTTTTCAAATTATTATTTGCAAAATCTAAGAAAATAAAATTTGTTTATATTTTTCCTAATTTTAATGATTTTTTAATTATTATTTTTTGGTTATTAATATTTTTGTAAAATTTAAACAAATAATTTTTTTAACTTATTTTTTTCTAATTTTAATTTTTCAAATTATTATTTGCAAAACCTAAGAAAATAAAATTTGTTATTTTCCTAATTTAAATTTTTAACAATTATTTTTTGTTTGTGTTTTTTTATTTTGCTTATTATGTAAATGTTTAGAATCACTTTGTTCGTCCCAATTCGGAGCCCATTTTCAACCTCGATGCCACCCCCGAACTTGGCATTTTTGGCTGCCTGGTGGGCAACACGCTCACTGGCGAAGTGTCCTTCTTTTCAAGGACTGGCCACATGATGAAGACCAAAATGGCACATATAAATGAGGGCGGAGTTTGGCGCGGTGCTTCTGTGTACGATTCGCCATACCTTGTCTAGAGGACGCAACTCCTACAGTAGGAATGTTACTGTATACAATCCGGAAATACTATATTGTTTCTTTTTTGTCACATGTTCTTCTCTTTTTCTGTCTCTTTTTCAAATGTTTTCCAAAAGATTAAATCACAAATAGAGAATAAAAGCTAAAAACTACAAAAAAAAGTGAAAATGATTAGATGTAAATGCAATTTTTAATTCGCATTTAATAATTAAATTTGAAAAAAAATTATAGTAAAAGAAAATTAAAAAAAAAACTTTGTACAGATTATTGGTTGGTTTCACAAGAACAATCAAATTTCTGAATACCCTAATCAAACCTAAATTATCACCTATATGTGAAGGAAGTTGGGCACCGAAAAACTTTTTGGACCATGCCAAAGAGGGGTGTGCAAAATTTCGTGTCGTTTTTGTTCTGTCCCGCTTTTTCGGCACTTTTTGCGTTTCGTTTAAAAACAAAAAAAATTTTTTTGCTTTTCGCACACTCCGGCTAATGATGCCGAATTTTCAGTTTGATCACTCGGAGAATTTTTATGTGAGTGTGCAATGAGATCGCCAAATAAATAGCCAAACAATGTCTAACCAAATTAATTTTTTCCATTTATTGAATTTCGCAATTAAATTCATTAGTTTTCACATTCAAATTATATACACACAAATTAACACTTATTTATTTAATATATTTTAATTATGAAAAAATACTCAGCTTTGACAGAATTCGTTTACACCAGTGGCGGCTCCGAATTTCAGGGCTTTTTTTGTGCTGCAAGTACAAAGTTTGGCCTCAGGCTCTGGTTTATATCCTGATATAAAGCAAATCTACAAACACTTCAACAAAATAACAATCCAATTTTTCTGGGGAACATTGCAACAATAAAATTTTTCAACAAAAAATAAAACAACTGACAAAATTTTTTAGAATTATTGTTATTTAAATAATTTCTCAAAAGTATAATATGACTGAGTCCATTTGCTTTTCTTTTAAATCCATTCCAAAAAAAAACGACGAATTTCTCGATCAAATTCCATCGCTAATGTGCTGGATGTTTTCAAAAGTGATTTGGGCTTGCCAATTCAGTGATTGCTTGAACAAAGTGATTGAATCGAGTAGAATTTGTGCCTTTGCATCCACATATCCCAGACTGTTAATCATTTTGCCGAGTTCATTTTGAATTTGTTGAAGGGCGGCACTCTCTTCCAACCCTTTGGCAGTAATTTCAAATAAATTTTGAAGAATTAATGAATATAAATGAAAAAAACTCGCAATAGAAAACTTTATTCTCAGCTCAAGCTCAAATGTTTTTAAATTTCCGTTGCTTTTGCTAATAAAGTTTTGTGCCTGATTTTGCTTAAATTGCCCAATTTCCAGTTGACCGTTGGCAATTTTAAATAAAATGCCCAGCGAATTTATGGCAAAAATCGAAGAAAATCCAATAGGTCCATCAAAAATTGCATTCAATCTAGCATTCTAAATTTCTGATTAAAAAGCATGCAGATTCATTCATCAAATACCGACCATGACAAATGTTGGTTGCCAATTGCAAATTGGGCAGCGTATTTTTGGTTGTGCTTCAAACCTATAAAAATATATTTTTTTTAAATTAAAAAATCTTACTAATTATTTCCAAATTACCAATTAAAGATGCATTGTTTGTGAAATAAATGCTAGAAAAATTTTATAAATTAAAGAAATTATAATTTTTGCACCTGAATGTTTTGCCCGTGTATTTTTATTAACGATTTTTCATTATTCAATTGATCTTTGCAAATTGAACATTCCCACTTTTCTGTTTCTTCAAAATTCGTAACATTTAAAACTTCTTCAATTTTATCCCCCTGAATTTCAATTAGATAAGCAAGAAATAACCCATTTTAAGTCAGATGCGAAACTGATAAATAAACCCGGGAATCCAAAAAAGGGATTTCCGAAAAGATTGAAATAATTATGCTATCGGATTGAAATTTCACAGATTTTTCCACTCTCGTACATCACTCCGAACTTTCATACCTTTTGATCATGAAAAATAGCCAAAATTAAATCACAAATTTTATGTCCAAACATGCGTTTCTCTTCAATTGGAATTGATAAATGATATTCAATTAACTTAACAAAAAACTATTTAATAATTTAATTTAATTACTGTTTCACCTGTTGTCCCTCGGGCAATGCCTTTTCCATCTGCTTTGATTTGCCGGATAAGAAATTTTTGAGCAAAGATTTTTTCTTGTGATTTGCTTGACTTGAGCTTGATGCTTCCTCATCAAATTTCACAAATGGGGCATGACCAATAAAAATTCTTTTTTTTTCGTTCATTTCGTTGGCGTTCTGTTCATTTCCCTCTATAATTGCGTACAAAAATGCATGGTAATTGCCCAAATCGTTGTTCGTCTCCACAAAAATTCGTCGCTTCAAAAAAAGCTTGGGGCCACCAATTTTGCCCAAATTGACCACAATTGGCTTCTTCATCAAAGTGTGTATATCGCTCAGATTAAGCTTTACTGATCGGTGCATTGTCCACATTTTTTGTTCATCTTTATCCATTTGGTCTTCAACAATAATTGCCTTCTTTTTACCCTTTTTCTCATTACCATTTTCGTTTTGCTCTTTTGGCTTTATAAAAATGCCAAACTTGCACTCAACAACATCCAACAAAATAAAATCGGGCACAAAAATTTTGTAATATTTTCCGTTTTGCATATTTTTTTGCGTAGCTTCGCTATATCCGACGGCAGAAAATTCCTGCAAATTCACTACGATTTCGCGCGTTCGATCCGTCTGTTCAAAAATGACGCACATTTTTAAATGCCTTGCGGCACAGCAGTTCAGAATGAAATTCAGAAAAATTAAAGTTAACAAAATAAATGTTTTCATGGCTAAACAAATTTCTCATTTTTACGGATTGATCAAAAAGCCATGAATCCATCCTAATTAAAAACATATGTATAATAATCGGGATGGATTGTCCCAAATAATGGGCCGCTAAATGTTATTGGTGTGCAAAGACCACTTTGCTCTGAATTTATTTAATTTGGCGAGGCATCGAATCGGCCCAAAAATGAAGTGATGCCCAGCATAAATTCTCTCAATTAAAGCAAATAAATAATGGCTTAATAGGCTGGAAATATGTATGCATATGCATGCATACATATTATTGTATTATTCTTCAACGAAGAAGATAGAGAAAAATAGAAATCAATAAACAATAAAAAAATCTTTGTAATTTTTGAAATAATGGACGCGAATGAGACAGGAAATTGGAAAAATTATGCGATTTTCTTTGTATCTAAATAATAAATATAATAATAATACAAAAAAATTTGTATAAAATAAAGTGAAAAATTAATTTAAATTAAAAAAAATTGACGACTGATTGTCCACTGATTAAGGATTTTTTTTGATACATAATGAAATTTTTTGAAATTTTGTAAACTGATAGAGAACACTTAGCGCTATCGAATGATATCAAAAATTAAAAATTTGGCTGCCTTTGAGCTAAGTTATAAATAATTTTTCATCAAATCATATTGATGGTTTTTTATAGAGTAGAGCGGGACCGGGACCAAAACACGGACAACTGAGTACAACTGAGTACCGAAGTCCTGGTTTTGACCGGGACCGAGACCAGTCCCGGGTTTCCCAGCCAAAAATTCCCTGTTTTTCAACCCGAAAAGGTCCCGGTTTTGCCCAAAATTCCCGGTCCCGCTCAACTCTAGTTTTTTAAATAACGACTTCCGCCCCTATCAAATTTGTCAGATATAAAAAAAGTAAGAAATGCAAAAAATTTTTCCTATTTTTCGAGTTTCTAACCAGTTTCATAATTGTTAAAGCAACAATGCAAGTAACTGCTCATAAAACAATTGGCCAAATTACTTTTTTCAAGCTCTTTTATCGAGTTCAAATTTTGCCTAGAAATGATTTCAAATTCGTCGCTGATAAAATTCGGTTGGCTGCAGTCTCGTACTGAATAGCAGCGACTCGGCCTGGCGTGCCGATTCGGCGTAACGAAGTGTCGCCGCCATGTTGCCGTGGTTGGTGTGCAAATGGTTCATCAACGTATTGGTGTAATGTTCAGACAAATGTTGCAGTGCGAGGCGACCAGCATCGGACAGACCGCTAATTGCTGAACAATTTAGAAAATTGACAAAAATTATTTTATCTATTAGATCGTAAAAATTCAAAATTTCCCAGCGGCGCTAATCGTCACAACCGTACAAAATTATCTTTATTATTTTAATTCGGCGAAAACTCGCAAAAAGTAAAATACCAAAAATGCCTATTAAAAAAAACCTTTTTTCAGGATAAAATTTTTTTACATTCCAAATATAATTCCCTTATGCTGGTTTTTTTAGTTGATTTTTGTCAAAGGTATGTTAAAACAAATTACATTTTTCTACTATTGTTTTCAAAAGTTCTTATAAAAAATTCAAAATTCTCGATTTTCAAGGGTATGTTTTTGAAATTCCCAAAAAAGTCGATCCTTAGGGGTGTATTTTTCCCGAAACTTCGGGTAAAATAGCCGAAGCCGAAGCACGAAGTTCGAAGCTCAAAAAACCCGAAGTTTTCGAAGCCGAAGTTTAGGCGTTTTGTGGACCCAAACCGCGTTTTTCGGCACTGCAGAACTCCAAAATCCTAATTCAAATTTTTTGAGAAAAGCGCAAGCCAAAAACTGTAGAGAAAAATAAAAAATCTTCATTTACATTTCAATTAATTGTTTATTAATAAAACTCAAACTTTTAATTAAGATTAATTCACTAAGAAAAATGGATGAGAAATATTCGCACAAAATCAATTCCAATTTTCTCATATATCCCATCCATGTGCACAATTGCTTTCTTTCGCTGCCAAAGTTTCCGCGCTTTTTGCCGCCTTGCCGGACAATTCGTGGGACAACGGAAGTGCAAATTAAATTTGATAAAAAAGAATGTAAGCACTAATAGCCTTGTTTACGTAAGAGA
This sequence comes from Heterodera glycines, assembly GCA_004148225.2. NCBI lineage: Eukaryota > Metazoa > Nematoda > Chromadorea > Rhabditida > Heteroderidae > Heterodera > Heterodera glycines. The sequence goes on along the minus strand of CP049712.1, from coordinate 15,633,965 downwards.
ATTTGTACATTTTTGCCCAAATTGCACACTTGCATTTGGCACTTTCTCTTCATCATAATGTGGTAAAAGTAAAGTAAGTCCATAATTATAGAGCGTTAATTATAAATGAGCCAGTAATTACTATGTGCTCTACTTAATTACAACACATTACGGAATCCCCTTTCTGTGCAGTTGGTTGATGAATTTTTGTTCATCTTTTTTTAGTAAATTATTTGAAATTTCAAATATATAAAAGTTAAATAATTTTTTAGTATTAATTTATTATTAATACTTCCATTTTGATTATTTCAAGTGAACAATTAATGGCTAATAACTCATCATTATCATCTCCTTTACCGCCCGCCGACAAAAGTTGTATTGATATTGAGACAGCTTTGTTCGGTTCTAATTACCTTGTCATTCATATTCAACTGTTTTTGCTTGGCGTTGTGCTAATTGCAATTTGTTCATTGATCCACAAATACAACAAAAATTGCATCCCAATTCATAAGAATTTAAAGGTGAAAGTTTCTTTTATTTCTATGGATTATACGGTAAAAACGAACTCGTACTGTTATTCGACAAAAAAATCGTCAATTTTCTCATGTTTCAAAAAAAAGATGACAAAAATTGTAAAAAAAAATTTCGTCTTATCTTTTTTGAAACAAGATCAAATTTTTTTGAAAAAGCAATGAAAGATTAACATTAATGGCTATCGAAAGATGCAAAAAAAAATGTTTGAAATTTTTCATGAAAAATTGTTTTTAACCCAAATTTTTGAATATTTAAATACATAATTATTTTTTAAGCTTCTACTTGTCAACACCATCATTCTTTACATTATTAATTCACTGGTTTGGATTGTCTTCTTTTTACGATATCGGGTAATCCCAAAGCTTTTTTAAAAATTTAAATGAATGCAAATTAAAAATGCAGGGATTTTAAAAATAATTTTAATTTTTAAATGCTTATTCAGATTCAAATGTTCACGTATAAACATCCTTGTGACTTTCTGAGCCCTGTTTGGATGGTCCCGATGTTTTTGGGACCGCCAAAATTGTACTCCATCGCTTACCCATGTTTTCATTTTGCAATTGCATTTGAACGAATCCGTTCAACCTTTTTGGCCAAAAGATATGAGCGAATGGGCACACAATCGACTGTAATAATAATTTGGATAATTGTGAGTTAAATACAATAATAAGTAGAGCACGACTAAAAAGTCACCAAAAATGCGAAAAAGGCACTATAATAGGCACCAAAAATTTGAAAAAAAGGCATTAAAAGGCACGAAAATCACGAAAAAGGCATGAAAATAGGCATTTAAAATTTTTTTATTAAGGATTTATAGGGAGCAAAACACGTAAAACTTAATCAAAAAATTCATTTTTGGTCATTTAAATGATTATTAATATTGCTTTTTCGAATAAGAAAAGTTTTACACCTAAAATTTTTATCAAAAATATATATATATATATATATATATATCAAATTTTGTCGATCAATATTTGAAAAAAATGCCAAAAAATGCATTTAAGGCACGAAAATCCCGAAAAAGGCAAAAAAAGGCATAATAAAAGTCAACGTAGAAGCCTCAAACCAAGTGGAAAATGCTTTTTTATGCTTAATATATCGAAACTAGTGCGTAGAAAAAAAGGCATATGCCTCAAAATGCGAGCTCAAATAATAAGCAATCAAATATTAATGTCCTCGGGAGGGAATTGAACCCACGCCTATAGCTTATGCTTACGAGTCCAATACCCACTGAGCTATCGATGCCAAATTGTCAAAAATATTTATTAATAATTTCTCTTGAAATTTTAAGTGGTTTCTGTCATTTGGCTATATGATGTACATCATTTGGGTGGCAATGGCTGACCCGGCCATTTCTGCTCACCCCCAGGGCATTGTCACAATAACAACGGAAGCTAACGCCAATGTCATGCTTTATGGGACAATTGTTTCAATGGCATTGGTGATTTTGACCGCGTTGTGCGACTGGTTCATTTTTATCATGAACAAACGTCTTCACATATTCACGAGGCATGTAAATATTATTATAATCTCAAATTATCAGAAAAATAATCATCCCGGCAAGAGCAATTAAATGGCGAGAAAATGAGGAAAAATTGACCAAAAAAGATATTATACCTAATTAATTATTTTACCTGCTAATACGTTATCTTTAAATAGCGTCAATGTCTTAACTGAATTTTTGGTGCAGAGATTAACGTTAATAATTTCTTCCTGATTAATATGTAAAATAATAAAAAATAGGCAAAATGTTAGGCTCGTGTGGGAATTGAACCCACGCGTCCACCCAACCCGGGGGCAGCTCTACCATTGAGATACCTTTAGAAACAGCCGGACTGAGTACAACCTGAGCTTGAACTATCAGATCAATGAGAACACACAAGCAATGCTTGTAATTTTTCCGATCGATATTTCCTTTGCCATTATATATCCAATCCACAATGTGCTTGTGATCTTAATTCGCGCCTACCGATCAGCTTTCACAAAAGCGGATTTTGTCTCATATTGCTACTGGGCCAATACGGTAATCATTAATTGAATAATTTGAATTTAATAATTCAAAATTTAGCCGCTTTTTCTTCATTCGCTCGTCACTGTTTTGTTGTACATCCGCTTTATCAACAGAAGCTCGAAAATTACGAAAAGAAGAAATTTTGTGAAAAGGAATTTAAATGAAGTAGGGAAAACCCATTTCAAATTTTTGGAGGAACAGTGGAACAGAAAAAGTGCATTTTCGACCGATTAAATTAGGATGCACTTAATTTTTTATGCATTAACCATTTTTTCCAAATAAAGATTTTGGTATAATTTATAAGTACTTAGTCAACAGAATTGTTTTTCTTTAATTTATATTTAATACATATCGTGGGGCGACATTCAGTTCGTTTTTTTGGGGTTGAAATTTGTAAATCGAGCTCGGGATCCTCAAATGTGGGGACCTCAAATGTCGGGATCCTCAAATGTCGTGATCCTCAAGGATCCTCAAAAGTCGTGTACTTGAGGGGACCTCAAATGGATCCTCAAATGTCGAGATCCTCAAATGTCGGGTTCTCTCGGGATCCTCAAATGTCGGGATTCTAAATGTCGGCTCCTCAAATGTTGGGTCCTCAAATTTGTAGAGTTTTTTAAGCTCTATCGAATGGTGTGCCATATGGCCGGAAATTTTCAAAAATTTTCGAGCTAGGCCCCCTAGAAATTTTCGAAAATTTTTTTTGGGTCGTGTACTTGAATGCCGTGATCCTGAAATGTGGGGACCTCAAATGGATCCTCAAATGTCGGTATCCTCAAATGTCGGGTCCTCAAATGAATTTTTTAAAAATTCGAAAATATTTTCCAATTTTTTGGCCCACGGGATTTTGGGTTAAAATTTGAAAATTCACTCAAATGTTGGGGACCGGTCGGTCGGGATCCTCAAGGATCCTCAAATGTCGGGTTCTCAAATGTTGGATCCTCAAAGGTCGTGTACTCAAAAGCCGTGATCCTCAAAGTCGGGTCATAAAATGTTTTTTGACCCCTAAACCTTAGTCTTTGTCATAAATAGGGTTATAAATTGTATGATTTTGCATATTTTTTCTGCGCATATGCTATGAAGAAAGGGGCTCAAAAATAGCATTTCTGCGTTGAAATTTGTACTTTCGGGTTTTTTGTCAACAAAATTTTTCTCTTTGTTAAATTGATGGCGTTAGTCAAAAAACCATTAAATGAAAATATTTTTTGATATAACTTTGCTCAAAAGCATCTAAATTTTTAATTCTTGATATCATTAAATAGCACTAAGTGTTTTCTATTAGCCTACAAAATTTCAAAAAGTTTCCTTAAGTTTCAAGAAAGTTATGACTGAAAATATTCAAAAAAACATGGTTTTTTGAGCTTCTCAGGTCATAACTTTTTTTAAACTTAAAGAATTTAAAAAAATGTTTGCAAGATAGTAGAAAACACTTAGGGCTATCGAAAAATATCTAGATTATAAAATTTGATCCATTTTATGCGAAATTATGAATAATTTTCTGTCAAAAATTTTCCATTTGATGGTTTTTTGACTAACGCCCATTTTGATGGTTTTTGACTAACGTCCTAGCACCGTGGTGATGATAGGTGCCGCCGTAAAAAATTTTCAAAATTTCAAAGATTTGTTAACATTTGTGCGCTTGTCATCAGTCTTCGTTGGAATGCCCAGAACATATATGTTTCAAAAAAACTAAAATATAACCCAAAATTTGTATAATCATTTTAAACACTCCTTAAATCTAAGATTTAAAAAAAATATTTAAATTTTTAGTACCAAAAAATGATGCCAAAAAATTAACAATTTCTGCGAGTCTAATCTAAACTGATCAAAATTCCATGCAACTCGGTGGTCGTGGCTGTGAATCACGCGAGTTCGAAAAAACTAGACACGAATATTTTTTCATTTTCAATGATCAACTTCTAATTAGAAAAATTCACGAGGATCTTTAATTTTCATAGGATATCTTTCATAGAAATTTAACGTTCAGGACATTTAATAATTTTGACAGGACATTTTTTATATGCACAATTTAATTTTCGCAGGACATTTATTTATTTGATGATATTTAATAATTTTCGCAGGACATTTAATAATTTTTGAGGACATTTATTTTGTTGTGCACATTCTAAAAAGAAAAAAATCAACTATTCTTTAAAGCATTGTTACCCTTTGTCCTTATTTGTAAGATTTGTCCTTATTTTTTTTGAACAAAATCGTTAAGAAATCGCATTAAAAATTACAAAAATTTCCCCGGCGGCGCCTATCGGCACCGCCGGACTCTCTTCCCTCACCCATCCCAAAAAATTTTTCGGAAAAATGCGCCGAAAAAAATTGTTAAAAATCTTATTTTTTGATTCTGAATGCACTGAAATTTACAAATTGCTTATGTTTTAAATGAGTTCCGAATTGAAGTAATTAATTTTTATAAATCTTTTAATCACTTTTGACGTCTTTTAATCACTGTTGTACTTCTTTTAATCATCTCTAATCACTGTTACCTCTTCTAATCACTTTTGTACCTCTTCTAATCACTGTTGTACCTCTTCTAATCACTGTTGTACCTCTTCTAATCACTTTTGACCTTTAATCACTGTTGTACCTTTTAATCACTAAGTTTGTTTAATTTAATTTAATTCTTTTTATCGAGCAAACCAAAGGCACATTAGTGCTCTTATATGGCGCCAAAAAGAAATAAACAAATAAAAAGTGTCAAATTAAAAATACAAAATGATGTAATAAATGTGAAATAAAAATAAATCAAATGTTAAATTCACAGGTGATTATTTTAATGTAATTGTGGCACAGAAATTTCCTACTCAGAACTCATTGCTTTTAGTAAACCCCTGAATTCCTTTGCCTTATTAATTTGCACCGCTACCACTGGAAGGTTATTCCAGTTTCTTACTATCCTATGGAAAAAATTATTTTGAGTTTTGGCCGTGTGGCGCTTTACTCGTAAAAGTAAAGGCCTCCTGGACTTTTCTGAGAAAACGAAACTTTTCCCAGTATCGAGGCTGTATGAATTTTTCCTTCAATTCCAATCTTTTTGATTTTTTGAAGTAATAAATCAATTGGAACAGAATCAAACGCCTTGACAAAATCAATATAGATTATGTCAATTTGTTGATTCTTTTGTATAGAATTATATATATCGTCCATCATTTTTAATATTTGGGTTGTAGTCGATCTATTTTTTAAAAACCCAAATTGTTCTTTATCAAAGAATCTTGTACTGTTCAGAAATTCTAAAATTTTGCTACTCAAAATTCGTTCAAAAACTCTACAGACAGTGCTGGTTAATGAAACCGGCCTATAATTTAATGGATCAGTTTTTTCACCTTTTTTGAAAATTGGTACCACCAATGATGTTCGCCATATTTCCGGAATTTGACCGGAATCCAAAATTAGCCTAAATATATCTGCTAATATTTTTGTAATTGGTTCTGCACAATTTTTTAATAAAATGTAAGGAACATTATCCGGTGAAGTGGAATTACGCCGGGGAAGTCTTCTTAATATATTCCAAATTATTCCCGCATTCAATTCAATGTCAGAAAGTTTAATCTTATTCTGTGTTGATTGAGTTTGTGGACCATTAACAATTGATTTTCTTAAAAAAGACTTTTGAAATATTTCTGCTAATATCTTACATTTTTGAACATTGCTGGAAAACATATTTCCAGCATTATCAATTAACGTAGGAATTTCATTAACTTTTGATAACTTATTTCGAATAAATTTGTTAACTGAATTTTGCCCCTGGGAAATAATTTTTGACTCTTGTTCATTTCTTAATTTGTACAATTGTTTTTTCATTTCCCTAGAAATAATTTTGTAATTTAAAATGAGATCACTTTTTTCAGGGAATTTTTTTACAAGCTTATGCAAACGTAATTTCTCTGAAAATAAGTCTCTTATTTTTTGAGGATACGATTGTTTTATTATCGATTTTAGAGGCCTATTGGGTATAAAAATATCATATAATTTCAGAACTTTATTTAAAAATTCTTTATATTTCTGTTCAACGGTGAACACTGAGTTTATTGATAAATCAATTCGATTTTCAAGTATCGCCTGACTTAATTTCGAAAAATTAATATTTTTAAAATCTCTTCTGTAAATTTTAGGATTTTTATGACTGAATTTTACTTTTATTTTAAATCCAACCATTTTGTGATCGGAAGTTGAAAAATTTTCTAGAACTGTCAATTCATTAATTAATTCTAATTCACTAGTAATTACTAAATCTAAAATTGCTTTTTCTCTGGTTGGTTCCTTAACATGCTGTATCAATTGTCTTTGGTGCATAAACTCAATTAGAGAATTAGACGCCGGATCATTTATTTTTTTTACCTTATTTTCATCCCACAATATATTTGGGATATTAAAATAACCACAGAATATGGTATTTTCAGAATCGCTCTGGTCAGAAATGAATTTGAGTAGTTTTTTAGTATTCTGAACTGTACAATTTGGTGGACGATATATATTTATAATTTGAATAGGTTTTTTAAAAAGTAATTTTATGTGAATAATTTCGCTTGGAATTTTGTCCCAGAGAAAAGTGTCTGATAAGGGATGTTTGATTTTAATAAAATTGCCGATCCTCCGCCCTTTTTTATCATTTCGGCTTGCAAGGATTATTTGATATTGACCATTTACTTTAAGTTCTGATTCTACTGTGTTTCTGGAGTTTAACCAGGTCTCATTTATTATAATTATAAAAGGATCGTATTTTTGGGTTATATGTTCTAAGTCAGCTATTTTATTTGTTATCGATCGGGCGTTTATTAATAGGCAAGAAATCCAAGGATTTTTCTTTCCCGTATTCCCAATATTTTTGTTTGATTTGCTCGCGTATCCCTAGCGAGTTCTGAGCGGGCGGGGGTCTTTCAGAGATCTGATCTCCAAGTCAACCACAAAATACTTATACTCACCTGCGGCAATATTGGCCTGATAGGCTTGTTGCCGAAGGGAGTATAAGATTTTGAGCTCACTTTGGGTCATATCCCTTCGGACTTTGATATGTTGGGGCACATTGGGCAATTTTTTCACAGCATTACGGAAATTAAAGAGAAATTTGTCACGTGAAAATTTGTCCAAAAACGGCACTTTTAAAATCCGATCCCTTTTTACCCCTCCTTCAGGCCGTGTCCTTGGGTGGCGGTGAATGTCGGGCGACAATTTGTCTTTGACACCGCATTGTTCTGCAATTTGCTCCACCACTGCCTGTTGGTCCATCGCCTCCGGCAATTTTTCGATGACCGCACGAGTGGACTTCTCTTTCAGTTGTTCGGAGTTGATGATTGCCTCGGTAATCATCTGCGAAACGGCGCCAGTGCCAGCAAAAGGCGGCGGTTGACCCCATTGAACATTGCCGTTGTTGTTGGTGGAGGCCGAAGTGTGGGAGGTGTGTTGAGGGTCAGCAAATCGATTTCCATATCGATTCTCGCCCGCGATTAGCCGTTCTACCAGCTTTTCTAACTTTTCTAGTCGTTCGATGATTGGGACCAGAGTGGGGTTCCCTGACCCTTCTAGCAACTTTTCAAGTCGGTCGAGACGGGTGATAATGTCCTCTCCCTCACTCAAATGGTGGAAGCCGAACAAAGTCCGGCACAAAGACAATTCATTCAATCGCTTTATAAACGCCGTGAATTTCTTCAGCAGCAGCTGCAGAAGAAAAATGAAAAAGAAACGGTAAAACAATAAAAAGTGTCATTTTTGAAAATCATTTATTTGATTCTTAGGAAATAAAAAATGAAAAAGATACGGTAAGATATGGTAAAATAAATAAAAAGTGTTATTTTTGAAAATTATTTTTTTGAAGCAAGAAAAATCATAATGTTAGCAAGAAAAAGCTAGTTTTAGCAAATTTTATTAGGTAAATGATTTTTTTAGAAAAAAAAGTTTACAATTTTTAATTAAATTTAATAAAATTTTATTTATATTTTAGGCAAATTTTACTGCTGTCCTATTGAGTGAGTTCCCTGTCAGTTTTGGCGCATCAAATATCAACTCACAAATCGTCACAAACATTCAAAACAATTCATTTAGTCCTTTATTCATTTATTATCAAAATAATAATCCGTTGTATGTCCGGTGATAAAATTTAAATAATTTTAATTTTTTATTTAGGTTCCAATTTTAGGAAGAAGAATTTCTAATGGTCAGCGCATTGGCAGCATCAAATTCAGGCAATAAAAAAATTACTCGGAAAAAATTCTTCATAAAGGGTAAAATAGGCATAAAATGTATTAAAAAAGACCTAAATAGTCTTAGAATTACATTTTAGTATTTTAAAAATTAATTTTTGGTATTTATAGGGGTACATTTAAAAAAAAAATTTATTTACATATTTCGGTATTTTTCTTGCATATTTTGGGATTTTTTTTTACATAAATTTATGTACATATTTTGACCTATTTTTGTACATATTTTGCCAGCCCTAGTGAGGGAAAATTCGAGACCCGGAAACCCCGAGAATTTCATTTCTCGACTCGAGAACTGTGAATCACGAGCAGCCTATTAATTTTGACATGTCGATACCTTCCAATTTTTGACTGTTAAGCATAATAATTAAGGTTATAAATTGTATGATTTTGCATATTTTTTCTGCGCATATGATATGACGAAAGGGGCTCAAAAATAGCATTTTACGTTAAAATTTTTTGATTTGGTGAAGGTTTTTAGTGCATATAAAAGCATATTTTGGGGGTTTAAGAGAATAAATGCAGATTTGGCATTTTGCGTTTTTTAGAGCATATTTCGGTCATTTTTGGCAAATTTTCATAAGAAAAATGCAATAAAAACGAAAAATACACCCCTAAGGATCGACTTTTTTGGGAATTTCAAAAACATACCCTTGAAAATCGAGAATTTTGAATTTTTTATAAGAACTTTTGAAAACAATAGTAGAAAAATGTAATTTGTTTTAACATACCTTTGACAAAAATTTTACAAATTCGAAATTGCATTTTTGGCATTTTTTACGGTTATAAACCATTTTGGGTAATTTTTAGGGCATATTTTAGTGCATATTTGGATATTTTTCGGAGTTTTAGTGCATATTTGAGGGATTTTTAGTGCATATTTTATGCGCATAATTTGGCATTTTTTAGTGCATACAACTTATAACCCTAATAATAATTAGTAAAATAATTTTTGTCAATTTTCTAAATTGTTCAGCAATTAGCGGTCTGTCCGATGCTGGTCGCCTCGCACTGCAACATTTGTCTGAACATTACACCAATACGTTGATGAACCATTTGCACACCAACCACGGCAACATGGCGGCGACACTTCGTTACGCCGAATCGGCACGCCAGGCCGAGTCGCTGCTATTCAGTACGAGACTGCAGCCAACCGAATTTTATCAGCGACGAATTTGAAATCATTTCTAGGCAAAATTTGAACTCGATAAAAGAGCTTGAAAAAAGTAATTTGGCCAATTGTTTTATGAGCAGTTACTTGCATTGTTGCTTTAACAATTATGAAACTGGTTAGAAACTCGAAAAATAGGAAAAATTTTTTGCATTTCTTACTTTTTTTATATCTGACAAATTTGATAGGGGCGGAAGTCGTTATTTAAAAAACTAGAGTAGAGCGGGACCGGGAATTTTGGGCAAAACCGGGACCTTTTCGGGTTGAAAAACAGGGAATTTTTGGCTGGGAAACCCGGGACTGGTCTCGGTCCCGGTCAAAACCAGGACTTCGGTTGTACTCAGTTGTCCGTGTTTTGGTCCCGGTCCCGCTCTACTCTATAAAAAACCATCAATATGATTTGATGAAAAATTATTTATAACTTAGCTCAAAGGCAGCCAAATTTTTAATTTTTGATATCATTCGATAGCGCTAAGTGTTCTCTATCAGTTTACAAAATTTCAAAAAATTTCATTATGTATCAAAAAAAATCCTTAATCAGTGGACAATCAGTCGTCAATTTTTTTCAATTTAAATTAATTTTTCACTTTATTTTATACAAATTTTTTTGTATTATTATTATATTTATTATTTAGATACAAAGAAAATCGCATAATTTTTCCAATTTCCTGTCTCATTCGCGTCCATTATTTCAAAAATTACAAAGATTTTTTTATTGTTTATTGATTTCTATTTTTCTCTATCTTCTTCGTTGAAGAATAATACAATAATATGTATGCATGCATATACATACATATTTCCAGCCTATTAAGCCATTATTTATTTGCTTTAATTGAGAGAATTTATGCTGGGCATCACTTCATTTTTGGGCCGATTCGATGCCTCGCCAAATTAAATAAATTCAGAGCAAAGTGGTCTTTGCACACCAATAACATTTAGCGGCTTATTTGGGACAATCCATCCCGATTATTATACATATGTTTTTAATTAGGATGGATTCATGGCTTTTTGATCAATCCGTAAAAATGAGAAATTTGTTTAGCCATGAAAACATTTAGTTTGTTAACTTTAATTTTTCTGAATTTCATTCTGAACTGCTGCGCCGCAAGGCAATTAAAAATGTGCGTCATTTTTGAACAGACGGATCGAACGCGCGAAATCGTAGTGAATTTGCAGGCATTTTCTGCCGTCGGATATAGCGAAGCTACGCAAAAAAATATGCAAAACGGAAAATATTACAAAATTTTTGTGCCCGATTTTATTTTGTTGGATGTTGTTGAGTGCAAGTTTGGCATTTTTATAAAGCCAAAAGAGCAAAACGAAAATGATAATGAGAAAAAGGGTAAAAAGAAGGCAATTATTGTTGAAGACCAAATGGATAAAGATGAACAAAAAATGTGGACAATGCACCGATCAGTAAAGCTTAATCTGAGCGATATACACACTTTGATGAAGAAGCCAATTGTGGTTAATTTGGGCAAAATTGGTGGCCCCAAGCTTTTTTTGAAGCGACGAATTTTTGTGGAGACGAACAACGATTTGGGCAATTACCATGCATTTTTGTACGCAATTATAGAGGGAAATGAACAGAACGCCAACGAAATGAACGAAAAAAAAAGAATTTTTATTGGTCATGCCCCATTTGTGAAATTTGATGAGGAAGCATCAAGCTCAAGTCAAGCAAATCACAAGAAAAAATCTTTGCTCAAAAATTTCTTATCCGGCAAATCAAAGCAGATGGAAAAGGCATTGCCCGAGGGACAACAGGTGAAACAGTAATTAAATTAAATTATTAAATAGTTTTTTGTTAAGTTAATTGAATATCATTTATCAATTCCAATTGAAGAGAAACGCATGTTTGGACATAAAATTTGTGATTTAATTTTGGCTATTTTTCATGATCAAAAGGTATGAAAGTTCGGAGTGATGTACGAGAGTGGAAAAATCTGTGAAATTTCAATCCGATAGCATAATTATTTCAATCTTTTCGGAAATCCCTTTTTTGGATTCCCGGGTTTATTTATCAGTTTCGCATCTGACTTAAAATGGGCTATTTCTTGCTTATCTAATTGAAATTCAGGGGGATAAAATTGAAGAAGTTTTAAATGTTACGAATTTTGAAGAAACAGAAAAGTGGGAATGTTCAATTTGCAAAGATCAATTGAATAATGAAAAATCGTTAATAAAAATACACGGGCAAAACATTCAGGTGCAAAAATTATAATTTCTTTAATTTATAAAATTTTTCTAGCATTTATTTCACAAACAATGCATCTTTAATTGGTAATTTGGAAATAATTAGTAAGATTTTTTAATTTAAAAAAATATATTTTTATAGGTTTGAAGCACAACCAAAAATACGCTGCCCAATTTGCAATTGGCAACCAACATTTGTCATGGTCGGTATTTGATGAATGAATCTGCATGCTTTTTAATCAGAAATTTAGGATGCTAGATTGAATGCAATTTTTGATGGACCTATTGGATTTTCTTCGATTTTTGCCATAAATTCGCTGGGCATTTTATTTAAAATTGCCAACGGTCAACTGGAAATTGGGCAATTTAAGCAAAATCAGGCACAAAACTTTATTAGCAAAAGCAACGGAAATTTAAAAACATTTGAGCTTGAGCTGAGAATAAAGTTTTCTATTGCGAGTTTTTTTCATTTATATTCATTAATTCTTCAAAATTTATTTGAAATTACTGCCAAAGGGTTGGAAGAGAGTGCCGCCCTTCAACAAATTCAAAATGAACTCGGCAAAATGATTAACAGTCTGGGATATGTGGATGCAAAGGCACAAATTCTACTCGATTCAATCACTTTGTTCAAGCAATCACTGAATTGGCAAGCCCAAATCACTTTTGAAAACATCCAGCACATTAGCGATGGAATTTGATCGAGAAATTCGTCGTTTTTTTTTGGAATGGATTTAAAAGAAAAGCAAATGGACTCAGTCATATTATACTTTTGAGAAATTATTTAAATAACAATAATTCTAAAAAATTTTGTCAGTTGTTTTATTTTTTGTTGAAAAATTTTATTGTTGCAATGTTCCCCAGAAAAATTGGATTGTTATTTTGTTGAAGTGTTTGTAGATTTGCTTTATATCAGGATATAAACCAGAGCCTGAGGCCAAACTTTGTACTTGCAGCACAAAAAAAGCCCTGAAATTCGGAGCCGCCACTGGTGTAAACGAATTCTGTCAAAGCTGAGTATTTTTTCATAATTAAAATATATTAAATAAATAAGTGTTAATTTGTGTGTATATAATTCGAATGTGAAAACTAATGAATTTAATTGCGAAATTCAATAAATGGAAAAAATTAATTTGGTTAGACATTGTTTGGCTATTTATTTGGCGATCTCATTGCACACTCACATAAAAATTCTCCGAGTGATCAAACTGAAAATTCGGCATCATTAGCCGGAGTGTGCGAAAAGCAAGAAAATTTTTTTTTGTTTTTAAACGAAACGCAAAAAGTGCCGAAAAAGCGGGACAGAACAAAAACGACACGAAATTTTGCACACCCCTCTTTGGCATGGTCCAAAAAGTTTTTCGGTGCCCAACTTCCTTCACATATAGGTGATAATTTAGGTTTGATTAAGGTCTCCAGAAATTTGATTGTTCTTGTGAAACCAACCAATAATAATCTGTACAAAGTTTTTTTTTAAATTTTCTTTTACTATAATTTTTTTTCAAATTTAATTATTAAATGCGAATTAAAAATTGCATTTACATCTAATCATTTTCACTTTTTTTTTGTACTTTCTAGCTTTTATTCTATATTTGTGATTTAATCTTTTGGAAAACATTTGAAAAAGAGACAGAAAAAGAGAAGAACATGTGACAAAAAAGAAACAATATAGTATTTCCGGATTGTATACAGTAACATTCCTACTGTAGGAGTTGCGTCCTCTAGACAAGGTATGGCGAATCGTACACAGAAGCACCGCGCCAAACTCCGCCCTCATTTATATGTGCCATTTTGGTCTTCATCATGTGGCCAGTCCTTGAAAAGAAGGACACTTCGCCAGTGAGCGTGTTGCCCACCAGGCAGCCAAAAATGCCAAGTTCGGGGGTGGCATCGAGGTTGAAAATGGGCTCCGAATTGGGACGAACAAAGTGATTCTAAATTCGTCGCTGAATTTATTCCAATTTCTTTGTATCCATCGCCATTTCCCGGCAAATTATTTCGACAAGCCATGGAAGTGCACAAAGTAATCACTTTAAGGGTGAACAGTAGATTGTGCGGGACCTGGTACTGAAAAAAACGTACAACTGAGTACCTAAGTCCAGGTTTTGACCAGTTTTGACCGGGAAAAGTCAAAAATTTTTCCCAATCATTAAAATTAGGAAAAATATAAACAAATTTTATTTTCTTAGATTTTGCAAATAATAATTTGAAAAATTAAAATTAGGATTTATTTGCTTAAATTTTACAAAAATATTAATAAATCAAAAAATATAATTAAAAAATAATTAAAATTAGGAAAAATATAAGTTGAGCAAATTTGGATTTGTTGAAATTTTGGTGTTTTCTTTTTGTCCCATGTCTCAATTAAGCATTTAAACGCACCTTAATGACCATTGGCCTCAATCTTTCCATAATGTCGAAATAGTCATGCTCAGCAGGTGTCATTCGTGCCAACTTTTTGCTAATGTCCTCGTTGAAGAAAATGTTCGGAAATGTGCTTGGCCCGCATTCGTTGGCCTTCAGCACATATTTTTCCGGGTTGGCAATTGCTTTCTACAATAAATCAAATTTTACATAAACATATAAAAACTAATTCTCAATAAGGCTGAAATTTTACTTGTTAAAACTATTTTTTGGGCTATGTTTCGGTAAAAATCTAGAAAAAGTTAATAGTAAAGATAGGTATTCGAAATTCGACTATTTCAGAATAAAAAAAAAAATTAATCTAATAAATTAATTTCACTTTTTAATCATTTAATTATTTTTAGTTCAAAAAATGCGATTAAAATTTTTTTAAGCTTTTTAAATAAAGAATTTTGGCCACTTCATTAGTCACTATTTCGGCATTTTGGGCCAACATTTGATTATTTAATTATGTCGGGATTTTTCGCCAAAAAAATGCTAGCCCTAATTGTTAATAATAAATTTCAAAAGTAAAATTCATAATTAGGCTTGCCCTTTTTATCTCCTCCGCCCCTTCATCGTTTGCTCCGATTGGCCATCCCTTTGTTTGGACTTTTCGAATTGCCTCGGCCATTTGTTCTTCGCCTGGGCCCTTAAAGAATCGCTCCACCATTCCCGACTTTGTGAACACCTAAAATGATGATTTCTGATCTTTAGAATTGGGATTTTGAACCTAAAAATTATGGTAATTGAAAGTGCCGATTTTTGTAACTCCAATAATTGAATTTTAAGCATACTTTAAAAATTTTTTATAAGATCACGTTGATTTTTTTAATTTCGTATGTGAAAATGTTTAAAAACATTTTGCTGAAAATTTCATTTAATTCAGAAAATTTTAGACTGATAAATGAATTTAAAAAACAATTAAAAATTAATTTGTTCCAAATAAATTAAACAATTATTTTTATTCACCTGTTGCATTCTCTTCCTGTGTGTAAATGCGACTTCGAATGGGGGAACTTTCTGAAAATAAATATTTTCATCATAATTTTTTGGGGAGTAGGCGGGGCACTGCGCGATTAACCATGGAAATTTTCAAAAATTAGAAAAATTACATTCTTACGCATTAATAATTAGGAAAATTATATTGAAAATGATGATTTCATTAAAAAGTTTTTATTAAAAATTCAAATTTTTCTGCGATCGACTAACTCCGAAATGTTAAGAAAATTCGGCGATCGCAAGAGGAGAATGGCACAAAAACTACGAATCTCCCCCGCCCCCCCTTGCTCAGATATGCCCAAGGCTCCCAGATTAAAATTTTAAAAAGCCTCATTTTGTGTCAAAAAGCCTCAAAAATCCTCAAAATTTCTCATTTAGCCACAAAATCCTCATTTCAAAAAAAAATCCTCATTTACATATCAAAAAACCACAAAATAAGGATAAAACCTCAGTTTGTAAGCTCTGGGTATGCCGCAGGTTTTATCTATAAATTGACTAATTTTCAGTGAAAACTTGTTTATAAATGATAAATTTTTGATTAAAAAAAACAATTTTAACAAAATAAACAGGCATAAATCTGTTTGCAATTTACCTAATTTCATAATTTTTTAATGTTTATAACTCGTGGTGTTTTAAAGGAAACAATTCGGTGACAAAAAAGCGGTCATTCTTTTCGTGCACAACCAACCGAGTCACATAAAGCTCGACTCACGAAAAGTACAGTATCAATTGGAAAAAATTGCAACTGAAAGAATAATGTGCCGATTTATCACTCTATCGGAGGGACTCAAACGGTCAGTGACAGAAACAAAAATTTTATTTTTGGCAAATTTTCTTAAAATTTTTATTTTTTTAGCTTAAAAATTGATCCGAACAATTTTAACCTCATTTTGGACGACAAATTTGTTGTTGCGGTTGTGTTCGATCGACTTGGTGGGCCAATAACAAGGGCAGAAGCCGCACTTAACTTCTCTTTTGAGCGAACAACGGCCATTGTAAAACCAATTATAAATAAACTTTTTTAAGATAAATAAACTGGGATAAAAAATTAAAATCATTAATAATGGCAATATTTAATTATTAATTTTAGAAAACTCCTCCGTATGTATTTGCTGTCGCTCATACAAAGAAAATGCAACAGGTGAATTGTAATTTAAAAAAAAAAATTATTAATAATTAGAGATTAATCTAGAATTGAAATCAGGCCAGGATTTTTCCTGGATCAAGGTCCAGGCTATTTTTTTGGCAACCTGGGTTTTCCTGGATTTTTTGATTTTTGTCCAGGAAATCCAGGTCCGACATGGAATCCATGTTCAGAAATTTTTTCAAAATGCAGAACTCTAATAATAACTAAGAATATCCAGTTTTCGAGGGGAGGTGTTAGCTAAAAGACGAGAGATCTTTGGCCCAAAGCAATTAAAATGGCCAATTAAGATTATTTCGGTTTCAATTTTGATTAGGTGTTCACAAAGCCGGGCATGGTGGAGCGCTTCTTTCCCGATCCCAAAGAAGTCCATACTGTGAAGCAATTCGTAGGGTCCAAGCAAAAAGTTGGGCACTCGGAGATGACGAAAATGAAGCGGAGGAAATCAAAAAGGCAAATTAAAATATTAAAAGTAATTAATTCAAAAATTTAAAATTTCGCAGAAAGTGTATGAAAACCCACAAGACTATGTGCTGAAGACGAATGAATGTGGTTCTCCTAATCAGAGAATGTTCTTCAACGACGACATCCCCAAAAAGTTGGCACGAATGACACCCGCCGAGCACAATTACTTTTACATCATGGAAAAACTGCGCCCGATGGTCGTTAAGGTGTGAATTTTTTTCCAATTTAAAATATTAAAAAGCGAATAATTCAATAAAATGAAGTATTCAAATAGGAAAATTTGTCAACCTGGATTTTTCATGGACCTGGGTTTTCCTTGGTTTTTGTCCAGGAAATCAAGGTCCAACATGGAATACAGGTCCAGGCTTTTTCACTAATACCGATCTCTAATAATTATAGACAAAATGCTGTATAGATTTAGCAAAAAAAGAAAAATGCATTTAAATACATATATAAACTGGTCCCGTATTTTACAAAGAATCATTTTGTGCGCCCAAAAATTGGGCTCACTGCGAATCTTGACGTCACACCGGAGCTTGGCATCTATGGCTGTCTGATCGGCAACATGGTCACCGGCGAAGTGTCATATGTCTCCCGATTTGGGCATACGATGAAAACCAAAACGGCGGATGAGGACGAGGGCGGCATTATGAGAGGGAACAGTGTGGCCGACACGCCTTACCTTGTCTAGAAGACAATTAGAGCACCCTACCGTATCCAACACAATTAGCACACTACCGTATCCAACATATTTTCAAGTGAATACTGTATTTTGTAATTTATAGCTTTTTGCACTCCTTTTCTCATTCATGTGATCATTTAAAATTTTCGAGCCTATCTATTCTATTGCAATATGCAAAAATAAATAAAGTATATCACAATACATCAATTTGTTCGTCGCTTGTGCATTTAAAACTTGGCATTTTGGTCAATGAAAACAGACTTTAAAAAAAATAATTCGCTGGTTTGAGTCCGCAAAGGATTCTTTTAATTTAAATAAAAACGGCTTTTTATCAACTATGATCGAAAATTTCCTAAAACAAGAGCATTGCCAGTCAAAAATAAGGAGATTTTAAGCCTTCAATTAAAAACCTGCATTCTTTTTTTGATATAACTTTGCTCAAAAGCAACCAATTTTAAAATAATGATATTTTTCGATAGCACTAAGTGTTTTCTATAAATTTGCAAAATTCATGAAAATGGTTAAGTTTCAAGAAAGTTATGACCAAAAATGTTTAAAAAAACTTAATTTTTTTGGCTTCTCAGTTCAAAACTGTTTTGAAGCTTAACGAATTGCATAGAAAGCACTTAGGGCTACCGAAAAATATCAAGATTTATAATTTGGTTGCTTTTGTGCAAAATTATGATTAATTTTCTGCCAAAAATTTCTTCCAAGTCATTTTTCGGTTGTTCGCATTTTCCTAGATTGTTTTGTTCAGGCAAAATTGACCCAATGGTTGGCAAATGAAAAAAACTTCAGGCATAGGTCCGGTTTTAGCAGGAAAAACCTTGATTTCAGGGATAGAAATTTTAGAATTTGTAGTAATTAGTTTAATGGTATATGCATCTTTTTCGATTTTTTTTAAATTTTCAACTCTTTAAAAAATGTTTTTATATCCATTCAGGCATGCTTAACTCGAATATGAATTGCCAAACAAGGTAGCAACTCAAAATCACATAAAAACAGTTGGCGCTGAGAAGAACAAGGTTGAACTGACGGCATCTCATGGGTTAGCCGAAATTTTTGGACTGTCATCGGACTACATTTGCAGGCCGACCTTTGAGGACCGACATTTGCGGACCGACATTTGCAGACCGACTTTTGAGGACTGACATTTGCGGACCGACATTTGCAGACCGACTTTTGAGGACTGACATTTGCGGACCGACATTTGCAGACCGACTTTTGAGGACTGACATTTGCGGACCGACATTTGTAGACCGACTTTTGAGGACTGACATTTGCGGACCGACATTTGCAGACCGACTTTTGAGGACTGACATTTGCGGACCGACATTTGCAGACCGACTTTTGAGGACTGACATTTGCGGACCGACATTTGCAGGCCGACTTTTGAGAACCGACAATGGACCGACAATTTACATATGCTGACTGAAAATTACCCAATTTCCGCTAATAAATTACATTTTTTTTTTTGCTATATTGAATTTGCATATATACTTCCTTTTTGTTAATTGCTAAAAATCCTAAATTATATTTACGTGAAAAGCATTCATACGTATGTAAATATATGCTTAATATTTTTAATAATGCCACATAAATGACTGAGAACTGCCCAATTTCCGCTAAATTATCAAAATTATTATTACAGTTGATTTATTCATAAATTCGAATAATAATTCACATGTACATGAGCACAAAATATGCATATAAAAGGCGGTTGTCAATTAATGAAAACCTTACAAAATATTTTTAAAATTTCCTTTTAGGAGGCATTCTCAATGAAAACCCCAAATTTCCTCGCCATTTCCATTTTCATTTCCATCGGATTTGGAATTGCAACTCCATCTAATGAGGATGAATGTAAGATTAATCATATAAATTAATAAATTTATATAAATTAATCCCGTTATAAATATATAATTCATATAAATTAATTCCATTATAATATATATAATTTAATAAATTTTTATAAATTTATCACATTATAAATATATAAATTTAACAATTTTATATAAATTAATCCCATTATAAATATATATAAACTTAATAAATTTATATGAAATTGGGTAATTTTCAGTCAGCATATGTAAATTGTCGGTCCATTGTCGGTTCTCAAAAGTCGGTCTGCAAATGTCGGTCCGCAAATGTCAGTCCTCAAAAGTCGGTCTGCAAATGTCGGTCCGCAAATGTCAGTCCTCAAAAGTCGGTCTGCAAATGTCGGTCCGCAAATGTCAGTCCTCAAAAGTCGGTCTGCAAATGTAGTCCGGCAAATGTCAGTCCTTTTTACTTTTTTTCAGATAAATGTTGCTACACAATTTTTGCCTTTTCATTGTATCCGTCGCCATTCCCTCGCAAATTGTTCCAACAAGCAAAGGATGTGCATAAGGTAATGACAGTCCAAAAATTTCGGCTAACCCATGAGATGCTGTCAGTTCAACTTTGTTCTTCTCAGCGCCAACTGTTTTTATGTGATTTTGAGTTGCTACCTTGTTTGGCAATTCATATTCGAGTTAAGCATGCCTGAAAACCAATAAAAACATTTTTTAAAGAGTTGAAAATTTAAAAAAAAATCGAAAAAGATGCATACCATTAAACTAATTACTACAAATTCTAAAATTTCTATCCCTGAAATCAACGTTTTTCCTGCTAAAACCGGACCTATGCCTGAAGTTTTTTTATCTGACCATTGGGTCTAGATTTCCTGAACAAAACAATCTAGGAAAATGCAGACTGACGAAAAATGACTTGGAAGAAAATTTTTGGCAGAAAATTAATCATAATTTTGCACAAAAGCAACCAAATTTTAAAATCTTGATATTTTTCGGTAGTCCTAGGTGCTTTCTATGCAATTCGTTAAGCTTCAAAACAGTTTTGAACTGAGAAGCCAAAAAAATTAAGTTTTTTTAAACATTTTTGGTCATAACTTTCTTGAAACTTAACCATTTTTCATGAATTTTGCAAATTTATAGAAAACACTTAGTGATATCGAAAAATATCATTATTTTAAAATTTGGTTGCTTTTGAGCAAAGTTATATCAAAAAAAGAAATGCAGGTTTTTAATTGAAGGCTTAAAATCTCCTTATTTTTGACTGGCAATGCTCTTGTTTTAGGAAATTTTCGATCATAGTTGATAAAAAGCCGTTTTTATTTAAATTAAAAAGAATCCTTGCGGACTCAAACCAGCGAATTATTTTTTTAAAGTCAGTTTCATTGACCAAAATGCCAAGTTTTAAATGCACAAGCGACGAACAAATTGATGTATTGTGATATACTTTATTTATTATTTGCATATTGCAATAGAATAGATAGGCTCGAAAATTTTAAATGATCACATGAATGAGAAAAGGAGTGCAAAAAGCTATAAATTACAAAATACAGTATTCACTTGAAAATATGTTGGATACGGTAGTGTGCTAATTGTGTTGGATACGGTAGGGTGCTCTAATTGTCTTCTAGACAAGGTAAGGCGTGTCGGCCACACTGTTCCCTCTCATAATGCCGCCCTCGTCCTCATCCGCCGTTTTGGTTTTCATCGTATGCCCAAATCGGGAGACATATGACACTTCGCCGGTGACCATGTTGCCGATCAGACAGCCATAGATGCCAAGCTCCGGTGTGACGTCAAGATTCGCAGTGAGCCCAATTTTTGGGCGCACAAAATGATTCTTTGTAAAATACGGGACCAGTTTATATATGTATTTAAATGCATTTTTCTTTTTTTGCTAAATCTATACAGCATTTTGTCTATAATTATTAGAGATCGGTATTAGTGAAAAAGCCTGGACCTGTATTCCATGTTGGACCTTGATTTCCTGGACAAAAACCAAGGAAAACCCAGGCCCATGAAAAATCCAGGTTGAATTTTCCTATTTGAATACTTCATTTTATTGAATTATTCGCTTTTTAATATTTTAAATTGGAAAAAAAATTCACACCTTAACGACCATCGGGCGCAGTTTTTCCATGATGTAAAAGTAATTGTGCTCGGCGGGTGTCATTCGTGCCAACTTTTTGGGGATGTCGTCGTTGAAGAACATCCTTTGATTAGGCGAACCACATTCATTCGTCTTCAGCACATAGTCTTGTGGGTTTTCATACACTTTCTGCGAAATTTTAAATTTTTGAATTAATTACTTTTAATATTTTAATTTGCCTTTTTGATTTCCTCCGCTTCATTTTCGTCATCTCCGAGTGCCCAACTTTTTGCTTGGACCCTACGAATTGCTTCAACAGTATGGACTTCTTTGGGATCGGGAAAGAAGCGCTCCACCATGCCCGGCTTTGTGAACACCTAATCAAAATTGAAACCGAAATAATCTTAATTGGCCATTTTAATTGCTTTGGGCCAAAGATCTCTCGTCTTTTAGCTAACACCTCCCCTCGAAAACTGGATATTCTTAGTTATTATTAGAGTTCTGCATTTTGAAAAAATTTCTGAACATGGATTCCATGTCGGACCTGGATTTCCTGGACAAAAATCCAGGAAAACCCAGGTTGCCAAAAAAAATAGCCTGGACCTTGATCCAGGAAAAATCCTGGCCTGATTTCAATTCTAGATTAATCTCTAATTATTAATAATTTTTTTTTTAAATTACAATTCACCTGTTGCATTTTCTTTGTATGAGCGACAGCAAATACATACGGAGGAGTTTTCTAAAATTAATAATTAAATATTGCCATTATTAATGATTTTAATTTTTTATCCCAGTTTATTTATCTTAAAAAAGTTTATTTATAATTGGTTTTACGATGGCCGTTGTTCGCTCAAAAGAGAAGTTAAGTGCGGCTTCTGCCCTTGTTATTGGCCCACCAAGTCGATCGAACACAACCCCAACAACAAATTTGTCGTCCAAAATGAGGTTAAAATTGTTCGGATCAATTTTTAAGCTAAAAAAATAAAAATTTTAAGAAAATTAGCCAAAAATTAAAATTTTGTTTCTGTCACTGACCGTTTGAGTCCCTCCGACAGAGTGATAAATCGGCACATTATTCTTTCAGTTGCAATTTTTTCCAATTGATACTGTACTTTTCGTGAGTCGAGCTTTATGTGACTCGGTTGGTTGTGCACGAAAAGAATGACCGCTTTTTTTTCACCGAATTGTTTCCTTTAAAACACCACGGGTTATAAACATTAAAAAATTATGAAATTAGGTTATTTGCAAACAGATTTATGCCTGTTTATTTTGTTAAAATTGTTTTTTTTAATCAAAAATGGTCATTTCTGGATTTATGCCTAATTTGGATAGTAAATTATTGGCATTTTGGATCCAGTGATGCCGATTGGGGAAAATTGGAATTTTTAATGAATTTTTTTTAAATGAATGCCCGTTTTCCTTACCATGCCTCATATAATGTTTCGGCAAACAACAGATCAGTTTGGTCCAATGGCATCACCGCCTCGGACGCGTCAATGCCCGCATTTGCGACCATCCGTTTATGATGCTCGGACACGCGTGAACATGCTCCAACGCCCCCGAGTGCGCCGGTGTTCACTTCAACCTAACCCATCCAAAAAGTTAGAGCCAATTTTGAAAAAGCAAGAACAGAACCCGAGAGAATTGCAGCCCGACAAAGTTGCAAGGATTAATGCCTGCTATTTTAACAGGAGGATTCCTTATCAGGGCTGCACGCAACTGGGTTTTCAATTACGGAAAGCTGTAATCCGTAATTACGGGGCCCAAAAAGACCATAGTTTCCGTAATCCGTAAATGCGTGCAGCCCTGATCCCTAACCGGCGCCCAAATTTTCAACCGAAATGTATTTTAAAAAAAGAATCAACCAAAAAGCCTAGGTTGATCTCGATCGAGGTTACCCGGGGACAGAATGGGACCAAGATGCTGAAACGTTATGAGTTTTTTTTAAATTTATTTTCAGTTTTCGTTTTTTTTAAATTTAAATTTTTTAGTTGTTTTAATTCAAATTTCTTTATTTTTTATTTTGTTAGTTTTTTATCTTAGTGAATAATTTAAAAAAAAATTTCTTTTAAAGAAATTATCCATTAATTGTTGTTTTTAATATGTAATCACCTGCTTTAGCAAATACTCTCCATCATCGTTTTGACTCGCCATGTAATCCTTTTGATAAATGTAAAATTAGTTATTTAACATTAGGGATAACATTTTTAGGCAAAAGGCTATTTTTTCCTGAGTCCAAAATTTGTTAATAAAAATGCAATAAAAACGAAAAATACACCCCTAAGCATCGACCTAATTTTTTTTCAAAAAATACATCCCTAAGAATCGACCCGAAAATTTTCAAAAATACACCCCTAAGAAATAAAAAATTTTTTCAAAAATTCATCTCCAAATTTTATTTATTTATTTTCTTGACAAGAATTTGTGATTTAAAAATTATTTATCTCAATATTGGCCTAATTTTTTTTTACTTTTTTTGAATACATTTTGTCATTTTACACCCCTAAATTTGAGGATTTTTAGTGCCTATTTTCCATTTTTTAGTGCCTATTTTTGGGGTTTTTTAGAGCCTAAAGCCTACCTATTTTGGCGGTTTTTAGTGCCTATAAATGTTATCTCTATTTAACATTATTCACTTAAAAATATAATTAATTTTAGTAAAAATAATTAAAAATAATTTTGATTAATGTTGAATTATCATTTAATTTTTGGCATTTTCCTACCGATCTTTGGCAAAACATTGCCACCGGTTGTTTGATGCCTTCCTCATAAAGACCGTCAAGCAGTGAGATCATTTTCTTTATTTTGTTGTCTTCATTACTTTCCACTAATTGGCGATGCGTTTCTTTCAAAAATGCGAAATCTTGGGAGGCGCGAAAATACAGCAAAAGCATTGCCTGTGAAATTCAATGGCAAATCAATCGGAGAATTGAAGAAATTTTTATTTAAATTTAATTTTGAAAATTAAAGTTGGTTTCAATTTTTATTCGGAAAAAAAATATCGCGAATATGACGACATAATTTAATTAATTCAAGCTTTTCACTAGAGTTGTACGGGACCGGGAATTTTGAGAAAAACCGTGACCGGGACTTTTCGGGTTGAAAACCCGGGACTTTTTGGCTGGGAAAACCGGGAAAAATCGGGACTTTTCCCGGTCAAAACTGGTCAAAACCTGGACTTAGGTACTCAGTTGTACGTTTTTTCAGTACCAGGTCCCGGTCCCGCACAATCTACTGTTCACCCTTAAAGTGATTACTTTGTGCACTTCCATGGCTTGTCGAAATAATTTGCCGGGAAATGGCGATGGATACAAAGAAATTGGAATAAATTCAGCGACGAAGCTTTGCTGAAAATGTAATTTAAAATTTTATTTTAATTTCTTTATTAATTAACATTTTGCATTTTTATTCTGCAATTTTGGCACATTGCCGGCACTAATTTGATCAGCCCATTGGACAGTGCCCAATCTGTGGCATCCTGACTACGTTCAAGCAAAATTTTTGGGTCGTGTTCAATTTCCGTTACACAATACTGCTGTTTTTGTCCTTCGTCGGTGTCTTCTAAAAAGTTTTTTTTCTAAGTGCTTAGTTATAATTAATTTTTTTATTTATACAAAAATAATATTTATAAATATATAATTATTCACATGGATTGACCTTGGGAAGGGCTTCCATTTGCAAAATTAGTTAAATGGAATACAAATAATATGATATAATATTTCATCATTTCAGCTTAAAAATTATGTATTAATTAATGTAAAAAGTAAAATTTAATGCTTATGGCTAATACTTCGTTTTTTATACAAATGTTTTGCCCTAATACGCACAGATAAGCACGAAAATCAAAATAAAGTTTTTTTTTTTGATTAAGTTTTTATGTGTTTGTAAACTGAAAAGTGTTAATAAAAAATTTCTTTGCAAATTTTTAAGCCTATTTAATGCCTATTTTGCGATTTTTTCTGCCTTTTGGGTATCTATTTCGTTCGCGATCTTTTGGTGCCTTCAAAACGAAGCCCTACTTATGGCAATTAAATTAAGGGTTTTCAAATACTTAAAAAAAAATTTCTAACAAAAATATCCTTCTCTAAGACACAGCGGCGGGCGCTGTTACAGTTTAAAAAACTTTAAAATTTAAATCATGCAAATTTAAAATGTATTTCAAATGTTTTAAAGCTTCTCCATTCATGGCATCGTTTGAAAAATATTCTTGACATAAAATAAAGCTAAATGATTAGTGATGGTGATGCAAATGTGCCCATTTTATATTGCATTTGCTCGTGGGAAAAAACAAAAACAAAATGTTTTTTTTTTTGATGCCAACATTTGAACGGAAGCAATTAAATTGCCACATTAGAACACCACAGCCGGAAGGATAATGATTGATTACTTCCTCTGTTTGACTTCCGTAATTATTTATGGAAAATTAACAAAAGTGTATATCAATTTTTAAAATATCAGCAATTTGAAAAAATACAGCGTTTTAGATCCGTCAATTATCAATGTTTAATTACGCTTTTAAGAAAGAGTGGATTTTTAAAATTTTTTTAAAACAAGGAAATTTCACCTAGCCCATTTTACAAAATGCCAGAAATTGGATTTTGCTGAAATGATGTAATATTAACAACAACAACAAAAAACATAGAAGAACATCATGTAAATCTTCTTTGATGACAAAAACAGGAAAATTTCAATTTATTGAAACTTTATTTCGTTTATTTATAGTTTGATTTGGACCTTGATCCAGGCCTGGGTAATTTTTCGTCAACCAGAGTTTCTCCTGTAATTTTTGTCCATAAAATCCAGTTTTATTTGCCCATTTTAGATGCCTATTTGGAATTTATGCATATTTTTGTGCCTATTTCACGAATTTTTGCATCGTAGAAGTTTATGTTTTTCAATTATTGATTGCTTTTCACACCTTTTTTCGTGTCGCGCTTTTTTCAAAAACTTTTCGGCGAGGATAGAGGGTCAGGCGGTGCCGGTAATCATCGCCGGGAAATTTTTTTGAAATTTTCGCCCGGTTTCTTAACCGATAAAAAATAATAACAAAATTACACTGTAAATTCATCCTAAATGCCTCGAGCTGCGCTTAAAAAACATTTAAATTTAAAATACTGTCAATCTCATTATACAACAAATTCTTACAGCTGTCTAATGTGGGATTATCGTATACTAGTTTCAGCTTCTGAATACAGTCATGGTCATATTCTTTTACGAGGTTTCGAATGGTATATATATATATATATCAATACTCAAAAGAACATTCTACCAGACCATTTGGCTAAATGGTCTACAGCTCAGTCACAACAATATACAAAATTAAACATGTATAAAAATATGTACATATTTAATATGTAGAAAAATTCCAAAATAGGCATTAAGTTTTGTTAGCAAATTAAAAAAAATTGGGCATTCTTTCATAAAAAAATGAAATTTTAAATGGAAATTTTGCCAAAAATAAGTCCAAAAATAGAAAATTTAGTTAGGATTTTTTAATCTTTTTTTTCAAAATTTAATTTGAAATTTTGTAGGATAAACAGAAATATCAGAGCTATTGAACAATAACAAGTAGGTTACCTATCATTTCGTCACTGATCATTTTGTCACTGAGAAATAATTTTTAAAAAATGTTGGCAAAATGTCACATATATTTTAAAATTTCAATTATTTTGCCCCAAATGGTATGAATATGCTCTTAGATAACGAATGGGGTCTTGTGCTGCTCGCTGCTCAAATTCAGCAAAAATCTGACGCAAATTGTTGTCCTGATCAACATAGAGGGATTTCGCCTAATACCTTTCCCTCTAGTGCCATTTCATTTTTTAAAAATTATTCCTCAGTGACGAAATGATCAGTGACGAAATGATCGGCCACCAACAATAATGCCATTGGACAATATTTTGTCGAAAAATAGCTAAAATGGCCGATTTTACGAAATGGCCTGGCACCATTTTTACCCGAGCAAATTTGTAAGGGTTAGAAGAAACTGTTTTATTTTTAAAAGTAATCATGTGTTAAATGTTTAAACTTTTGATCAATTCGTTCATTTCATTTCGTTTTTCACTTTCTCTGCTTATCTTTTTTAAATTTATTATTTTTTATCTTTTTTGTAAAGCTGTGCTGAAAATGGTCAAAAATGATGTGTTTCAGTGTTTCGGTTAAATAATAATTACATAATTAAAAGTGACACCATAAACCATCACCATCTATGAATTGCAGTTGAATAAATAAAAATTTCATAAAATGATTTTATTGAAACAATTTTTTTTTTGTTGTAATAAAATTTAATTGCATATTTAAGCAATAAAAAATAGTGAACAAATATCATTCATTAAAACACCATCAATAATAAAATAAATAATCCTCTAATATTTCCACCAATAAACCCAATTAAATGCATTCCAATATGAAATATTTCAATTCGAAAGGCGTTTTCTGCTTGCTTTTACCAGCATTCATCGGTAATTTAATTTATTTTTTGAAACTTTTAACTATTAAAATATACATTAAAATTTTAAAAATTATTCGAGAAATTCATTAGCTATCCCAGGCTCCGTTCTGGCACTATCTGATGACAGCCGCGGGTTGATGCTCGAGTGTCACAACAATTACCGCTCTCAGCTGGCCAAAGGCACTGCGGCAAATTTGACCGGCACAATGCCGGCTGGCACTAATTTGATCCAACAAAAATATGTGACGGAGGGCATTGAGACGGTGGCACAGAATTGGGCAAACGGATGCTCAATGACACATTCGGACTCATCACAGCGCAATGGGATGGGCGAGAATTTGTACATGACGAGTTCGTCGTCAATTTCGGAAGGTAAAAGCAATGAAAAACGTGTTTGATAATTAGGGATGATATTTTTAGGCAAAAGCCTATTTTTTCCTGAGCTCCCCGTTGCCTGAAACGCACGAAAAACATGTTTTTTTGGGCTGTTGTTAAGCTACTTTTCGACTTATTAATGCCTTTTTTCTAGGCTTTTATTTTTATAGCCTAAAAAGCCTAAAAATTTTTGAAAGAACCTATTTTTGCCTATTTTGGCGTTTTGTCCAAAATTTGTTATCAAAAATGCAATAAAAATGAAAAATGCACCACTAAGAAACGACCTGAAAATTTTATAAATACACCCTTAAGTAATTAAAATTTTCTCAAAAATTCATCTTCAAAATAATTTATTTATTTCTTGACAAGAATTTTTGATTTTAAGAATTATTTAGCTAAATACTGTTTTCCCTAATTTTTTTACTTTTTTGTAATTTTGTCATTTTAAACCCCTAAATTTGAGACTATTTAGAGCCTATTTTCCATTTTTTGGAGACTATTTTTAGGGTTTTTAGAGCCTAAAGCCTACCACCTATTTTAGTGTTTTCCGGAAAAATTTGGACTTCAGAAAATCTGGTTCGGCTGTGTTTGCAAATCGTTTATCAAATGGGTTTTGCTGGATCAACAAGATTAAGCTTAGAGTCTCAGTTATTTTTGTTTGTCTTTGAGTACAGCCTTTACTCGGGAATGAATTTGATCAAATGGATTTCTGGATACCGAATTGATAAAAAAACAATTTCTCATGATCAACACTGTTTTTTAGCTGATGCGCTGAAACAAGCTTGCGACATGTGGTGGGCGGAGCTAAAGCAATACGGCATCCAGGAAAGCCTTGTGCTGGACAGGGAACAGTTCAACAAGGGCATCGGACATTGGAGCCAGGCAAAATGAATGAATGCTTATTTTTACGGGTGGCAAAATTTTTTTTCGTAAATCCAAATTTTTCCCGTAGGATAGGATGAAATAAGGACAAATCTTATAAAAAAAGACGAATTACAATCTTGTTTTATATCCATTTTCATCCACTACTTATTTTACTGCTCTAACTTCGTTTGTTGCTTTCAGCAAGCCTGGGCCACCACTGCTCAAATTGGCTGTGCCATGGCACGCTGTCCCAGCGCTGACTGGAAGACATGGGTTGTGTGCAACTACAACACAACGTGAGTGCAAGAAATTCTAGCGTACAAGGGAATTTTTCAAAATCACTTTCAAAAGATTTTTATCGGATATAGCGTGGTCGATTTGATATTGTAAATTTTCGGCTTTTTGGAAACTGCACCAAAAGTGATCAGAAAAAATCGATCAAAGACCCGAAAAATCGATGAAATGGGCAATTTTAAAAATCAGAAAAAATTTACAAATAAAACAAGAGTTATAACATTTTTAAAAATAATCAGTAAAAAATTTCTCAATCAAACGGTATATTAAATTAAAAAAAATCCGCTGAATAAAACAATGCCAGATGGAAAAAAAGCCCAAAATCAACAATAGCAAATTAACTATTCTCTACACGATAAAGTGATTTAAATGATAATTTATTTTATAAAATTATAGTATATATTCCTAAGATTTTGTATTGATTTTTTTAATTTTAAAAATTTAATCGTTTCAGTGGCAATCGGTTGGACGAGGTGGTCTATAAGAAGGGTACCGCATGCGCTAGTTGTTCTGACTACAATGGCGCGTCATGTAACAGCACCAGCGTACTGTGCATTTTGCCATGAATGAGATGAATTCGGCAATTTCAATTTCCATTTGTGTTTTTTGAAAAATCCGCTTAATATTATATTGCCTACAAAATGTGTTAAACCAAAACATACATAATGCCAACAAATTATAAATGATTTAAATTTTTGATAAAAATTGGGACAACTCTGATTTTAATTATTTGTAAAATGATTTATGTATGTGTAATTAGGCAGTAAAAAATTAAAAAGGGCGTCTAATTTTCATTTCAAGGTATTTATTATCGTATATTTTTTTATAAATTTTTTACAAAAAATATTTACGAGAGAAACACGGAAAATATATTTTCTCCGGCCAATTTATTGACTTTTAGCACTACATTTTGTGGTTTTGCACAGCACAAAAAGTCCAGGTCCAGGCCATTTTTCGGCAACCTGGATTTTTCCTGGACCTGGATTTTCCTGTATTTTTGTCCAGGAAATCCAGGTCCAGGTCTAATTGAAAAAAACCCAGGTTTAGGTCCAGGCAAAACACGAAAAAACCTGGATTTTCCTGAACAAAATTTTAGAATTTGTTATTTTAATTGACCGATATTTTTTTTCAAGTTTTCAAAAAATGATTAAATAACTTAGAAACACATCATTATTATTAATTAGATATTTTTAGAGGTTTATAAGCAATTAATTGATTTTTTCAAACATTTTTTTGATTTTTAAAATGAGTTTCAAAAAATCCAGGTCCAGGCCTGGATCCAGGTCCCGAGGAGCCTGGATTTTTCTGGACCTGGATTTTCCTGGATTTTTGTCCAGGAAATACAGGTCCAGGTCCAACTTGGAATCCAGGTCCAGGCTTTTTTCAAAATGTCGATCTCTACATATTTGGTCTCTGAACAAAAAAAAAATTGTATAAAAATGCAAAAATGAAAAATTTTGAAAGATTTCACCGGAGCAAAATTTACAATTTTTCTTCAGAGAATCGAAAAAATAAATAATAAATTTTTATTTTTTATTTTGCAAAATACTGGATTAAAATTTATTTTTTGACAAAAAATTGTTGTAATTTATGATAAAATAATTTTTTATAAAATTTTTGAAAATCTTTTTTTTTGGTTGATTTATTATAACCAATTAGATTATTTAGCACCACCAAAATCATTATTCGAATAAATTCTGAAGTCCGAATTTAGCCAAAAATGCCTGAACTAGGATTTTGGTTGCACCCTCGGAATACTGCCAATTGTTCCATATTTTTTTTGTGAAAATCTCTAGAATCGTTTGAAAATTTGGCTACTTTAAATCAAAAATTCTCGCCTTTTTGAGTTTCTCTCCGTTCTCGCAAATATGGGAGGAGCAAATAGAGCAGTTCCTATTTTAGTACACATTTTGGCAAATCATAAGTTAATTAATATACAAAAAGGAATTATTTTTATTCCTCATAAATTTGTTATATTTTATTTTGGGTATTTTTTAGTAATATTGTAGAATAAAATTTACTCTTAATTATGAAAAATTGCACATTTATCGCTTCTCATTTAATAATTTACAAATTACACACCCAAATCATCAATCGTTTGTACTTCAGTTTCAATATATCCTCAATAACAGCAGCACATCGGATCCATTTTTAAAGCATTACAAATCCCACACAGAAAAGGATGTAGAAAACAGCGGCCAAAAAAATGGTCACCCATCCAATTAAATTGCCTTTTTGAATGGACAAATAAACGGCCAATTTCAGCGCATGCCACCAATAAAGCATGCCAACAATGATGAAGATGACGAGGATGCCGGTGGTCATCGACGCGCCAATGTTCAGCTTGCCAAGCATGATCGGGTGGCCAATGTGCAGCCAATGGAAGTGCAGGCCGGGCATTGGGGAGGTCAAACTCCAGTCCATCACTTTGGCATCAACAAGCAGGGCGCTAACGGTCGAAGAGCCTTGCTTTCCTAAACAAAATTAATTAATGATTAAATTTACATGAAAAATTAACCACAAAAATATAATTCTGCATAGGTTACAGAATTAAATAAAATGTTTTATAAAATATTAATATATTTGACGGCAATTCAGTCAAATTTAATAATATGATATATTTTTTAATGCAAATAATAATAATTTTTTAAAGAAAATTCAATATCAGTCGGATTTGATTGACAAAGAAAAATTAATTTGAAGGGTTTTATGTTTTCGATTTTAATCATAATATTTTTTGGATATAATTTTTAATTAATGAAAAAGATGAATAAAAAAGGGATATAAGCTTTTATCCCTGTATAAACTTGCAAATTTGCCATTTTCATGCCTAGAAATCTCATCCTTTATGATGACAATGGTCTGACTGATTTTAAACGAAATGTTAAGAAAACTTCAAGAAAATTTGGAAAACTTTTCATAATTCAATATTTTACCCGCTTCAATGTAAGCATTTATGCCAGCTCCCAGCTCAATGCCGCGCTTTCGGCGTCTCCGATTGCTCTTTTTTGTGCTTCCATTTTCTGCACTCTAAAATAATTCATTTTAAATCTTTTTTATTTTATTTTAAAAATGTTTAGTCAAAAATAACACCCACACTGTTCTGGGCATTTCCGACACTCTTTTCAATTTCGTTCTGTACCTTTTTCAGGCCAAAGTTAATGAAAAGGTCCTTCAACATTTGTGCCACCTTTTTGAACGCTTTTTCATTACTGTTCGCTTTCTTTTTTTCCACAATATTTGACATTTTCTTAATTGTTGTGCCCAAATTTTCATTCAATGATTCCTCAAAATTCGGCACATTAATTGATGGCTCAATTTCCGACAAATCAGTGATTGGCACTTTTCCTATTATAAAACACATTAAAAATGGTTAATTAAAATTTATTAAAAGGTTTTGAATAATTTTTATTGCATTTATTAGCACCATCGTTCGCTTTTTGCTTCATTTTTTCATCACCATCATTCAAGACAAAATTCGCTGTCGAGAAAAGTTTCAATATCCATGCGCGGAACCAATCTTTGGGCTTCACCAAAATTTTTTTGAACGCAAATTTTACTCCCTTTTTCATTGGCAAGTAAAATGGAATAACAAGCTGAAAAAATAAATAAAATTCTGGATAATTCGTAACTTTATAAAAAACAATTAATCATCGATAAAGGTCAATCCGTCAGAATTTATTTTTTAAATGTATGTTTTGTTGCTTTATTAATTTTTACATTTTTGTTTAAAATGTAAGCTAAAACTGTCCATTTAAATATTAATAATTTACGGATGACGGTTTGACAGTCACCAATTATGAATTTTCCTCTTATGGCCTTTCTGTTGACAGATTATCATAGTTTTTTTATATAATTTATTTTTAAAAATAATATTTTTTAATTAAATAAATATTCAATTGTGTATATGCCTCAATTTTTTGAATGAGTTCTAAAATTTAAAACGAAAACTTTTTTTAAATATTTGTAAATTGCCATACAAATTTAAGCAATAAAATGCTTGACTAAGAAATCATTTATGAAATGTAAAATGTTCATGGGGTTGAAATGTCTTGACTCGACCAAATCACCTCAAATGGTGACACTTTGTCAGTCATCATTTCGGGAATGACTCCCAAAATGTCTTTCATTTTGCCGCTGAAATACCGCTTCAGCATATTTCGGTGCCGTTTGCCTCTCTGCCCAAATTTGTAGCTCCATCGGTTCAACTTTTTGAACAGACTTTCCGCTGCCTTTTCTAATGTGCTCATTTCACTGGTTTCCTTGCCAAATAGCGACACTTTTTCAACTTGGGCATCAAAGTCAATGCCATCCGACGCAACAAAACAATCGTTTAAATCAT
Source organism: Heterodera glycines (assembly GCA_004148225.2). Taxonomy (NCBI): domain Eukaryota; kingdom Metazoa; phylum Nematoda; class Chromadorea; order Rhabditida; family Heteroderidae; genus Heterodera; species Heterodera glycines. Next base: position 15,599,928 of record CP049712.1, on the reverse strand, counting down.
TGGTCAAATCGCACTGTCCTTTAATTGTTAAATTTTAGATATATATAATATTCTTTGAAAGTTTAATTTGTTTTTGTATTTTTTGAATTGTATGAATTTGTAGGTGGATCATTTAGCAAATGACCGATCCTTTTATTGCAACGTTAGCTAATTTATTAAAATGAGTTGATGATTTTGGTGCTGTTTGATTGTTCATTTCCCAAGAATCCGGTCAAGATTTAGCATCGAGACTGAGATTAGGTACCGAGGAGGCTCCTTAAAAACCCGCATTCTTTAACGCGAGACCAAGACTCTTGAACAAAAGCACTAATGAAGTGAACGTACCATCGTAGCTCATAGTGAACTGGTCCAGGTTCAGCTTCATCTCGTCCTGCAACGACTCCAGCAATTGCTCGCCGTCCTTCTCCGTTGTGTAGCCCAAATAGCGCAGTTCGTACCCAATCCCTCCGCTGCTTTTATCCTTCTCTTCTTTTTCTCCCTCCCCAATTTTTTTTGCTTCTTCTTTTTTGCTTTTGCCCCAAAACTTAATGTTCATTGGCTTCGCTTTTGTCTTCATTTTGCCCATTCGTTTCAAAATTTCATCAAAAACTTTCAGTCCTTTTTTGATGCTTTCAACATTTCGTTTGTCTGTTTCGGCTTGCTTTTGCGATGCCAATTTTGCCTCTTCGCCGCTTCCCAACACAAAGTGCCAATTTGTTGTCATTGCGCCCTCCTCGCCGTGCATTCGCTCAAACAATTTAAATGCCAAAGCGATGTAAAAAGCGCGGATAAACATTTCGTAATCCTTTAACCGTTTTCCCAATGATTCTTGTGCAATTTTTTGTCTGATTTTCTCCATTTTCCGCTCAATTTTTTCCATTACAATTTCCGGTGCTTCAAAATGGTCTTCGTCAAATAATTCTCCCAATGTTTTTGTCTGCTGCTGTTCACTTGAGCTGGTTTCGTCTTCTTCTTGTAAGCATCGGATCGCAACAATTGTGTCTAAATTCCATTGTGTATAACATAAATTATTTTATTTTATTATTTTCAAAAAAAAATTTTATGTTCGAGACAGGAATTTAAAAATCTGCATGTTTACAGAAATAGATTTTCAAAATTTTTGACTGGAGGGCTATAAATGTTTTTTTTTAATCATCTAATAAATTAATATCTACATTTCTTCCTTTTTAATAAAAATTATTAACAAATCTCACTTATAAATTAAAATTTCCATGGCGGCGCTATTAATAATTTTTTAGGGCTTTTTGTGTTATTTTATATAAATGTTTTAATTTTTTCATTTTCTAATTTATGTTTACAATACCCATTAAGGCTCATGTGTTAAAACTTATGCTATCCGTTTATTTTAATTGTTTAAAATTTTTTAAATAAATTTTAACGTTAAATGGTCATTAAATTTGGCCCGTTAAATTCACTTTTTCATTTCATCGAGCTAAACTCTCACCGGTGAATTCGCTTTTTCGTAGCTGCCGTTCCTCACTCATTAATTCACCCAACGTTTTTTGTCCCCCAAAAATTTCGTTGTCGTCTGTCCGTTTTCGTCTCCTCCGGCGCATTGTCTGTGCCTTGTACAGCTTCCTCTCCGCCGAGTGCTTCCTCTGACTGCCCATGTCGTGCCGAACCTTTCGAATTCCGTCCCTTATCGGATGGTAAAGTGTGCCTTTGGCTTTCCATTTGCGAATGTCGCGCACAAAGTTTTGGTAACTGTGCGACAGTTTTGTGCCCGTTCTGTGCATCCATCGGTTGTCAATGTTTTCGAGCCGTAAATTCTCCAATTTTTGGTGCAGCATTATCCAGCGTTCCTTTTCCTTTCTGCTTGTGATTTTCTCAAAGTTCAGACGATGCGCCAAATTTTTGTTCAGCGATTTTAACAGTTCACTGTGATTAAAGGGAAATGAAACGCTTACAAATTAAATGATAATTGATTTATTAAAATTTTTATTAGTAAATTTATTTAGGATATCGACCGCATCATGAAGCATTTGCCCCTGGCATTTTTTCCAACATTTTTTGATACCATTTCATCTTTCATGGATGGCGGAAAGTCCATTTCGGTGTCCAATTGCATTGTGTTAAGATTGACAAACAATTTATAACTGAATTGTTCCTCGGCAACGGCCTCAATGAATTGTCCAGCACATTGGAACAAAAACTCATCAAAGCTTTTGTCCATTAAGCCGCCTGAAAATTTCAAATAAATCAATGGAATTCCAATATCGCGTTATTTGATTAGAGTACTATGCGAGGCCTAGACACAAAAATGGCATACCAAAAAACTATAGAAGAATTTTCGGTACTTATGGGTTTTGCCACCCCTCCTGAATTTTTTTTACATAAAGGCAACAAATTTCGTAAAATCTCATCAAAAAAAAACTAAAATTTCACTTAACTCACTGGAAACATATCATGGTTAAAAATAAGCGTGAGGTTCGTGATCAGCGCTTAAAATTATACCATAAAAAATTTAAAAAATATATTTCAAGAGGGGTGGCAAAACCCATAAGTACCGAGTTTTCCAGCTTAATTCCCAAACATTTGGACCGAAGTCCAGTAGATGGTTCACATCCGACTATGAATACAACCCTCGACTAAAAGTAGACTTACCGTCTCCAGTCACTACCGTATCCTCATCCACTTGGCCTTCCACAACATTGGCACAGTTTCTAAATGGGTCTTCCCCTGGGTCGTCTTTATGTTCTGCTTCATCTTCATTTTCATCCTCTTCAACAGTTGTTGATTGCGATGGTATCTTCTCCCCGTTAAGCCATTTGTCCATTTCTATTAATCCGTCGGCATAAAATGCCAATTCCATTCGTTTGCGCGTCTTCTCCCTCAACTTTTCGTAAATTTCTTTCAAATTTTTGTTGTCCGAGTTTTCTCCGTTTTTCTCTTCAATTTTTGTAACCAAATTCTGCGAGAATGCGTACATGTAATGGTAAATACAGGTGACAAAACTGGATCTCAGTTCATCCAACCCATTGGCATTTTCCGTTGTCTCATCATTTGGCTTTCTCTCTCCGTTTTTGGCACTTTCCTCCGTTTTGCTTACATTCTCTTCATTATTTTTAAAACTCCAAGACCGTTCCAATCGTTTTGAAATGCTTCTACCAAATTCTTGAAAATTTCGAAGGGGATTTTTCGTGGTATTTTCATTTTCCCTTCGTGTCGTCCTATTAGTTGACTTTCTCTCGCCATTTTTGGCACTCTCTTCCATTTTGCTCGAGTTCAACGACATTGACCTGTCCAACCGTTTTGAAATGCTTCGTCCAAGTTTTTGCAAATTTCGAAAAGGATTTTTTGTAGAATTTTCACTTTCCAACGTCGACTCATCAAATTTATCTCCTCCACTTTCATTTTGGTTAATTTCCCTATTTTTCGAACTCCATGACCTTTCGAGTCGTTTCGATAAATTTCTTCCCAATTTTTGGATCTGTCGAAACGGTTTTTTCGGTAATGTTCGGCACTTTCTCTCCGCTGTGTTCACCAACACTTGGACTCGTACACGCATCGATGTTTCGGCCAATTTCCAATTTTTGGCCATAATTTTGGCCTTTTCTTTTTGGTCCTCATTCCCTTTGTTCTGCTTCAATTGTTCGTCCTTCCGCAATTCTTTTCTCAGCGAATTGAAAATGTTTGTTCCAATTAATTCTGCTTTTTTTGACCAGTTCCGTTCATATTCTGGCTCAAACACAATTTTGTGGAAATTTTTGAGGAACAAATGCGCATTTTCGGCACCAATTGCATTGCATTTCAATTCTTAATTTATGATTTTATAGCTTTCTGAATCTGATAGTCTTATTGTAACAATATCTATACAAAGATAAATTAAAAAAAAAAAAAACATGACTAAAATTGGTACTTCTACCCAAATATCGAAAAAATATCTAAACTTTTTTCAAACTGTTAAATTCCTTTAAAAGTTGTTTGCCCTCATATATGTCTGTGACTGTTTTAACTTTTATGAACAACTTGTGGAATTGCCGTGATAAAATTTTAATTTATTACTGGTTTGTCGCCGGCGCTGAAAGGCGCAGCGGGAAAATTTGGAATTATTATGTGCATTGTTAAAAAATATTCTTCAGGAATTACTTGTAGCTTTTTTAGGTCAAATACTGAATATTTTAAGGGAACGGCCGGCGGCACCAATAGTCACAGCCAGGAGAAATTAATAAAAAATTCAATGTAAAAATGGCGAATTTTTCAAAAAAAAAGACTAATGCGACAAAAACATAACATAGAAAAATAAGGCTCCCGGACAATCCGTCAGTGGTCAATCCGTCAGTGTTCAGTCCGTCAGTGGACAATCCGTCAGTAAGTAGACAATCCGTCAGTGGCAGGGCTGGACGCAATTGCGGATTGCGGATTACGGAAATTGCGGGGTTTTTGGACCCCCGTAATTGCGGATTGCGGGTTGCGGATTTTTGGGATTTATCCGCAATTTTGATCCGTAATTTGACTATTGGATTATTTTTCGAGACGATTTCTTGTAAGATTATTTTTTATAAAATGAATTTTTTTCTATTTTTATTTAAAGAAAATATATACATTTGTTTAAATTCTTATTTCTTTAGCAATTTAAAAATGTCAAACTTAAATCCTGGTAATTGGTGGTATTATTTTGAGCGTCAAGGCAAAGCAACTGCTAAATGTAAAGCCGATGGATGTTCCTACTCAAAGACATTAAGTGCTTCTCTCAGTACAACTGTGCTGACTTTTCACCTCAAAAATCACCACCCTGAACTTTACAAACAACGTGAAGATTTTGTTCAAGCAGAGAAGCAAAAAACAGAAAAGAAGGGACAAAGTGGAATAAACCCATTAAAAAGGGCTTTTGCAAATGCATTTTGTGGTTCAAGTCAACAAATTACTGATGACGAAGAAAAGGAAGCGCCGATTTCATCAAAATCACCTATTTTAATTGGGCTAAATGCAAAAAGTATGATCTGATTTTTTTTCTATGCGTTATTACATTTTGATTAAGGCCAGTGGAGCACGGACGGAGACGCAACAATTGGCGCAAATCGAGCACTAATGGAAATGCTGGCCACTCAATTACTGCCATTTAATCTCGTTGACGGTGTTGGATTTCGACAATTTGTTCAAAAATTACAGCCAAAATACAAAATTCCACGTCGAAAACATTTCTCTCAATATGAATTGCCCTCTTGTTTTGAAGCGATGAAAGTAGTAATCAAATTTAAGCTTTCATAATTGTATAATTTAGAAAATAGTCACTGATGAATTTCTGCCAGTCAACAAAATCGCATTGACTGCTGATGGGTGGACTTCAAAGGATAATCGCCATTCTTTGATTTCAGTTACTGGGCATTTTTTGGACCAAAAATTCAAGCCAAAATTTTTTGTTTTGAGCACCAAACCAATAAAAGGTTTTTAATATAGTCAGAGTTCGAACATTTTATTTTTCAGGGCGACACACAGCTGAAGCAATTGTGTCATTTATTAGAGAAGCATTAAATGATTTTCAAATTCAAGAGCAGAAAATTTCGGCTTTGACGCGCGATACAGAAAATACGATGAAAAAGGTTGGAAAGGACTTGGGTTTTATGTCAGTGGATTGCGCAGCACATGTTTTGCAATTGGTCTGGCAAAATAATTTAATTAAATATTAAAAAACAAGGATTTTAGTGCATTAAAGAAGGACTGAGGTCAATTGAAGAGGAAGAACGTTTGAAAAGTCTTTTGGAAAATGTCAAAAAATTTGTAAGAAAGGTGCGAAAATCAAGAGTGTTGACAGAACAACTCGCTGAACTCCAACAAAAGGAGGAAGTACCACCAACAGTTTTGATTAAAAATGTTGAGATGCTTTTCTTCTATATTTCACTATTCTTATAAAGGTAATTAATTTCAGGTGCGCTGGAATAGTTCCTATAAAATGATTGAACGTTTTATCAGAAACAGATCTGCGGTGAATTTGTTGTCAATTGAACATTGCGAGCTTCCAAAATTTAACGCTGATGATTGGCTGCTTTTGTCATCAATTAAAAGCGTACTTTCTCCCATTTACGAGGCAACCATTCTTTTACAAAACAGAAGTTCTTCATGCTCAATTATCATTCCACTTTTTAAAGTTAGCGTTAATTTTTTTTCCTATTTATTAGAAAATTTAGGCAATTTCTTTCGGTCTACGTGAGGACAAGGACAATCGTTTTTCAAATATTAAGAAAACAATTGCGAACGCCATCGAATTGCGGCTTAAACAAGCCGAAGAACAAAAAAACTTAGTTCTTGCCACTATTTTGGACCCTCGATTCAAGACCATTTACCTTGACAGCAGTCGACTGAATCAGTACAAAGACTGGCTGATAAGTGAAGTGGAGAGTTACCACGCAAAGACAGATGTCATATTATTTTTTCTATTTTTGTAACTTAATTTTTTAGGAAATTGATTTACAAATTGACCTAAGAGACTGCAGTGGTTCAAGTTCGGGGGATATTTTTTCTCGTTTTGAAAAGGACGCGGAATTTGATCAATTAATGAATACTGTAAATAAACTATATTCCCCTCAAATTAATTAATTTAAGGCAACATCCCCCAGTCCATCTGCATTGGAGACACGACAAAAAGCCGAAGTTGAAGTGAATGAATATTTACGGGACCAAAAAATCAAATCCAGGGCCGATCCAGCATTATACTGGGAAGTTAATTCACAAAAATGGCCAATGATTGGTGCCGTTGTACGGAAATTTCTTTCTCCGCCTGCAACAAGTTCAGAAAGTGAGAGGCTTTTCTCAACGGCCGGCCTGATTTCAGATGACTTGAGAAAGAGTTTACAGGCGGAAAATCTGGCAAAGCTTTTGTTTCTTCACAATAACTTGCTTCTAACCGGATTTTCAATTGAATGATTTTGCTTTTATAAATTTGCTTTTTAATATGCTTTTAAATTGCTTTAAAAGATTTATAGGATTTTTTAAAATAAAATTTAAAATTATTAAAAAAAAATTTTTTTTCAATTGCGGATTACGGAAATTACGGAAATTGCGGGGTTTTTGGACACCCGTAATTGCGGATTGCGGATTTCCGCAACTGAGAAAATCGCCGCAATTGCGGATTGCGGATTTCCGTAATTGTAAATCCACTTGCGTCCAGCCCTGGTCAGTGGACAATCCGTCAGTAACTAATCCATAAGCAAATTTATTTTTAAAACACCCAGATTTATTTGTAACCATGTGAAAATTAATTTAAGTCGCTAAAAATGTGAATTTGTCCACTGACGGATTGACCACTAACGGATTGTCCACTGACGGATTGTCCGGACCCCGAAAAATAAATGGCACATAAGACAAAACTATTCCTTGTGACAAATCTCATCCAAAAAAAAAACTCACGCGTTTCGCCCTCAATGATCAGACAAAATTCGAATTTCCTCCGAATCAGTTCGTTCATCTCTGTCAGATCCTTCAACTCTTTCCCATAGATTTTCACCATTTGTTCCCATGCGATCATTTTTTTCTCCGTGTAAATTTGCAATAAATGATTTTTTGCTTCCAAATTTTTGTCATTATTTTGATCGGAAATAATGCCCCATTTGTTCTCAAGGCGCCACACCAGCTTTTGCATATGATGGTAAAGCAAAAACTGCACACAATGCAAGTATCCAGATGAAACATTTTCACTAAAATTGGCATTTTGTAGGGCATTAAATAAAAAATGGGCCCGGATTTTTGGCATAAAATAGTGAAAAAGCGGTAATTATTCCATAATAATTTAATATAATGAATGGTTTAACCGATATTTGCGGGTTCGGCATTTGCGATTGGGTAATGGCGGCCTGGTTGAAAAATTTTTCCTAATTCGAGCCAATTTAGGGTTTCTTTTCTCATCACCTATGCGCGAAAAAACAACGGGCCTAAAAACCACTAAAAATTTAAAAAGCATAGAATTAACATAACATAAACTTTTGTGTTTAATAACAAAATTTCCGGCTAAGAGCAGACAAAAAAGGTCAAAGCATTAACCAGTCATGGTCGGCTTTAGAGTTAATTTTTGTGCTAATTGTAAGAGGGGAGCATCATTTGGCCATATTTGTCAGCTTTTTCATCGCTTGGCAAAAAATTGGCCACGAATTATATGTGCGCATATGAATTGAGAGAAGGCACCAACCAATATGTTTCGGAAATTGAATTTCAAAGCCATAAAATTTGTAAGGTCTAATCAAAATGGGCGAGCGTTTGGGTTATCGTTTTTCATAAAATTGGCACCCCGGCTAAATAAAATTTAATTTTTTAATTGTACCCTTCAGTTGGCAATCTGTTGCAAAAGTCAGTGGCCATTGTAACCATTTTTCGTCCATTTTTTTCAATTGTACGTGAGTCAACTGTTGTTTTTTCGTTTTCATGGTGATCCGACAGCTTTTCTCGAAGTGAATCCACAAAATTTTCCACAATTTTTCTCGAGGATTCTTTTTTGCTTGTTGACCCACTCTCGTCGGCATTTTGATTTTGTTGCGTTTCGGGCGCTTTTTCATCATTTTGTCGAACCAAATCAATTTGATGGTAATTTTCAACGGTAAATTTTGCTTCTTCCGGTGAAAATGATTTGCAATTGAGCGCTATAAAAAAAATTGTGTCAATTAATATAGAAAAAAAACTAATTTTCTTTAAGAAATTTTTTTAAACTTTACCTTCAGATAGGCCCCAAAAATAGGACTTCAAAAACACCAATAGAAATAAAACATTGCATAAGAAAATTTTTGGTTTCATCGCTATTAAAAAAGTAATAATTTATTAATAAATGAAAGAAAAATAATTTATAAACATAAAAAGAAAATTTATATAAAATTTATTAATATACATTGATTGATATAGTCGCGTTTATGAGGGAAATAGAAATGCCAGAATTTTCCATTGAATTGATGAAAAAAAAGCTCATTTCCTAACAAAAATTTATTATATAATTTAATATATAACGTAAAGGGTCGTCCGTCATCTGATTAAAATTTTTAAAAATGACTTTTTTGCATAACCATTTACCTCCTTCTCTTCTCTGCTGGTTTATAGTGTAATGGGGACGTAATTTGTTAAGTTTGAACAAAGTTATGTCTAGGGAACGGATTTATATGTGCTAAAAAACGCCAAATATGTAGTGAAAAAAGTCATGAAAAGGGTCAAAAAATGCAAAAAAGAAAAAATTGAAAATTTTTGTGGGCATTTTGCCAAGAATTTGATTGCCAAAAAAGTAACTTTTGCAAAAAAAAATCAAAATTTCTCAAAAAATCGCTAAAATATGTGCCAAAAAATGATCAAAAAAAAATTTTTTTTTAATTTACTGCCACATACGAAAAGACAATGATGAATGAAGTTTCTTGTTCTTATAAGCGTTCCAAGAAATTAATAAATTTAAGAGCACTGAACGCGAATCTGAGCGTATTTGAAGATTTTCATGTATTTAAATTTTAAAATTGAAATCTTTATCATTTGTTCATTGATTGATTTCCAATGGCTTATTTATGCTTAATTAAAAAGACATACACAAAAAGCTCTTATTTGGGCATGATATAAATGGCATTCAAATGTTGTAATTTTGAGACGCTTCTCCCGTCGATGGGTAATTTCCTAAAAACCATCAAAAAGGGCGTTCTTCAAAAAACCATCTAACGGAAAATGATTGACAAAAAATTATTCATAAACTTGCTCAATGCTAAACACAAATTTTCAATTATTAATATCATTCGGTAAAGTTCTAAGTGTTCTCTATTCGCCTGCAAAATTTCATTAACTTTCAAAAAGTTATGAGTAGGGCCGCAACTTTTAGTGACTAAAAATCTCGAAATAGTTAACTAAAATAGTGAGTAAAAATGCCAAAATAGTGAAAAAATAGTGTCAAAAAGTCCAAAATAGTGACGAATAGTGACATAATTTTCAGCCAAAAATTGAGCAAAATAATTTTTATCAACTAGTTACAGTTGAAAATGAGTAGGATAGAGATTTTGAAGGGCAAAAAACCAAAAATTAGTACCGAAAAAATAATTTTTTAAATTAAAATTCCTGCCAGGAAAATGAAAATTTTTTCATTTCATAGGAGTGTATTTTCAAAAATTTTCGACCGTTTCTTAGGGGTGTATTTTTTTGAAAATTTTGGGGTCGATTCTTAGGGATGTATTTTCCGTTTTTATTGCATTTTTGTTGAGAAATTTTCCCAAAAAATGTCGAAATAGTGACAAAACGCCAAAATAGTGATTTTTAACTATTTTAGTGACGAAACGCCAAAATACTGATTTTTAACTATTTTAGTGACGAAACGCCAAAATAGTGATTTTTAACTATTTTAGTGACGAATCGCCAAAATACTGATTTTTAACTATTTTAGTGACGAAACGCCAAAATAGTGATTTTTAACTATTTTAGTGACGAAACGCCAAAATAGTGATTTATAGTGACGAAAAGTGACGTCCAAATGAAAAAATTTTAACGCAGAAATGCGTTTTTTGAGCTCCTTTCTTCAAAACAATAGAGCAAAAAAAAGTTTTTTCACTAAAAGTTGCAGCCCTAGTTATGAGCAAAGGAACTCAAAATAGTAGATTTTTAGATTTTTTTTTGATTTTTTGAAATTTGGCAGGATAATAGAGAACATTAGGGCTTCCGAATAATAACAAGAAAAAGTTTAAAAGTATATTGCTGCTTTTTAGGAAAGTTATGTAAGCAAAATTTTTATTTTGGGGTTTTTTAGTAACATCTGAACACCTTCTACTCACCTTTAGCCAACGAATTTAAAGATCAGCTTAGTGTTCAGCGCTTAAAATTATTAAAAAAAAAAAAAAATCAGGAAGGTGACAATCAAAAAAGACCAAAATTTTTAGCATATCAATAAAAAGATCAATGTATAAATGTTTTGCAATTTTAAACGAAGAGAAATTTAATCACTTTCTTGTTTTCGCAAACATTTTTAGATTTTATTTTAATGCCAAAATTTGCAGTTTTTATGAAATGGATTTAGGAATTTTTTCATAATAATATGCATATTCTTTGAAAATCCAATTAAAAGCAAAAATGAAAAAATATGAATGAGATTTTTATAATTAATTTAATGATTAATTTTTTGAGATATTGATAGAATAATAGCAAATAAAAGAAATGAAAAATTCGATTTTTATTCGAACAATTTTTTTTAATACTTAATTAGCCACCTTAAAGAATTTTTAAATTTTCGTATTTGAATTATTTTGCAAATTTATATTTACCTATTTATTATTTTATGCCAATTTTTTAAAATTATTTTTAAATTTGCCATCTCTGCAAACTAACAAAGGAAGGTCCCCAGGTGTCCGTGGGATTTCCAAATGAAATTTGGTGGGTGGATAGAGCACCCATGGGTTCTTAAGAAAAAAAAAGGTCGTTGGCTCCAATTGTATATATTGTTATTGCTGAAAGACAAGGAAAATTTCCTCAAAAAGGAATTTTTCAGGTTTAAATTATTTTATTAATTTTTAATTTGCTAAAAATTAAGGCCAAAAATGTTTTTGCTGTTCCAAATACAAGCCATATTATGACCAAAAATTTAATGATCGATTGGGTTCACAATGTTTTGGTCCCAGTTTTACGCCCTGGAGAACAATCATTATTGTTGGTGGATAGTTGGAATGGTTGGAATGATTTTCGACTCCCGGATAATGTTAAATTAAAAGTGAAGCAAATCCCAAAACATGCAACTGGAATAATGCCAACCATTAGATGTTTACATTTTCCGGTAGTTTTGTTGCCAAAAATAAAATAAAAAATAGTTTTAGAATTTGGAAGCAATTTACGAGAAAAATAACGGAATTTGTAATGATTTATGATGTGAAAATAAATTTGCACGACAGGGATAACATTGTTAAATTACAATCGTTAATCCATAATCAGTTTCAAGCAGAACGTTTTCATGGATGGATTAATTTTGCCTGGAGAAAATCGGGTTATTACGGGGACGAGCCTCTGCCAAATTTTTGCCATCCCGTTAAATACTGCTTTGAAGTGCCAAAAAATGACATGCGTCAGAAATTAAATTGTGAATGTTTTATTTTATTACGGTGTGCTTATTGTGAATTATATTTATGCTTTAACCATTTTTTTAATGATTACCATTTGTGTGAAAATGAATAAAATTGAATGAAAAAGAAGGAATAAAAATTTTTGACCCGATGGAATTGATTTCAATGGCCATTAATTTGCATAAAATCAAAAATAAAACGGGGAAAATAAATTAACATATGAGGGATTCGAACCTGCGAGGGCAAAAAGGGAAGGCAGGAGCACAACCTCCGCACCACCGAACAACACAAAACAGTGCAAATGTTTATTTAATTTATTGCAATAAAAAAAAGTTTGGCACGTCATAACTCGGCACTCAGACTCATTTCGCAGAAAATAAAAACACTTTTCTTAAGAACCCATGGGTGCTCTATCCACCCACCAAATTTCATTTGGAAATCCCACGGACATCTGGGGACATTCCTTTGTAAGTGGCAAATATGTTTGTGATGCAGATTTTTTGTTCCGACTTCGCTGAAAACAGCACAGAATTGGGAAACAAACAAAATAAATGCTTAATTAATAAATAAAGAGGAAAAATATAATTAGTAAACAGGTATAATTAAAAATGGTGAAATTTTATCCAATATTATTTCTCTGTCGATGCCCTGCGGCTGCAGCGAATGTTTGTCCATTTTGCTGTGGTGAAACTTGAATTACGTTTATGTTTCTTAGCTTAAATAAAAATGGCAATTCATCTCGAAATGCTTGCCGATATTTTGTGCTAAAATAAAAAATTTAATTCAATAAATTTTAAATTGTGCCATGCCTCGTAAAATATAAAATTGGGCCATTTGATGCCGCGCCAATGTTCAGTATGAGTCCAGTGATCACATGCCAAAACCAAGCATTGATCGGCGAGGAAATTAAAGGCTTTATAAGAGCAACAAAAAGCACACAGATCAAATAGCCGCCATTATTCACTGCGATGATACAACAAAGTGAGCGATAAACGCGATAGTGGATCGAATCAGCTGAGGGCAAACCTAAATTAGGCAATTAAAATTTGGCAATTAAAATTTGGAATAATCACCAGCCGATTTATATTTTATTACAATTCCAACAAGCAAATAGATAATGCAGGTCATTATGGTGAAAAAGAAAAATGAAATATTACAGAAAGCCGGATTATACTAAAATAAATTTATAGAAAAAATTGATTACTTTTGAGCGTACCATAAAAAAATCAGCGAAGCAACCGGTGATCATCTGTTCGCCATAAAATTTGCCATAATAAAGCACAATAATAATACAGACAAAGCAGCCATGCAACACACAAAAAAGAGTCATCGAAGCCAAATAAAGACAAATTTTGAGATTGTTTTGCCTAAAAATTGAATTTTTAAAAATTGGGCCATGAGCTTTATTCTTACATGTCATCAAAAATTATTACAATCAGTCGGTCAATTCCAGTGAAAAACATAGCTGGGAAAATTGCGCCTAAATATAAATTTTCTAAGTAAATACATAATTAAATTTTTTATGTCTTTTAGGTTTAAATTGTAAAAACTTAGTCCAAATGCAATAAAACCGAAAAATTCACCTCAGAAGAATCGATCGAACATTTAAAAATACAGCTTAAGATTCTATCCATCGAATTTGCTTGTCATTAAAAAGATTTCAAAAAAATTTTCTCGACCAAAATTTCACAAATCAGTCCAAAAAATAAATTTAAAAAATATTATTTTTTAGAAATTATTTCTTTTGGTTTTTTGGCTCTAAATCCCACATTTTTTGGCTATTTTTTGGTCCTATTATTACCAATTCCAAACATTGAAAGGAATGCAATTTTTGCTGCCAAACGATACTCAATGAAATTCTGTCCAGAAAATGCGGTGTACACAAACAGAAAATGGCCTGATTCATGAAAAAGTTCAAAGATAGAGCAAAGTGCCAAAAGGTAATTGAAAGTGCCACGAAATGACCTTAATTAGCACACATTATAAAAATCGTTTATTAAATGTTCAGAAATTTGACAACTTTTTATAATTACTCACTTTGTCCTAATCGTTACAAAAATAACATAAACATTGAAAAACATTCCAAAAAGAGCAGTGATTCCATATATTGATGATAAGCCAATGAGAGACCAACTGGGTTTGATGTCTTTGAATGTCAAATAGAACTGAAAAAAGAAACAATTTATATATATTTATCAGCAGGAATAATTAATTTCATTTACCGTATTATTGTTAAGGTCTGACATAATTCTAAATAATATTTTTAAATTACATTTAAAATTTTGGTACTTAATTAAAATGAATGAAAGTAAAAATGTTTTTTTGTCGGGAAAAATATGCCAAAATTTGATCGCCTGGCTTCTAAATTTCTGGTAGCGTGCTAAATGTCCTTTTTTATAAAAAAAAGTCATTTAAATAATTTAAAGTAAATTAACATTTAAATGTTATTGGATACCAACCAATTAATTCGTGAGAAAATGAAAAAATGCCAAAGTCACGCTTTGAAACATTTTCTTTATGGGAAATATCAATCTTTTCAATATTGTCTGTCTACCTTTTTAACAACGTTTAAAGATTGCGTGCTGTAAGCCTTTTTATTTGGACAACCACAGAACAATTAAAAATTTATGCGAGACGCAAATGAGGGAGCACACACTTTTGAAATCTTTTCACTTTTCTTTTTGATGAAGAATTTGTTTTTTTTTAACAGATGGTACACATTTTAGATTATGACAATCTGCCGGCTCGGCGACCTTTTTTGGATGGAATCAATTTACGTTGGATTTACGAATTCAAATATCTGTGAACAAATTTTTCGACTTAATGAATGCTAGGGCTAAAGGGAAAAAAAAACTATTATTAAAGCTTTCTGTGATTTTCTTCGTCATAATAATACTTTTATTCGCCATATTGTGCTGTTAATGCTTAATATTCATCATGTGTAAAAAAAGTGAAAAAATTTTCAAAAAGTGCCTATAAACTAGCGCTAAAAAATGTATGAGGGAAAATTCAAATTTACTTTTATTTTGGGAGATTGAAGGCAAAACAACAAATATGGAAAATAAATGTAGAAAAAATGCTTGCTAAATGCTTCAAACTAAGCTAAAAATTTTTTTTTTTCTTGATTTTTTGACCAAAACAAGCATGCAAAAATAAGGAAATCCATTTCCGATTCCCTAGTATAGTAATATAAAAAAAATTTTGAAACTTATTTGGTCAATATTTTTTCGAAATTGGAATTTTAAAAATTTTTAAGCAATCATTCGGCAATTAAAATTTTTCTGTTCGAGTGTTAGATCCGAAGCCCGGTACAATAACGCCACAATTCTAATAGGCCCGCTGTTGGTGTCGTGGTCACGAATTCAGCAATTTCCTTGCATCGCTCCGAAATATTTTCTTTATTTTTACCAGGGATGTTGCTCGTCTCGTGTCTCGTAATCTCGTGTTTTTAGGCCGTCTCGTGCTCATGTCTCGTATCTTGTATTTTTAGGGGCGTCTCGTCTCGTGACTCATGTTTTATTTTGTCTCGTTTTTATCATGTGTGTGTCTCATATTTTATAATGGGTCCGTTCAATGCCGCGCCAATGTTCAGTATGAGTCCAGTGATCACATGCCAAAACCAAGCAGTGATCGGCGAGGAAATTAAAGGCTTTATAAGAGCAACAAAAAGCAAACAGATAAAACAGCCTCCATTATTCACTACGATGATAGAACAAAGTGACCGAAAAACGCGATAGTGGATCGAATCAGCTGAGGGCAAACCTAAATTGCGCCGGCGAACCGACCGCCGAGTGGATCAGGTCCGATTGGTCTGGCGCCAAATTGGGACGATTGTCTAATTGGCAATAAGACCGCCGTGCACGGCATTTTCGTTAAAATAGGCACATATAATAAGCATAAAAATCGCGAAATATGCACAAATATGCATATGAATTTCATCATATAAGCTTCAAAACAAGCTAAAAACTACTTTTCTCTTTCACAGTTCAGAACAAAAAACATGCATGTGTATCAGGCGTGGAACAACTCTCATCTCTCGCCATTTTGGGACACTCGCCTATCACCACATGTTTTAAAATCAGAGCACAATTATTTTTGGATAAATTATCAGTAATTTAATTAATTATTGCTTTTGCACGTTGTAAAATTAACGAAGGTGTGACCATGTCGAAAATATGGAATTATTTCAAAAAGGAAACCGGAATCGCTTTTTGCAAAAATTGTGACTACAAAGGAATTTTCCGCCCAAAAGCCCAACGACAACATTGGCCACACATTTGAAGCATAAACACTCAGAATTCTGTATTTACAGCGCATAAATATTTTTTGTCCCCCTCAACATCTGCTGAGAGTGAACGATTATTTTCGACGGCTGGTCAAATATCACTAATAAGCGCAAGAAATTATTGGTGGAGAACGTTGAAAAGCTTTTATTTTTTAAACCATAAGATCAAATTATACGATTTTATTTATGAATGAAGTTTTTTGGAATAAAAAATAAGGCTACAGAAAAACTGAAAAACTCTCGTCCTCTCGCCAACTCTCGTGATTTTTGGGTACTCTCGCCAAACTCTTGCTCTCGTCTTTTTGGGTACTCACGCCAAACTCTCGCTCTCATCTTCTTGGGGATTCTCGCTGAACTCTCGCACTCGTCCTTTTGGTGACTCTCGCCAAACTCTCGCTCTCATGATTTTTGGGACTCTCACCTCTCGCCAAAGTCTCGCTCTCGTCTTTTTGGGGACAAGTCACACCCCTGATGTGTATATAATTATAGGTCCAATTATATTATTCAAAAATAATACATTAAAATATATTACCAAGAGGCACTACATGTTTTTTATAATTTACAAATGAATAAAGAAATTAAAAAAAGTAAGTTTGATGAAGCATTGATTAATTTTTAAATATAAAGAAATTAAAAAAAAAGATAATGTTTGGTGAGGCATTGATCAATTTTTTAAACATAAAGAAATTAAAAATGATACTTTTAGTGAAGCATTGATCAATTTTTTAAAACATCAATTAAATAAATAAATTTTTATAATATTAAGAAATAAAATACATATGAAAAGTAAAGTAAAACAGTTAATTTAAACATTGTGGGAAGCATTGGCTGAAAATAATAAATCAAATAAAAAAGTGAATTATTGACCGATAGATTTTGTATATGTTAAAGATGCGAATTAAAAGAAAAGCGAAATATTGAAGGAAAGATGATTAGTTGGACTTAAATGAGTAGAATAAATACTTATTTAATTGAATCAAATTCTCCCAATTGAAATAATTCCCAAACATATTAATTCATTTGTTCAGATTCCCTTGCTAATTTATCCTCTAATTTTCCCTCTGAGAATGGCCAACCCTTCGGCTGCCATTATATTTGCCCTGTTCTCGGCTTTTTGGTCAATTATTTTTGAAGCAACGGTAATTTATTTTTTAATAAAAAAATTAATTTTTTTTTGCCATGACTTTTTCTTTAATAAAAATAAAAAATAAAATTTGCTTTAGGCTAGGCCTAGGCTTAGGCTTTCTTGGGCTTAGGCTTAAACTTAAGCTTAGGCTATGTTTTTTAAAATATGAATTGCTTTGAACAAGTTGCCTTTGTATAACATTGTACGAGTTGCCATTAATCCGAAAATATAATCCAATCCAAATTCGATACCTAATAAATTCTCCCTGATTATTTAAATTTTCAGTGCAATGATTCCTTTTCTGACAAATTCGCAACATTCATCATTTCTCGTACGGAAGCTGTTGATGATAATGCCGCTCCAATGGACAATCGTTCCGCTGAACAAAATTTGGTGGCATTGGACTTGGAAAGAGTGCGCGAGTTGCAGCAAATGATCGGACAAACTGCCATCGATCACATTGTTGTTGAGGATGGCATTTTCTCTGGCGTTTACTCATGCCAATCCAACATTGAGTTTCAATTTGATGTACTCAGTCTGGGAGATGGCAAAATGCATTGGATGCTGTTTTCATTCGGCGCAATATTAAGTGCCGAAATTGACGGACCAAAACAAACGGCCAGTGAAAATAGCAACTATTTGCGTTCACTTTTGAAGGCTTACGAATGCGTTGGAGGGTCATTAAAACAAGACGAAGGAAGGTAGCATTGAAAAATTTGCTTAGGGTTAATTGTTAGGTCTCATAAAAGGGCGTGTTATTTAATAAATATTATATAACGCAAAATATATGCATTAAAAACTTGCAAAATATCTACACCTATTTTTTTGAAAATGTACCATAAAAATTTAAAAAAAAACAATTTTTAAATACTTAAAACATTATTATTCTAAATTCTAAGCCTAATTAGCAAGGCTGGGAAATTTAGGCAAGAAAAAATCGCGAAATAGGTATTTAAACAAAAAATGCTCAAAATAGTTATTAAATAGTTACAAAAAACCCGAAATAAGTAGAAAAATAGGTAAATAAAAATTTTGGCACTACTTAAAAGCAGGTAATTTCTGAAATTTTTTGCACTTTTTTTTTGGTCGAATTTTTTTTTTTTAATTTATTTTAATAATAATGAATATTAAACATTAACAGCACAATTATGGCGAGTAAAAGTATATTCACGAATTTTTTTTCTCAAAAATTTTGCAAAACAAAAGGGTCCCCCTTTGGTTTTTTATAAAATTCAAAATTTGTCACTTTTTAATTAGCGTCAAATTTCTTTTAAAAATTATTTATGCGTACCATATATTAAAAAAACAAATTCTATATTAAAATAAATTTAAAAAAAAAAATTCGACCAAAAAAGTGCAAAAAATTTCAAAAATTTATTTTTAATATTTTCTTAGAAGATATTGACATTTTACTAATTAAAAAATTTGGAGGATAAATTTTTTTTAAAATTTTCCAATTCTTAAGGGTATATATTTTTTTTAATTTGGTCGATTCTTAGGGGTATATTTTTTGATTTTATTGCATTTTTGTTATGAATTTTTTGAAAATCCTTAAAATAGGGAACAAAAATGCCTATGTAAGTAGGTAAAAAATAGGTACCTAGGTAATAGGTAGAAAAATTCCCAAATAGGTAAGAATAGGTATTATAAAAGTTATCGAAGACACTCCAAGCCAGTGGAAAATGCTTTTTTCGTGCTTATTTTTGCGTATTAAATGCGCAAAAATTTTAGGTATTTACCTAAATTTCCCAGACCTACTAATTAGCTCATGTCTATGGCATTTCGTTGTCACTCACTCTTTACCAATAACTTGTTTTGCGATTTTAAATATAATCCTGGCCTAAAATTATTGCACGCCCTATTCATAAAATACGATTAGACTCATAAAGTACACCAAACCTATTACTATATTGTAAACAACAGTACATATATTAAATTTCTGTATTAGCTCAAGCCGTAAACTTCCGCCGCAATTTCAAGATCCTGAAAACAGGTAAAGAATGTTTTCACGATTACTATTTTATTATTTTTAAAAGTAAAGTTAACTTTTTTTTTAATTTTAGCATTCCGAATTTCGACATTTTACCTTTTTTTGGAAGAAATTCAATTGACCAATTAAATGTGGAAAAAATTTTCATAAAAAGGAGTTCTGCTGCTGCAGTTGAAAGTCACCGACAAAACATTGGTAATTTTAGGAAATTAAACCCACCAAAATAAACGCATTTTAATGCTAATTTTAAGAAATTTAATGGTAATAATTTGTTGTTGCATAAAAAATTCCCATATAAAGGGTATCATTGGTCAAAAAACACTTTTTTGTGTAAAAATTTTGGGGCTGAGTAAAGACACCAACACAGAATGAACCTTTAATTTTCAAAATCATTTTTCTATTTAAAAAAAATATCTTTCCATGGCATTTTTAGGAAAATTTGTGCTTCTGAAAGCATTAAGCAGCGAAGAATTGTCCCCATTTGAAGTCATTAATTTGGCAAATGTTTATCTGCGAGATGATAAAAGAAATCCTTTTTATGAAAAATCGTTGCAAAAGAAAGGGCTAACAATTCAAACATTTGCTGAACATCCAGCAAAACACCATCGCATTGCTGGCCATTTGCTGTTGCATTTGCTAAATTTGGAGCCAAATAATTTTGAACAGAATCGAAAACGGCATTATTTTGAGAATGACACCATTCCGAGCCGTGTGCTTTGTGTTTTGATGCTTTTCATTCGAAATTTGGTTCAAAGAGTGGAAAATGAGGGGAACAGAACATTTCGAAAATTTTATTTTGCTGAACTGAATTCAAATGATCAAAATCAAAAAATTAAAACAAGAAAGGGCATTTTCGAAGGTTCGGCAAAGAGAAGGTGTGAAAAAATGCAAAATGAAAAAGGAAAAGTAACGGAAAGCAGTGAAAGTGGGGAGAAAAGTGTCAATATTTATGCCCATTATGACAAGGCAATTCGAATTGATTGGAACATTTGGAAAGGTATTTATTTATTCATTTTAATGAATCTGAATTGAGCTGTTCCAACAAAAAATTATAAAAATGCGCATAAAAACAATTCTATAGTACAGCCAAAATACCTAAAAATAAATAAGTTAGATAATTTTACAATTTTATTTCAAAAAATAAATTCAATTTTTTCATAAATACAAGTAAAGTTTGATTGATTTTGGGTGACTGATTTACTAGATAATAATTTCCTTTTAGGAGTTAAAAGCCAAGTGAATTATGTCATTAGAAAAACAAAACAATTAAATGAAAAAAACATATATAAAATTGAAGATGCAATGAGAATAATTAATTCAAAATTTAATGAAATTGTAAATTTGAAGAACGGTGAAATTAGTGATGGGTTAAATGCTGAAAAATTATGCAAAAATTCGGCAATGATAATAGGCAAATGTGAAAAAGAAATAAATAAGTACGAAATTGAAATTCCATACAGAGCGGATCTTTTATATAGAAAAAAGGAAATTTCTAAGAAAATGGCCGATATTGTGGAAATAATTATGGATAATCCTGAAGATAGACCTTTTTTTACCTTTAAAATTGTAAATGATTTTCTTGAAAAATTATTTAATTTTTCAACAAAAGAAATTTTAATGGTCGACGAAAACCCACAAAAACAAAAACAATTTAAATGCCGGGCAAAGAAAGTGTTATTGAAAAATGTCAATTTCGAAAAGGCAATTAGTGTAATATTAAGCAGAGAAAAAGCCGGCCAAATAAAGCAACTAATTAACTCAATTAATAATGAGCAAAATTATGTCAAATTAGCAGCAATTAAAAATAAAGAAATGCACAAAACAATCGAACAAAAAATGAAATGGGAAATTGACACACTTTTGTTCAATTTGCTTTTTTCATTTGCTGTTCGACTTGAGGCACTTGTTCATGGCAAAAACGAAGAAGGAATAATTATTGTAGAAGAATTCGGGGAAAATTCAAAGGACAAAATTCGTGCATTTTTTGCTGTTTTAAAATGCTTTCCAATGGCCGAGTGGGAAAACGAATTAATGTAAATTCAAAAAAATTCTTTGAATTAAATTTGATTTTTTATGATAGAGAAAAATTTTGAAAAAATTCCAAAAATATTTATTAGTAATAATACTATAATTTTAAAGCATTTGTGAGCATAAAATTTTTATATAAACAGCCAACTACATCTCACTCATCTACGAAAATCCGAATCCTTAGGTGTGTAATTTCACCCCCGCACCCCGCGGGGGCGGAGTTCGCAGGGGGCGGGGGTTGCGGACAGAGCTGGCCGTGATGCATTTCCAATCACGGTAATCCGTGAGCCGTGTTCACGGGGCTTCCAAAAAAATCCGCGTCCCGTTGATTTTTTATTTAATTTTATTAACAAAAAACGGAATTTAATCGCTGGAAAAATAAACAAAAGTATTTTAAAGAAACCGAAACCAAACCATATAGGTATAAACGCTTTTTTTGCGGCATGCTTTTTCCAAAAAACTTTTCGAGTACAGGGGGCAGAACAGGGGTGGCGCTAATGCGATTTGTTAGCAGATTTTTTCCTAAAAATGACAAAATTTACGTTTTTGAGCCAATTTTGCGGGGGAATGAGTCGCGGGGGCGGGGGCGGGGCTGAGGCCAAAAAACCCGTCCTGTCCCCGGGGATGGAGGCGGGGGCGGGGCCGAACCCTAATAAAAATTTTCAGAAAATTTTCATTAATTTAAAAATATTACCAGGAAAAAAATTTAAAAAATTACCCATGACTTTAATGAAACTTATTTGTTAGTGAATTTTTTAAAATTTATTTATAGAGAACACTTTGAGTTATTGAATGATAGATAATTGGGTTTCTTCCTTGGCACTTTTACAAAACGATCAGCACTATTTAACGAATTTTGTTAAAATAAAACTTTATTAAGTTTATTTGCCGACAGAACAGAAATAGAAATGCATGAATGTGGTGAAAGAATTTCCATAGCCAAATATGATCAACAAGGATTTCGGCGAAATCAAATTAGACGAAACTCGAAAGGTAATTTAAAAAATAAAAAGATCTTTAATTAAGATTTTTATTATTTAAAAATAACAAAACATTTTTAATTCACTTTAAGACAATTTTCAAATTTTAAAAAATCTGAATGAATATAAATTTTCTGTGTATGAATCAACAAAAATGTTGAAGAAAATTTACGAACAAATGAAAGAAATCTCTTATGGTAATTACAATTCTTTTCATGGCAACAATCAAACTGAAGAAAAAATGCCAAAAATAATTGGAGAATTAATTGAGCAAATTCATAAAGATTTCAGAATATTGCGTGAAGTAAAAGAATTCGAATTTTACTTATTAAAAATTATAACGGATTATTTTGAAGAATGTGAATATTTTCGACTACAAAAATATATTTTGGTAAATTTGGAGAGAATGCTTAAAGAAAACGGAATTGCAAATGAAAAAAACGAATATCATGCGAATGTTGACAAATTTATTCAGGAAAAATTTGAAAAAGAATGCAAAATGTAAGATTTAAAAGTGAATTGAAATGGATTAAACTTGCTACACCTTGGAAAATTTTAGCTGTGCTTATTTGCAACAAAGTACTTGTAAAAAAAAACATTTTGCCCAAGAATGTAAAATAAATTTAAGTTTTTGGCATTCTGTCAAAATTATTTCATTTTTTGCTAAATTATCAGTATTTTCTCAGAAGCGCAAAATTTAAGAAAGCTTTTGGCCAAAATCTGTTAACAAATTTCATTTAAATATTCAAAAAAAAAAAAATTCCCCGGTGCCGCTTATCGCGCTTATCGGCACCACCGACTCCCCCCCCCCCTCCTCCGCCCGGAAATAACTTTTTTTTTAGAAAAAAATTCACCATATAAAAAGTGTTAAAATCGCTTTGAAAATGTTTGTTTTTGATTTTTGAAATATGTCAAAAATTTATTTTTCGATATAAATTCCTAATAAATCTATTAAATTCTTTTAAATTTCTTCCGGTGATTTCTTTCGGCACCACCAATTCCGAAAGCTCTAATTATCTTAAAAATTACCAAAAAATCGCAAAAGCTGGTAATAGTTTCAATTAACGCGCTAATTAAGGACATTGGACAAAAGAACAAACGTTAAAGTTCCGGCTTTCGCTTTAAAAGGAGCAGAATACAGTGTAAGAACTATTCTTTCGAATATTCCCCGCTATGAATTAGCAATGAATTTCGAATTCAATGCATTGAAAGGTAAATTAAATAATTGAAATGAAAAATATTAAAATCATTTATTTAAGATATCCATGACAGATTGGAAGATTTTTTGATTTATTGGAACAAACGTTTTTCTGATGAAAGAAGTTATAAAGGCTATGAAATAGAAGATATAAATGAATTTTTAAAGAAAATAGTTGAGGAATTAATTCCCAAAATAGAGGAATTCAAAGTGAACATAAAAGGCGGCGAATTGGATTTAAAAGGATTGGTCAAAAAATGTGAAAAACTAAAATTGGCATTAGAAAAGACGGGAGGACAACAAAAACAAAATGAAATTGGAAAAATGGAGATGGAAATGAAAAAACAACAAATAGAAAAAGCTGAGCAATTAGTCAGCAATATTTTGAAAATATTAGAGGAAAAGAAAAATTCATTTGCTGAGGAAATGGCAAAAGAGGGGAACACATCGCCAAATTCCGATTGAAATGGCAAAAATTAGCGAAAAAATTGCCATTCAAATCAGTTGGTCCCATCCCGAGCCAGTTCCGTCGTATAAGAAAAATTTTCCAGAAATAATTTTAGGTAGATACTTTCCGCAAATACCAAAATCATATGCCTAAAATTTATCACCGGCTATCCTTGTATTTATGGTAAAAAAGTTATGAGGCTGATACGCTAGTGGCCGTTTAAAAACCGGTCACATACGGTATAAAGCTGTCGTATGAAACGCAGCTTGTGTATTTAGTTGATCAAGAAAGAAAGTTATGGGCTAAAACATTCAAAGAAAAATTTTTCTGGTACGGAGCTGACGCGTTGGGCTGATTTGTGTTTGTTCGCATTTTGATTCTATTATATTTATGGGATTTTTATTCTTTTTTTTTTGAATTGATCTTGGAGCAGAGATTGAAATTTCTCATTTTTGAAACCCAATTTTTAAGAATTAAAATTTTAAAAAACTGATTTTTTTTTCTTGCCTGTTAGGTTATATTCAGAAATATTCAAATTATCTCTGCTTTATGTTTTTTTCGTTGTTTTTTTTACTAAGATTAACTGTTCTTTCTTTTTTTCTTTTTGCTATTTTTCACTTTTCCTTTGTATTTTATTATTCTGGTTTTTTAAAAGTAAAAATTGGTTGCTTTGGAGGAAGTTTGAAAATAATTCAGCAAAATTTACACAGAATTTTATGCAATTAAAAATGAAAATTTTTTATCAATTTTTTCAAATTTTTTATCCAAATTCATTGAATTTCTTCGAATTGTTCTCTTCGAATTGTTCTGCTCTTTTGTCTTACCATCCCAACACAACGGTCAATTCTCCATCTTTTCATCAATGCAAATAGGCAGAAAAGAAGGGCAAAATTTGTGACCAATGAAAGGGGAAGAAGCAAATGATGAAAATGATAATTAGGGGTACAAAACGGCGGAAGAAAAGACGCAGCAGCAGGTGGTTGACGATTAGTGGTGATTAGGGACGAATCTACATGAGATTAAATCGGATTAGTTCTATTGGATTTATTAGAAATTATGAATAAATAAAAAAAATTGTCATTTATATGAAAAAAATGATTATTATTTGCGTAAATTATGACACCAAAAATACAAAAAAAAGACACAAAATGGTAAAATTCGCAGAAAAAAAATATTTAAATATCTCTTTTTTTTCTTTTTAAAATTTTTTCATTCAAAAAATAATGTCTAAAATTGTAAATTAATAATTTAGCATTTTTTTTTCAAAAACTGATAAAAACCTTTGAATTTTTGCCAAAAAATGATGAACTAAAATATGAATTCGGAAAAAGATAAAATTAAAAAAGCGAAAACGTTGAAAATTAAATGGAAATTCAAAAAATAAAAAAATTTGTGCGGAATAAATGTGATTTACTTGCACTTCCACCCATTGGCAGCACACTGTATGCGGTTTGACAGGCATTAGTCGACAGTAAATCACTTCCCAAAATGACAGTATCCGTGCCATTTGGACCGTAGGCAAATGCTGATGGTCCTACTGACGTGGCTTGGTTTTTGACATTTGGTTTTTTGTTGGCATTATTTTGGTGCCAGTTAAAGCCAAGGTTTTTTGTTGCTTCCTTTTCCGTCGCTTTGCTTGGTGTTGCCGAATCGCAGCGAATTCCCACAGCATTTTTACCATCAGCGCGAACTGAACGCAGCCGACGAGTCGCCTCACAACCATTGTGTTCACGAAGTTCCCTACAAAAAGTCTAAAAATTTTTAAAATAAAAATTGCGCATGAAAAGACAAAAACCCATATAAATTTCTTAAATTAAAAAAGAAAAAAAAAGAAAATAACTTAATAAAAGTTCAATTTCCTACAGTCATGATCATATGTTTATGATGACTTCAAACAGGGCACTACTTTATCAGTTTTTAGTTAATCTTAACGATTTTAGTTTCAAAAATAGCTTAATTGAAATATCAGTTGACCTGTTTCGGCATTTTTCAAAAAAAAAATCAGTTTAACCAGTTTTTAAATCGGTTTAAAAAGTAATATATCATTTTGCATATCATGGGAAATTAAAGAACTTATAACTCGTCTACTACTGATTCTGAACAGAGCTGGACGCAGTTTTTGCATCTTATACAGAATTCATAGCAGATCACCAAAAAAATTATTCCATTTATAAAGTTAGGACAATATCCGTGATCACAAACATATGACCAGGACTTTAATTTTAAAAATTTGTTGGATAAATTAATACATATTTTTTCGTCTTTTTTTTTTGCCTGTAAATGCCAATGCCGTCAATGATCGTTTCGTATAGTTGGTCACAATGCGCTAAACCGTCGCGGTGCATTCGGAACGCATTCCACGCAGCCATTCGACGACGAAGTGCCGCAGAGCTGGCATTGCGCAAATGGAAGTGCCAAAGATAGGGCGTGCAGGGCTCCAAGCGCCAGACGGGCAATTTGATCGGCAAAATTAAACAATAATTAATTAATAATAAATATTGGAAATTGATTCATTTTTAAGTTAATAAAATCATTTAATGGTTCTCGAAGGATTAAAATGGTGATCGATTTATGCAAATTACCAAGGTGTCCACAATGTCTTCGAGCAGTGCCTCTTCGGCACGGTTATGCTCATAGAGGAAAAGTGCCAAGGGCAGCTGCAACAACGGATTGTTGGCGAAGGAAAAGTGGGAAAGGCGGGGAAGAAGGGCCAACAGCGGGGCGGGCATTGAGTTACGAGTTGCCAATCGGTTGTCGTCCATTGACAAGCTTTTTGAAGATTTGATCGCATTTAATTGCAAGAATTTTTTGTAATTTCAATTGAGATTTAATAAATAATTGGCAGACATTTTGGGCACATCAAATTTAAAGTGAATTTATTGATTAAAATTTAGCAAATTTTTAGCAGAAATAAAGTTCAACTGTTTTTAATTGAACCTCCAAAAATGAAGAAAAAATATATAAGAATTATTTTAAATCATTGTAATTATTGGCCAATCAATAATTTATTTATTTACTTTTAATTACATTTCATTTGAATTATTAAAAATAAATTTCCGAAAAAAAAATTTTTTTTAATCTTATAAGACCAACGGCTAATTTTGGCGACTAAAACAAAGCAAAAAAAAACACCTGTCCAATAGGCAACATTGTGTGACTGCCAATGGCATTTGTGCCAATGTGCAATTGTCGAGGCGTAAAGCGCGGATTGACCGGGCGGGCAAAAATGTGAACGGATCGATGCGGGACAACGGATTTCCGGACAGAGAAAGCGATTTGAGTGCGTTCAGCCCGAGAAACAGCTCAGCACGGACACTCTGAACAAAACAGTAAAAAAATGGATTTCTAATGAAATCATTAATTAATTTACTCAGTCCTACTCCATTGGTTTAACCGTTTAGCCCTAATTTATTATCCATGATTTAAGTTATGGTCAGAGAAAACATGGCATTTTTTTTCTTTCTCTTCGCTATAACAAAAATTGTTGAACATTTTAGATTAAATTTATTATCCAAAATTGATTTAATTATTTTAAAAATATAAATAATTAATTTTCATAAAACTTTTGTTGTGAAGAGGTTCTTTTTGAAAATCAAAATCCAATTGCGACATCCTGCTGAGGAGATATAAAATTATTATTTTTCAAATGTTCACCCGTAATCCAAGCCGATCCAATCGTAAATCTTTTAAACGTCGGCATCCTTGAAATAATTTGTCCGGCAACTCGCCCATCGGATTATCACTTAGGTCCAAGAAACGTAAAAAATGGCATCGCGCCAATGTGTGGGCACCGATTTTGGCAATCTGTGTCATAAAATAGAGGTAGGATAATTGAAGTTTGGTTAAGTTTGAAGTTTTTAGTGACCAATAAAGTTTTTTCAAGATTTTTCGAACAAACTGAAAATTTCACAATAAAAAAATTATTTTTAATGGAATTATTTAAATATTTCCAATTTATTGGCAAGCTCATGCCTGCCCCTTTACAGATTGAGAGAAGAGTTTGCCCATAAATTATCCGGCCGGCATTATACAGAAATTTATTTATTTATATTTTTTGTTGGGTGACCAAATTATAAATTTATCCCAAATTAAAATAATCTAACATTAAGGCTTTACACTAGCACAAATTAAACTGACCTCATTGGCACTAAGGTCAAGCTCAGTCAATCGAGTGCATTCAAATGCAACCCGGTGCAGATCACCAATTTGATTATGTTTGGCACGAATTTGAACAGCCGAACCAATGTGGGCAAGTTGCAACGCGGAGCGCAGGCCACAATTTATGATAGAAATGCGCCCAATGTGGCGACACTTTGGCATCCAACGGGGAAGAACATTGGCACCGCCAAAAGAGCAATTAGCAAAATCCATTCGTTCAATGTTGGCACACCATTGAGCCTCCTAATGCATTAAAAAGTATTTTTAGACAAATTTTAAATTATATATTCTGCTGAAATGTTTTAAATTCATTAATTTTAATATAAGTTTTTAAATTTATTTTATGCAAATTGTAAAATAAATTAATTTAATTGTTTATTTAGGAAAATCCATTTTTATCTTATTTACAAAATAAAACCTTGGCGCAAAGGTTTACTCAGGAGGAGACTGACAAATCAGCGAGCAAAGCCCACTAATTTCTTCTCGAATTTTTTTTGTTGGCAAAAAACTTAAAAATAAACGGAGCCAAAATTTCGAAAATTTCCCAGCCGAATCATGCGGCATCGCTTTTTCCAAGAAGCTGTACAAACATTGGATTTTCTATGCCGCTACGCCGTTATTTTGGCGCTAATATTTAATCGTAATGTGAAGTTAATGACGATTTCTTGTTTTCGACCACCTCATCGCCAATGTTAAAATCCACGTTCAATGCCTTTAGCGCTTTGAGCATTGGCAAATCCCGCAAAAAAGTGGCACCACTCAATGAAGAATGGCGACGAAATTTGTGATCATCAGTCGTGCCAAAAAGAGTCAATTTTTGCACTTTTGGGAAGAAAAGGCCCAAATTTTGCATTTCAATTGGGCGATCAGACAAAATGGGACGAATATCCAAAACAGTGACTTTGAGTGAGCTCAAAGCACTGAACAGTGCCGAAGTAGCGAGTGAACTTTAATGGAAAAAATAGATTTAAAAAAATAAAAATTAACCTTTGAATTCATTTTATACTTTAAAATAATATTTACCAAAATTAAAAATTGATTAATTTAAAAAAATGAATTTAAAAAAAAATTCTTCTTTGATAAATAAAAAATAGAATTGAATTAGCCAGTATTTTAATCATACCTTCCATCCCATCGATGGATGGTCACTTCAAAATTGGCATCATTGGCATTGGCATTGCCAATTCGCCGGATGAAACTTTTTGGAAAATTTATCAAATTGAATTCCAAAAACAAATGGCATGTCATTTTGACAGTGCGACTCATTGTCGTACAGCATTTCTAAATTAATGAAGGTAAATGCCATGAAAATTGAAAAATGCCTGCAAATTTCGCGAATAACTGAGTGAAAAGGGCAATTAATTGGCAAATTCGTATTCAAAAATTAGAAAAAAGAAAAAAAAGAAAAATTTGACAAGAAAAAATAAATCTTTTTTCCATTGCAAAATTGTTTTTTTAAGGCTTTGATTACAAAGTCTTTACTTAATTAATTTTTGTAAATTCAATTAATTTTGAAAGGCGAAAATTAAAATTCGACAAAATAATTAATTTTTACCAAATAACTGTCCGATTCCTTCCAAACCGTATCGCATATATTTTTTGAATTCTTTTCACTGGCAACTCGTGCCAATGTGCCACGATGAAGAAGCATTGCTAATTTAAGGGTGCTCAAAACAGGAAAAAGCATTGTGTCAGTAAATTCTTTAATTTTTCTTAAATTGAAAAAAAAAATTTTTTAAACAGTATAAATAATTTAAAAAGAAAAAAATTAACAATAATATTTTATTCGATTATTTAAAAAATGTTAATTTTTTCATTACCAAACTATGAATACTTTTGAGGAATAGAAAACAAAAAAGACTCAAAATGAATGCCAAATGCCAATCAAATGGGCATTCTTTTATTTATTTTGGTCCTTTTGCCGAAAAAAATTTGGCACAAAATTAGTACGACTTCGCCCTTTTCGGTTGAGTTGCTTCCTTAAAACATTCTATAAAAAGCAAATTCAGCTTGGACAAATTTTAGTAAATCTTAGGTTTGGCAATTAATAATTTTTATTAAGAGACAGTGTTTTATTCATTATTTTAATAAAATACTATAATAAAAAATAAATTTACAATAAAAATATTTGCTCAGAAACTAACGGAGCAGGGCTTTTTCAAAGCTCAAAACAAACTTGTCATACTTAAAAGCTCACAATTTAATGTTTCGTCCGCCGAAAAAAGTTTTTGAAAATTTATTGGGATTTGATATAAAGAAAATTAAAGAGTTCAATTATTTTTTTTTAATTTAAGACTGAATTTAAAAATAAGAAATTTTTGGGAGCTTACGGCATACATTGAAAAAGGGCGGCGGGTGGCAAGCAAAGCGACAGAAAAGGAATCAGCAATAAATCTTGGATTTAATTAGCACCAAAATAATGGCAACAAAAATCAAAATGTCAAAAATTGTCATTATGGTAGGCTTAGCATTTTTAAAAATTAAAAAAATTTAGAAAATTTTAATGTGGAACCGTGGCTGAACGTCGAAGCCACGCCCGAATTGGACGTTTTTGGCTGTTTGATCGGCAACACGGTCACCGGCCAAGTGACGTACATGTCCAGCACCGAAAATCACATGATGAATAGAGATACTCAATAAAAAAAATATATTTAATTTAATTTTTAGTGAACTTTGGCGCACAAAATTTTTAATAATTTTTTATTCATTAAGGTAAACACAAATCCGATTTTCACTGCCTCGTTAGCTCAGTTGGTAGAGCGTGAGACTTTTAATCTCAAGGCCAGGGGATCGAGACCCCTACGGGGCTTAACTTTTTTTTTTATTAATTTTTAAAAATTACATTTTATATTAGGCACTGTTAGAAAAATTGTACCTCTTAAATGGACATTTAGTTTTTACACTTTGGATTGCTCAAAACATTAAACTCCGTGACTAATATTTACATATGTAACAAAAAAAATTTGATTTATCAAAAAAAATTTTTTTTTAAGATTTTGGGCTAAAATAAACGGTAATTTTGTGGTTTGGTTGTGCCAATAAGCGCCGCTGGTAAAATTGGGGCAAATGCGCTTAAATTGTTTAAATGGTTTTCTTTGTCTGTTTTGAGACGGCCTTTAATTAACTATCACTTTACTATTTCATAAATGAAAAAAGCTTATAAAACTAACTATACATTTACAATTAATTACTTCGGTAATTGGGAAATAACTTTCATCTTTTCAATTCATTCATCACCTTACACGCACAAATGAGCTGTTTTTTGATGAAAAAAAGTGTTCATTTGGAAATGGAGGGGAGTAACTTAACTGATCGGACACAAATGTTTTTTAACACATCAAATGAGCGTTAAACGGTTCCACAATGATATGATTAATGTCCAAAATATGCTTTTTAATTTCAAATGAACGAGTAATAAACCCGAAACAAAAATCATTACGGCAACAATTAGCAAGTTTTTTGCCATTTTGGGTTCATATAAAAGCGAATAAGCAGTTACCATTAACAGCAGAAGAACATCCATTTGCTCAGCAATTTGAAACTCCCTATAATTTTTAAAATTTATATAAAATAAATTTAATAATTTTGAAATGACTCTTTATTTCCAATTCTTTCATTTCTGATTAAAATGCAAAAAAAAAAAAAAAAAAAAATTTCCACAGAGAAAAACTAATCCCAAATAAGTCAATATTTAAGAAATCCCAAGATTTTAACTAGTAATATGTAATTGAAAAATCACAAAATTTTAGCGTAAAATATGCAAGAAACTCACATTGTCCTCGGCATTGCCTCGCTGTGCTCTCTGCTGGCAATTATCGCCACCGTAGTCACTTTGCCATCGCTGTACTCGGAGATGAGCCAACTGAACAACAAAGTGCGCGACGGCGTTCAAGTAAAAAACAATTTTAAAGAATACCGTAATTTATTACCGTATTCCCAAGGCCTTCCGTGTCAACACCGACTCGGCCTGGACTGACCTGATGGATGTGCAAGTCGTCGTGGCACCGCCGTCAAAGGCCCGTGACAACCCCTTCAGCTCCATCTTCCGTGCCAAGCGTCAATTGCCTGGCCACTGCAATTGCGGTCCCCCACAACGGCCAAACTGCCCTCCTGGCCCACCTGGTCCGGCCGGACCGCCTGGCCAACCCGGACAGCCGGGAGGCGCAGGACTGCAAGGACAGCCGGGAGCACCTGGCCAACCTGGTAAGCATCGCTACACATAATTGCCATAACTCGTCTCACATAGCTCCTCCGTGCCCGCCCCAGAACATCCCTTGTCCACGCTGCCCGGCTGGCCCACCCGGCAGCCCCGGAGGGCAGGGACCGCCCGGACAGCAAGGAGCCCCCGGCCAGCCTGGTGCGCCCGCTCCGGGCGGAGGACAGGGACCGCCTGGCCCATCCGGACCCCAAGGACAGCCTGGACAGCCCGGACGCAGCGGAACACCCGGCCAACCCGGACAGCCTGGAAATAATGCTGTTATTTTGTAAGCATTTTGATGGGCTAACTTAGTTTAAATATCATTTTCAATGTTTAGCAACACCATTCCTGGCCCGAGAGGAGCTCCCGGAGCGCCTGGCCAACCCGGAAGCCCCGGCAGCCAAGGCCAACCTGGCCAGTCCGGAGGCCAAGGACCGCCTGGGCCCCCTGGTGCGCCTGGGCTGCCCGGCCTGTCTGGCAACAGCGGTCAGCCTGGACAGCCCGGGGCACCCGGCCAACCCGGCAAGGACAGCGGCTACTGCCCGTGCCCGCCCCGCTCTTCCGCGATGGCACTCAAAAAGAAAATGGCGGCGGTCAAAAAAGCATAAGCGAAAAGTGCAGGGGAAAAGCGAAGAAACGAGAAGAAGACATAAAGCGATTCTGTTGAATAAATTTATAGTAAATTGCTGTCTTTCATTTCTCTTTGTTGTTAAACAAATTTCTTAATTGAATAAAAAGGGTATATTTTCTTTATTAGTTTTATTTTAAGAAAAAGAAATTTAATTTTCTAATTGAAACATAGTTTTTAATAAATAAAATTAATTTTTATTTTTAAAATTGCTTATTTTCATGCGTTTGGTGCTTATTTTCTAATAATTTTTGTTTCAAAATTTTTAATAAATGAAAAATTTAATTTTTTAATTATTCTTTTTGTAAAGAGCTTATTGCTTCATTGCTTCGTTAACAATCCACTTTTACTGCGTTTGAATAGATTTAAACATGAATAAAGAATATGTATATATTTCCTACATTTGTTAACCAATTTAAGAAAATTTTAATTTATTACAAAAATTATAATTTCGTTGCCTCGTTAGCTCAGTTGGTAGAGCGTGAGACTTTTAATCTCAAGGCCAGGGGATCGAGACCCCTACGGGGCTTACTTTTTGATATTTTTTTCGAATTTTTTAATTAAAAGTAGAAGCCGGCAAATTTGAAAAGTTATAAAATTATATCAATGAATGATCTTCCAATTTTTCAAAACATAATCCTCTAATCATGGAACCTTTTTTCAA
Organism: Heterodera glycines; assembly: GCA_004148225.2. Taxonomy (NCBI): domain Eukaryota; kingdom Metazoa; phylum Nematoda; class Chromadorea; order Rhabditida; family Heteroderidae; genus Heterodera; species Heterodera glycines. Next base: position 15,566,238 of record CP049712.1, on the reverse strand, counting down.
AAAATATTGGAAACAGTTTAGGGTAGTTTTAATATGACGTAATTAACACATCAATACAAAAGAGGAAATGGCATAGAAAACAAATTAAAATTCCTCATTTGCTTCCATTGTAATGTGCTGCATGCCGTCTAAAAAGGATTGTGCCGATACATTTAAATTGCGAATTTTTCCAATTATTTCAAACATTGTCACAGTGTTCTTAATGGTAATAGCCGAGACATTTTCTTTACTATAAAGCACATTTTCGAGTTCCTTTTGAATTTGGTTTACTGTTTGGTCCTCGTGCAGTCCGTCCGGCCCAATTTCGAACAATTTTTGCCCAGAAGTCAATTTAATATTCAAAAAGTCAGCTTCTGAAACCATTCGCTTTAACTGTTCCTCGCCAGAAGCCAAAATGTGATCAGTGAATTGCTTTAAAAGAAGTTTTGCTTGGTTTATTTTAAATTGGCAATCGTCCAACGTTTGGCCATTTGCTAATTGAAATAAATGGGCCAATGGGTCTATGTAAAAAAATGGAGGTGAAATTTCATTGGACACACCAACCGACACTTTAACTTGAGCATTCTAAAAAGGATGAAAGGTAACAAATTGATATTAAATTTTTATTTGCATTTTTATAAAAAAAAATCGCTTTAATTACGCGACTAATTAAATTTTTCCATATTTTATTGTACCTTTATGAATTTTGCTTCTCTGTTACAAAGAGGGCATCGAAGTAGTTGTTGTTGTTTAACCCTAAAATTCATATGCATTTGTTTTTAAACAACTTTAATTATGTATGTATTACCATTTGATGATACAATCATTGTGAAAAATATGCTAAAAGGTTCATTAACAATTAATTAATTAATTAGACAATTATTAATTGGTAATTAAACTTGATAATCGTCATGCAATTTCATTGTTTCTTTTTCACTATTGAATGTCTCAAGGCAAATTGAACATTCATTAGCCTGAATAGCATTTTTCGTATCAAGCGTTTCATCATAATTGTTGTTCTAAATATTAACAGTAAATTAGTTTTATTTTTTTTTAATTTAAAAACCTTATTGTGTGAAATAGCAAATAAGTGATAAATTGAAACAATATTTTACTATTCAAAATTTAGTTTTAAACAAATTTTTGTCTTCTTTTTTTTATTTTTTTCGCCACGATTTTGAGGACTTTATGGGTTTTTATTAGGGTTCAGACCCCGCCCCCGCCCCCGCCCCCGTCCCCGGGGGCGGGACAGGTTTTTGGGGCTCACCCCCGTGACTCTGACCCCCGCATCCCCCGCCCCCGCGAAAAGCCACCCCCGCCCACGGGGTCCGAACCCTAGTTTTTATCATAATAGTTGTCTTAAGAGTAAAATGGGTTTTTTTAATAAAAATTTAAAAAATTTATTTTATGAAATAAAAGCAAGTAATAAATTGAAACAATATTTTAATATTCAAAAAGTTTTTTTTGCAACGATTTTGAAGGACTTTATGGATTTTTGTTTTCAACTAAAAATCTTGGCACTAATTATGTGTTTTGGTTGTAAAGAAAAATCTTTCACGCAAAATCCTTAAGAACCAAATTTAACGAATTGTTTAGCTAATTCCTTCTGGTTGCCGGCCGCTTTCAATGCTTATATAAATAATGATTGACCTTTTCATAGGAATAAATAACCAAATTGAAGCCAAAAATGTAATGTTTGAACAGATTGCTCGCATCAATTGGTATTGTTAATTGGTATTCATTATTTAGCTGAAATTATAAAAATGAATAAATGTTTAGTTTATTTCCTTTAATATTTTAGTGTAAATACCTATTTTAGTCAAAGAAATTTATGCACAAAAAATTATTGAAGGTGAAAAAATGTTTCACTTACTCTTCTTTTAATTAATAACTTTGCGACTATTTTTATTTTATTTTTTTAAAAACAATAAATATCCATTTAATTTAGTGTTGTGAGAAGATAATATTTGAACACACTTTTGGCGATCTGTTCACATTCATTAAGTTATTTTTCACACATTTTTACACACACATTCATTATCTTTCACTTCACGTTATTAGTTTTTTCTCTCCGATTTTATAATTATATTGAAATTTCCTCTCGTCTTTAAAATAAATATTTATCATCAAATTTGTGATTCGGTGGCTAAGTGAAGGTTTTAACTTTATTGACATTTCTTCGAATTCACCGATCGTTTGTCTCGCCGTATTTGACTCTGACTTTCCCCCAAAATCCCTGCTGCGAACCCCCGAGAAAGCTGACTTGGCGCTCCTGGCGCGACACTCGGACTGCACCAGTCATTCGGGAAACGCCAACTGTGTACCGAAGCGACAAGAAGCACATTTGATCGGAGGATGTCGGGAAGGCGTCAAGGTTTAAATGCAAGAGAGAATGATGGAGGACAAGTGCCGGATGAGAGACGGTACGATTTGAGAGACCGGCAAAATCGGCGAAATTGGGCAGAAATTGAGAATGAATTTGATGAGGCTATAAGTCAGGAAATTCGGAGATTGGAAAGAGACCGCCCTCAGGCTGTAAATGCAAACGCCCAGCAAAATGTGAATGAAATGGCTGAAAATCAAAACCGCACTTATCCAGTTTTAGTGAATAGGAATGAGAGTTTGGAAAATTTTGGCCGAGAAATGGCTTTGTGGATCCCGGAAAGAGTGAGATTGGGCCGAGCAGATGCCAACGAGGGAGAAATTTTTGGTAGACCTGCAGCACATTCGACATCGATTAACGAAAATTATGGCCGGCTAAACATGCAAAATCTTTCGAGTCCGCACATTTCGTATGGTAGTGTTTTGAGAAACCGGGCTGACGAAGCACGGAGAGTTGAACGCCTGGAAAATCAACGCGGACAAGAATTAATGGATAGGAGGGCAAATTTGGGTGAATTTTCTTTGTTGCGAGGCCGCGAAGTGCAAAGAGAAGGAGACCGGAATGGACAGAGGCCGCGTCAAATTGAGCAGAGAAACGAATTAGCGGATGGAAATTTTTTGAGGCGTGAAATGTATGACCAAAGAGGCAATGAACATCGAAGGGTTGACCGGTTAGCCGAAGAAAGAGAACGGAGAAATGATTTTTACCGAAATCACGAACAACATCCCGAAATTGACCAAATGAGAATGGGGGAAAGAAATTTTGGTGAAAATTTTGTGGGGTTCCCTAGAATGAGTGAAAATTTGGCCCTTCAAATGTACCGGATGACATTGGCCACACAATACGCAAGTATTTTGAGAGAGATTCCAACAATTGAAGGGACTGAGGGTCGCGACAAAATTCATGATTTTTTCCTGACGGTTGAGACGCTGACGGCTGATTGGGAACCCGAAAAGCAAGTAAATGTTTTGAAAACAAGGTTGAGGGGAAAAGCACTGAAAGCACTGAACATCGCCCTTTCAAAATTTGGTCCCAATCCCCCATTCAAAATTTTAAAAGCCGAGATCGCTTCGACTTTGAGGGAAACAGATTGCCGCGAAGCATCAGCTTTTACCGAGCTGACCCAATTCGGAAAACGCACACCAAATGAAGATTTAATGAGTTTTGGTGAGAAAATTTATCGTCTGGTAAAATGCTCATACACAGGGCTCAATGAAACCCAATTGGACGAAATTGCCAAGAAATTTTTTGTGATGAACATAAATGACGGCGATTTGGCGAGATTTTTGGAGTGCCAAAGCAGGCCGGGACAAACATTCGACGAATTGTTAATGTTGGCCAATCGCATACATTTGGCAGACCCAGAACGAGTCCGGGCAAAAATCGAGTCGAAATCAGGACGGACGCAGCAAAATCAACCGTTTCACAATAGAAATTGGAACCGGACCGACTCGAACACTCAATTCCAGAACAGGCAACAAAATTACGGAAATTTTTGGGGGAATCGAAGAAATTTCCCAAATCAAAACCAAACTCAAAACCAAAGCCAAAATTGGAGAAATAATCAGCCAATTCGCTTCACCGGTGGCAATGCAATGCCTTTGAACGCTAATCCCCCCGCACAAGAATCGGAAAGAGCAAACCCAAGAAGTGCAAACACAATTTTTCTTAAAAAAGGCGAAACAGAAAAAGAAAGTAGTTCAGTTAATGTTCGACAGCTCGGTATGGCGGAACACGAAAAATTTTTCAATGAACTGACATTGCACGCAAACCAATTTCCGGCAGAAAATCCCGCCTTTCCTCAAATTTCGGAGTGTTTGGTTTTGAACTTATCTGTCGTTGGAAATTCGGCAGACGCACTTTCCGACTCAGGGGCTGAAACTGCCATTGTAAACCCAATTTTTTTGCATATGTTGGTGAAAGAAAAGGGAATAAATTTGCTAGATTGGGGATTTAGCCCAAACACCGGGAAAAGCAAATTGCCTTTTGCTGTTTCGTCATTTACCGACACAAAAATCGACGTAATTGGTGTGGTTAATGTTCCCATTCAAATGAAAACAGTTGAATGCCAAATACCGTGTCTAATAACCCGTGATTCCTTTTCTTATGACCTAATTTTGGGCACTACGGCTTTGCACAATTTGGGTTTTTATTTTGGAAATTCTTTGACAAAAGAAATCCTCAATTTTCCATCAAAGAAAACGAGCAATGGAAAGGGAGAAATGCGTGAAGTCAAAGTCTTTGAACCACATTATATTCCGCCATTTTCATCACAAATTGTTCGAACTTTCATTAACAATTTCCATTGTTTAGAAACCAAAAAATTTCTAATTATGGATCAAATGGACACCGAGTCCTTGCTGGACTACGACGAAGAACAGCAACAGAATGAGCCGGTTTTAAAAATGAGTGGAAAAGACGAAGAGGCGGCACTGAAAAAATTGGGAGTGATCGAAGAGACGGAGAAGGAAAACACGCCGGGCAAAAGTGGTGGAACATTCGTCGAGCCATGCATTGTCGAAGCGGAGGAAAAAGGTTTCGTCAAAATTTTGGTACACAATAAATCACCAAAAATGCTGACTTTGGAAATTGGTGAAAAAATCGCAAAAGCAGAAATGGTAGAGACAATTTTTGAGCCTGTTACTTAAATCCTCCCAAATGAATTTGATGGAATTTGTCAGCCAAAACATACGGTTTTCTGCTTAAAAAAAACGGAAACGAAGACCGGTTTTCTGAGTTGTTGTCGGTACTAAAAATGAATTTGGGCCCGCTGGAAAAAGCTGAAGAAAATTCAATGGAGGAAATTTGGAAAAAATTTGAAAAAATTTTGATTTTGGATGAGTCCGAGCTAACACAAACAAATTTGGTTGAGCATAAAATTGATACGGGCGACGCAGCTCCTATAAAATGTTCACCACGTCCCATACCATTTGGAATTAGGACCAAAATTTCGGAAATGTTGGAGGAATATCTCGGTAAAGGTGTCATAAGACCTTCAAACAGTCCATGGGCAGCACCGGTCGTATTAGTGAATAAAAAGGATGGGAGTTTGCGAATGTGTGTTGATTATCGGAAGTTAAATGCAATAACTCGTAAAGACAGCTACCCAATCCCAAACATCGAAGAAATGCTAATGTATCTTGGAGAAAGAAAATTTTTCTCAAGTCTTGACCTAGTAAGTGGGTATTGGCAAATCAAAGTCCATCCCGAAGACGTCCCTAAAACAGCATTTGCTGTCCCGAGTGGCCTGTTTGAATTTGTGGTGATGCCTTTTGGTCTGTGCAACGCACCCGCAACTTTTCAAAGGGTTATGAACAAAGTGCTTGAAGGTTTGGTGAACAAAAGTGTGTTTGTGTATTTGGACGATATTTTGGTGGCGAGTTCATCGTTTAAAGAACACATGCACGATTTAGAAAAAGTCTTTGAAAGATTGTCGCAGTTTGGATTACAGGTTAAAGCGAAAAAATGCAAATTTGCACAAAATTCGATACCATTTTTGGGACATATCCTACAAAAGAAGGCCTTAAGAAGGATCCCGAAAAATTCCAACCAATTTTGGACTTTCCTAGACCGAAGACTGTAAAAGAGCTGCAAAGATTTGTTGGAATGTTAAATTGGCACCGAAAATTCATCAAAGATTTTGCGAAAATTGCTGGTCCCTTAAATCGGTTGATGAAAAAGTCTGAAGATGGCAAAAAGTTGGAGTGGAATGATTCTGCGGAAAATGCTTTTCTGACTTTAAAGAAATTAATTGTTGATGATGTTGTTTTAAAATATCCAAATTTTGAAATGGCACAAAAAGATGCGAATTTTCGCTTCCATGTTTATACGGATGCTAGTGCAAATGGGCTTGGAGCAGTCCTTTGCCAAAAAGACATTTCTGGTCAGATGCGTCCAATTTGTTATGCGTCCCGACGTTGCAGCGATGCGGAGAGAAGATACGGCCCAACTGTCCTAGAATGCCTTGGAATTAAATTTGCGACAACAAAATTTAAGCATTACATCGCTTGGTTGCCAACCGTTGTTGTAACCGATCACAAAGCACTTCCAGCGATGTTTCGGACAAAAAATTCGGTTGGAAACGCGAGAGTCGATCGATGGATTATGGAATTAGGTGCACCGTTTCAGTTGGAAGTGATTTATAGTCCAGGAAAAACGAATTACGTCGCCGATGCTCTTTCGAGGGCATTTCCCAATGATTTGCAGTTTTTAAAAAAGGAAGAAGAATCGGTGAAAATTTTGACAGTGATCACGCAGAAAAAAATTAATTTTCCTGAAAATGTTTCAAAAGATCAATGGACAGCCGAAGTTGAAAAGTCAGAATTGAATTTCATTTTTAAGTTTTTGGATCAAAGATGCCTCCCAGCAGATCCGAAACTTCGACAAAAACTGCTAAGTGTTCTTGAAAAATATACGGTGGAAGATGGGGTCCTTTATCATTTGAATGAAAAATTTGAAACCGAAATTTTTGTCCCTTTAAAATTTCGAGAAGCAATTCTCTTCGAACATCACGCTGGGTCGTGTGCCAGCCACCAGAGTGGAAAAAAAATGTTCAAGCGCATAAAAGCATTATATTTTTTCTGGCCAAATATGTATTCGGATTGCCACCGATGGGCAAGAAGTTGTAGAGTCTGTGGGCATAACCGAATTCCGAAAAAGAATCACCCGGGCTTAAACCCTATTGTCACAACAAGACCTTCCGAATTGGTTTGCATGGATATTTTGAAGCTTGGTCCAACTCGCAATGGCAATAAATATTGCTTAGTAATGATTGATCACTTTACGAGATTTGCTGAAGTTGTCCCAGTACCGAATAAAACTGCTGAAACAGTTGCAAAAGAATTTGTCGAAAAATGGATTTTAAAATTTGGTGCACCCGAACGTATTCATTTTGATTTGGGAAAAGAATTTGTCAATGAAACTCTCAAAGAAATTTCGGAAAAATTGCTGATTGCGCGGTCCACAACATCGGGGTATGATCCGGCTTGTAATGGAATGTGTGAGCGTTTGAATGGTTCAATTGTTGAAATGACGAGAAAATGTGTAGCATCACCATGGGAATGGGACACACGAATGGGATTTGTTGTTTTTTCTTACAACATTACTCCTAATGAATCCACTGGTTTCCCACCATTTACTCTCTTTTTCGGAAGAACGGTCAATTTTCCGACAAATCTTACCGCCCCAAAAAGACCAAATCCGGCATATCTGATTGATCATGACGATTACCTCCAACATTTTCGTGAAAATTTTGAAGATATTTTGAAAGAAGCACGACAAAATATGGTGAAGGCACGAGAAGCACAAAAAATGCACTTTAACGCAAAACCGAATGTCAATCCTAACAAATATTCGTTGGACGAAAAAGTAATGGTTTTCTTTAGACCAAAAGCACAAGGAGAACACAAAAAACTAGAATGGAAATATTACGGTCCGTACAAAATAACCCAACTTTCTCCAACTTCCGCTTGGGTTGTACCAATCGATAAAGCAGAAGCTGAACCAATGAAAATCCCATTAGAAAACTTAACACGAGTTCCAAAAGAATTTCCCGATAAAGTCTTTTTGCCACGACAACAGAAAAAGAAAGTGTTTGAGAATTGGTTGTCTGAAAAACGGAGTGATCAAATAAAAATAAATTTGATCATTTCACAGAAATTCTTTTCATTTTCAACAGGTCTCGTGCAAATGGACACAGTGAATTGGTTTTCGGAGTGCCAGGGAGACGAGCATTCGAACTGTTGCCGCATTACGTTGGGAAAAATTTTCACAGAATTGCCAAACAATGACCCGCTGCGCCGTCTGCCAATTTCCAAACTCAGCGAACTGATCTGTCTTCACTTCGCTTCGGATGTGCTCCACGGGCAACTACGGGAATGGGCGGCAAAAAGAGACAGAGACCCAATGGCACTCATCAAATTTGTGGCCGATCCGAAAAACAAAGTCGGAGGAATTGAGGGGACGCTAGAAAAATGGCTGAACAACTGCAACAGAGCGTTTCCTGAGTTGAAAAACTCAAAATTCAAGCCAATTATTTTCGAAATCCCTCCGGGGCCATTGGAAAAATTTGGGCCTGAAATTGCCCGCGCTTTCGAAAACATCCGCTCAATCAAAATTCATGGCTTACACCGAATTATCCGATCCCCATTTGTTCTTGCTGGAGACAAATTGGCGGAGGAACTCGGAAAAAGATGCGATGCCGAATTAATCCAGGCTGATAACTGCATGGGATTAAGCGACGTATTGGCAAAAGTGGCATTTGGTGAAGAAGTGAATGAAGTCATTATTTGTGTTGGAACAGCCGATTTGGACATGGAAACGCCAATGGAATGGTGTAAAGAAGCAATTAAAAAATTCTATCACACATCGGACAATTTGGCCTAAAAATTTGGGTCGTCCCACCACCGTTCCTTCGCATTAAGGCTGTTAAGCATAATGAATTTTTGGAAATGCTGACAAACTGCGTTCCGGAGAGAGACTTATGCTTAATGAAAAGGTTTCGCTCAATCTTGGAAGTGACTATGTGGGGAAGACAGGAAGAAAAGCGATGCGTCGACGAAAAAAGGCGCTTAAAATTTATTGGCGTAACTGCCATGTTGAAGCACCTGACAGAAGTATTTGAGTTTAAAGTGCCGACAAAAAAGGTGTCGTTTGAAATGGAAGTGCCGAAAAGTCGGGACGAAATGGGAAAGGCTTCAGGAAGCGTCCACAGTTCCAAAAATTCGGACGGCTGACAAATGCAAATCCGAATTCGGGAGGAATAAAAAATTTCCCGACAGGAAGGCCAAATTTTTATTTCGAACGAGAGCAGCCGATGAAAAGGACCGGAAACGAACAACTGGCCCAATACAAGAGAAGGAAGTACGAGTGAGGGAAAAATGTGCAATTTGGCCACTTCTGACATGACCTCCCAGACCCCATTTTATTCATTTGATATTATTTATTTTATTCACATCGAGTGACTTAATTTTGATCTAAATAATTGCTTAATTTACCTCATTTATGTATTTCTTTTATTCTCATTAAATTTGTATGTTTGTGAAAAATATGTGTGAACATTAATGCCAACCGACGATCATCCCAAAACATGCCATCTTCGATTGAGATCAATTCCCCTTTCTTTTAATTTGTACTGTGCTGCAAAACTACATTTTGCCTTCATTAAAATTTGATTTGTTATTTAACCAGAATGGGAACCCCATGGCTGGAACAGCTTTTAATTTGTTTTGATCAGAATGGCATTCCCATGACTGACAACGGCACATTTGATTTTGAGTCCAAAGGCAAATCCATCCCTCCTTTCCTTTTTTCCATTTCAGAATTTCAACAGATCAGCAATGAAAAGCACTGCCATCGCCGCCATGCGCCGGGGACGTCGCATCAGAGGAGCCCGGGGAAACTGATCAGAATTGGGGACCAATTCTTCAATGGACGGGGGCATGTGAGAAGATAATATTTGAACACACTTTTGGCGATCTGTTCACATTCATTAAGTTATTTTTCACACATTTTTACACACACATTCATTATCTTTCACTTCACGTTATTAGTTTTTTCTCTCCGATTTTATAATTATATTGAAAGCCGATTTATATTTTATTACAATTCCAACAAGCAAATAGATAATGCAGGTCATTATGGTGAAGTTTTAACTTTATTGACATTTCTTCGAATTCACCGATCGTTTGTCTCGCCGTATTTGACTCTGACTTTCCCCCAAAATCCCTGCTGCGAACCCCCGACTTCCCAATTATTGGCCACTAATTTTTCGGGATTTTAAAATTTACTTCCACCCTTTTGTCATCCGTTTCAAAGGTGGGCGCAATTTCTTTGTCAATTTTCACAAATGGCGCATATCCCAACAGTTTCGTGCAAATTTTACTATTCAAATTGTCCTGAATCCGTTGATTTCTGTAGGCAACGGCATACAAAAAAGCATGGTAATTGCTCAAATCATTCTCCGGCAAAACAAAAATTTTGCGTTTCCACAAAAACCCTGGCGGATCGATTTTGCCCAAATTGAACGTGTACACCATTGACGGATTAGGCTCATGGATCACAAAGTTGTTGCGTCGGACCATTGTCCGAATGTCGTCCATTTTGATGTCTAAAATTCGGTTTTCATACGGCCCCTCATCGGATGGGTTTTCGTCGTGGTCATCCGCCGGCGGTTGGTACTCATTTTCTAATGGTTTGACATAAATTGTAAATTGAAAAGTGATTTTTTTCGTTTTATTATTTTCCTGCTGAGGGATGGAAATGTCAAAACATTCGCCAATTTTTATATTTTCTTTAATATTTCGGTATTCATTTTTGCTGTTCACTCTAATTGCAGTTAAATTAATTTGCGTTTCGCGCATTGCCACTGTTTTCTCATATTTGACACAAATTTTCAGTTCTTTTGCCTGACAACCATTAAAAATAACAAATAGAAATAAAAATGGAACAAAAATATTTATGTGCATTTAAAATATTTCTATATAAAAATTCTTCAATTTTTTCTCTCTTGTTTACTTGATAGATAGATAAATATATATGTGATTAACCAATGATTTTATTGATTCTTTTTATAGATTCATTGATTAATGTTATTTCTTAAAAATTATTTTTTTGATTTTTTGAAAAATAAAGTTTTTTGTGACTTCGACTAAAATGTAGACAAGATGGGTGTTTATTTAGAAAAAAGAAACAATTTATATATATTTATCAGCAGGAATAATTAATTTCATTTACCGTATTATTGTTAAGGTCTGACATAATTCTAAATAATATTTTTAAATTACATTTAAAATTTTGGTACTTAATTAAAATGAATGAAAGTAAAAATGTTTTTTTGTCGGGAAAAATATGCCAAAATTTGATCGCCTGGCTTCTAAATTTCTGGTAGCGTGCTAAGTGTCCTTTTTTATAAAAAAAAGTCATTTAAATAATTTAAAGTAAATTAACATACGGTAGGTATTGGATACTTTAGGATACGGTAGGGAGAAAATTGTGTTGGATATACGGTATGGTACTAATTGCCTCTTCTAGACAAGGTAAGGCGTGTCGGCCACACTGTTCCCTCTCATAATGCCGCCCTCGTCCTCATCCGCCGTGTAGGTCTTTTTATTTGGACAACCACAGAACAATTAAAAATACACTTCACCGGTGACCATGTTGCCGATAAGACAACCGTAGATGCCAAGCTCCGGTGTGACGTCAAGATTCGCAGTGAACCCAATTTTTGGGCGCACATAGATATTCTTAAAAAAATGGGATCAGTTATTTATGTAAATGCATTTGGCATTTTGTCAATAATTATTAAAGAAAAAAATTCCAAAAACTAACCCCCTAGACAGCAAAAAACTGTCATCACAAAAACAGCAGAAGATTTTTGATTCGCTATGATAAAAAAAAACACATTTTTCAATGCTTCGTGGAAACTTTCCTATTTTAGTGCTTATTTTGGCATTTTATTGAATTATTCTTTTTTTTTCGTCAAATATTATTAAATTGGAAAAAAATTCACACCTTAACGACCATCGGGCGCAGTTTTTCCAATTAAAAATATTTATTCATCGCCCTTTTTGATAGTAAAAGCATCAGAGGGCTTTGTTAACTTGAAAATAAAATTTGGTGCGTTTCAGATCACTCTCTGAAAAAATATTAATGAATTTATTTTTTCAAAAATTCGAAATATACGCAAAATAGGAATACCGAAAAAATTTCAAATTCCACAAAATGGGAAGGAAATTTAAACCTAATTACCTCTTCTTCTCAGCTGTTACCCTGCAAAATTTGGTGCATTTCTGATCAGAACGCGAAAAACTATGAGTGCTTGAATTTTCACTAAAAAAGCTAAGCCTAAAGTTTTTCGCTCGTTTAAAAAGCAATTAAAAATTTTTAGAATTTTTATTCATCGCCCTTTTTGATAGTAAAAGCATCAGAGGGCTTTGTTAACTTGAAAATAAAATTTGGTGCGTTTCAGATCACTCTCTGAAAAAATATTAATGAATTTATTTTTTCAAAAATTCGAAATGTACGCAAAATAGGAATACCGAAAAAATTTCAAATTCCACAAAATGGGAAGGAAATTTAAACCTAATTACCTCTTCTTCTCAGCTGTTACCCTGCAAAATTTGGTGCATTTCTGAACAGAACGCGAAAAACTATGAGTGTTTGAATTTTCACTAAAAAAGCTAAGCCTAAAGTTTTTCGCTCGTTTAAAAAGCAATTAAAAATTTTTAGAATTTTTATTCATCGCCCTTTTTGATAGAATCAGCTGAGGGCAAACCTAAATTGCGCCGGCGAACCGACCGCCGAGTGGATCAGGTCCGATTGGTCTGGCGCCAAATTGGGACGATTGTCTAATTGGCAATAAGACCGCCGTGCACGGCATTTTCGTTAAAATAGGCACATATAATAAGCATAAAAATCGCGAAATATGCACAAATATGCATATGAATTTCATCATATAAGCTTCAAAACAAGCTAAAAACTACTTTTCTCTTTGTGTTTGAATTTTCACTAAAAAAGCTAAGCCTAAAGTTTTTCGCTCGTTTAAAAAGCAATTAAAAATTTTTAGAATTTTTATTCATCGCCCTTTTTGATAGTAAAAGCATCAGAGGGCTTTGTTAACTTGAAAATAAAATTTGGTGCGTTTCAGATCACTCTCTGAAAAAATATTAATGAATTTATTTTTTCAAAATGGAATTATTTCAAAAAGGAAACCGGAATCGCTTTTTGCAAAAATTGTGACTACAAAGGAATTTTCCGCCCAAAAGCCCAACGACAACATTGGCCACACATTTGAAGCATAAACACTCAGAATTCTGTATTTACAGCGCATAAATATTTTTTGTCCCCCTCAACATCTGCTGAGAGTGAACGATTATTTTCGACGGCTGGTCAAATATCACTAATAAGCGCAAGAAATTATTGGTGGAGAACGTTGAAAAGCTTTTATTTTTTAAACCATAAGATCAAATTATACGATTTTATTTATGAATGAAGTTTTTTGGAATAAAAAATAAGGCTACAGAAAAACTGAAAAACTCTCGTCCTCTCGCCAACTCTCGTGATTTTTGGGTACTCTCGCCAAACTCTTGCTCTCGTCTTTTTGGGTACTCACGCCAAACTCTCGCTCTCATCTTCTTGGGGATTCTCGCTGAACTCTCGCACTCGTCCTTTTGGTGACTCTCGCCAAACTCTCGCTCTCATGATTTTTGGGACTCTCACCTCTCGCCAAAGTCTCGCTCTCGTCTTTTTGGGGACAAGTCACACCCCTGATGTGTATATAATTATAGGTCCAATTATATTATTCAAAAATAATACATTAAAATATATTACCAAGAGGCACTACATGTTTTTTATAATTTACAAAATATAAAGAAATTAAAAAAAAAGTAAGTTTGTGAGGCATTGATAATTTTTTAAAAAAAAAAAAAAAAAAAAAAGAATTAAAAAACATAAAGAAATTAAAAATGATACTTTTAGTGAAGCATTGATCAATTTTTTAAAACATCAATTAAATAAATAAATTTTTATAATATTAAGAAATAAAATACATATGAAAAGTAAAGTAAAACAGTTAATTTAAACATTTGGGAAGCATTGGCTGAAAATAATAAATCAAATAAAAAAGTGAATTATTGACCGATAGATTTTGTATATGTTAAAGATGCGAATTAAAAGAAAAGCGAAATATTGAAGGAAAGATGATTAGTACGCAAAATAAGAATACCGAAAAAATTTCAAATTCCACAAAATGGGAAGGAAATTTAAACCTAATTACCTCTTCTTCTCAGCTGTTACCCTGCAAAATTTGGTGCATTTCTGATCAGAACGCGAAAAACTATGAGTGATTGAATTTTCACTAAAAAAGCTAAGCCTAAAGTTTTTTTTTGGTCAATTATTTTTGAAGCAACGGTAATTTATTTTTTAATAAAAAAATTAATTTTTTTTTGCCATGACTTTTTCTTTAATAAAAATAAAAAATAAAATTTGCTTTAGGCTAGGCCTAGGCTTAGGCTTTCTTGGAATTTATTTTTTCAAAAATTCGAAAGTATGTTTTTTAAAATATGAATTGCTTTGAACAAGTTGCCTTTGTATAACATTGTACGAGTTGCCATTAATCCGAAAATATAATCCAATCCAAATTCGATACCTAATAAATTCTCCCTGATTATTTAAATTTTCAGTGCAATGATTCCTTTTCTGACAAATTCGCAACATTCATCATTTCTCGTACGGAAGCTGTTGATGATAATGCCGCTCCAATGGACAATCGTTCCGCTGAACAAAATTTGGTGGCATTGGACTTGGAAAGAGTGCGCGAGTTGCACAAATGATCGGACAAACTGCCATCGATCACATTGTTGTTGAGGATGGCATTTTCTCTGGCGTTTACTCATGCCCAATCCAACATTGAGTTTCAATTTGATGCAAAATGGGAAGGAAATTTAAACCTAATTACCTCTTCTTCTCAGCTGTTACCCTGCAAAATTTGGTGCATTTCTGAACAGAACGCGAAAAACTATGAGTGTTTGAATTTTCACTAAAAAAGCTAAGCCTAAAGTTTTTCGCTCGTTTAAAAAGCAATTAAAAATTTTTAGAATTTTTATTCATCGCCCTTTTTGATAGTAAAAGCATCAGAGGGCTTTGTTAACTTGAAAATAAAATTTGGTGCGTTTCACAAAATATATGCATTAATATTAATGAATTTATTTTTTCAAAAATTCGAAAGATACGCAAAATAAGAATACCGAAAAAATTTCAAATTCCACAAAATGGGAAGGAAATTTAAACCTAATTACCTCTTCTTCTCAGCTGTTACCCTGCAAAATTTGGTGCATTTCTGATCAGAACGCGAAAAACTATGAGTGATTGAATTTTCACTAAAAAAGCTAAGCCTAAAGTTTTTCGCTCGTTTAAAAAGCAAGTAAAAATTTTTAGAATTTTTATTCATCGCCCTTTTTGATAGTAAAAGCATCAGAGGTCGTTGTTAACTTTTTTTTTAATTTATTTTAATAATAATGAATATTAAACATTAACAGCACAATTATGGCGAGTAAAAGTATATTCACGAATTTTTTTTCTCAAAAATTTTGCAAAACAAAAGGGTCCCCCTTTTTTATAAAATTCAAAATTTGTCACTTTTTAATTAGCGTCAAATTTCTTTTAAAAATTATTTATGCGTACCATATATTAAAAAAACAAATTCTATATTAAAATAAATTTAAAAAAAAAAATTCGACCAAAAAAGTGCAAAAAATTTCAAAAATTTATTTTTAATATTTTCTTAGAAGATATTGACATTTTACTAATTAAAAAATTTGGAGGATAAATTTTTTTTAAAATTTTCCAATTCTTAAGGGTATATATTTTTTTTAATTTGGTCGATTCTTAGGGGTATATTTTTTGATTTTATTGCATTTTTGTTATGAATTTTTTGAAAATCCTTAAAATAGGGAACAAAAATGCCTATGTAAGTAGGTAAAAAATAGGTACCTAGGTAATAGGTAGAAAAATTCCCAAATAGGTAAGAATAGGTATTATAAAAGTTATCGAAGACACTCCAAGCCAGTGGAAAATGCTTTTTTTCGTGCTTATTTTTGCGTATTAAATGCGCAAAAATTTTAGGTATTTACCTAAATTTCCCAGACCTACTAATTAGCTCATGTCTATGGCATTTCGTTGTCACTCACTCTTTACCAATAACTTGTTTTGCGATTTTAAATATAATCCTGGCCTAAAATTATTGCACGCCCTATTCATAAAATACGATTAGACTCATAAAGTACACCAAACCTATTACTATATTGTAAACAACAGTACATATATTAAATTTCTGTATTAGCTCAAGCCGTAAACTTCCGCCGCAATTTCAAGATCCTGAAAACAGGTAAAGAATGTTTTCACGATTACTATTTTATTATTTTTAAAAGTAAAGTTAACTTTTTTTTTAATTTTAGCATTCCGAATTTCGACATTTTACCTTTTTTTGGAAGAAATTCAATTGACCAATTAAATGTGGAAAAAATTTTCATAAAAAGGAGTTCTGCTGCTGCAGTTGAAAGTCACCGACAAAACATTGGTAATTTTAGGAAATTAAACCCACCAAAATAAACGCATTTTAATGCTAATTTTAAGAAATTTAATGGTAATAATTTGTTGTTGCATAAAAAATTCCCATATAAAGGGTATCATTGGTCAAAAAACACTTTTTTGTGTAAAAATTTTGGGGCTGAGTAAAGACACCAACACAGAATGAACCTTTAATTTTCAAAATCATTTTTCTATTTAAAAAAAATATCTTTCCATGGCATTTTTAGGAAAATTTGTGCTTCTGAAAGCATTAAGCAGCGAAGAATTGTCCCCATTTGAAGTCATTAATTTGGCAAATGTTTATCTGCGAGATGATAAAAGAAATCCTTTTTATGAAAAATAGAATACCGAAAAAATTTCAAATTCCACAAAATGGGAAGGAAATTTAAACCTAATTACCTCTTCTTCTCAGCTGTTACCCTGCAAAATTTGGTGCATTTCTGAACAGAACGCGAAAAACTATGAGTGTTTGAATTTTCACTAAAAAAGCTAAGCCTAAAGTTTTGTGCTTTGTGTTTTGATGCTTTTCATTCGAAATTTGGTTCAAAGAGTGGAAAATGAGGGGAACAGAACATTTCGGCTTTGTTAACTTGAAAATAAAATTTGGTGTGTTTCAGATCACTCTCTGAAAAAATATTAATGAATTTATTTTTTCAAAAATTCGAAAGATACGCAAAATAGGAATACCGAAAAAATTTCAAATTCCACAAAATGGGAAGGAAATTTAAACCTAATTACCTCTTCTTCTCAGCTGTTACCCTGCAAAATTTGGTGCATTTCTGATCAGAACGCGAAAAACTATGAGTGTTTGAATTTTCACTAAAAAAGTGTTCCAACAAAAAATCGCTCGTTTAAAAAGCAATTAAAAATTTTTAGAATTTTTATTCATCGCCCTTTTTGATAGTAAAAGCATCAGAGGGCTTTATTTCAAAAAATAAATTCAATTTTTTCATAAATACAAGTAAAGTTTGATTGATTTTGGGTTTATTTTTTCAAAAATTCGAAAGGTACGCAAAATAGGAATACCGAAAAAATTTCAAATTCCACAAAATGGGAAGGAAATTTAAACCTAATTACCTCTTCTTCTCAGCTGTTACCCTGCAAAATTTGGTGCATTTCTGATCAGAACGCGAAAAACTATGAGTGTTTGAATTTTCACTAAAAAAGCTAAGCCTAAAGTTTTTCGCTCGTTTAAAAAGCAATTAAAAATTTTTAGAATTTTTATTCATCGCCCTTTTTGATAGTTCCATACAGAGCGGATCTTTTATATAGAAAAAAGGAAATTTCTAAGAAAATGGCCGATATTGTGGAAATAATTATGGATAATCCTGAAGATAGACCTTTTTTTACCTTTAAAATTGTAAATGATTTTCTTGAAAAATTATTTAATTTTTCAACAAAAGAAATTTTAATGGTCGACGAAAACCCACAAAAACAAAAACAATTTAAATGCCGGGCAAAGAAAGTGTTATTGAAAAATGTCAATTTCGAAAAGGCAATTAGTGTAATATTAAGCAGAGAAAAAGCCGGCCAAATAAAGCAACTAATTAACTCAATTAATAATGAGCAAAATTATGTCAAATTAGCAGCAATTAAAAATAAAGAAATGCACAAAACAATCGAACAAAAAATGAAATGGGAAATTGACACACTTTTGTTCAATTTGCTTTTTTCATTTGCTGTTCGACTTGAGGCACTTGTTCATGGCAAAAACGAAGAAGGAATAATTATTGTAGAAGAATTCGGGGAAAATTCAAAGGACAAAATTCGTGCATTTTTTGCTGTTTTAAAATGCTTTCCAATGGCCGAGTGGGAAAACGAATTAATGTAAATTCAAAAAAATTCTTTGAATTAAATTTGATTTTTTATGATAGAGAAAAATTTTGAAAAAATTCCAAAAATATTTATTAGTAATAATACTATAATTTTAAAGCATTTGTGAGCATAAAATTTTTATATAAACAGCCAACTACATCTCACTCATCTACGAAAATCCGAATCCTTAGGTGTGTAATTTCACCCCCGCACCCCCGCGGGGGCGGAGTTCGCAGGGGGCGGGGGTTGCGGACAGAGCTGGCCGTGATTGCATTTCCAATCACGGTAATCCGTGAGCCGTGTTCACGGGGCTTCCAAAAAAATCCGCGTCCCGTTGATTTTTTATTTAATTTTATTAACAAAAAACGGAATTTAATCGCTGGAAAAATAAACAAAAGTATTTTAAAGAAACCGAAACCAAACCATATAGGTATAAACGCTTTTTTTGCGGCATGCTTTTTCCAAAAAACTTTTCGAGTACAGGGGGCAGAACAGGGGTGGCGCTAATGCGATTTGTTAGCAGATTTTTTCCTAAAAATGACAAAATTTACGTTTTTGAGCCAATTTTGCGGGGGAATGAGTCGCGGGGGCGGGGGCGGGGCTGAGGCCAAAAAACCCGTCCTGTCCCCGGGGATGGAGGCGGGGGCGGGGCCGAACCCTAATAAAAATTTTCAGAAAATTTTCATTAATTTAAAAATATTACCAGGAAAAAAATTTAAAAAATTACCCATGACTTTAATGAAACTTATTTGTTAGTGAGTTTTTTAAAATTTATTTATAGAGAACACTTTGAGTTATTGAATGAAAGAAATTGGGCAGAATTGCAAAGGCAACATTTTTGCTGATAATAGAAGCTTGACGAATTTTGTTAAAATAAAACTTTATTAAGTTTATTTGCCGACAGAACAGAAATAGAAATGCATGAATGTGGTGAAAGAATTTCCATAGCCAAATATGATCAACAAGCATATTAAATTCAATTTTGCATATAAAAATTAATGCGCTATTTTTTTATGATTTTGCGCATTACCAACCGACGAAAACAAATAAGTTTTTGTGACATATAATAAGCCTTTGCAGAAAAATAATGAATTTGATATGAACACCATAAAAGAAAGAAAGGAAAGTTAATAATTCACAAAAATGTTGAAGAAAATTTATTTTTTGGATTTTCATCAAAATCTGTCACAGAATCATCTGTTAAAATGCTAAAGAAATTGGGCAGAATTGCAACCAAAAATAATTGGAGAATTAATTGAGCAAATTCATAAAGATTTCAGAATATTGCGTGAAGTAAAAGAATTCGAATTTTACTTATTAAAAATTATAACGGATTATTTTGAAGAATGTGAATATTTTCGACTACAAAAATATATTTTGGTAAATTTGGAGAGAATGCTTAAAGAAAACGGAATTGCAAATGAAAAAAACGAATATCATGCGAATGTTGACAAATTTATTCAGGAAAAATTTGAAAAAGAATGCAAAATGTAAGATTTAAAAGTGAATTGAAATGGATTAAACTTGCTACACCTTGGAAAATTTTATTTGTTCAAAATCGGAAGGATTTTTTTGTAAAAAAAAACATTTTGCCCAAGAATGTAAAATAAATTTAAGTTTTTGGCATTCTGTCAAAATTATTTCATTTTTTGCTAAATTATCAGTATTTTCTCAGAAGCGCAAAATTTAAGAAAGCTTTTGGCCAAAATCTGTTAACAAATTTCATTTAAATATTCAAAAAAAAAAAAATTCCCCGGTGCCGCTTTTAAATTAACTAACATATTAAATTCAATTTTGCATATAAAAATTAATGCGCTATTTTTTTATGATTTAAAAAATTCACCATATAAAAAGTGTTAAAATCGCTTTGAAAATGTTTGTTTTTGATTTTTGAAATATGTCAAAAATTTATTTTTCGATATAAATTCCTAATAAATCTATTAAATTCTTTTAAATTTCTTCCGGTGATTTCTTTCGGGGATTTTCATCAAAATTTGTCACAGAATCAACTGTTAAAATGCTAAAGAAATTGGGCAGAATTGCAAAGGCAACATTTTGCTAATTAAGGACATTGGACAAAAGAACAAACTAAGCAGTTCCGGCTTTCGCTTTAAAAGGAGCAGAATACAGTGTAAGAACTATTCTTTCGAATATTCCCCGCTATGAATTAGCAATGAATTTCGAATTCAATGCATTGAAAGCATATAAAAATTAATGCGCTATTTTTTTATGATTTTGCGCATTACCAACCGACGAAAACAAATAAGTTTTTGTGACATATAATAAGCCTTTGCAGAAAAATAATGAATTTGATATGAACACCATAAAAGAAAGAAAGGAAAGTTAATAATTCAATTTGTTCAAAATCGGAAGGATCCCAAAATAGAGGACTTCAAAGTGAACATAAAAGGCGGCGAATTGGATTTAAAAGGATTGGTCAAAAAATGTGAAAAACTAAAATTGGCATTAGAAAAGACGGGAGGACAACAAAAACAAAATGAAATTGGAAAAATGGAGATGGAAATGAAAAAACAACAAATAGAAAAAGCTGAGCCATAGTATAATCCCATCTTTTGGACTTTTATCCTTATCCGCTTTCTTTTTATCATATAAAGTTTAATATTCTCTTTAAACTTACGTTTAAGAACTGAAAGTAAATCTCTCCAATTTCGTTAATAGCCAAGTGTGCACACTCGTGCTCGGCAACTTCCAACAGCCCAATTGCATTCAATTGATGGTATAGGCAAAGAATCCAAATGAATCTAAATTTTTTCATAGATATTTAATAAAATAATGATTTTTGTTTTAAAATCCGTCCTGAATACGTATGAAATTCTCGCACTCTAATTTCAAATTTTTAAAAAAGTTCCAATACCTTCCTTTTTCTGAATAAGCTTTCTTAACTAAATATAAGCCTCACCGGAATATTCCACCCATTTTGCTGATTTTGTTTGAGAACGATCCATCTAAAAACTAAAATGAAAAATCATTTCAATTACAATAAATCTCTAAGCTTAATAAAGTTATTTATTTAGAAAATAGAAATTTCATATATCAAAACGACATTTTTTAAATTTTTATTAGAATTCCAATATTAAGGATTTTAACTAACAAATAAGTTGTTAACTTTTACTGGCTCTTTTGTACAAATTTCAGAAATATTCAAATTATCTCTGCTTTATGTTTTTTTCGTTGTTTTTTTTACTAAGATTAACTGTTCTTTCTTTTTTTCTTTTTGCTATTTTTTGAAATGATCTTTCTCTTTGTAACGAATTTTATTTTAAAAATTTAACCGAATTTAACTGTCGAAAATAACTATTGCTTAGAGTTGAGCGGGACCGGGAATTTTGGGCTTAACCGGGACCGGGACCTTTTCTGGTTGAAAAACCGGGACTTTTTGCCTGGGAAAACCGGGAAAAAACCGGGACTAGTCCCGGTCCCGGTCAAAACCGGGACCTTGGTACTCAGTTGTACTCAGTTGTCCGTGTCCAGGTCCCGGTCCCGCTGCACTCTACTATTGCTGAATTAATTCACTGGTGAAAGGCACGAAATCCCCACAATATTTTTTATTTTTCTGTGAAATAACAGCAACTCTTTTTACATAATATTCGAATAATAACTGATTAAATTTGTAAGCCATAATAAATAAAATGAAAATGATTACCCACATTTGCAGTAATTTTTGTGGCTCTAACATCAAAAATAAAAAATCACACCAGAAATGATTCATTACCGAAGCATTTGTGACAGCCCATTAAACTACCAATCACTGACTAATGCATATATTAACTGGCGAATTATCCTTAACTGATGTATGTCTACTGACGGAATGTCCATTGATCGATTGTCCATTGATGGGTTAACCGTAAAAATAAAGTTGATTTTCAAAACATTCTAGTTAAAATAAATTCATAAATTATCAAATAGAATTATCTTTACATTTTTATGAATGAATATTTATTCCATTATTTTTTTATAAAATAAAACAAATTAATTAAGTTTTTTAGCAATTTAAAGTCAGTCACCATAGTTTTAAAAGCTATTTTATTTTAAAAATTTTGCTGACGTATTGTCCTCTAGACGGATTATCGATTGACGTAGTCTTTACTGAGTCCAGATGAGATTTCCAATGGCGGATTGTTAGAGAGCCGGGAAATATCGGATTCGAGCATTATCAATCAGTCGGGGTTCGGAGTTTTCAATTTCCACCTTTAAACGCTCGGTTAAAAAAATCGACTATATTTAATTAATTGATTAAATTTTAATTAGATGTTTTGAATAATATAAAATTTATTAAGTTAATTTCGGAAATTGATCAAATATTTTATTTTCCATGCATAATGATTTAAAATAATAAAATGAAAATTATAAAATTCAGATAAAAATTGATTAATCAACAGATGAAAGGCTTGAAAAGGTGTTGTGAAAATTGTAAGAAAAA
This sequence comes from Heterodera glycines, assembly GCA_004148225.2. NCBI lineage: Eukaryota > Metazoa > Nematoda > Chromadorea > Rhabditida > Heteroderidae > Heterodera > Heterodera glycines. Next base: position 15,543,535 of record CP049712.1, on the reverse strand, counting down.
TTAGGGCCAAAATTTGCCTCGACAATATCACCAGGATTTTCCAATGTCACAGCAGGGTACAAATCATCAGATGTGAGCACGTACAAATTCGAAGTTACTGGAATAAAGATTATATGATTTAATTTAATAAAATGATGAGTTGCCAAATATTGATTCAAATCTAATTAATGGATTATTCTATCTTAAAATTTTCGGGTTAAATCAATTAACTTAACTCATTAAACTTTCAAAATTTCCCATTGGCTGTCAACACAGCCGCTTTCCATCACCACCGGCAACAAAAAAAAACATATTTATGAATTTAATTGACGTTAAAAATGCTCATAAAGAAGAAGAAAAGGCTTGAAAAACAAAATTAAAAATTCCGGTGGAAATTAACGCAAAAGCTTAGCAGGGTGGAGAGGGGCTGAGGGGGCTAAAGGCTCCCCCGCGAAAGCAAAAAAAAAAGAAATTTTTTTTGACAAAAATTAGAAAATTTCTGAAAAGCAATCCATTTTCCTTAAGAACAAGTTTTAAACAAAATTTCCGCTTTCCAATAAAAATTTCAAGTAGTCTCTCCCGAAGCCAAAGGGTCTGGGCTACGTCTTTTATTTAAGAAATATGGAATTAATTAACCATTTTATTGAAATGATTGATCTCCAAGTAGTTTTTATTTTTACATATTTTACTAAAATTGTCAGATAAGAAGGGTTAAAATTTTTCGTATTTTCTTAGCACTCTCATTAAAAAGCACGATTTTTTTAGCGGATCTTAATTTCTTTAAAATATTATAAAATCAGTCCACAATCTAAAATGGCATTTTTTGACATAACCTAAAAATTTATTGAAAGTTTTAATCGATTTTGAAGTGAACAAAAAATTTATTAAAAAGTCTCGGGTCTCGTATTTTTTCGGTCTCTATCTCTTGAGTCTCGGGTGGGTCGAGTCTCGGTTTTGTTGAATTTTTGGTTTCGAACATCGAATCACTACTATTGTTTACACAACACGTTAAATATGGCTTTTTCGCTAACTTAAAAATATTTTGTTTATTGAAAATTTGAAAATTGTTTAAAAATTAAAAAAAAAATTATCATTACATTTTTTTAAAATATTTAAACAAAATCACTCTCTCTTTCTTTTCTCCCTTTTCTTCGTCTCTCTCTCTCGTCCACTCTCTTTACCACCTCACTTTCTCTCCCCCTTTTTCTCTTTCTATTCGTTTCCCACACTCACTCAATCGTTCTCCGTTCTTTGTGTAAATGATCTCATGGGTCGCCCAATCGACACCACATCCGACGACGTCACCGCTTGAAAACTCGGGAAATCCATCGAAGAAGCCGGTGTTGTGTCCATAAATTTTGCCACCATCGAAATAGCCGTATGTTTCCGGATAGCGACCAACCCATGTGTCCAATGACATTGATCGTGGCACAATGCCAATGCCAATGTTGCTAAAGCGAGGAACGACAAATGTTATTTATTTTGATTCTTTTTTTAATGATTTTGCCCCAATTATGATTTTGCCCAACTATGACCAATTTTGTTTTCAAATTTTTCCAAAATTTAAGTGACTTTAATAATTTGGAGATTTTTGGAGAATTAAGAGCCCGAAGAAAGAAAATAGAACGTTTTTGGACTAAAATATATATTAACAATAAAAAACGCACTAATAATGTAATTATTTTTGATAATATTAAATTATTTATTGGTTAAAAATTTCCTAAATACCCATATCCTTTGTTTGGATAACTAAGGGCCAGGAAGAAGAAAATAGAACGTTTTTTGCATTAAAATTTATATTAAACAATAAAAAACGCCCTAATTATTAATTATTTTTGATAATATTAAATTATTGATTAAAAGTTCCTAAATACCCCGATCCTTTGTGGAACAATTCAATTTTCACTTCAAAATAGCTAATTCCACCATCACGATGCAACGCAAACTCAGCACGGACTGTGCGATAAGCTGAACAAAATTTCTTATCGGATATAATTAAATAAATGTTAAAATATTATTATTTAATTAATTTTACATTTTTTTGTTCCTCGGTAAACAACCCTCAAAAAATTGGGCTTGAAAAGGAACAGCTCATTGTGACAATCCTCCGGGTTCCACCGATTTTTTGGATGGATTTGAAGTATCTGCCAAAGCGAGGGGAAATTGAGATTGGAAAAAATAAATTTGAATTTTTTGACAATTAACAAGTATCCCGAATACCCCGGGGGATAAAAGTCTTAGAGAAAATGAAGATTTGTGAAATATAAATATTAATTTGCAAGGAAAATTTCGGAAGAAAGGAGAGATTCTGAAAATCTTTTTGTATTTACCTGCTGCTGATTTTTCAAATCTTCTTTCATTTTGTCAAAGGCATTAATTATTTTTAAATGTCTAAAAAATGATAAAAATAATTATTAAGAATTTATGTTCACATTTAGTTGATTGTTTTATGAAGAAAACTTAAAACTAAAGAAATAAACGAGCGAATGATAATGAATCATCCCAATTATCAAATGACTTCAACGAATTGACACAGAAATTGTAAATCGATTGTCAAAAAGAAGTGAAAAAGTAAATTAAAAAATTATTTGACAATTTAAAATATAATAAATATATTTAAACATTGGGAACAATAAAATATTAGAACTTAGACAAGACAATAATAAAAATTGGCAAATTTTGTTATATTCAAATAACAATTAAAATTATTTTGAATTTGCCAAATAATTAAATAAAAATATGTTCAAAAATCTGCTAACTTTTTCATATGTTAAATTTAAAAAAATTTCTTACATTTTTTGATGGTTTAAAGCAGGATTTTGGCAGTTTATAAACCATTTTATGACCATAATCCTACAAATATGGGGCCGGGCCCTAGCCACCATGACTATTCAAATGTAGGTAAATTGGAATTGAGATTAAATAGGATAGAAATAATTTTTAATTTCTTTCCTAATTACTAATTATTTAAATAAAAGAAAATCATTTACAAAATGATGTTTGAACAATTTTAATTTCGTTTAGGATAATACATACACAGTAAAAACGCCTAAGGGTGGAATTTATTTCAGCGGTCTCAATTGATTTTATGCTTTTCCTTCAAGGCAACACACTTTTGGACAGAGGCGAGAATGAGATAAAGAAAAAGAGAAATAGCATATAGCGAGGGTGAGAGATGAAAAGGAGAGACAGACACAAGGCAAAGAGAGAAAAAGAAAGAATAAGACATATTGAAAAAACATATGAAAAGAGAGGCAAAAAGCATGAAAAGAGTGAAAAAAACAGCAAAGTGAGAAACAGAGAAAAAGAAGGGAAAGAAGCGACGAATAAGTCAGAAAGAATCTTTTGCAAAAGAAGATGGAAATGGAAAAGACGGAGAATTTTTTGTTCGTACTAGGGTAGGACGGGACCGGGGCGGGAATTCCCGGTCCTCCGGGGTCCCGGTCCCAGTTCACGGATTTTCAAAATCTATTTCCCGGTCCCGGTAGGGCAAACGGGAACCGGGAAAAAGCCCTGAATAGTTAGGAAGAACACTTTTTTGTTTGCAAACAGAACTTGGGACTTTTATTTACATATTTTCGGACTTTCAATATATTTTTTGACCTTTTCGCACATATTTCGCAATTTTGAGGTTTTTTTGTGGAAATTTTCTTAAATGCCCAAAATAAAATTAAAAATTTCACAATTTTTTTGTACATAATTAGTAATAATTTAATAACAAAAGAAAATGCCATTGCTCACCCAATGCAACATCTGCGGACACTCAAATAAAAGTGGACATTGTTTAAATTGTTCAAATTTTCATCTTTTTGGCAAACTGTCGCCGCCTCCCCAAAAATTGGGCATCGTTTCATAATCAAACTATAAAAATTGGGTTCTTTTTTCTCCACCAATATCAGCTTTTCCCTGGTTCGTTCGTTCACCACATCGAATGGCTCAATCATTGGCGTTGATCCAAAAATGATAAAAGTGTAACTGGTAGAAGTTGTGGCATGGAGAAATGCCTAAACAATCAACGAGTAAATGGCATGCCGAAAAAATCAAGCATTAGCTTGTTTTTCAAGGCAAAAAAATGCTTAAGACTCATTCAAGCAGCATATTAAAATCAAACAGGGCTGGTCAAAAATATACAAGAAAAATGGCCAAAATATGCGCATAAATATGCAAATAAAATCGTGAAATATGCACCAAATATGCACAAAAATCGCAAAGTATTCACCAAATATGCACAAAAACTTGAAAATTAGGGGTGCAAAATAATTTAAAAATTTTATTTTTTATCAGTTTTTGCAATTGAAAACCAAAAATTTCTCAAGATTTTCTGCAGTGAAACTCACTGTTGACCCACTCGCGCATCCTTCAGATTTGGATTTAGGTAATTTTGGCATAATCAAATTTTTTCCTAAGGGATATTCAAATCGAAAAATATTTAATGAAAAATGGCAAAATATGCAACAAAAAAAAAATTTGTTCATAAAATGGCAAAATATGCAGAAAAACCAAAAATATGCAAAAGTCCCGGTTTTTATACGCAAATAGCAAAAAGAAGATGTTTTTCATACTAATTAGACTGCGTAGAATCCAGGAAAAAAAAATGCATTGGCATATTTTTGACAGCTTTGTTAATGAACAACTTTTTGCCACAAAGTTGCTTTTTGTAGAATTTGGTTTCATTTTCAAAAAAGACCAAAAAATGAACGAAAATAAATTGACCAAATTTCGCGATGTTGGGGCAAACAAAAAATAAATCACGAAATATGGTGTTGACCTCCTTGAAATTGTTGGTCCAATTTTTCGGTGCATTATCAATTCTGCAATGCAATTGCTTGGGTTGGCCATCTTTTCGTGGAGTGTGCAACCATTTGGACAATGCTTGGCCCGCAGTTGCATTTGGCCCATCCTCAGCAATTGCGTCGGGGAACAGATTACCAGAATGTATTGAATTCAGGTTGGTGAGATCGGTGAGAATTGTTGGGGAGATGAGACGACGCAAATTGACGAGATGATCAGCAATGAGGATTTGCAAACGGCGAATGCTTGGCGCAAAAATTGGCAAAATTTGACGGGCCAAAACATTCCAAATCGGCTGGACAGCCTCGTCATTGTATAAACAACACACATTCAAAACCAATTTGGTGCCACTGTCCCAAATTTGTTGATTGGAACGTAGAAAAGTGATGACGGAGTGGTCAATGTACCTGAAAAGTGGATGGTTTTCAATTTTTAATACTGAGCGAGAAAGCAATCAAATTAATGGGTCAAATGAAAAGAAATCACTGCCTCCTCGCTCAATAATTAATAATAGTGTTCGGACCCAGTGGGCGGGAGCAAAAAAAATTTGATTTATCAAAAAAAATTTTTTTTAAGATTTTGGGCTAAAATAAACGGTAATTTTGTGGTTTGGTTGTGCCAATAAGCGCCGCTGGTAAAATTGGGGCAAATGCGCTTAAATTGTTTAAATGGTTTTCTTTGTCTGTTTTGAGACGGCCTTTAATTAACTATCACTTTACTATTTCATAAATGAAAAAAGCTTATAAAACTAACTATACATTTACAATTAATTACTTCGGTAATTGGGAAATAACTTTCATCTTTTCAATTCATTCATCACCTTACACGCACAAATGAGCTGTTTTTTGAGTCAGAGTCGCGGGGGCGGGAATTGCGGGGGTGAGGCCAAAAAACCTGTCCCGTCCCCGGCGGGGGCGGGGGTGACGGGGGCGGGATCCGAACCCTAATTTAATAATAATTATAATTTGAAAAATTACTCAATGCAAAGTAAATTAAAGCGAATTTTGTTGGGTAACGGACGGTCCGGCAGCGAAAATTCCACAAATTTTGCATTGCCGGTAAACACACAAAGTTTGGGTTCTTCCGCGCCAAAGACTTTTTTAATTTTGATTGTTTTTCGAATTATAAATTTTGTTGTGCCGCCATTGAAATGCGTGTCCACTAAGACATCGAAACGCGGCGAAATCAGTGCCAATTTGAGTCCGAGTTGAGGATGGTCAAAAAGGGGGAAAATGTCCATCCAAACATCAGTGCAAATCCAGCTAAATTGTGAAAAATAATGTAACCACATATTTTTATTTTTTTATTTTTAACCTAATTTCTCTCACATTTTCCTCAAAGTTCGATTAGTCATTTTATTGGCCCCTCGAACATTCGCCGGCATTTTCAAAATGACGTCGTGAAATTGCTTTTAAATGAGAATTTTATCCGAGACAAATAATGTATAAAAAATGGGATAAAAACCCCAAATAATATTGAAAAATTGTGCAATTTGCAAGAATTAGTTGAAAAGTAAAAATTACATTCATTCAAAATAGGTATGTGATTTTACATCAAAAAAGTGCCAATTTTTAGTATTTCTGGGTTAAATTTTGATAATTTGAGCAGGGTTGAAAAATTGAGCCCCAGGGGGCTCAATTTTAGGAAATACGGTAAATCACTGATGGATGAGAATTTAATTGGTATTTTGTTATGGTTGAATTTGGCTTAACTTTTATTTAAAGCCACTTTAATTTGTTAGTTTCATGTAGTAGGTCCCTTTTGTGTCTTCCGTATTATATGGCCTCCAGAGAAGCTGCAGTGAAGGGGCTCTCTCGCAGGGCAAAGACGCAGATGGTCACACAACAGTGGTCATACGCGCTAGGCTGGGATGTGTTACCTCTCTCTGCTGCTGGTGTATCGATTGACCACTGTGTGACCATCTGCGTCTCTGCCCGTTGCTGCTCACCCAATACAATGGGTCGGGGTCACTTCGGCGCGGCCACTTCGGCGCGTGTATTTCGGCGCGAGGTTTTTTCGGCGCGAGCTTTTTCGGCGCGGGCTCTTTCGGCGCGGCCACTTCGGCGCCCTATATAAAATGGCTTTTTCGGCGCCAGTGTAAAAATCCAAAAAAATTTTCAAAAAAGTTTTAATTTGCCTTTCATTGTGCAAACATTGATACCGCATTATTATATAAGTTTAACAAATGAACAACAAAATCACGGGTCCATAACACTATTATTTGAAATTCCCCTGAGAAACTCAACAATATTTTGGGCATCAAAATTTTCAATAATGTTCAAAATGCGCTTGTCAGCCTTCCGAAACTTCTTTTTCTTCTTTGGAGGTTCTTCGCCGTTCACGCAGCTCACATAGTCAGCGTCGCGCGCACGCTGAACCATTCGAAGGACATCGATGAATCGCCAAATTGACGGGTAGCGACAGCTGAAGATTGTTTGGAGTCGACGGTGCGCTGCTTCCGCGATGTTGTTTGTTCGCTGCTCTTCGTTGACAGTCCGTTCATGCACATTCCAATAATTTACCGGAAAACGCGGACGTGTGCGGGTCCCATTTGGCAAAGGAACACCGGTGTAGTTGATGAGGAACCTATTAATAACCATATGATTGGCAAATTCAGACAAAACTTACCACCCCAGAATTTGGTCGAGTTTGAATTAAGCGGAATTTAAAAATATGTCACATTAATTAATACCGATGTTGGGAATTGTCGGCATTAAGTGAAAAAACGCCAGAGTCAGATAGTAGGTATTGCTCCTCCTCAGCTCCTTCACCGCGCTTGTACACCTGATATGCTTGGCCAATTTGGAGGTCGTGAATAGAATTTGGAGCCGCTGGTGCAGCTACAATTTCATGGCGTACACGTTTGACAATCTAAAAACAAAGCAAAAAATAATAGTATGTGTCTGCTTTTCGTTACCTTCTTAATTCCATTGGCACTTGGCAACTGAGCAAGCACCGGTGTTGAAACGTTGACCATGCATTTGCGCGGAGTTGTGAAGGCAATTCCATGCACTCCGCCGCACGCCTCTTGATCCCCGTGACGATTTTTTTTGCTTTCACGTTGGCAATGTTCGCTTCGTGTGTGTGTTCAGTGACTATTTTAACAAAATTGTTGTTCAAATCGGTGTATATTCGCCCTCGACATTCGTCCTTGTATTCGCATCGCCAGAATTTCATGCTGATGTCTACATTAAATTTGTCGAAAATGTAGAGGAATCCATCGTTCATCATCTTTTCCTTTTGTCTAATAGTTGCAATTTCTGTCATCCTTAATAAAGGGAAAATTGTTTAAACATCTGAATCTGTATTGTTAGCGACAAATTAATTTTGAAAATTATCGAAAAGATAAATTTGGAAACGCGGATCACTTTTTGTAAGAATTCCAATTAGGGCGCCGAAAAAGTCATTTTATCAGGGGCGCCGAAATGGCCGCGCCGAAAAAGCCCGCGCCGAAAAAACCTCGCGCCGAAAAACCCGCGCCGAAGTGGCCGCGCCGAAATGACCGCGCCGAAGTGGGCGGTTCCCTTGCTGCTCACCCGATACAATCAATGATTGTCTTTCTTTTTTTTTAAGAAAATCTGTTACCACAAATGGGGCAAAAAAAACATATCGGCACCAGGGATGGAATTCCGAGGCCCAAAAATTTTCGGAAATTGGAATTCCGAGGCCCCAAAATTTTTTGGAAGTCGGAATTCCGACCCCAAAAATGCCGGAACTCGGAATTCCGTGCCATCCCTGATCGGCACCGCTTCCATAATTTTGAGAAAAAGCGCGCCCGGCCAAAATTTTGGACCAGGACCGGGGGCCGCCCGGTAAAATGGGCTTTTTTTTTGTTGCCCGGGCAGCCAATGTCCCCGGTTAATTATCGAAGCCAGGTCCCATTCATTTCATAATTCCAGACTACAATTTGTATTACAAACCCTTCAAAATTTTCAGTCTAATCGAGAATGTTTAATGCTTTTATTTATGGTGGTGAGCGAAGGAGTATTCGTACCGTGGTTAATATTTTCGTCAGTAAACATTTTCGTCAGTGAATGATTTCGTCAGTGATTTTCGTCAGTGGATAATTTCGTCAGTGAACGTTTTCGTCAGTGTACTATTTTTATTTATTTCACTGTTTTCCATTTTTTTCGTCAGTGTTCCAATTCGGCAGTGAATATTTTCGTCAGTGGATTCATAAAATTAAAATGTGCTTCATTTTTGGTTAAACTATTTAATACAGTATTTATCGCTTTTTGCGTATGGTACTTCTAAGCAAAATAAAATGATTAATTGTGCTTTAATAAATGATTTACATAAAAAGAAATTGTACTTTAAAACTGTTGAATATTATTAGTAAATTTACTTCTCCAACTTCTTATCTCGCGATCGTTCCCATGCGTTCTCGAGTGCCTATTTGCATATTTTCTTAGTCCTTATCTAGTTTTTGCAATGCATTTGGCACTTGGACTTTCACGCACGAATAACAGCCTTGAAGGCTGGCATGCAATTTGGAATGCCCATCTTAAAGGAAATCAGCGACTCAGCGGTTTTGTCCGGAAAATGATTGAAGAAGATGATATGTGGTCCCAGCGAATTATTGATTATCAGATTGCGCCTGCTGATGGAATAAGGGGGCCACACGCAGCAAGAAAGGGGAAATATGTCAGACAAGACAACAATTTAAATGCTCTTTTACAGGACATTGGAAACCGTGATCCGCTTGAATATCTTCGGGCCTGTGCATACCATTTGCACTTTTGAATTGAATTAAGCATTTTTAAAAAAAAGGAATTCACTGACAAAATCGTCCACTGTCGAATTTGTTTGAAATTAAATAGGCGTTTAAATATTTAGTTTTTTTTGTGGTGAAATAATTAAATCATATCATTTTATGGTGCTTAAGCCCATTTTTTGAATAAAACAAATTCTCAACTATTAAAATAAAATTACACAAAGAAAATTATATATAAAAAAATGAGACTGAAATATAAATAGCCACTGACGAAAATATTCACTGCCGAATTGGAACACTGACGAAAAAAAATGGAAAACAGTGAAATAAATAAAAATAGTACACTGACGAAAACGTTCACTGACGAAATTATCCACTGACGAAAATCACTGACGAAATCGTTCACTGACGAAAATCACTGACGAAATCGTTCACTGACGAAAATCACTGACGAAATCGTTCACTGACGAAAATCACTGACGAAATCGTTCACTGACGAAAATGTTTACTGACGAAAAAGTATAGCGCCAATTCGTACACTTCACCGTAATTGTTTTTGATAAATGTTTTTGTTAAAAGCCAATGGAAGGAGAAAAGGAGGGCGAACTAATGGAGGACAAAAAGAAACAAAAAAATGCCAAAAAATGACAAAAAAGAAATTGAAGAAAAAACAAACGAAATTAACGAATTAAAAGAGAAACGACGTAAAGAACAAACGGAAAAAGATGAGAAGGAGAGAAAAGAGATGCAAATGAAAAAAGATGAATTAACAAAGAAGCAAAATTTGATGAAACAAATGTGAAAAAGTTTCTGGGAAAGCGGAAATTATGTGGAAAAAAGATTAGAGTAGAGCGGGACAGGGACTTTTGGGCAAAACCGGGACCGGGACCTGGAAATTGATGAAAATTACGAGAAAAATTTAGTGGAAAAATTTTTAGAGGAAAAAAAAGAAAAAGAAATTTCATAAGAAATGGTGGAGAAATGTGAAAAAGAGATTGATAAATAAAAAGCATTGTTGATGCCGACTATTGGGATTTTAGGTAGGGCTGTTCGGCCAGGAAAAAGTGCAGAATTGGGCCCGCTAAAAAACCGCAAAAAAACATGTTCCAATCAATCTCTTATGACTAGGGCCTGAATATATGGAAATCCATATTTTTTTCCTGGACTGAGTGAGGCCTGAAACGCACGAAAAACATGTTTTTAACTTAGTTTAAAGCTTCTAGGCTGGATTTCTATATCCATATTTTCCATATTTGGCGATTTATGTCCATATTTCCATATTTTTCCATATTTTGGCTTATGCCCATATTTCGACATTTTTCCAAAAAACCTCTATTAGAACGGCCCCCATCAGCTAAATTGGGATTTTGACCCCAAATCGGAAAATTTTTGCGAAAAAGAGAAAATTTTGATTAATGTATCGTGTTTTTTTCTTCAAAAATGATTTTTAATACATATCTAGCCATTCTTGAAAGTTTTCGGGCGCTCGTCAGACTGCTTCCTCACCCTCCGTCTCGCCCCACTACTTGCTCCGTCTTCGCATGCTCCCTTTTGCGTGTCGTGATGTGGATTTTTTTAATGATTTTCTTGATCAAATTCGTGTACAGTTTCCGAGAAAATAAGTATTGATGTGCTTAAATGGTAATAAAAATTTTTTGAGTTAATTTTCGTCAAAAGTGACCTTGCTCTGTCTGACCAATTTTCAGTAAAAAACAATATTTCCGCACCTCGGGACTATTTTTTATGTTGATTAGAGGTCATAAGAGATTGATTGAAACATGTTTTTTGCGGTTTTTTAGCGGGCCCAATTCTGCACTACACCCGTTCGCCCATTTCAGTTATTTATGTCACCTATGATATTTGAATTTACTCGTAATTTGATGCCATTTTTCAATTACATGAATTTCCAGTGGTAAACAAGCAATTATAATAAGTGTTGTGCTGTGTTGATAATGATACTTATGCCCGCATTCCGCTTTCGAATTCGCGCAAATGCGCCATAATAATCTGCTGAATTTTCCCCTCTCCCAATCCAACCAAAGCTGTGTAAATTTTTTGTGAGAAAACATTTATAAAAATATAAACTAGCGGGTGCGTGAACCGTCGACTATTTAGCTGGGAAAAAGCGCTTCGCGCTTCTTGAGCTTCGCTACCTAGATAAAATTGGGTTGTGAAAAAATTGGGAATTTTAAAAAATTATCAGCGATTTTTAGGCCGCTTCCAGTGATTAGAAGAGGTACAAAAGTGATTAGAAGAGGTACAATGGTGATTAGAAGAGGTACAAAAGTGATTAGAAGAGGTGTAACAGTGATTAGAAGAGGTACAACAATGATGAGAAGAGGTACAGCAGTGATTAGAAGAGGTACAACAATGATGAGAAGAGGTACAAATCTGATTAAAAGAGGTACAAAAGTGATTAGAAGAGGTGTAACAGTGATTAGATTCGACAGCTCGGTATGGCGGAACACGAAAAATTTTTCAATGAACTGACATTGCACGCAAACCAATTTCCGGCAGAAAATCCCGCCTTTCCTCAAATTTCGGAGTGTTTGTGCTTGAACTTATCTGTCGTGTACAAATCGGCAGACGCACTTTCCGACTCTGATTAGAAGAGGTACAAAAGTGATTAGAAGAGGTACAAACAATGATTAGAAGAAAAGGGAATAAATTTGCTAGATTGGAACAGTGATTAGAAGAGGTGCAAAAGTGATTAGAAGAGTGCTGTTTCGTCATTTACCGACACAAAAATCGACGTAATTGGTGTGGTTAATGTTCCCATTCAAATGAAAACAGTTGAATGCCAAATACCGTGTCTAATAACCCGTGATTCCTTTTCTTATGACCTAATTTTGGGCACTACGGCGTACACAAATTTGGGTTTTTATTTTGGAAATTCTTTGACAAAAGAAATCCTCAATTTTCCATCAAAGAAAACGAGCAATGGAAAGGGAGAAATGCGAGCGATACAAGTCTTTGAACCACATGTCCAACAACCATTTTCATCACAAATTGTGATAAGAAGATGTTCAACAGTGATTAGAAGAGGTCCAACAGTGATTAGATGAGTCCAACAGTGATCAGAAGAGGTATTGCTGGACTACGACGAAGAAAAATAATGAAAAGTTTTTATAAAAATCGAATGCATTTTAATTTAAAATTTTCGGCACTGAAAAATACTCTTTTTATCGAAGAGACGGAGAAGGAAAACACGCCGGGCAAAAGTGGTGGAACATTCGTCGAGCCATGCATTGTCGAAGCGGAGGAAAAAGGTTTCGTCAAAATTTTGGTACACAATAAAAATGCATAATGTGAATATTAGAATAAGATAATTTTATTTTATACCAAAATTTTATTCATAATATACTTAAAAATAATTGAGATGAATGACCGGTTTTGCGAGATAATTTATTTTGGTTTATTTATTTTTGAATATTTTTCAATTGGTTGAAAGAATAACTTTTTCAAATTGTTTTATCGATGACACTTACTATTTAATATTTTAAAATTAAATTTAAAATGCACCAAATTGGATTGGTATTGTCATTTTCGGCAACATTTGTCCTTCTTGCAACTCTTTTTCCATCTTGCGCAGCAAACACAGAATGTGTATGGGCAACAGGGCTGGTCAAGTGCAACAAGAATCAGACCAAAGTGTTGGGGGCGGTGGTGGAACTTTGGGACTTGGACAGTCCACAAAATGTATAAATTAATACAAGTAATTATGACTAATGGTCTTTGATTATGTTTTAAACATGAAAGATTCATAAATGTTCTATAAATTTACAATATATTAAAAATTAAATAAAATTTGAATATTAAAAAAGAATTATAAAAAACTTATAACAAATTTTAAAAAGGCCAAATGAACAAAAAATCAAAATGAGGCTTATTATTTTTAATTTACGACCACAATTTCAGACGGATTTTCAAAATCCGCTGGACTCAGACGACAAGGCGACATTCACAGAGGTGGATGACCCGACTGGCTTATGGAAGTTGGATGGTTGCGCATCTGATCATGATTGGTTTAGCATCAATCGGTATCAAAAATGGTGTCATGACAACTCGTACAACTGGCAACTCGTACAATTGCTTCGATTTGGCCTAGGCTTTAGGCTTAGGCCGTAGGCTTATGGTTTTTTTAAAATACGAGTTTCCTTTTACAACATTATACGAGTTGCCATTGACCCTCAGAAATTAATGAAAATTTGTCAAAGCTTAAACATTGGGTGTCATTTGGATATTAATCAAATTTTTGTTGAATAAAAACGGAGCAGTTAAGCATAATAATTGTATTTATAATATAATTTTGGCTTAAAATAATATTATGGAAGTAAATTAAATTTTTCAAGCAAATTATATAAAGCATTTAAATATTTAACAAATTTGCTTATTTGCTCAGTTTTTTCAATATTTAACTAACAAATAAGCGGTACGCAAAAACCCAGGCAAAGGTCTGGACGTGAATTTTTTACTAAAAAATAAAAAAATTTTATACTTTTGATAGGCCCGAATTTTACCTGCGCGTTTACCACCAATGCAACACGGACAACGGCGAATGGCTGACCGTTTGGCCGATTTTCCGCGTGTACACTCCGCGCACCTACGACTGGCACATTGAGCATCCCATTGTGCTGGACGCGCCGGTGCCGTCGGCGGTGGCCGGATTAAGCGTATTGGCCAACAACGGAACATTGGTGGCACCATCAAATGCTGGTGATGAGTTCGGGCAGACATCTTTCATGCTAACGCGTAAATTCTGGAAAAAATTTTGTTGTCATTTGTAGATTTACCAAGGGTAGGATCATTCATTATTAATGGTGTATCAATCGAGTTTTTGAATGGGAAGGCTTTTAAAGCGGTGCCGAACGGTTGCGCCGGGCAAAATTTGAAAATTTTTGGGATTTATTAACAAATATTAAATCTATTTTTAAGAAAATTAAGTCTCAGTCAGTTATAGTCTCGTTAACGAAAAAAAAAATTAAAAATAACCAAATTTCTTAGAAATGTTATCTCAAAAGCTATTCATGATCTTTTTCTATGCATAATGACAGAAAATTTAGCACCACCGCTAACTCTTGGGCTACCGTACACCAACCAAAACAACAGCAATAATGCCGAAAACGGCAAAGGTGCCGAAATTGGTGATGAGGGCATTGTTTCGGATGGAACTCGGCGAAACAATGCCAAATGAACAGATCAAATGAAATCTGATGAGAGAACCACTCCACTCATTAAAGTCATTTATTTTTTAATTTTAAACAATTTCATTAAAATTTTCCATTTCTTTAATATTATCATTTCAAATTATATTTGCCATTTTACCAATTTAGCAATTGATTGTTGGCCAAAATAACTAATTTATCAATGGGCGCCGTAGAGAAATTAAAATTGTAAAATATAAAAAATTTCTATATTACGCATATCATTTGCGTATATCCAATTGATTTACAAAATTATTCAAAATTATTCATTCTTTTGCATTTTCTCTTTCTAATTTATTAATTTTTTTTTAGATTTTATTTTTAGAAAGCATTTTATTATATTTTTTTATAAAAATAATACATGTTTAATAAATATAGTTGTTTAATAATCTATAAAATGTCATTAAGAGATATCCAACTTTTTTTATTACAGAGATGAAACAAACACATTTAAAAAATTTAATCCGTTTTGTCACGGTATTTTTAATTGCGATTAAATTAATTGGCGCTGACAATGCAGAATCGGACGAAGAAGTAAGTGAATTTATGTTTTAAACAAATTTAAACTGTAATAATTTTAAAAAATCAATTGGAAAAACAAAATATGTAGCTTAAAAAGCTTTGGCCTGTTATTGATCCAATGGATAACTAATTTAAATTAATGGATAAATATTTAAAAATTATGAACTTTTTCATTGCTTTCGGTTAAATGAATTATTATTTTATTTGTAATTTTCAGAAAAACAAAGATGATCTGTTGGAATGCCCAAAAGAAAATGTGCCAATTTCTGTGCTAAGACAAAATGACGCCCATAACCAAGATTTGTCAGCTAAAGGTAAAAAAAATAGAAAAATTTTTTCAAAATTAAAAATATTTCACCGACTCCCCCCAGGCATTTGTAAATTGACATTTTTGGATTTTCTCAAAAACCGGGCCAAAAATTTTCTAGTTTTCCAAGACGCGCCTAATAATACAGGGCCGGTCCTGCTTCATCTCTAGGAATTAGTAAAAAGAATTGAATTTTTTTGTTTAAAGAAAATTTAAGTCATTCTCCGATCGGGGTCCCCGATCCCCCGACCTGATTCCCCGGCGCTCCCCGAGAATTTATTCCACAATGGGTCGGGAAAATATTAATTACAATCTCTGTAAATGTATGCTTTTTTGGTCCATGGTTTTTTATGGTTTTTTGATCACAAATCTAATTTTTAATTTAAAAAGACAAAATTCTCGATTTTTAACTCATTTGAATTAAATAATTTATGTGCTTAATTTAATTCGACTCTTTGCTTAGAATACAAAATTCTTGACGAAATGCAAAATGAATTCAAAAAGATTTTGTCCAACGAATCGAAGTCAAATTACAAAAATAACTTTGTAAAATCGGACCGAAAGAAATGGCTCGACGTAAAAATGCTGTTTTGGCATTTCAATCTTTCCATTGAAGACGCATTCGGAAAAATGGATGAAATTAATGTATATAATTTGTTTAAAATAATTATATAAAAACCCTTGTATTTTTTTACCATGAGCGTAAGTTATCTAATCCGTAATTTTCGAATTTTTAATTTTAAAACAAAAAAACCATCGAATTATAGTTAAAAAACCAGAATAAAAGCTTTTCCATGATTTTGAGGCGAAAAATCACGAAATAAGAGATTATACCGGGGCGAAAAATCGCAAAAACAGAGGCAAAAATGGAAAATTCAGAGCTGTGATCGAAAATTTTCCAAAAATTTTCAGCAATTTTCAATAATTAATCTTATTTATTACAATATTGAAAAGAATTTTCAAAAAGCTAAAATGAGGGGAAAAAAAATAGGGGCGAGACGACAAAAAAGGGACGCGCCCCTATTTTCTAGACGAAAACCCCAAATTAATCGCTCATAAATTTTATAAAAATAATTTTATATTTATTTTATTCTTAGATTCATAGCAATGATAACACTTTTTTTGAAATGAAAAATAAATTGTCAATGGAATGGGCGGAACGGACGGAATTTGCTTTTGCGGATGATGATGATGATGATTATAATGAAAACAGTGAACTAATTAACAGAGAAATATGTTTGCTGTTTGGCTATGCGCATCACATAGTCCGAAATCAGACTATGAATGCCAACGAAGAATGGGCAAAAAATGCCAAGAAAATAACTTATCGCATTCCAATCTTTGGCATGGGGCTAACAATTGACCAAGTAAGAAGCAGGCGGGCAGAGTCATTTCAGCGCCAAGCGCCTATAGATTTTTTTTTATGTGTCCACCAATTTTTATAAAATTTATATCAATCAAAAATAATACTTCCAGATTAGCCTGAAAAATTTTAAACAAATCTAGCTTAGCTAAGGTTATGGAAAAAAGTGAGAAAATTTGTCAAGCCAAGTTTTCGTACATTTGCAAAAAAATATAACGCTTGGCGCCGAAACCACCCCCGCCCGGAAGCAATTAGGATGGACATATATTTTCGAGTTATTGAATCTTGTGTTTTGGAATTATTTTTAGGTTTTCAAATAAAATCATAGAAAATTGTAAAGAAGCCATACCCAAAATTCATTAACACAAAGATAACCAAAAATGAAAAAAAAGTCACTAATAAAAGATTTAAAAAATTTCAAAATTATTAATTGTTTCTAAAAACTAAAAATTTCGTCCATAAATTGTCGATAAATTTTTAATACCGCATAAATTTTGGGATTTTTTAGTTCCTGTTACAATTCATTCCCATTTTGGACATGGACGACAAAACTTTTTTTTATTACAAAATTTAATTAATTTCGCAAAATCTCATTTTCTTAATAAATTTTATTCATTTATTTTTTTAGTGTATATTTTTTTATCTAAAAGTTTAAGGAACATTTCACAACAATTAGTGAAGAAGAATTTTTTGAACATGTAAAAAAGTGCAACGAAAAGAAGGAATATTCCGCAGATATAGCGCAAAAAATGCTTTCCCATGTTTTTTATCGGTTCGTTTATTTTTTTTTAATTTTATTTTTACAAAATTCACATTTTAGAAAATTCTTTGAACTCCTAATTGTGAATTTGACAGAGTTTCAACATTATTTGTGCTACCATAAAAATATTGATAATTACAAAAGATGGCTTCCTTATTTAATGGGAATAAATGAATCATATTTATTGGAAGAAGAATTCCCTTACATAATGCATATCGGTAAATTTGAGTTGATCGCATTAATTACATAATTAGATGAAGTTATTACATAATGTGCATATCGGTAAAGTTGAGTTGAGCTAATTACATAAATGAGATATTTTGGAAAAATCGCGCTGAAATTTAATGGCAAAAATAAATTAAAAATTGGTGGCGATATTGCCGAAAATGGCAAATGTTTATATTTAAAAATGTCGCTGTTTTTTCTATGAAAAAAATCGATGCAAAATTTTATTCAGGAAAATAATTAAATTTCATCATTTTGAATTAAATGCAAAAAATATTTAAATGCATAAAAGCTCTTCCTTATGAAATATATGAACGAGCTGGGGAAGCCCTTGAGGGAAAACCTATGGGGAGGGCCGGCTTTAAACCGGCGGCGTCTCTGGCTTTCCAGACTAGTGTTCTACCAGCTGAACTACCGACCCTTCCCTCTCCGGCTCCCCACTTTGCTCAATCATATAGGATCAATTATCGCCTCAATTGATCCATTAATCTTTCTCTAGGGGAAGCTTCTTCTTCTCTATCTCACTTGTTTAAGAATGTGAGTTACGTTTTCAGAGAATTTCTCCTACGTTCCTTACTTGGATAGTCATCTTTACCAATTTGAGTATCGGACGGGCAGTGCAAAAGCATTGGCATTCGAATGTCGGAATGCCGTTCGAAGGTTTTTGGCAAGTGCCGTGTGGCAAGAAAGGGAACAGAATGTTCGACAAAAAGCGGCGGACAAAGGCACGCCGTTTGGAAAGCTAATGCTCAAGAAGCTTAACGAAGTGAAAAAGGCCGCGTTGGCACCCGACTCGGTGACATCGGCAAAAGGCATTTGCATGTTGGTCCAACTGCGAAAGTTTTTGGCCAAAAATGAGCAATTGGAAGACAAAATGGGAACGGAGGAGGAAAAAGGTCCAAACATCAGGGATTATGATTAATAGGGATGTGAAAAACATGTACAAAAAGTGGCCAAAATAAGTACATAAATATGTAAAAAAAATCCCGAAACATGTATAAAAACCCAAAAGATGTACCAAATAAGTAAATAAAAATTTTTAAACAATTATTTTTCGGAAACAAAAAATTCTTCGTAAAGCGTGAAATAGGCACAAAATGCATTAAAAATGACCTACATAGGTTAAGAGAATCAAATTTTAGTATTTTAAGAATTAATTTTTGGTATTTATAGAGGTATATTTTCAAAATTTTTTGCTAATTGTGTTGGATATACGGTATGGTACTAATTGCCTCTTCTAGACAAGGTAAGGCGTGTCGGCCACACTGTTCCCTCTCATAATGCCGCCCTCGTCCTCATCCGCCGTTTTGGTTTTCATCGTATGCCCAAATCGGGAGACATAGGACGACACTTCACCGGTGACCATGTTGCCGATAAGACAACCGTAGATGCCAAGCTCCGGTGTGACGTCAAGATTCGCAGTGAACCCAATTTTTGGGCGCACAAAATGATTCTTAAAAAATTCCTACTATATTTAGAGCGTGGAGAAGCCAGGAAAAAAATTTATTTACATAAAATTGACATCCCTAATGATTAATCAAAATGAAAAAATTCTTTCGAAAAAAACTCCATTCGATTTTCATCACATATTTTGATGGTTGCATTTAGTAAAATTTTCTCACGAGAAACCAACCAATTCGTCATGAATAAAATGGGCCCCAGTTCCAGCTTTTTACCAATTTTTGCTCATAGCATTTTTCGAGAGAAGCACAAACACATTTTCTCTATTAAATTTAAAATTTGATTTGGAGTTAAACACACAAAAAATACCCATTTGGGGGTTTGGCAACTAAAAAAAACATTTTCGGGCTTTTAACATGTATTTTTTTAGCTACTTCCACATTTTCGAATAATTTAGAGAAATAAAACTCAAAAGTTTTTCCTCGCGAACGAAAAAACCCTTTCAATAACTGACTAAAAATTTCAGAAAAATGCACAATCTAATAACCTTTTTGACCCAATTTCGCCCTTTTCGGCCATATTTGGCAGTTATTTGGTCATTAATTCCTTAATGAGATGAATGACCCGCGTAGGGAAGTTTAATTACCTAATTTGTTTGTAATTGTTTTCTTTTGTTGTAGTCCGTAAATGGTGGCCAAACAAATGTGATCAGAAAGAAAAAGCCGAATGGGTGCTTGAAGTGGAGCGCGTTTCCTTACGGCAACAAAACCGTGGATGTTGTTACCCTGGGTTTATGGTGGTATGGCGACAAATGGTCAAAGTGCGCGGTGCGCCGACGCGGCTGTTCAAATTATTGCAAATGTCCGAGTGGGAAATCGAATTAGAGTGGTGGAAAAACGAAAAACAGTGCTCTGACGAAAACGGTAAAATAAACGGTAGTAGGAGGATACTGTAATAAGCATACAAAAAATACAGTAATTATGAAGCAGAAAAATAAAATGCATACAAAATTTAAATCATAAAGATATTAAAAGCACTGAGTTTTACGTAACACCTGTTTTGGTTAATATTTGAATCCTAGTTACCGTATTTATTGAATTAGAGCCCCCGGGCGCTCTATTTTGAACCCCCCTCAAGAGATGGGATTTTGTTTCAGGGGGTTCTAATTTAATAAATACGGTATACTATATAATACTTACCCGTTTTAATTCCATATTGGCATTTTCATTTTTTCGTCCAAACGTAAAAGCCAGGTAAGCAAATTGAAAGCGCTTTTTGTTTTTCAGTTTTTCGAAATCAATCACTTTTGGAGTTGCATTACATTAAAGCATTTTCCACCGATGATTCAGCAGAGCATGAAGCACTTAAGCTGGCTGTTGATCTTTTCATTTGGGTGATGTGGTTCGAAAAAGAAATTCTCCAGCTGGACAATGAGCATGCCAAGACGGCACCACGGCTTACCATGGCATGGAAGCAAAACCGGTGGTATTACGAAATGACGTACGACAAACTGTTTGACATTGAAAAGGAAAATGAGCGGGAAGAATTGGCAAAAATTCGGCAAGAAATTGGCATTTTGCTGCAAGAGTCAAAAAATTTTGCTGAACAAAAACGGCAAATGATTGATGCGAATCTGAAAATTGAGTTGCGCAGCAAACGGCTTCAACGCCTTCAGAAGCCCAGCAGAACGGCACCGCCTTTCGGCACTTTGGACAGGGAATTGTACGACATTCGACGAAAAGCCATGGCACGGGACGACCAAGTTGAGCCGGAGTTTAAGAAATGGCTTCAGCAAACACATTTTAATCGCCTTAGTGATTATGTTAGCCAATGCAATGAGTTCAATGCCAAATTTGTAAAAGGTGCTTTTTTTGTCTGCGTAACTCCTAAACTGTCAATTGTTATCTTCTTCGTTTTACAGCCCATGTTTATTCCCATTTTTAATTTTTGTAAATTTTTAAACAATGCTTTAAATATTTTAAATGACGGATTTTCGCGCCAATAATTGTTAATATCCTTGGCATTCCATTAAAAAATAATTAAGGAACATCAAAAGAAACATTAAAACGAGTGGCGGAATTTGTGGGCGAAGAAAATGCCGATGAAATTAACCGAAAGGCAAACGATTGTTTTGGGAAATTGTCAAATTTTGAAGAATATTTAGCGGCGGATGGCACACATATTCATGGCATTTATATGAATCCAAGTGAAATTTTGGAGGATATTCGTAAAAGTGAGGAAATTGATAAGGAAAAGGAGGCGAAGGAGGCGGAGGAGAAGCCGTTCGATTTGGATGCAACGATGGCATTTTTGAATTTTGGGGGCACAGACAAAAAGGGGAAAATGGCAAAAAAGGACGCTAAAGATGGCACAAAAAGTAGTGATCGGAGAAAAAAAGGAGACAGGAAGAAGCAATTGGAAGGAGAGTTAACTGACGATCCTTACAAAACGCCAACAGAGTCATCGATAATGCCTAAATCGGATGAAATTTGCATGGAAAAATCGAAAACAAAAAAATCAAAAAGCGACAGTAACCAAAAGGTAAAGAAAAACAAAGTGGAAAAACCAAAACATAAAAAAGAAAAACCTGCAAGCATTAAGCCAAAAGAGAATGAAAAAGGCAGTCGAACACCAAAAAATAAAAAAATTGACAAAATGCCAAATGACGATAATGCATCCAAAACATCAAAAACGAAAAAAGAAAAAACTGTCATTACGCCAAATGATAAATCAGAAAAAGAAATTGAGCAAAAAATTAACGATAATGTCATCACTGATCAGAAAAATGAAATTAAAGAAACAAAAAAGAAAGAGGAAAAGAAAGCCAAAACATTAAAAAAGAGAAACAAAAATGATGGAGATGCACAGAAAGAATTTGAAAGCATCGGATTAATTGGTAATAATAAAATTATTAAATAATTTTTAAAAATATAATAAAAATATTTAGACGAGAAAAATGAATTGCAATGGCGACTCTTTGTGGAGGACAAATTTCTTGTCAAATCATTCCAAAAATTATTTGTAAATCCAAGTCCAATGATGCAAAAAATGATCACAATCGGATGTTTTATCAATGAAATTGATCATCGTATGAAAATGATCAACAAATTTTATCATAATGGTAACAGAATTGTTGTGCTTTCCAAATCGATGCATAAGAAGCTCGAACAGAAATGGCAAAAGATAATCAAAAGTGATCAGACTTTAGAGAATTATCCGGCCAAAAGTGATCGGAATTTTGAGAATTTGGTCATCGAGAATCAGAATCCGGCCAAAAGTGATCGGAGTTTTGAGAATTCGCCAATCAAAAATCAGAATTTTCCGGCCAAACGTGATCGGAGTTTTGAAAATACGCCGAGAAAAAATTATCTAACAAAGGTTTTCAAGAACCCAAAAACAATGGCAACTTCACCAATTCATGGCAAAAATACCGAAGATAAATTTGGCATGAAAATGTTACGAAAAAATTTGTGGAAACAATTTAAAATGGTACAAAAATATTTGGACATTATCAATTGGACAATGACTGGTGAAGAAGATGAAAATGCTGATGGAATGAAGCTGGATTTTGTGGAGAAACAAATCAATTTGAGGAAAATGACAATCGCAATTTTGTCAGAAAAAAGCGATAAACTGACAAATTTTGAGTGCAATTTAAACGATAAAATAAATGACGAAAATTGGGAAACGATCATTAAGACAATGCTGGGCCATCCGTTTGAAAATTTGGAAAAGGTTGACAAATTTTGCAGCCATTTTTTGCAGTTAATGAATCAAATACGACAGGGTAAAATGCAAAAGTAAAACAAATTTTTTAATACTTTTAATTTTAGATACAAAATTTGGCAACGAATTGGCAACTTTAATGAGAATAGATCCAACCTTTATAGAATTTTCTGCAAATTCATTGCATTTACAAGAAATTAAGGCTTTAAATGAAAACGGAAATGAGCAACCGAATCAAATTGATGGAATTGAAAAAACTAAATTGGTAAATGAAAAATAAATAAATTATATGCCGACTTAATTTGTCTTTTTAATTATTATTATTTATATATATTTTTTGCTTTAGTTATCAGACTTTTTGTTAAAAAACGGTTATGGCCTCATCGACAATGATCGGAGGACAAGAATTGACCATGCCCTTAGGCAAATAGAAAATATTGTCAGAAAATGGGTCGGTCATTTCTAAAAATCATTTTTTTAAATTGATGTTTTTTTCATTTAATTTAGTATATTGCTGCCAAATTAGTCTTGACCGGCTCCTACCAGTTTGGCGCTTTGACTAATGATGCGGACATCGATGCCATTTGTGTCGTACCCGACTCGCTTACTTTGGGCCTTGTTAGATTTTTTGGAAATTCAAAATGTGAATTTAAAAATGCCGACAAAAGGATTTGTAGGGATAATTCATTGTTTTGCAAACTTTGCCTTGTGAGTTTGAAAGTCAAATTTTGAATTTGTATGTTAATATTTAATTAATAATGAATGTTTTGTGTTTGTAAAGTTTAAATTATGCTTATTGAAATAATTAGCAAAGAAAAAAGTCTACGCTTTGGCACTTAAGTGTTGAAATTGTTTAAAATTAAAAATAAATTATTTCAAATTGCATAATTCCGATTTTGCAAGTGTTTGAAACTAGAAATTTATTATTTAAAAATGAACGGAGATTCTTTTCAATTTTCAAAAATATTCTTTTCGAGAACCTAAAGAATTAAATATGGGAATATATTTAACATTTTAGATGCCAAATTTGGTTAAAATCAGCCGGATTCGGGATGCATGGGTGCCGATCATTGGCCTAACATTGGCAATTGATCATACCAGGAATATTCCGATCGACCTTGACATCAGCTTCACAGCCCTTAGCGCATATGATCCAATTTTCCAATTCAAAGGCCCAATTAATTATGCACAAAGTGACGCATTGTCATTTCGTATGGCCAATCAAATTGACCAGGAAATGGCCAATTTGCAGCAGCAGATGGCTTCAACCGGCGTAGATTTGGTGCCGTATTCTGTAGTTACGGAGCTGACGACGAGGCTCCGATCGCTTGCAGGTGATCAGACAAATACACCAATACCAAGATTTCAAAATTTATTTTAATTTTGGATTATGATTTTGGTTTTAAATCGCTCTTTTTAAGGGTTCGAAGTGAGCACAATTATTTTAAATTTACTCACTGCAAATGAAAAGGGTAAACAAGAAGAAGGCCACATACAAAGCACGTTTTGCACATTATTATTGGCAATAAAAATGTGGGCGAAAGGTAATTAATGCAAAGAAAAAGCTAAATGGGTGGTTAAACATTTAAGCTAATTACCTAATTGTTCATTTTTACAATTATAGAGCATCATATCTATGACAACAAATTGGGCTTCTTCAACGGCATCAGCCTTTCCATCCTTGTGGCCAAAGTGATGCTTCTCTACCCAATGGCATCAATGCCATTTCTTCTTGAGAAATTCTTTTACACTTTTTCAACATGGTTAATCCGTTTATCCAGCTGTTAATTATCCGGCTTTAAAACTTCAATTTCATTTTTTTCCTCAAAATTAGGCCTTGGCCAACACCCATAAAACTGACGGATTGGCCAAGAATGTGGTCGGCGCTTAGGTGGAGCCCAAAAGAAGAAATGCACAAACGGAATGAGATTTATTCGATGCGTGGACTTGCAGCTGATTTGGCATTGCCAATTGTCACCCCAGGGCACATTGAACAGAATGCCACATTTAACATGAACAAATCCAGCGCCACAATCATTCAGCGGGAAATGCAAAATGGTAAAGAATTGAGGCAAGGGGGGGGGGGGGGAATTGAGACGCAGTAAGCATTCATTAAATATGTGCCATCGTTTTCATGGCATTTTTTAAACATATATAAAAAAACAATTAAAAATCCAAAAATGGCATAATAAAATCCGGCAAAATTATTCAATTATTTTCAAAGTCGGCGTCGCGGATAAAAATTGCTTATTAATAGATCTTCGTCCAAAAATCAACTGTCTTTTTCTTACATAGATTTTTTAATTTAGCGACTGAAATGATCCGTAATTGGGCAAATTTAACAATTTCATGGGAAGACAAATTGGACAGTTTGCTGAAAGGCCAAATATTTGAAGAAAAGGTAATTAATATTACTACTCAGTGTTGTCATGGTAAATTTTCATTTTTTCCCCCAAAAAACTGAAAAAATTACAGTATTCCACGCTAGTACTATTTCAATTACGGTATTTATTTCACTAATGATTTGCTAATTATATACATTCCTCCCTTTACAGTATGCCCATTACATTCGCATCATCTGTAAATCTGCTTCACTGGCAGATTTTTATGATTTTTGTGGGTATGCCGAGACGCGAATTCGTCTCCAATTATTGATTGACATTGAACGCTTTGATCACATCCGATTAGCCCATGGGAAACAAATTATTGCAAATGAACAATCCACTGAAGAAATTGAGAACGAAAACGGCACAAAAAATGAGCAGAAAAGGCAAGTGACAATTAAGAAAATATTCGTTATATTTGCGATGGTTAGTTAATTGGCAATTTTATTTTAATTTGATTATTTCTTGTCAAAATTTATTTGACTTTAATTAACAAATATTCAATTTTAAGTTTATTACATTTACAATAGCAGGGATCTCATATGAGAGACTTTAGCTTATAGGCTGATAATTAGAGTTCGCAAAAAAAGGCACCAAAAAGCGCAAAAAAGGCACTATAATAGGCACAAAAAATTGAAAAAAAGACATTAAAAGGCACGAAAATCCCGAAAAAGGCATGAAAAAAGGCATTTAAAAATTTTTTGAGAAAATTTTTCATTCTTAGGAGTGTATTTTCTGAAATTTTTTCGAGTCATTTCTTAAGGGTGTATTTTCCAGATTTTAATGCATTTTCAATGGAATTTTTCGGAAAAACGCCAAAAAATGCACCAAAACGGCAAAATGCCAGAAAAAGCATTTAAGGCACGAAAATCCCGAAAAAGGCAAAAAAAGGCATAATAAAAGTCAACGTAGAAGCCTCAAACCAACTGGAAAATGCGTTTTTTATGCTTAATATATCGAAACTAGTGCGTAGAAAAAAAGGCATATGCCTCAAAATGCGAGCTCTACTGGATAATTAAGGATTGTATTAATTTATTTATAAAAAAATGCCAATGTTTAAATAAATAAATATTTAACGTAAAAGCGATAGAATTTTTTAGAAAAAAAAATTAATAAGGCATAGTTCGTGAGACTAACGGATTATAAATCCCATCCCCAATAATGAGGCTAATTTTCAAAATTTGGCATTTATGCTGAGGCCTTTGTTTGATTGCATTTTACGACTTTTAAGGTTTTTGTCTGGCTAATGAGGCTTTTGAAACTCTGATTAATTTTATTTGTTTCGGTGATTTCAATGTCCTCTGATCATTCATTGTTGCTCCTTTAAAATTTTCCAATTTGGATTACATCGTATTCATCTCTGTTTTAATTATCACTTTTTGGCATTTCATTTTTTATTTTTAGATTTCATCAAAAATTTGTCACAGAATCATCTGTTAAAATGCTAAAGAAATTGGGCAGAATTGCAAAGGCAACATTTTTGCTTGTAATAGAAGCTTGAAAAAAAATTTCAAGCTAGGCATTTTTAGAATAAATTTAAGAGATATTGTATTTTACAACATCTTTGATTATTATTTATAAAATAAAAGAAAATTTTAAATTAACTAACATATTAAATTCAATTTTGCATATAAAAATTAATGCGCTATTTTTTTATGATTTTGCGCATTACCAACCGACGAAAACAAATAAGTTTTTGTGACATATAATAAGCCTTTGCAGAAAAATAATGAATTTGATATGAACACCATAAAAGAAAGAAAGGAAAGTTAATAATTCAATTTGTTCAATTCTGTAATGTTACATTTAATTTTTCATCAAAATCTGTCACAGAATCATCTGTTAAAATGCTAAAGAAATTGGGCAGAATTGCAAAGGCAACATTTTTGCTTGTAATAGAAGCTTGAAAAAAATTTCAAGCTGAATAGCGCCGCTCACCTTAAAATGATGAAATTGCATTTGATAATTTTCACTAAATGATTAGAAAATGGAAAAACAATTAATTACATAGGTTTACTTAAAAGCCTCAAAATTTTATATTTTGATATAATTCGAAAGCAAAATCGATGACATTTGCACTTTCTTTGCAAATTGATATTGTATTCTAATTGAATATGCATAAAATAAATAAGAAAAATATTTATTTTTTGACAATTCATTTCCAATTTTTCGCGTTTTTTCATTCAATTTCCTTTCTGCAGGAGACAATGTTTTTGCAGTATTTTCTATTCAACCCTTAGTTTTGAGTCCGACAAATATAATTTTGATAATTAAAATTTCGTGTCTTTATTTTTGTTTGCTTTCCGCTTACAATTACATTATAGCAATGTTATGATATCCTCATTTGTTACTCTAATTTCGAGTCACCAATCCTGATTTTGAAACAAAATTCAATTTTTTTTTAAATATATTGTCATTTTAATTCTAATATTTTTATCAAAATCTGTTAACAATTCTCATTAAAATTTTCATATCCCCAGGCGGTTTTTAATTTTCTCTTGGCGCCTTGTCGGCACCACCTGACTCAATTCCTATAATCTTCAAAAATTCAATCCAAACCATATAAAAATTGGCATTTTTGGACAAAAGTTATTTTTCATTTTAATTGCGTCTCATTATTTTATCTTTTCCATTTCATCGTTTTCTTTGTGTGCCAATTTATAAAAGATTGTAAATGGTGTTGAAATAGGATGATTTGGTGAAAGTGGTAGCGGTCGGCTGATCGGACCACGACGGCTGTGCCATGTTCATGCCGTACGCCCCATCGCCGTTCCATGCCCAGCCCAAAACGGTGTATCTGTTTTTGGTCAAAATAATTAATTGCAAAATCAATTAAACAGCTAATGTAAGCCAATGTTTATTCATTTTGACTTTGACCCAAACTTTCGAAAAAATTTAAATTTTTACTTCAAAAAACTTTTTTTTTTGAAATTAGATTTTGCATATGTTTATAATTACTTTCTCATGTAATTCGGCACAAAAACTTCTCAGAGCGAATTCCGATGACTCAAAATAATTCGGAGTTACTGTTCCAAAAAAATTGGAAACAAAATTCTGTTCATCCCTGATCTGGACAATGCCTTTAATTGGTGGTCAGGGCTGCAAGAATACAAAAACGAAACGAAAAAGTGCATTTGATACGAAAACGAAATACGAAACGAAAAATAAAATTTTGAAAACCGAAAAACGAAGATTTAAAAATTTTAAACTAAAACGAAAACGAAACGAAATTTCGTGCAGCCCTGCTGTTGGGGATACTACAATATATTTCATTTTCTATATTAGCCAGATTTACTTGACTTACCCTTTTGATTTGGCATAAGACACAATTCCAGCCCAATCGGAGCCTCCATTTTGTGGCGGTAAACTGCCAAACTCGCCGATGATCAGCGAACGACCAGCCTTGGCCAGGTCGTCAATATCCGATTTGTCCACCCAACGGCTCTTCTGCTGGTTATAGCCTCCCGGATAAAGGTGTAATGATGGGATTATTTTAGTGTCCGCAATTTTGGCACCACCAATACCTTGAAATAGGGAAGCATCGATCATTAATCAAAAAAAATAATAATGATGCCAGAGAGTTCGTTTTAACTTCCGTAAATTTTCATTTTTCAGCTTTTCCATGGGCACCCGAGGGGCCGTCAGTGCAGAGTTCGTTATTTTTTAAATGATTTCTACAATTCCAGATATTTTCTGCGTCAAGGATACAACGTCATTTTGTGAGCAGCAATTTATGATTTTTGATGGGAGGTGGGTCCGGTGCAGGGCTGGAGCGCGCACAGAAAAAAACCGCGGCCGCGCATTCAAATTGCCGCGGCCGCGGACCGCGCATCGCGCAAAAAAAAAACGCCGCGAATCGCGGTCGCGCTCCAGCCCTGGTCCGGTGGCTCCGATAGGCTCCGCCGGGAAAAATTTTAAAAACTTTACATACAATTTCTTAGCAGATTTAATACAATACTTCAATAAATATCTTATTTTTTCTTACCAAAAAAGTCATTCTTAAGGGTGTAAATATTTTCGTCTTTTTCGTCCAATTTTGCTCTGACGAAAACGAAACACGAAACGAAAATCCAAAATTTAAAAACCGAAAACGAAACACGAAACGAAAAAACTTTGGTAGACGAAAACGAAACTCAAAAAGTGCCGAAAATGTAGGACGAAACGAAAACGAAACGAAATTCGTCCATCCCTGCTACACACCCAAAATGGCATTTTTGACGGTCTGCGCTTCTTGCCCCCAACCGGGCGCGTCAATGATCACCGTTCCGCTGTACACTTGTCGCACAATTTTCAACGCGTTGTTAACCGCGGTTGCGTAGGCACCTTAACTGATGTATGTCTACTGACACTCGTTCATCAGATTGAGCACAAATTTGCCGGACTGCGCTAATGATTTATAATTAGTCTTCCACCAATTAGCGGCTTGCTGCAACTCATCTTAAAATAATAATAAATAATATAATAATTTATTTTTAAAATTTTTAGGTTAAATATTTATATATGATTTATTAAAAATTCATTTTATTTTATTTTAATTTTAAAAATTTAAAAAATAATCTAACTAAATTAAAAAAATTTTAATTTAACTTTTTGTTTTGTTTTTGTCTTGCTAATAAATGACCGAACAATTCAAAAGCGAGGCCGAGATTTCTGAAAAATCCAATTTTCGACCCGCGATATCATTTTCGGCATTTTCTTGGACATTTTCCATGCTTTTGGCATTTTTTCTGCTTACTTGCATCGTTGGAGCCCAACACTGTCGCCTTATGATAAGTGACAATGATGGAAAAGCCGTTTTTGGCCGCCTCACTGATCCATTGCTTGGCCAACGAAATGGGAATGAACGGCTCCACCTCAATCCGCACAGTTTTAACTTTCGTTGCCAACGTTTTCAACTGGGAAAGGCCAAGCGACACTTTGCCACTGTTGTAGTAGCTGGGCTGCACATTCACACCATTGCCAAGCCCCGCGGTGAGTGCCACGGCACATCGATCAGAAGCCATCAAAAGGGTGATGAGCAACAGTGCCAAAGTCAGCGGTGCAATTTGGGCGACAACAAACATTTTAAGCATAATTTTAGCTAATTTCTTATAGATTAATTAAGCATGAATTTAAAATGATTTTCTTTTCGGTTTTTGATGTCGCAATTCCGCTTTATATAATAAGGATTTTTGTTGACATAAGTTGGATTTATTATTTGGACTCTGCTGGTTTTTAACAAAATGTTTGTTCACCTTTTGTTAATGATGTCCTTTGAAAATCACAGGGCTTTCATTTGTCCTTATTTCTAAGACTTTATCCATTACTTATGGAAGGATTAAATTTCATCATTAACAAAATATTTTATCAAACAGAATTATGAAATTTAATTGTTTGTTCATCTGCTGATTCTCAAATCTCAAAACCTACCATTTAATTAAACAATGCGCTTGGCAAAGCCATGTGTCGAAATTGGTTTTATGATAATTTAACACAAAAATCGGCAATGGTGAAACATCACGAGGACGGAAGTGAATTTTAACTTTTAATTCCATCGGGAAGTTGATTTTGGTTTAGAGGAATTTAAAACCGAAATAATTTAAAAGTTTATTGTGCAAAAAGAACAGCAGTAGAATGAGTTGATATCAATTTTACAAGAATTCAAGAATATTTAATTTTTTCCATAATTGCACATAACCAAATGATCAATAAATAATTCCCAGTCTCGATTAAATGACAAATGCTAAATTTCAAGTTAAAATTAAATTTTACCATTAATTTACATAGGTTATATAATATATCTCATATCAAATAGGCAGAAAATTTGAATTCTTTTTTTGGAAAAAATTCGTTTGTTTTTTTTTTGCGGGGCGGGGGGATTTATTTCAGAGGGGGGATCTAATTCAGGAGGACTTTATTTTTCAAGCTTTTCAAATTTTTAAATCCCTAAAACGCAGAACATACTTGAATTGGAATAATATAAAATTTATTCATTAACCTTTAAAATTTCAAATCAACCATATTACAGTATCGCGTTTTCAAGAAATACTGTCTCAATGACACATTTTCCACTTACGCTTTTTCACATTACTATTTTTTTAATATTTTCGGGCAAAACATATTTAATGATTAGTAAATTTGAGTTGAAAATTTTTAACAGATTTAACTTTTGCTTTTTTAAAATTAAAAAACAAAAGAAAAGTTAAATCTTATAAGTTTTCAATTAAATAAAAATTCTTTTTAAAAATCTTCAAATCCCGCTTCGTAAACCCGGATGAAAACTGATGCTGATCCGCTTTTTAATTCCAGCCAAGTTCCCCCTGGTTTAGGTTTTCCATAAATTCTCAGTCCAGACTAACTTTTTTTTCTCCTAATGCTATGTACAAATAAGTCAGCCAAGAGTTAAAAAATTAACAATAAAAAGCATAAAATTTCCTCATTCATTCCAAATAAATGTTGAAACTCAGCCACGTATTTGTGTTGACGTTGGTTGCTTTTCCATGTCCACGTCATTCATTGGCACTGCTGAACGTTTTTTGCATTAAAATTTATATTAAACAATAAAAAACGCCCTAATTATTAATTATTTTTGATAATATTAAATTATTGATTAAAAGTTCCTAAATACCCCGATCCTTTGTGGAACAATTCAATTTTCACTTCAAAATAGCTAATTCCACCATCACGATGCAACGCAAACTCAGCACGGACTGTGCGATTGGCACTGCTTCACATCATTCGAATATTTAATTTTGGATTAAATCATTTATAATTTTTAAAATTATAAGATAAGAATAATAATTTTAAAAAATCAGTTTATTCATTCTTAAAGCTAAATGAATTATCTTCTTTTTTTCATTGCCCATTTACTATTAAGAGCAACTTTGGGAATATTGTTGAAAATTTTATAAAATTATTATTATTTCCTTTTTAATTGATACTTTTGAAAATCCTGCATTGTTTTTTTTTTGCATTTTTACTTTTTAAAAATAAGTAAATTTTGGTGCCCGGCTATTCAGACAACCGCCTCGGGAAACATTTTCAAAATTATGTTTAATTTATTTATTTTTTGCTGGATTTTTGGCAAATTTATTTACAATTCAATAGTAAAAAAACTTTTTCATGCCCTATAAGTTTTAAATGTCTAAAAAATGATAAAAATAATTAAATTTGTACTATGTTCACATTTAGTTGATTGTTTTATGAAGAAAACTTAAAACTAAAGAAATAAACGAGCGAATGATAATGAATCATCCCAATTATCAAATGACTTCAACGAATTGACACAGAAATTGTAAATCGATTGTCAAAAAGAAGTGAAAAAGTAAATTTCATTATGCTTATGTCAATGCCGGATGTATCTGCGGAAAGGAGCAAAGCCACGGCTCCCTGCGTCGGGCGGGCTCAAGTATAGAAAAATTTAAAAACAAACAATTTTTATAAAAAAAATTTAATTTTTAAGCACTTATTTACCAAATAATTAAATAAAAATATGTTCAAAAATCTACTAACTTTTTCATATGTTAAATTTAAAAAAATTTCTTACATTTTTTGATGGTTTAAAGCAGGATTTTGGCAGTTTATAAACCATTTTATGACCATAATCCTACAAATATGGGGCCGGGCCCTAGCCACCATGACTATTCAAATGTAGGTAAATTGGAATTGAGATTAAATAGGATAGAAATAATTTTTAATTTCTTTCCTAATTACTAATTATTTAAATAAAAGAAAATCATTTACAAAATGATGTTTGAACAATTTTAATTTCGTTTAGGATAATACATACACAGTAAAAACGCCTAAGGGTGGAATTTATTTCAGCGGTCTCAATTGATTTTATGCTTTTCCTTCAAGGCAACACACTTTTGGACAGAGGCGAGAATGAGATAAAGAAAAAGAGAAATAGCATATAGCGAGGGTGAGAGATGAAAAGGAGAGACAGACACAAGGCAAAGAGAGAAAAAGAAAGAATAAGACATATTGAAAAGACATATGAGAAGAGAGGCAAAAAGCATGAAAAGAGTGAAAAAAACAGCAAAATGAGAAACAGAGAAAAAGAAGGGAAAGAAGCGACGAATAAGTCAGAAAGAATCTTTTGCAAAAGAAGATGGAAATGGAAAAGACGGAGAATTTTTTGTTCGTACTAGGGTAGGACGGGACCGGGGCGGGAATTCCCGGTCCTCCGGGGTCCCGGTCCCAGTTCACGGATTTTCAAAATCTATTTCCCGGTCCCGGTAGGGCAAACGGGAATCGGGAAAAAGCCCTGAATAGTTAGGAAGAACACTTTTTTGTTTGCGAACAAAACTTGGGACTTTTATTTACATATTTTCGGACTTTCAATATATTTTTTGACCTTTTCGCACATATTTCGCAATTTTGAGGTTTTTTTGTGGAAATTTTCTTAAATGCCCAAAATAAAATTAAAAATTTCAAAATAAAGTTAACATTGTTTACTTAACCACGGTTAAAGACGAGTATACCGGTTAAGGTCATTCGTTAACCACGGTTAAGTTAACCATGGTTAACGCGTTAACCATGGTTAACGCGTTAACCTTGATTTACTAAACCGCCGCGAGACGAGCATAAGGCCCCAGCTTTCTTCGGTCAAATTAAGAGCGTGTCTATGCTCAGCAGATTTCTCTTCTTTCCTCGGCCAGATTGAGATAAACATGTTGGATTTCTCAGCAAAAGACTGCAAACTCAGCCACGTATTTGTTTTGACGTTGATTGCTTTTCCATGTCCACGTCATTCATTGGCACTGCTTCACATCATTCGAATATTTAATTTTGGATTAAATCATTTATAATTTTTACCAAAATGCTTCTTTTTCTTGCTTTTCCACTTCTTTTTACGTTGGCTTTGCATTGCTATGCTTTCAATGGGGCGAATTTGGCAAGCGGAGACATTGAGCCACTGCTCAATGAATTGCGAGAAAACAGCAGGTCGAATATTTAAATTTGTATTTTTATGCTGTTCGATAATTAGTGTATTTAATTGTTTTGTTTTGGTGTTGAATAATAAATTTTAGGGACAATACAAATAATGAAAACCAAAAATTTCTCAAGATTTTCGCAGTGAAACTCACTGTTGACCCACTCGCGCATCCTTCAGATTTGGATTTAGGTAATTTTGGCATAATCAAATTTTTTCCTAAGGGATATTCAAATCGAAAAATATTTAATGAAAAATGGCAAAATATGCAACAAAAAAAAATTTTGTTCATAAAATGGCAAAATATGCAGAAAAACCAAAAATATGCAAAAGTCCCGGTTTTTATTCGCAAATAGCAAAAAGTGCAGGATAATAGAAAACATTTAGAACTATCGAAAATATATCAAAATTTTAAAATTTGGTTCATTTTTGGCAAACTTATGAATAATTTTCTGTCAAAAATTTTCCATTTGATCGTTTTTGAGTAACGTCATAGTAACCTGTGCGCTACAGTTTTCCTAGTCCTGAACAACTCAACTCTCTTTCACATTTCGCTATTGTAATTTCTAAGTATATCTATTACGTATTTCTTGCAAGATGGAAGCCTAGCCCAATTCCGATTCCGAATTTTAGGATTTCCGGGTTTTATTTTGAAAAAATCCATCTCTGTCTTTGAAAAATCTGGGTCAGTACCAATCATTGTAATCATCGTTTTTAGCGAATTGACTAATTCGGCGAACAGATTACCAGAATGTATTGAATTCAGGTTGGTGAGATCGGTGAGAATTGTTGGGGAGATGAGACGACGCAAATTGACGAGATGATCAGCAATGAGGATTTGCAAACGGCGAATGCTTGGCGCAAAAATTGGCAAAATTTGACGGGCCAAAAATTTTGGCACAATTAAAAATGGCAGAGAAGAAAACACAGAAATTCGTTTATGGACAAAATCGTCAGCAGGAAGCAGGATTGCCATTAGCCAAATTTGGCACTGAAATGATGGCATTTGTCAAGAGATTGCCCGATAAAATGCCGGAAAAGAGTGCTTTCGTCGATAAATTGAAAGCAATGGAAACTAATTTGTCATTGCCAAGCGATGTGTTCAAATTTCTTCTTAATGAATTGACTTTGTTGAGCAGCACTGAATATGCCAAAAAAGACAAAAATGCTGAAAAAGATTTGTTGTTGGCTTCCTCTTTTCTTTCGGCACAGCGTCGACAGAAACGGCAAAAGCGACCAAATCTAATTCCACCGGCAGTGATTGCTATGTTTGCGGTTATTGGCCTAATGACCGGTAGTCCGGAAATTGTCTTGATTGGTATGTATCTGACAATACTTTATGCAACGATTATGTTGCATATTATTCTGAAGCAGTTAATAGGTGAATAATTCGCGAACCAATAACAGAATTTGAGATGCCTTCTAGGAAAATGCAAATTTATCCATATGACTGATCATTATATAATTTGATTTATTATTTAATATTAGTTTGTTAATTATTGGGAGAATTTTGTAACAATTAAATTTTGCATAAACTTCATTAATTTCCTTCCAATGCATTTGTTTTAAAGTAATTATAAAATTTCTTTTTTAATAAATATTCTAACGCATTTGGAACTTTTTCAATTTTTCATAAGGCAGCAACAGATATTAAATATTAAAAAAAGTAATTGTGTTACGCGATCGTGGTTTTATGCGACTTCGAGGTTAGGGATTCGAATCGCTCTAAATGAGTGTTAAAAATTGTTCATCGCCATGAAAAGCAATGGAAAATGCTTTTTGAAGTAATTTTTGGAATGAGTTGACGAATCGTCGAGTTGACGAACCCCGCGATGGGAGGCGAGTTTGTTCGCTACATTTTCTTCATCATTTTGGTTAATTTTTATTTTAGTTTCCCCCATTTTTTGGCAATGACTTTTTTCTGAATTTTTAAATTCATTGCAAAATTTTGCCATGAAACGTCAAATGAATTTCCTTCGTTTGCACTTATTTCGGCTTCAGCACCTATTTAGCACATATTTTGGCATTTTTTAACATTTGGAATCCATCTATTCAAACAAATATTGAAAAATGTCAAAAATATTTCACCAACCTCCAACTGCCAACATTTCAAAGGATAGACGAAATCTGCTTGATCTGTTCATGGCGCATAAAATAATTTATGGCCGAACAGGGGGCCTTATTCCTTCCCGGTTAGGTTATCGCGGTTAACGCCTTAATCGTGGTTTAATTAACCGCGGTTTATTTTTAACCAAAATTTCGTGAGAGTTAATTTTCATTGATTAAAATTAAAATAAAATATAAGCTAATTACGCAGCAAATAATAGGTATCAAAATTGGTAAATAAATTATTTTTATTAACGATTTTTTTGAGAGCAAAAACACTAAAACGAAAAAAAAATTTTCTTTCAATTTTAGACGAAAAATTCAATTTCAAAAAAAAGTTCTCATGAAAAAGAATAAACCATCTGAACATTTCCCTTTTATAGACTTAATGCGAAATTTAAACATGGCAAATAATTTATTCTTTAAGTAAAATTATTTTTGGCACTTCTCAATTTTTGATTATTTTTTGCTTAAGAGACTGCTTCTAAACCTCCGGCGGAGCGCACATTCCAATAAAAGCCAATAAAAGTTATGTATTAATTTATCCATCCAAACATTGA
Source organism: Heterodera glycines (assembly GCA_004148225.2). Taxonomy (NCBI): domain Eukaryota; kingdom Metazoa; phylum Nematoda; class Chromadorea; order Rhabditida; family Heteroderidae; genus Heterodera; species Heterodera glycines. Next base: position 15,506,579 of record CP049712.1, on the reverse strand, counting down.
TGATTTAAATATTAGACTTTTTTTCTGACAACATCCGACGGTATTCCGAAATTTTATTGTTTTTAGAAGAAAATAAAAATGTTTTTGCTAAGAATTCTTTACACATATCCATGCAAAATGAGTAGGTTATAGAAATAGACGGCGCCGGAACTGAAAGGTCGTCGGCAATACAAGAAAATATTATTGAAAATATATAATAAATTAATGTTTTTAAATTAGAAAAAATGATTTTTTTTTTCAAAATATGTGAACTTTGCGCTTCTTTCAATTCTTCAATTTCATATTTTTTCTGCTATCACAACAATTGGTTCGGCAGTGCGAAGAAATTCGGAAGAGAGCAATTTGGGCGGGAATTTCTGAAAAATCAAAAGACACAGAATTTGTTGCAAGGCCAAGATTTTTTTTGACAAAATTTTGCCAGGAAATATATAAAAGTAGAATTTTTTGGAAATTTCAAAATGTGCTGACTTAATGTGCGTATATTTTAATCCAATTTTAATTAAATGAATTAAAAGTTATAACAAAAAAAATCATTCGTCTTTAAAAATTTGCGGTAATAATTAAAAATTGGTGGAAAATTATTTGATGAAACCCATAAAAATTTGTGCCAATAGTTTTTCTAAGTCCGAAATTTTTAAGTAAGCAAAATTTAAAAATTTCGAAATATAAAATTCCAGCCCAATCTCAATGAAGCACAATTTTGCGAATTTCCTTCCTATGATGCCCGGATTCGTAAACTTATTTTTCTAATTTGAATTTATTTTGGGTTTTACCGGAGTGTTTGAGCTGGCACAGAAGCGGAAGCGTCGCACAAGCAGTGCCAATGTCACATACATCTGAAATTCGGCAAAACGCATTCCAATGCAATTTCGGGGACCAATGCCAAAAGTCAAAAATGCCAATGGGTCAAGTGCCGCCTTTTGCTCTGGCATAAATCTTTAAAAAAGAAGCGAAATGTAATAATTTGGTTTTAAAATGCCTTTCCGGGTCAAATGCGTCCGGATTTGAATAATATGCTTCATCATGCTGAATGACATAAATTGGTAGAGTGACCATGTCGCCCTTTTGGAACGGAACTCCGTTAATAACGCAGTCAGTGTTACATTCGCGGTTGGTCCTTAATTTAATATAATGAGTTTTATTTTGCTTTTTAATTAGCTCATTTAATTTTCTTAATTATAAAATTAATAATAAATAAACAAAATGCCATTTTATCATTATGGGATTTGCCATATTTTAAAAATTGCATAAAACCAGTGAGTGACTGGGAGCTCAAAATATAGTTAGTGATTGGAACCTTACAGCTATGTTTTTTCGAATTGATCTGTTAGACTTTTTCTGAACAAAATACAGGAAAACGCATGCACAAAAAAACAAAGATCTGGAAACCGACCGGTAAATCGGGAGGCAAATGTACAAAAATTATTTTTGCCATTTCAAAAATAATGGAAAATCCCATATAAAATATGAAAAAATGCAGCCATTGGACAATTTTTGCATTTTATGAAATGATTTAAGCAGCATCCTTATCCTTTATCCAAAAAGTAAATCCAATTTTTTAAACTGATTCATTTTCTTAATAATTTCAAATTATTCACTTTGGTGCCACTGGGAACATTCGCAGTGTTTCTTGAACAACAGCACAAAGATAATGCATTTGTTTCAAATGTTCGTAAGTAATCACTTCCTTAAATAATTAAAGTAAATGATTTAAAAATTAATAATAATAATAATAAAATAAAATTTTAATTTGCCAATTAAACTTTAATTTATTAAATTTGTCCATTTTCACTTACTTTCTCCCCTAACACTTCATTTACTTCTTTTCGTAATTTTTCTTGAACTTCTGACTCAATTGCCAGCATATAAGTGGCGAAGGTCAATGTCGTGCCGGTGGTGTCAAATCGGGAATATTTAAGAAAATTTAAGTGAATTATTTTTCCATAAAATCAAAATCAAAATCAAAATTGAACAATTGTAATTGTTTTTATATTTATTAAAAAATAGGGACGATAATTTACAAATTTTGAAAGCCAAAATTATATTTGTCATCATATTTTGACTAGGATATAAATTTGAATTTTAAGGCATTTTGTGTTAAAATGTGAATTTTAAAGGTTAGTTACAAATTGCTTTACGTTGGCTATATAACAACAAAAAATTGATGGCAATAATCAGCTAATAATTTGAACAGATTATTACAAAAATAAATCATATCGTACACTTTTTGAAGATTCGGTAATTTTTTCTTTTTTAATTTTGGCTTTGCTTCTACTTTCCATCTTATCCCAAATCCATTTAAACAAAACACAAAAATCCTGAAATCCCTCTTAAAAATAATTTTGCCAAGAATTACCCGGCCACCAAAATGATGAATCCCTGCGCGAACAGTTCAATTTTGGTCAAATGCTTTCCCTGCTTTTGCTGCTTTTCGTCGCTTCGCATTTCGCTGTGAATTATTTGGGCATCCTCCGCTGAGATGGCACTGTTTTCAGCCACAATTTCTTCGTCGTCTTCTTCAACGGAATTCATCAAAAGTTGAAAGATGTCCGAGTACTTCTGGCAAACAAATTTCAATAATAATTTGGTTTAAATTTTACAATTGACTAATTTGTGACGTGTTCCCTTTTTCTCATTATTTATAAGCAATTAAAATTAATTAATCGCACTTCTTTTGCCGCCGGGTCGGCGCGACGTTTCTCGTACAATTCCCCCATCATTTCCTTGAAAAATTGTTCATCCACGGCAAAAGCGAGCGATTTGCCCGTAAAATTCTCAATTAGCTTAGCAGTAAGTGGAAAAAACACTTAAACATTGCGAAATTGGAAATTAAAATTTATTAAATGATTCTCTCTTTTCTTTAAACATAGTGCGTGGAAAAAATAAACGAAAAAATTGTGCTTTTATTTGCGATTTGATGCAAAATTATAGGTTCAACAGATGTACTGTTTTTAAAATTTGTTCTGCTTTAATTAATTTTTTTTACTGCAAGTTTTAAAAAAATATAATTTTAATTATAAATCCATTAGGGGGCAAATTAAAATTTTGATTAAACCATATAAAGTGACTTACTAATATATTTTTGTAATTCGTAATTAAAGAAGAAAAATATTTTTTGATTTTTATATAATCAATCCCTTTGAGCAGTTTTTTTTAATATTGTGCCATTTTTCACGACATTTACCGCAAAGTATCGTTCTGATGCGTTGCGCTTTACGGCCAAAATTGAACACTAATCTTGATTGTTCTAAAAAAACATTTTCCTCCTCATAAGTGTTCAAATCCAACGAAAATCCACAGCGACCGATCACATCCAACAGAAATCGGCCGTAAAGACTGGGCAATTAAAAAATAAATACATTTCTTTATACTATTTCTTTTTGATTTATTACTTTTATTTTGGCACTTAATTTTTTAATTATTTTTTTGCGCCGTTAATGCTGACTTTAATTACTCAATAAAAATAATAATTAACTCACTCTTTTAAGAGAATTTCCTTCTTTTTCGACGCATATTCATCTTCAAATACCTTGCAAAGTCTTTCAGTGCATTCGCATAAAATTGGAATGAGCTAAATTCGAATGGCAAAATAATTAATTAACTAATTAGCCACTGGCTAAAATCCCTTTAATGATTCGTCTTTGTTTTGTGTATTCCTTCCACCTTTTTATGGTTTTTTTGAAAATTAATTTAAAAAAAAATCAAAATATTTGTTTTCCCTATTTATGTGTCACTCGCCGTTGCGCTCTGGATGACTCACTTTCTTCAGTTTTCCCGTGGTGAATGCGGGCGTTACGCGGTTGCGCACCCGCTTCCAATCATCGTCGCGCAACATGTTGATCATGTTACGCGTCAATGATTTGGGCGCGTCCTCTTTTTGCCCGGGGATGAAATCCTTTTGGATAATTAATTAATTAATTAAATATTTAATTGTTTTTCAGAAAAGGTATGGTCTATCAAAATAAAATTCAAATCAAAATTCTCTCCCAAATCATTACTGATTTCTCGCCTTTTGGCTATCGAGTTTGAGTCTCGAAACAACAATTACTCACATATCCATTAATTAAGTCAATCCCCGAAAAAACTCACAAAGCGATTTTGGAAGTGCGCAAATTCTTTGATGAAAATTTGTCGGATCATATCCGGGTCTTTGGTGCAAAATTCGCGACGATCAAACAAAAAAGAACTTAAACAAATATTTTATATTAATTAATAATAAAATTTTACCCAAATGAATTTCCATATTTTGAGAAATTTTCTCGGTCAACCTGCAAATTAAAAAAAAAATTTTTTTAAATAAATAATAATATTTCCATTTTCTTATTAATGCTTCGCACATCAATGCTGCCATTGCGAATTTGCTTTATTGTGTTGCCAAAGAAAATGTTCACATTTGGCCCTGGCACGTCCAAACGGTGCCAATGCTTTTTTTGATGATATTGAAAACTGTGAAATTTTTTTTATATTAAAAATAAATATTATATTAAATATATTAAATGCAATTTAATATTTACAAAATCCATGCAGCAACAGCTGCGATGAAAAAGAAGAAAAATTGCGGAAAATTTAATATTTTGTAGGCAAATGTTGAAATTATTAGAGCAAATAAGAAACGGTCACCGACACCAATTTCCATGGTAAAATATGCTTCAAAAATATTTAATTTTTCTTTTTTATTAAATAAAAATTTTGTGTTAAGAAGAATTTGAGAGAAATTGATCAATTAAGAAAGAGCCTAAACCTTTTCATTGATAAAAATAATTATCATTTATGATTTAAAACTACCAAATAATTCACTTTACTATCAAAAATTGAAAATAAATAAAAAAGGCAATTTCGAAATTTGTTTTGAAAATAAATTTTAACACACAATAATTTGTGATCAAATTTATTCATTTCGCGAACTGTGCGGCGTATCTTAAAAACAAGTTTCCTACTTTCTTTCTTGTAAACACACATTTCTCATTCAGATCGATGAAAAAATGTTTTCTCCTAATTGTTATCGCAGCAAATACAATTGTAAAAATTCCCCAAAAAAAATTTCTCCGTCGGCGCCTAATTAAGGTCAATAATTCATGGAAAATTTTAACTGATAACAATAATGGCCAAGAAAGGGGATTTTAAATTTTCATTATAAATATTATTATGCCTTTTCAAACGCAAGAGAAAAAAAAAATCAGAAATTTTAATGAAATATATTAACAATTTGGCATCAAAATGGTAAATTTTTTATGGATTTAGAGTGTTTAAAAGGAATAAAATTATTGATTTAAATTGTCGAATTTATTACTTTAAAAAATACCTAATTAAATATTATTTTTTCCTCAATCCGTTCTCTGTTGGCCTTTTCTTTGTTTCTTTGACCAAAATGGCCTTGAAATATTTGAACAAAACTAATTACATAAATAATTTTTATAATAATTTGCTTGTATAATTCTATTTGTATTCTATTTTACTATTTCATGCAGCTTTGCTTTACGAAAAGTGCTTTTATGCTATTTAGCTAATTAATTAATTTACTGAATTTATTTAAACGTTTTCTCCTTTTCCCCGGGGTTCTATTAAAATAATATGTAGGAAACCCATCTTCTTTTTAGTATTTCTAACGAAAGTTGGGGCTTTTATTTATTTTATTGCCTATTGTAGGATTTTTATGCGTATGTACGTATATTCATGATATTGCACAGTTTGGTACAAATTTTCAGATTTTAGAAAAAATGTATTAGAGCACCAAATTGGATTGGTATTGTCATCTTCGGCAACATTTGTATTCGTTGTTACAATTCATAAAAAAGAAAATGCTAAATGAGTTCTTTTCCAAATATTTAAAAAAAAATTAATTCCAATAAAAAGTATTTTTACCATAAAAGGTTTAAACCTGAAATTTCAAAAAAAGTATGAATTTTTGTATATTTAATGAGATTTATTGAGAAAATTGAATATTTTAGAAATTTATCGAACTTTAAATTAGGCAAAGCAGATTCAGAAAACTTACGACTCTATTTATAAATTCTAAATAATGATTACATATAAACTCACATTGATAAGATGAAAAAGACGCTGAAACTTAAAACAAATGCCTAAAATTAACTTTTATGGATTTTCTAACTGAAAATCCCTGCCCTATTCATAAATACCTTGAATATCCAAATATAATTGGTTTTTTCGACTCATAATTCATTCACAATTAATGAGGCTTAATGTGTGAGGCTAGGATGAAGGCTTTAATGAATTTAACAATTAAAAATGCAATTTATTTACGAAGAAGGTGAATTTAATTTCGCCAACATCCAATAATGGGATTATCTTCAGCATCACAGTTTGAAGCTGCTCTTTTCGCTTATGCTTTTTTGACCGCCGCCATTTTCTTTTTGAGTGCCATCGCGGAAGAGCGGGGCGGGCATGGACAGTAGCCGCTGTCCTTGCCGGGTTGGCCGGGCGCTCCGGGCTGCCCAGGCTGACCAATGTTGCCAGACAGGCCGGGCAGCCCAGGTGCACCAGTGGGCCCAGGCGGTCCCTCGTATTATGGAAGTAAATTAAATTTTTCAAGCAAATTATATAAAGCATTTAAATATTTACAAATTTGCTTATTTGCTCAGTTTTTTCAATATTTAACTAACAAATAAGCGGTACGCAAAGGTCTGGACGAAAATGCTTACAAAATAACAGCATTATTTCCAGGCTGTCCGGGTTGGCCGGGTGTTCCGCTGCGTCCTGGCTGTCCAGGCTGTCCTTGGGGTCCGGACGCGCCAGGCGGTCCTTGTCCTCCGCCTGGAGCGGGCGCACCAGGCTGGCCGGGGGCTCCTTGCTGTCCGGGCGGTCCTTGTCCTCCGGGGCTGCCGGGTGGGCCAGCCGGGCAGCGTGGGCACGGGATGTTCTGAGGCGGGCACGGAGGAGCTATGTGAGACGAGTTATGGCAATTATGTGTAGCGATGCTTACCAGGTTGGCCAGGTGCTCCCGGCTGTCCGGGCAGTCCTGCGCCTCCCGGCTGTCCGGGTTGGCCAGGCGGTCCGGACGGACCAGGTGGGCCAGGAGGGCAGTTTGGCCGTTGTGGGGGACCGCAATGGCAATGGCCGGGCAATTGACGCTTGGCACGGAAGATGGAGTTGAATGGGTTGTCACGGGCCTTTGACGGTGGTGCCACGACTACTTGCACGTCCATCAGGTCAGTCCAAGCCGAGTCGGTGTTGACGCGGAAGGCCTTGGGAATACGGTAATAATGACGGTATATATATATGATTTTTACTTCAACGCCGTCGCGCACTTTGTTGTTCAGTTGGTTCATCTCCGAGTAAAGCGATGGCAGAGTGACTACGGTGGCGATAATCGCCAGCAGAGAGCACAGCGAGGCAATGCCGAGAACAATGTGAGTTTCTTGCATATTTTACGCTAAATTTTTGAGATTTTTCAATTATCCATATCATCAGTTAACCAAAAATGAGTTTATTTTAGCCGTTTTCTGCGGAAAAGATTTTTGCATTTCAATTGAAATTAAAGAATTGAAAATAAAGTTTTTCATTTCAAAATTATAAAAATTTTATTTTATATAAATTTTAAAAATTTTTGGGAATTTCAAATTGCTGAGCAAATTGGTGTTCTTCTGCTGTTAATGGTAACTGCTGATTCGCTTTTATATGAACCCAAAATGGCAAAAACTTCCTAGTTATTGCCGTAATGAATTTGTTTCGGGTTTATTACTCGTTCATTTGAAATCAAAAAGCATATTTTGGACATTAATCATATCATTGTGGAACCGTTTAGCACTCATTGATGTGTTAAAAAAGACAACATTTGTGTCAGTTTAGTTAATTACTCGCCTCCCTTTCCAAATGAACACTTTTTTCATCAAAAAACAGCTAATTTGTGCGTGTAATGTGATGAATGAATTGAAAAGATGAAAGTTTATTTTCTTACATTCATTTGTCAATTAAATAAATGTAATTATTAGGGCTGGGAATTAAGTAAAGTGATGGTTTATTAAATGCCGTCTAAAAAGACACAAACAGTAAGAAGAGCCGTTTAAGCTATATTAAGCGCATTAGTCCCAATTTTTCCCTGCGGCACCTACCGGCACAGGCAAATTTTGTTTTAGGAAATCAAAAAGTTTTTTCCAATTGATTTGTCGGCACTGCGATCACTTGGAAAAAATTCAATTAGACTCAAATTCTGGCTTACCTATAAATCGGTCGAATTTTGCTAAAAAAATCGAAAAAATAGAAAAATTTTTTCAAAATTAAAATATTTCACCGACTCCCCCCAAGCATTTGTAAATTGACATTTTTGGATTTTCTCAAAAACCGGGAACAGCCCGTCCCCAATGTTTTAAACTATCCACTTCTAAAATGCATGTGCTTTTCCCATTTTTTTTATTGGATATTCTGTTGATCAAAATTCAATCGGCTTCTCCTCCTCCATCCTCTTTTGTTTGCTTTTGTTCCGTCTCCGTTTGGTGCCGTTTTGTCTCCCCGTTAATTGAATTTTCTGATGAATCATCATCAAAGTTCAGTTGTTTTTTCACTTTTTTATTGCGATATTGTTCATCAAAAAAGCGATCTACAATTAAATTTAAAAATGATTTTATATGAAAAAGAAAAACAATTTTACCAATATCTTCGTTTCCCACACTGTTTTCCCCACTGCTGGATGTCAGTGCATTTAGACTTGTTTAATGTTTTGACAAAATTCTCGATTTTTAACTCATTTGAATTAAATAATTTATGTGCTTAATTTAATTCGACTCTTTGCTTAGAATACAAAATTCTTGACGAAATGCAAAATGAATTCAAAAAGATTTTGTCCAACGAATCGAAGTCAAATTACAAAAATAATTTTGTAAAATCGGACCGAAAGAAATGGCTCGACGTAAAAATGCTGTTTTGGCATTTCAATCTTTCCATTGAAGACGCATTGATATATGGTCACTCTTAAATCTTAAATGATGAACCTGTTCTTGTCTTTTTCGGAGCGCCTGGACAGACTGTACATGGCGGCATGATCAAATGTTTTGGCGTTGACGGTGAATCGGGCGAATCTTCGCCTGTCAATTAAGTTGAAAAATACTTGAAATATTTAAAAAATTATGTTTTATTTAAACCTTTTTTTGAATTTGATTCCATTTCTTTTCCATTGTTCTTTTCCAAATTGATGGCATTAATATTTGGCAAATTGGCACCGCCAATTGAAAGCTGGCCTAAAAGTAGAATAAAAAAATATTTTTAAATATTATATTTATTTTTTTAATAATTAATTATTAATTAATAACCTATTTTTCCGGTGCTCGCCACTTTCAAACAAAGAAAAATGAGGAAAATATTGATAGATGACATTCGAAATTAAAGTTAAATTTTATTCCTTAAAAAACATTTTAAATTTTATTATTTTGTATATCCAGCCAATTTCAATTAATATAAATTTTTTAAAAGCGGATATTTGTGAAAATCATGAAAATAATTATATCAAATTCATTAAATAAATTTTTTTGGAAGCAAAAATTTATTGTACATATAAACATTTTTAGTTTTGGCATTTTTCATCCGAGTCAAATTAATAAGAAATTGTGTAATGAAAAAACTTTATGGCTAATGTTTAATAGCTATAAATTTACAAAATAATGATGCAATATTATAAAATTTTTTATGTAAAATAACCATCAATCAATATGCCAATGACGAATTTTGCAAAAAAAAAATGAGTTGGCAAAAATGTGGCGTAAAAAATTCATCAAAGAAATTCGTGAAAAAGAAAGAAAATGGGTAGGAAATATTGCAAATGAATCGGAGAGTGACAAAGATAAAAAGAAATTTTCACTTTTATGAATTATAGAAAAATATAAAATAATAAACATAGAAATTTTAAGAAAAATAAATGCTGTGGACTATATGAATAATTCCACACGGATATGATGGGAAATGGCAGGAAAGTCTGGAAAACAATTTGATGAAAATATTGGCATAATAATATTGACGTTTTAAATTAAATACATTTGTAATTATGTTTAAATTAGCCAATAAAACTGAAACCAAGCCCCCAAAAACATGCTAAGCTTCATTCGAAATGAAAAATAAATTATCTAAATTCACAAAAAACAGAGAGCTTAATTGGGGTGTACAAATCAGAATGAAAGAATAGCTGTTTAAGTTTGTGTAAATACTTTTTTTAAGCAGCTATGCTAATTTATTATGACCTGGTATTTTTTAAATTTTTCCGACTTATTAAATATTGAGTTTAAATTGAATAAATCCATAAACTTATTGGAAATTGGAAAGCAAGCACACAGAAAATTCTAAAAAATTTTCAAAATACTTTGAAAACTTTATCAAAAGCAAATAGCAATTGGAAGCACCCCACCATATATATAAATAAATATGAGCTTTGTGCCTGCCGAATTTCAAAAGATTTCATATATTTAAAAGTTTTTTTTACATAAATTCAAACATTTTTAAAACTTGATAATTTTACGGAAAAATTTCCACGATTTGGTCACTCATTTTGCTTTTTTATTGACTCGATTAATTTTCTTCGGGGTTAGGTGGTAACTCCGTTTTTAATTGTTTTCTCGTTCGTAAGAGGACATTTTTAAATTTATTTTCACGTCCTCAATGTAAGCGGATGATTTTCACTGTTGTGGACCTTTTCTTTATTTACAATAAAATAAATAAACAAAAATGAATGTGAGGTATTTATGAAATATGTTAAAGATCGCATAAATGTGGTTGATTTTAAAGTTTCAGAAATCCTATCCTTTTTTGGCATCGTTCCATCTTCGAGTTTTGCCGGCATTTTCCCCTTCTGCTGACAACTTCAGTTTTTCCGCTGTCCTCTTTCAGTCTCGTTCTAAATTATAAATTGCATTAATTATTTTAAATTTTCTTTAATTATAATAAAAATTAATTAATTTTATAAATTTGCCTTTCTTTTTGCTAATTGCTCTTTAATCGTCTGCTGCTGCTGGTGGCGAAAATTCGCCTCAATTAGTCCAGCAATGACAACATCATCGATGTAAGCGTTTTGACGGAATGCTCCCAAATTGGAATTTAGCCGCAGAAAATGCATTGACCAAATAAATTCAACGAAAAACGAAAGGCAAAAATAAATTTGTAAAAATTTTCCCAGAAATTTCATTTTAAGAAAAAAGGGAAAATTTAACGCATATGAATTTTATCTTTTTATTTAACATTGGATAGCAGATTTCTTCGTTAATAAAATAAAAGATGCATTAATGCTTATATTAAAATTAAAATCAATTTTTGATTTAAAATATGTAAAAAGAATTTTTTTTTAAAATAAAAAGTAAAATTAAAATTAAAATTTTCTATATCAATAAAAAAATATACAGCTAAATTAAAATTCTGTTTGAGTAAAAGGTTTTACAATTGACATTTTTTAAATGAACTGTGTTTTTTCTCTCAAGACAAAAACAAAATAAAATTTTACACATTCCAACCAAAAGCAATTAAAAAAAATAATAAATATGGGTATGCATATAAATTAATGAAATAATTTAATAAAAAGATGAATAATAAATAATTGTTTAAAAACACGAAAACTTATTTTCTAATTTGACGTCCGCTTCCATTTTTGTCCTATTTTTGAAAATAATTATAAAAACAAAATTGATAAAAACAAATTTCTGAACACCCAAACAAAAATTAATTAACAATGAATTAATTAAAATGCCAATTCTCTGTTTCTTTTTAAGGCACTTGTTTTCGCAATTCACCAGCTGCTGTTATGATTTTACCGTTCAAATAAATTCATTAATGAAAATGCCAATTTTATATTTCTTTTTTTTCCTTATTTCTCTATTTTTGTGTAAAAAATGGAAAAAATGTTAGTTTTTAGCGTAAAATGCAAAAATTGAACTTTGTTTGATGGAAAATTTATTGCTTAAAAAACTGAATTTTTCGCCTGTGCCCGCCTATCGGCACCGCCGTACTTTTAAGTTATATTTTTTTAAATTGCACAAAAATTTGACATTAAAAAAAGCAATTGCACAATCAGAATAGTTGTTGCACAAATCATGATATTCTTATGCAGGGCTGGCAGATCTGAGGCTTTAGCCTCATTTTGTGGTTTTTTGATAGGTCAATGAGGCTAAATTTTCAAAATGAGGCTTTGAGGCTTTTTGTGGTTTTTTGAGAAATTTTGATGATTTTTGAGGCTCTTGGGGAAAACCGTAAGAGTCTTAAATTTTATGATTAATTTTTTCCCCCGGTGGCGCATATCGGCACCGCCGGCCCCCCTTGTTCCTCAAAAGTTCTTGGAAAAAGCGCCGCAAAAAAATCAACTTCGATTTTTCATGCTCAGAATTTCACAAAATGCTTATTTCAAACAAAAGATTGCTCAAATTGATCATGGACAGTCAAAAATACAACATTTGAACATTTTAAACATGTTTTGAATAAATTTGTAAAATGAGGCTTTTTGACCCAAAATGAGGTTTTTTTGCTTGCCAAATGAGGCTTTTCAAAATTTTCATCTGCCAGCTCTGTTCTTATGCAATTAGTTTAACGGTTTTTCCTATTTTTGAAATAATTATGCATTACAAAAGAACTTTTTTTTGTTTGTTTTTTAATTTAATTAATTTAATGAAGTTGTCGAAAATATTATGATTTAAATTTTTTTTTAAATTAATAATTTTGTCCTTTTACACAAAATGATTTAGCTCCGTTTTCCAGTTCCTGTTCCATTTTTTTTTGTCTCCGTTCGTACACCAATTATTCAATTATTTCCATGTTTTCCCACATTATCGTCATTCATTTGTAATTGAATTTATTAATTGCGTTGAAGCAATGACAATTGAATTTGTTGTCCTTTGTTTTTGACCACTATAATTCGATCAAATAATTACAATAATTAAGTTAAAAATGGTTCACCAAAAAATTTTGCAATAAATTTTTTTTGTTTGCGCGAAAAGAATTCAAATTTATAGTTTGTCATTTGGCACTTTTTTTAATAGGCACTTGGCGTGACTGAGAAAACCACACGATACACTAATTGATAATTGTAAGTTGTTAATGGCACTGAGGAAATGAATGTGTCTTTTGTGTTTGTGTGAATAAAACGGGACTAGGTCGTTTTGGCGCCGACGTTTTGGCGCCAGCCTCAGTTTTTTGATTTTAGCTTTTTTCTTTGTCGACCAAATCTAAAGATCTTGGTATCATTCGAAAGCTCCTTACATGCTCTATTAGCCTTACCAAAGGCCAAAAGATTTTCTAGCCTGTAAAAAAATTTATTAAGAAAAAACTTCAAAAATTTCGACTTTTTTGCAATTTCATGTTATAACTTTTTTGGCAATTGTCTAATCGCGAAGAAATATCTTAGAAATAGCTTCTAAACATGTTAAGCTTTCGAATGATACCAAGATTTGGATTTGGTTAACAAAAAAAATGTTATAGCCGAAAACTTGGGCTGGCGCCAAAACGTCGGCGCCAAAACGATACGGACGCGAATAAAATATATATGAAAAATGCTTCTTTTTGACCAATTAATAGAATAAGAAATGAGCAAAATGTTAGGCCTCGGGTGGGAATCGAACCCACTCGTCCACCAAATTCGTGCGCTCATCTACCAATGAGCTACCGATGGCACGTCCGCCCTTTCTTTGTTTCTTATCAACCCCCGAATGGCACAGAGTAGTGATAAAATCATTTATTAACTAAATCAGAAATTCTTATTCATAATACGAAAGCTCTTAATGACCTTGCATCCCACAAAACTCAAAAAAAAATTTTGCTCTTTTAAAAATTCAAAAATTCTTATTTTTTGATCAATTAACAAATTATGCTATCCGCCACCACCACTATCTCGGTCAATGCTTCACCGGCGCTTCTCTTAAAAGATTCGTCCGCTTTCTCCACTGTTTCGCCGCTTCTCTCAAATGCTTCATCCGTTGTGGTCGCGTCCGCTTTTGTCCGTCTGTTCGGCTCCGTCTCATACGCTCTGTTGTCCTCAATGTCAATTTTGCTGAATTGGCTGCTAATCACCGTTCTATGCTATGTGAGGATTTTTTTACGGCTAATTTACTTCCAATTGAAAAATGGAGGCAGAAAGTGCCATGCATTTTTGAGAGGGATGGAACCATTTTTCTAAGCCGTTTGTTTGTTGAATTTTTAACTGGGTTTTAGGAGTAAGCGTTTAGGATGCTTATATACCGCATAAAAACAGTCAGAGTTGCTTTTTTGCTCTTTTTTGTGGGTTTGCCTCCTTTTTGAGGGTCTTTCCCCAATTTGACTCATTTTAATTGCCCACAATTTGACCATTTAAAAAATTTCCCTTCAACATATAATCAAGAGGCGCATTTTTATTAGATAATGATTATTAAATTATTTTTTAAAATATATTTTAATGAGAAATGCTTTAATATTTTTATTTCTTAAGGGTCATTATCAGTTCCGTCGAATGGCATTCTTCACAATTGCATGGCAAATGGTCATCTGTGATTTGATGACTCAAACTGTACAAATCATTGTGGCTGTACCGATAACTTTTACGGGAGAAGCAGTGAGTTTCTGTTATGACAATAATTAATGGCTGATTGATTACCATTGGTACCGTTTTTTCAGGTATACGGTCATCCGTTTTGGTATTATGCCGTGCTTTTCTTTGATACTGTAGCGTACAATGCCACATTACATTTTTCCGCGCTTCTCACATCCAATCGCCTTTGCGTGTTCTTTGTGCCGCGGCTTAACGCTTTTCTCTTCTCATACCCTAACATTTTCGGGTACAGTAAGACGTTCGGAATACGAAATCAATAAAACTAGAAAAATCCTCAAAATTTTTAAAATTAAAAAAAACAAATTTTTTTAATTTTGGTTGGTGCCGATTTGTTTTGTCTAATTACGGCTTTGATTATTTCGGTTTTTCTAATTGCCATTTTCTTTAGCAATGTTTTTCCATCCTTTTACTAATATTTTATTTTTCTTGTCTCAGAACGATTTTTTTACTTTGGTTGTACGTGTTTCTCTTCTGCTCTTGTTATATTATGATCGGATGCCGAAAAAATTTTTCCGAGACAGGTAATTAAGGAAATTGGGCTTTCATAAACTTCCATTTCTCTATAATTAAGGCTTCTTCATGTTCCACGATTGTCCACCGCAATTACCTCCCGCTGGCATTTTGTTTCGCCAGGTATTAATTAAATTTTTGCATAATTTATTATTTAATACGCAACAGTCCAAATTTAGTTTCTTTGGAGCAAGCACTATAATTGAAAAACTCACGAAAAAAACTCGAAAAAAAGAATTTTATATAATTTAGGTATCTTCAATTATAAATTTTTATTCAGTCGCTTTAAAAAGGGCTTTCAAATTATTTATTGTTGGACAAAGGGCTTCAACCAAAAAGACAAATTTTTTATAGAAATTTCTCAGGCAAATGAACATAAAATTTTTTTTAATAAAATTTCAAATTTTTGCAACTCTGAAAATAAGGATAATCTTAAAAATATGTTGACCAATTATTGAAAGCGATGCTTTAATTTCTTAAAATATTTTACAGATATTTTATAATTAAAACTCATTTATAAAATTTTAAATCAGTCACTTAAAAAGGACATTCAAGTATTTCTTTTTTAAATAATAACAAAGGACTTCAAAATTATCAAACAGCCAAGATTTTTTTATAGAAAAATTTCTCTGACAATTGATCCTTAATAAAATTTCAAAATTTGCAAACACTGAAATTAAGGACACTCTCAAAAACATGTCCAATTTGAAAGCGCTGCTTTAAAATGGCAATTTTCTTAAAATATTTTACAAAATATTGCTATTTTTTCTCATAGATTTCTTGGTCTCTCTCCACGTATTTGCCCGTTTTGATGCTGTTTTCCTATTTGCTCATCTTCGTTTATGTGCGCTATTTTGTGCCGTCCCCGCAAAAAATAACGGCGCCGCCGGCACCGCGCGATGAAAAATTTTGCATAAAAACGGCGGCAAAAATGGCGAAAGAATACGCAGCACAATTAAAGCGAAAACAGCAGATCCAATTTCTAATTCAGGTGAACAACCCAACAAAATGAGAAATGTTATTTTTAAAATAAAAACCCAAATTACTGAAAAACAAATTAAAAAACGAATTAAAACCAAAAATAATTAAATTAAATTTTTTTTTATTTATGATTAAAATCTCTTAAATTTCCCCAGAGTTTCCTGATCTGCGGTTTTCTTGAAGTCCAAAATTTGACATTCGCCTGGACTCCGTCACTTTTCTCATCGTTGGATGGCCAATGGCCCTTTTTGGTCACATTTTCTGAAAATTGGGTAAGCATTTAATGCGTATTAATTCCAATTATAAAAATATATTTTTTTTTCAATTATTTGGTTTATTGTTAGCCAATAAACAAGGCACAATTAGCTTTTCTCATCATTGATTGCGATGTTTTTTTTAAAATTATTTATGTCGAATAATAAACATTCAATAAGAAAAAATAAATCAAATAGCAATTTTAAGAAAGTGGCACTTCGTTATGCCATTTTTTTGACTAAGGCAAATTGTGTTCCAATAATTACTCGCAAAACATTGGGTATATATTAGAGATCGGCTTTGACCTGGATCCAGGCCTGGATTTTCCTAGATATTTGTCCATGGAATCCAGGTCAAATGTGAAAAAAAAATCCAGGTCCAGGCAAAACACGAAAAAACCTAGATTTCCAGTGTTGAAATTTAGATTTTTATTTCAAGTAATTAGTGTTTTTTTACAAGTTTTCAAATATGATTTAATAGATTTAAAAACATATTATTATTCTAAATTAGACATTTTTAAAAGTTTGCAAGCAATTATTTGATTTTTTTCAAACATTACTTTATTTTTTAAAACAAATTTCAAAATTCCAGGTCCAGGGCCTGAATCCAGATCCCGAAGAGCCTGGGTTTTTCCTGGACCTGGATTTTTTTCTTAATTTTTTTTATTTAGACATATTTTAATATAAAAAAGATTTCCTAATATTTTTTACAGATTTCAATTTTGCTGAACAGCATTTCGCCCATCATTCTGTTCTCTTTCAACATCGATGTTCGCCGAATCGTTCGGCAACTTTTTGTGCCCTTTTTCCTCTCTTTCCGTTGCCCGTTTTGTGCCGCCGACCGTTCGCCGCCCGCCGGCGTTGTCCAAGTACGGCATTTGCCAGCGGCACGCTTTGTTGCGGCACGGCATCATCGAAAAGTGCAGCAGTGCCCATCTCAATTTTTTGTTACTTAATTTCGATAAATATTCGATAATCTTTTGTTGGAAAATTAACAAATTTAATTTAATAAATTCTTGACTTTATCAATCGGATGTGAAATTTTGCCAAAAACGCCAAATTGGGAAAAATAATGTTTCTAATTTTTAATTGCTTTAACATAAAAGGACACGAAATTTTTTGGAAATATAAATTCAGCTTTCTTCCTGATCTAGAAATTTTAATAATATATATAATTTTTTTAAGTTTTTTCTTAAGTTTCATTTTAAAAGAAACTAATTGACATTAGAGACTGGACAACTTGGCTCGGAGAGAACCCGAGTTGGAAATTCTTCGAAAAATTTTATTGACTATAATCCCACGGGATTGGCGAAATGATTGAGGCGGAGGGGAGGGGAATTCCGACTCGTAGCCCGATCAAATCCCTGTCCTTCTTAATCCCGATGAATTAAAAAAGATTCGAGACGGATTCCGTGTGGTCGGAACCCCACAAGAATCACGCGAAATCTCGGTCCCGTCCGGTAGTTTATTCAATATTCCTGAATGTCATTCAAATATGTTGCATAATTTTGAAAATTTCTTAGCCAAAATTTACGCAATTGTATAGAATTTACAACATTTTGTACAATAGATACAACCATCATTTATTTGAAATGCGTAAAATATAGATTATAAAATTAAGCATTGATTTAAAACAATGATTTTACTTTAATATGAATAAATAAGAATAGGAAAAACCCATGGATGGTAAAAGTAGGAATTAGAAATTAAATCTTTTTAATGCATAAATGTAGTGAAAAATTGATTTAATATAAAAAAAATTATCAGAATAAAAGGCAAAGCAAATATGTATCTATGATTTTTATAAAGCCCATTTTTCCATTATTTTAAAAATCTATTTCAGAAATTCAAAAATTTCGGATAAATTTAATGAATATTCTAACAATTAAGCATTTTTTGTTTTTGTTTTACGACTAGGGATTGGAAATTTTAGTGAAAAAAAATCTCAAATAATTAACTAAATAGTGAAGAAAAATGCCATTAACTAAATAGTGAAGAAAATGCCAAAATAGTGAAGAGATCATGATAAAATTTTCAGACAAAAATCAGTAAGCATGTGATTTATTAATTCATATTGTTTAATCATTTCCTTCTAAGACTAAGAATAATTTATTTTAAATTTAATTTCCAATAAAATTATATTATATCTTTTGAATATCTATAAATTAACAAATATTTAAGGGGGAAAAATCAATTATCACATAAAGAAACAAAAAAAATGCTTTTTCTTTTCATTCAATGAGCTTAAAATTCTCAATGCTAATTTGGCATTTTCAATTTTTTAGCAACTATTTAGGCATTTAATCACTATTTCTCGGTTTTTAACACCTAAAATCTTTGCCCTGTTAATTACCAAACGATGAAATAAATCTTTTTCTTTTCATTCAAAAAGCAAAAAATTCTCAATGCTAAATTTATTTTGTGCTTTTGCTTCATTCTTTTTACTGCTTGGTGATTTTTCTGTGTTTGCCACCAAAAATGAAGGCGGAACATCAAAACGCGAAAACCCTTTACCCGCCGCTGATGAAATTTGGTAAAAAATTATTTTATTTATTTTATTGTTTAATTCTCATACTTTTCCATGACCCTCGGATTGGTGGATATTGCAAATTTTGTGCATTGTCAAGACGAATACTCGCGCAAAATTCAAAAATTTGACGAGCAAAAACAATTTGAATGGATTTTAAATGAGAATCTGTGTGCCGATGGTAAAGAAAGAATTTTGGGATCCATGATCACGAATCTGACATCTATTTTGAACAATTTCTAATCCTCAACCAGAATTCGAATTCGAATAGAAAACTCGATTTTCGATTTTCGACTTTTTGTTCGAGTTCGGGTTCGTGATTAGAAATTGGTCAAAATAGGCGTAGATTCGTGATCAGGGACCGGGAACGAGTTTTCAAGGTTCCGGCTTAACATATTGAAAGATTTTATTCCCTAAAATTAGTTTGACTAAATTTAAAAAATTTATAAATTTTTTTTTATTATTTATGCAAATTCACTTTTAATTTTTTTTTAAATCTATAAAATTATTATTTAGATGTTTCTAAAAATTCGCTCAATTATTTTAAATACCTACGCGGCGAAATAACGAAATGGAATCAAAAAATATCTGAAGAAAAAAGAAAAGTGGAAATTAAAAATGTAATATTTAAATGTTTTTTCATTTAATATTTTTCAATTTTAGAGCGGGAAAATAAATGATGAGCAATTGTATTGTCGAAAACAAAGTTTGAATCCCTTCTCAATGATTTTTCGTGCTCAAAATCTAACAATTGGACGATTATTTGTGCAGAAAATTCTACAAAATGATTCTGTTGAACAACAAAATCAATTGGGAAAAGTAATTTTACTTATATTTTTTTGCTTAATAAAAACATTAAAATTTGCCCTCTACAAAGCAATTAAAAACCCCCAAAATTTGGAAAGGGAACAAAAATAAATAAAAAATTAATTTTTGAATCTAAACGGAGCATGGATGGCATTCCGAAGCCCCAAAAAGTTTTCGAAAATTAAAAATCAGATTCTGACGTCCATTTTTTTGAAAGTCGGAATTCCGACCCCAAAAATGTCGGGAGTCGGAATTCCGTGCCATCCTTGATAAAGAGGATGAAAAAGAAAAATGAACCCAATTCGAATAGTAGTGGACACTGGGATTTTTCAAATATATTAGTCGAATTTATTTTAATTTTATTTTGATCAAAATACGATAATGTCCTAACCCGACAATTCGAACTATAAGCAATTAATTTAAATTAATTAACAGATTGTAAAATCGCTGCAAGAGAAAGGGATGGTGCTCGATTTGGTCAGATACGAAAACAAATTGAGCCATTATAACAATGTTCTTGTAAACATCGAAATACAGCTGAAGCAAAAATTGGAATTTTTAAAAAATTCATGCAAAGAAAATGTAATTTTATTATAATCAAATATTTAAATATAAAGTGGGATTAGCTTTGTTAATTAGTTAGTTTATTTTTATAAAATAACTCTCTAATAAGTTTAAAAATCACAACATTTGGTTTTCTTAGGGAATTGTCAAAAATAGTTTTTATTTTTTTTTTAGTCAATTAACATTTACGGTGATCATGAAGATATTTTGGACTTGATTGAGCTCAATTTAAGCAAAGTTAAAGTCAAATATATGGAAAGTGATATTACAAATGCAGCTCAACTGTGGACATTAGGTTAAATTATTTATGTGTGAAAATTGTTTTAATTGATAATTAAATAAAGAAAAAATTATTTTAAAATACATATGTACAAATAAATTGATTTTAATTTTTTTTTCCAGATAAACGTCCCACTGTTATCCAATCGTTGTGGGTCATCAGGCATGGCCATCGACAGGACAATATTGACAAAAAATTATGTACTGAAGACGAATTGGCCAGGGATGACATCCCATTGTCCCCGCTGGGCATTCAACAATCCCAGGAATTGGGAAAGCGGTGAATTGCAGAAAATTTTGAAAAATACAATTTTGAATTTAATTAGCTTTGAAAATGTTACGATCAGCAAAGTTTTTTCCTCTCCATTTTCACGTTCCGTCCAAACAGCCATTGGACTTTTGGGCGGCGCTGAAGCAAAAAGTCATGCAATTAGCATAAATATTGAGCCAGGATTGGCCGAGGTCGTCAACTTTAATTAAATTTTCATTTATTTTATTTATGTTTTGCCTTTTTTTAGCTTCTTGTGCCTTGCTCATTTTTGCTTGGATATTACGAAGTGCCGGAATTGGTCAAAAAATTCCCATTGATCAATCCAAAATATTGGCCATTGTTTAATAAACGGTTTAATTTTGGGCAGCATTTTGGCAAAAATTTATTCATCAATAAATTCAGAACTGTATCGGCACTTGAATCTGTGAAGCAAGTGGAAGAAGACGATTGTAAATGGGTCATTAAAAAAACAATTGGCCAAATATTGGCAGACAATAAAAATGGTAATTTATTTTAGAATTTATGAGTAGGCCCAATTTTTCCATATAAAAAGTTAATTAGTAAATTTTTATTAAATTTAGACCAAATATCCCTAATTATGCAAATAAGCCGTTTTATCTAATTATCTTTTTGACAAATTTACATTAAGTGCATATAAATTAAAAATAAATTAGAAATTTATGTTTTTTATTTTGGTCTTAAATTTAATTGACTGACATTTTTTGTTTGTTTTCGTTGGTTTTTTTAATTGCTTTTCCAAGCTGAGCACATTGTTCTGTCCACTCATGGCGCATTCACTGCTTATCTTCACGAAATTTTGACGGGCGAATGGACAATTGTTGTGTAAAAATTTTAAACTAAAACGAAAACGAAACGAAATTTCGTGCAGCCCTGCTGTTGGGGATACGCTAATTATGCCGATAAAATTATGGACAAATTGCGCATGGAATTCACCAGTGACGTCACCCACCTCAGCGATCCGTACAACACGAAGCCGTACTGATCATTGGAGCAGAGGAAAGACGAGGAACCAAACCTGGAAAAGGGATACTGTGACTGTAACTTCCACTGGGATACTGTAACCTTGATGGGCACCACTAATGTAACATCATTTCTGTAGGTAGACAGTGATTAGCTCGGGCAAACAAAAAAATGAAGTGATACGATTATTCAAAAGAAGTGGTGGCATTTGGATATTCTTTATCAATCAAATCCGACAATCTTGGTATCATATCAATCGGTAGCTTTACATGATTAGAAACAATTTTTAATTCGGCTCCAAAATCAAAAGTTAGCTTCTAAGCATGTGAGCTCAAACGATAGCAATTTTTTCGGATTTTACTGAAAACAAAATACTCGTACGTCCGCGCTGCCCTGTCCAAATGTCCGGTCAGATGCAAATTGCAAATTGCCTGGTATAATTTCTGTCACTTACCATCTTTCGATATTTCATATATTGTAAATGGCTATTTTCTGTTTCATGGGTTTCCATTTTCTAATGTCACAGCATAAAGGACAATTCTTTAGCTACAACAAATGAAAAAAAGAGCCTAATTAACAAGTGGCCAAAAGTCCAAACAAGTAAAAAATGGGCGTTTGAATTTGACGGCATTTGATTTATTTAAATCAATTTTGTTCATTATTTTGAAATTATTAGTAAATCCTTTTTTTGTTTAAATTTTTTAAAATTTTTTGGCATGAAAATAGTTAATTTAAAATCAATATTGCAATTTTTTTTGTTTATTCTGCCGTGGTGCTATTGGATTTCCAACTACTCAAAAAGTACCGAAAATGTAGGACGAAACGAAAACGAAACGAAATTTCGTCCATCCCTGCTACACACCCAAAATGGCATTTTTGACGGTCTGCGCTTCTTGCCCCCAACCGGGTGCGTCAATGATCACCGTTCCGCTGTACACTTCTCCCGCCATTTTACGCCGTTTAACGGATTAAAATTATTAAAAGGCAAATAAATGGCGTTAACCATGGACACGTTATGGCGAGGACGAACATCTGAACAAATAATTTTTTGCTGCTTAACTTTTAGAATGATGTTTTATTCCTATGTGGCGTTTCAACCTAAATGTCCGTATTTAAGCGAGAAAAATGCTTAATTAAGCCATTCATAATCTGTCCGCTTTAATCCTCCAATCCGTCCGTCTCCATTCATTTCCAAATTATTCAAATCCTACAATAACAATACATAAAAAATGGAGCATTTTCCTTCTAAATTTGTTCTCTGCTTGCTCATTGCATTCATCGGTGAATTAATTAAAAAAAAAAATAACAATTTTAGTTAATAATTGAAATGTCAAAAAATTAGCGGATAATAGAAAAATGAGGAGTTGTTGGTGCGGTAAAAGAGAATCGGGAAATTAGGAATGAAGGCAAAAATTTAATATTGGAAGAAAAATAAATAAAAAACCAAAATTTCATATTAGATCAGGGCTCGGATCAAAAATTTTCCAAAATCAGAAATGGGAATGAACGGCTCCACCTCAATCCGCACAGTTTTAACTTTCGGTGCCAAAATTGCTTTAAATCGGCTTGTGTAACAATTGATCATTTAAATATAATATCACATTTTGATTTTGCACCTCACATTATCGGTTTTAATAATTTTTTAGGGATTAGATTAGCAAATTGTATATTTCGGTGCAATCGGGATCAAAAAAAAATCAGATTTTTCATTCGCTACATGAAATTTCCCGGGCTCTAGGGCCCCAAAAAAACCGAAAATTCTCGACTCAAAACTCTGTACTCCGACTGCTGAATATTTTTACATAATTCCTTTCCATTCAATTAAACACTAATAATATAATCTTCAAATTCGCAGCCGTTCCATGCTCTGTTTTGGCACTTTCTGCTGGCAGCCGCGTGTCGATGCTCGCGTGCCACAACAATTACCGCTCACAACTGGCAAAAGGCACTGCGGACAACAAATCGGGCAAAATGCCGGCTGGCAGCAATTTGATCCAACAAAAATATGATTCGAATATTGAGTCGGTGGCGCAGAAGTGGGCCAACGGATGCTCAATGTCCCACTCGGGTTCATCAGGGATGGGCGAGAATTTGTACATGACTAGTTCATCGACAATTTCGGAAGGTTTAATTGGGGTGCAATTTTTAACAGATTAGGCAATTAAAATTCAAGGGGGACGGCGGCAAATCTTTTCGGTTTATGCCTGTCTGCTAATTGGCTATTAATCTACCATAAAAGTCACATTATTTCCTGGGCCTACTTCAAGCATACATATTAGTTTAAATGAGGAAGACCATTTTGCAGCTGATGCGCTGAAACAAGCTTGTGACATGTGGTGGGCGGAGTTGAAGCAGTTCGGCTTTCAGTCAAGTCTTGTGCTGGACAGGGAACAGTTCAACAAGGGCATCGGACATTGGAGCCAGGCAAATGAATATTAGAGCTAATCAAATTAATTTTGTTGCTTTCAGCAAGCATGGGCCTCCACTGCTCAAATTGGCTGTGCCATGGCACGTTGTCCGTCCTCCACCTGGAAGACATGGGTTGTGTGCAACTACAAGGAGGCGTAAGCAAAAATGGAATTATTCTTAGCTTTATTAACGTCGATTTAATGGGTTTTTTCTGATTAATTTATTTTATTTTATATTAATCTAATTCATTAATTCTCAACAGTGGCAACTTCTTGAACCAGCCGGTCTACAAAAAAGGTGCCGCGTGCAGCAAGTGTTCGGATTACAATGGGGCGACCTGTGACAGCGCCAGCGGACTGTGCAAATTGCCATAAGTGAGGGGAGAATGCTTGGAAGAAGGATTTTTTAATTTGATTTATGAATATTGTAGAATGGGAGTGAATAAATGTTCAAATCAACCATATTACAGTATCGCGTTTTCAAGAAATACTGTCTCAATGACACATTTTCCACTTACGCTTTTTCACATTACTATTTTTTTAAATATTTTCGGGCAAAACATATTTAATGATTAGTAAATTTGAGTTGAAAATTTTTAACAAATTTAACTTTTGCTTTTTTAAAATTAAAAAACAAAAGAAAAGTTAAATCTTATAAGTTTTCAATTAAATAAAAATTCTTTTTAAAAATCTTCAAATCCCGCTTCGTAAACCCGGATGAAAACTGATGCTGATCCGCTTTTTAATTCCAGCCAAGTTCCCCCTGGTTTAGGTTTTCCATAAATTCTCAGTCCAGACTAACTTTTTTTTCTCCTAATGCTATGTACAAATAAGTCAGCCAAGAGTTAAAAAATTAACAATAAAAAGCATAAAATTTCCTCATTCAATTCAAATAAATGTTGAAACTCAGCCACGTATTTGTGTTGACGTTGGTTGCTTTTCCATGTCCACGTCATTCATTGGCACTGCTTCACTCATTCGAATATTTAATTTTGAATTAAATCAATAAATAATTCCCAGTCTCGATTAAATGCACAGCAGATTTCTCTTCTTTCCTCGGCCAGATTGAGATAAACATGTTGGATTTCTCAGCAAAAGACTGCAAACTCAGCACGTATTTGTAATTAACACAAAAAGGGGAAAGTTATGGAGAAGGAAAATATTATTACTTTTGAGGGCCCAAACGAAAATGCTCAAAAACGGTTGGGATCAATTTGAAACGGTGCAAATACAATGAGAAAAATGCAAATTTGAGGAGCGCTTCTATCTTTTGGGTCAATAGCAGCAGTTCGTACAATGGGTAATTCGTACAATAAGCAGTTAATACTATTAATTTTTTTACAAAATAAAGCCTAAGCTTAAGCCTAAGCCTAGGCCAATGCAAGCCTAAAGATAGGCTTAGGCCTAAACTTAAGCCAAAAGCTTAGGTTTAATCTAAGCCTTTGTACAACTGCCGATTGTACGAAACTCTATTGCACGAACAGCCCATTGTACGAACTGTCAATTGTATGAACTGTCCATTGTACGAACTGCCATGACACCCCATCTTTCATGAAAAAAAATCGTGTAAGGGACTGAATCGACCGACGTCTAATAGCGCATAAAAACAGTCCAAAATTCAAAATATATTCAAAAAAGATAAAAGGGTTTCACGACCGAAATTCTTAGGGAAAATAGCGAAATTTTGGAATTTAAATAGTAACTCGAGCTCAAATTGATTTAATTTCAGCCAATTATGTTGACTCTTCTCTGTGTTTTGCTATACTTTTGGGATTTCATTATGCTTATGTCAATGCCGGATGTATCTGCGGAAAGGAGCAAAGCCACGGCTCCCTGCGTCGGGCGGGCTCAAGTATAGAAAAATTTAAAAACAACAATTTTTATAAAAAAAAATTTAATTTTTAAGCACTTACCCGGCGGCGCCTATCGGCACCGCCGGACCCCCATTTTACCATATTTTTGAAAAATGGAGGCCAAAATGGAAAAAATAATATTTTTTGGCGAAAAATTTTGTAAAAATACACCCCTTAATTCGAGATTTCAAAAAAGCAAAAATACACCCTAAAAAATCAACTAAAAAAAATGAAAAATACACCCCTAAAAATCGATTTTTTGACTTCAGCCCCCCCCCCAAAGCCAAGGGTCTGGCTACGCCCTTGGCAGAAATTACAAGAAGCCTCAATTTTATTTTTTAGCAATTTTGTGCATTCATGTTTAGGTGAAAATGAATCGGCTCTACTGTGTTTAAGTTTACACGACCATAAAATAATTTGGTGGACTGTTTAAATCGATTCTGATCGTTTTTCAGTAATTTTTGAGTTTGGGCCCCCGCCGATTAATACATATTTACCATGGAGAAAAACTTTTTAGAATTACTCACAACTCAAACATTCCTTATCATTATCATTCATCGATTCTTACATTTGTTACTCTGATAAAAAAAGTGATCAAATGATCAAAGATGATAAGCATTTGTGTGAGTAATGCGAATGTTTTCTCTCTTTTTCTCTCTCATTCCGTGTGCGTTTGCTCCGTTTTCTTCCATTGTTTGTTTGTTTGTTTGTTCCACAAAATTCGTCCCCCTCCCCCAATTGCATTTCATTTCTCTCTCTCGTCCATTTGGTGAGTGGTGGTCGTAAAATTGGGAAAAGCGTAAACATACGCAAATAATGATCGATAATTATATGTTTAATCTCCCCCAACCGCCTGTTTTGCCCTGCACAATTTCCACATTTTCTGCTATGTATTAGGCATTCACTTAATTTCTTTTCATCGATTCTCTTCGCGCTTTTCTTTCTCATTTTTCCATGTTTATTTTATTTTCATTTTAAATTATTATAAATTTTAAATTAACATTTTTATTACAAATTAATTTGTTCAATATACACACATAAACGATGGAGCTTGGTGATATGGTTTTGGCAATTTTGGAGTTGATCTGTTGCTTCTTCGTGCCGGTATTCCAATTGAACTATATAATTATTTGGCAATTTTACGATTAGGGGACGAAATATTAACATTAAACCGTTGTATTTTATTGCATCTCGATAATTAGTGTATTTGATATTTTTTTAGGGGGCCGGATTCAATTCCATTAGCATCTGTAAAATATTTGAAAAATTACGCTTTATCTTTTGGTAGCTTTGTGTTTTCAATATTTTGCCCTTGCTATTTGTTTTTTTTTTGTAACGGTCTTCGTTTTTTTAAATTGTATCAACAATTAAAACGGTTGCTTTGAGCAAAGTTATGCCAAATATTTTTTCCGAAAAATTAATTAGCAAATTAGCCACAATCAGGCCAGTAATCGGAGGGGGGCGGCAGTTGCCCCCGCCACGAAATGAAAATTAAAATTTTTAAAGAAAAAATAGGTAAATTTTTTAAAATTTGTCTAATTTTCTTAACAAATGTGACCAAATTTTATAAATTTTCCACGGGTATCAATTTTCTTCCTTTTTTTTTTCCAAAATTTTGTCTCGAAGTGGCCAAAATTTGACGAAAATGGCTAAAAAATTTCCCATGTTTTTCCCACGGAGCAAAATATAGGAAAAGTACGCTTGAAAATATTTTTGGGTCTTCGGGTGCCCTTCCCGAAAGTTTTTGTACGGGCCTCTGCCCACAATAACATATTTTTGTCTGTAAAAGTGCCTTGTTGCTTTCCATTTACTAGCATATTAATCCATTAATTCAGCCCATTGCCATTCTGCTGAAGTCGGGCGAGTGCAACCAACAAGTGCTGATTTCGGTCGTTCTTTGGTACACAAATAAAAAATTTTTTAAAATATATTATTATTTTTTAATTTGTTTTTATTTAATTCAGCATTTTGTTGTGGATCCCTGCCGTCATCCATGCCATTTGGTACTGTTTCCTTCGCTGAATACCATGGCGAACAATGGCATTGAAATGATTCGATTGGACCGTTTCTTATTCGTAAAAAACTATTCCGATTTTGGGATTTGTTACATATCCAATTCTCATCATTTTCACCTTTTCTCATCAACATTTCAAAAATAAAATCGATCATGGTTGTAAAATTTCAAATACAAAATTAAAAGAAAAGTAAATTTCAACCCGAAAATTTGTCAGCCAATTTTTGAATATTGTCTTTTAAGCTTTCTTTAGTTAATTCGTAGAAAAATAGTAGGTAAGCTTATTCAATACATAAAAAGTGACAAGCAAAATTTGCAAATAACATAAAAACAGCTGATTTTATAAAAAAAAATTTCGCCAAATGCAAATTGCATGGTGATTATCAATTAATCTTCAGGGTCTGACATTTACACATAACCTGCTGGAGTTCTTACAGTTGGTTGCATAGGAGTTAATAAATATTTTTTAATTTTTCATGCTTAAATGTCAACACCGGAGTAAACGATTTATTTAATGACAAAAGATTAATTGAATTTTTCACTCGAAAAATGCACATATTTTTTGATTTTTCTTGAAAAGAATTCCCGTTCGGCCTCAGTTCTCCTAATAATTTGTAAAAATTGAATATTTCACTCGAAAAATGCACATATTTTTTGATTTTTTTTGAAAAGAATTCCCGTTCGGCCTCGGTTCTCCTAATAATTTGTAAAATTTGAATCGAATTTTTTATCTTCGCCAAGTGTGACCACTGATTAAATCAATCAAGACGAAACACGCATTTAAATATTTTGCTATTTTTAGGGACCTAACCCCAAATGTTGGTAGACAAAACATTTTCTTCCATAAAAGCTCATTTATCGAATGAGAAAACAGTAATTAAAAAAGGAAAAAGAAATGCCAAAATAAAATGATTAAAAAATGTTTATAAATGGGAAAAAAAAGTTTAGAAAAAGAACAAATTGGTAACAAATGATCTTAAATATAGATCGAATTCTGAAAACTTTAGTTTAACCTTTCCAAAAAGAAATTTTATGCCTCAGAATTCGCTCCCAAATACCTAATCACAGGGAAAAAAGCTGAATTAATATAGATAGATAAACCTGTTGCTTTTTTTCGATTTAATTTCTTAATATAAAAAATGTGTTTAGGGTTTTCATGGTTATTTAGCATGAATTGACACTTATTCCACCTGATTCCGAACCCAGAATTGGAACCTAACCAAAAAACTAAATTAAAAATTTAGAATTTCGCACTTTTTGCAGATTGGATGACTTTTTGTTTATTTCACTCAGTTTAACCGGTTCAGTTCCATAAAAACGAATTAGTAAAAATTGGGTTTTCGGCTTTTGGTTCGAATCAGGGGTCAAAATCCGGAAGGCCAAAATGAGGTGCTAGATTCGTGCTCAACTCTAGAAAAACTCTTATTTTTGACTGAAAAATTAAAAAACATTCAAAAAGGTGTGGTAACAAGGACAGCATTGCCAATTAGTCCATCAAAGTGCTTAGTCTAATTTAATACACGATCAATTAGGGTAGGGCTCCCGACACCGACATACACGCCAAAGAATGTGCATTTTTATGAGGAAAAGAGAAAAAATGTTCTTCAAGTGCTGGATTTCCATTATCTTAGCCAAAAATTCTAAAATTGATCATTTTTAGTGCGAAATCTTTTAGAAAATTTCATATAAAATATTTAAGGCTCATCCCAAAAAGCGGTGTGAAATCAAAAAAAAAACCAGCCCTGAGTAACCCCCCCCCTCCTAGGCCAAACTCGAATCCCCACCCTTGCTGGTTTAATCTAGCCCAACCCTGATAATAGCTGACCCCGAAAAAAGCATGGCTCCGACATTTTCTCGTGCCGAAAGCGCGAGGCCCTACAATAATACGAATGCCATAAAGAAAAGGATGTAAAAAACGAGTGCCATTGAAACTGTGGCCCATCCGAGGAATTCGCCGTAATTGCTGGCCATGCGGACGGACAACATCAGTGCGTACCACCAATAAAGGAAGCTGACAATGGTGAACAGCATAATAATGCAAGTGACGAAGGACATGGCCAAATTGTATTTGCCCAGCATCACGGCATGGTTGAAATGGATCCAATGCAGCTGAACACCGGGCAGCGGCGTGGTCAAACTCGTTTCCGTCAATTTGAAGTCAATTAGCATTGCTTCAATGGTGGCAGAGCCCGGTTTTCCTGTGAACAATGTTAAAACGGCTTAAATTATGGACACCTAATTAAAAACCCAGAAATTTTCATTTTTTGCAAGAGGGGGGTGGGAAGGCAGGAAAAAATTTATAATAAAATATGAAATTATTAATTTTAGAGAAAAATATGAAAAGAAAAAACGAATTTACCATTATTTAGCATATTTTACCCCAAATTAAACACATGAAAATTTAAATTACAAATATTAACGAGAAATTTCATTAACATTTTTCGAGAATTTATGAAAATCAGAATTAGTTAGTTAAATAATAAGTGCGAAAAAATAATTTGGACAAAAAAAAATTTTTTTTTCATCTAACCAATTAAACAAAATATTTTTTTATAGAAAATTTAAAAATTATAAATTTATGATATAAATTTTTAACTTTTCTGCCATTTTTTGTTGAGAAATATTTCACATTTTCTTATTTTTACAATTATTGAAATTTGCCTTATTATTAAAGCAATATTAATATTGCCGAATAATTCATTTATTTTGCTTTTACCAGCTGCCTCGTACGCAGTTAATCCTGCGCCTTGTCCAATCACTCGTTTTCGTCTCCGCTGCTCTTTCTTCAAATTGGTTTCGTTCTTTAATTTAATTTTAAAAAAATAAATTAAATTCAATAAAAACAAACTTTTTCTCCATTTCCATTGCTTGCGTTAAGCCATTTTTTCAACGCAACTTTTGTAAACAATTCTTTGATTGGTTCCACAACTTTTTTAAATGTTTTCAAAAGCTTTTCCATTGTTTTGCTTTTCACTTTTTTCTCCTTTTCATCATTTTCTTCACTCATTCCCAATTTTTCAATAAGTGAATTCAGATTTTTGCTTAATGACTCATCATCATTAGAGAAGGCAATTTCCGGTTTCAGCTTTGATAATTCAATGCTCTCATTTGCTGTTTCTCTTAAAACTAAAAAAGGAAAAATTTCAGTTTTCTTTTCTCCTTACAAATTAGGGTTTTACCTTTTTTGTCAACTTCTTCCATTTGTTCGTCTGTTAAATTAATAGCTAGATTTGCTCTTGAAAACAGAGCAATTACCCACGCTCGCAATTTTCTGTTTGGCTCCACAATCATTTTATTTGTGACAGCTTTGGTCCCTTTCTTTACGGGCCGGTAAAATGGGACGATAAGCTAAACGAAACAGCAATTATATAAAAAAGATGGTGTACTTAATTAGTAGGGATGAAATTTTATGCAAAAATTTATTTATTTTTCTTGCATTCGCCATGCTCTAAATAGAGGAAAAGACACTTTTTTTACATATGTACATATTTTTATGAATATTTTGGACTTTTTCGCACTTTTTGCATACATATTTCGCAATGTTTGGGGATTTTTAGCAAATTTTTTTCTTAAATGCCAAATCAAAATTTCGCATTTTTTCTTACACATTTTCATTTTTTTGTATATATTTTAAGATTTTTGAGAATTTGTAAAAATGATTGGGCAATTTTTTTTTACATATTGATTAATCTTTCTTAAATTAATTTTCATCCCTAGTACTTGTATTTCTTTGCTTATTTCATCTTTAAATTCCTTTATTAAAATTTTAAAAAATTCCATAGCGGTCTTAGATTATTGGTAAACCCACAAAATCTTTGACTTATTTTAATAAAAATACTAAACCTCAAATGGAGACTCTTGTCTAGTCATTAATTTTGGGATAAGTCCAAAAATGCCCTTTAGATTCCGTGTAAAAAATCGTTGCATAAAATTTTGTTGGTGCTTCTCTTTCTGTCCAAATTTGTAGCTCCAACGGTTCAATTTCTTGAACAAAAGTTCAGCGGCTTTTTCGATTGTCCCTAATTTATCTTTGCCAGTAAATGAAAGCTTTTCCAATTGGGCATCGTAATCCAATCCATCCGAAGCGGCAAAACAATCGGTCAAATCACTGGTCAGATCACATTGACCTTTAAAGACAAAGTAAAAAACAAGAAAAATATATTTACAAAACATTTTTATATTTATAAATTTTAAGTAAGTTA
The DNA here is from genome assembly GCA_004148225.2 of Heterodera glycines. Lineage (NCBI taxonomy): Eukaryota > Metazoa > Nematoda > Chromadorea > Rhabditida > Heteroderidae > Heterodera > Heterodera glycines. Next base: position 15,474,428 of record CP049712.1, on the reverse strand, counting down.
ACACCATGCTTTCGCTAAAAATTTATTTTCGTATTTTGGAACGAAGCACAAAATAATAGCCCTTGATTTAGATTCATTAAAAACTATCTTTTATAATTAGTTTTTTTTAATGATCTTTTGAGTATTGTGGCTAATTTTTAAAAATTTTGTTTAAAATTTTTTAATTTGATTTTTTTTTTTGAGATTCCAAATATTAAATTTTCAATTCGAGACCTGATTTTTGGTGCTAAAAATTCTGAAATAGGTACTAAATTAATTGCCAAAAAAATGCAAAATATGTGCTAAAAATGCCATAAATGCGCAAAATAGTTGCTAAAATAGGCGTTAAAAATTGGAAAAATCCAGTGTATATATGAAAAAATTACAAAATTTTTTTTATCAATCCGAAAATTTCTAAAATAATTGCTAACTTTCGTTTTAGATTTTTAGGTGCTAAAAAGTTGATTTAAATCAAAAATTTTTCGGAGATAATGTGATTTTCGTTCTTCTCTCATTAAGTACTATCGGTAAAAAATTGATAAAAACTTAAATCCGCTCTCAATTCATAAAATATCATCAATTTTTGCTAATTTTTAGGTAACTATTGAAAATAAGGAAATATGCCTTCCAATAATCGCGATAAAGACAAATAAAATAAACAATTTTTACTAACCATCAAAGCTCATGTTGAACTGTTCCAGGTTCAGCTGCATTTCGTTCTTCAGTGTTATCCGCAATTCTTCTCCGTTACTCTCCATAACATAGCCCATAAATCGCAATTCATGGCCAATGCCAATTTCTTTATCCGCTTCATTCACAGGGCTTTCATTTGTCTCGTGTTGCTTTTCTTTTGGGTTTTTCTCCCAAAATTTAAAATTAAATGTTGCGCCCATTTCTTTTTCGACCGATTTGCCCATTCTCATCACTATTTGGTTAAACACTTCCCGTTGTTCTTTGATCTTTGCCACATTTGCTTTGTCTTTTTCAGTAAGTATTCCCACCTGGTCGGTCTCATTGCTTCTAAATACAAAATGCCAATTTTCCTCTGCCTGATTTGACATTCGTTCAAATAATTCCATTGCCAAAGCGATGTAAAAGGCCCGGAAAAACATTTTGTATGCTTCCAATCTTTTTGTTAATGGATGTTTCTGAATTTTTATCTGCATTTCCATTATTTTTTGATCACATTCGTCTTTGTCCTGATCCTCTTCTATGCATTCTTTCAGTGTTTTTCGGACTTGTCCGATCTTCTCATTTCCTTAAATATATTTATATCTTCAAATGCAAAATTAATATTAATTTAAAAATTGTTATTTACTCTAAGAAATTTTATTTATTTTACCTAAATCCTTTACAGGACCATCCTCTTTCCGATCTATCTTCGTCTTTTGGTTTTTAGGAGTGCCCAATGACTCACTAAGCTTGTTTATTGTCTGTACCACTGCTTCTTGTCCCTTTTTATACGTGTCACTTATCCCATAATCTTCCAACATTTGTCCCACAAATTCGCGTCCAATTCGGTATTGGTCCCGTATCGGATGCGTAAGTGTACCCAACGAATTTGTCAAGCGCCATTTCTCATATCCTTGCCCAATTTTTTTGCCTATTTCAAGCAGCAGCCATTTGTTGTCCATTTTGTCCAGACGTAGCTTGCCGTACTTTTCGTTCAATGACACCAAATTTTCCTTTTCTTCGCGCAATGTTATTTTCTCATAATTCAGGCGATGTGCCAAATTCTGATTTAGTGACAGCAATAACTCACTGAAAAAAAACAGAGAAATAAACATTTTTGTCATCATTTTCAATGAAATTGGTACGTAAAGCGAACATCAGTAAGATACGAATAACCCGTAGAAATAAACATTAATAGACTTGGCTTAAAAAATAGCAGGAAGAAAGCGATTTTATCTAGAGCCCGGAGCAGCAATCCCCTTTTTGGAAATCCGGATTTTCCGAGGTTGTGAGGATTAATCCTTCGGAATACTGTCCCGAAAAATTTGGAATTCCAATCCCGCAGCAAGATCCGCAAATTTATTTAAAATTTTGAGTTTCAATCTCGCAACGATATCCGCAAATTTGAAATTTTCATTCTCTAATTTGATCCTCCATTTTAAAATACCGCATAATTAAGCATTTGTCCTTGGTGTTTTGTCCATTATTCAATTGTATTCCATTCATAGACGATGGAAATTTCATTGCCGTGTCCAATTGCATCGTATGTTGATTAACAAATAATTTATAGTCGAATTGATCTCTACGAACAGCCTCAAAAAATTGGCTAGCACATTGAAACAGATGGTCATCAAAGCTTTTGTCCATTAATTCACCTGAAAAGCAAATTTAAAGGAATTTATGCGGATCTAAACATAGGGCTGTTGTTCTAAACTGATTCGAGTCGAAAAAGATAAAAAAAGTCCTATGGGTGCCTATCACCACGCCAGACTCTAATATGTAAATTTGTCACCTAACATGAATTTTAATGTATTTGGGACTAAATCAAGAATCAATACTAATCATAAGAATTTGACGAATCATAAGCTCAAGAATAATTTAATTCGTTGTTCGCACCTTCGCATTTTTTGGCCGACGGTGAATATTCTCAAAATTGTTAATCGTATTGTCCAAATACCACATTTTTAGAATTTTTTGTTAAAAAAAATAGATAATTTATGGTCCGATGGTATGGACAGGCAGAATCTCAGGGAAAATTTGAAAATTACTGAGATTTGGGGTTCACGAAAAAGAAAATGATACTAAAACACCCAACCATAATTAGGACAATGATTAGTTTTACCGCCTCCGTTCAGCATAGAGTCCTCAACGTGGTCCTCCACAACATTGGCACAATCATTAAACGGGTCTTCCCATGTTTCTTCTTCATTTTCATCTTCGTCCTCCCCCTTTTTAGCAGTTGATGCCGACGGTTCATTCTCCCCATTTAGCCATTTGTCCATATTTTCCAGTCCCTCGGAGTTATAAACTGATTCCATTCGCATTCGCGTTTTTTGCCTCAAATTCTTATAAATGTCTTTCAATTCATTGTTGTAAGAATTTTCACCATTTATATCTTCAATTTTTTTGATCAGATTCTCTGAAAATGCATACATGTAATGGTAAATGCAAGTGGCAAAATCGGAGTTTAATTCATCCAGCCTTTTTGTGTAATTTTCTGTCATGAGATCCTTTCTTTCTTCCTCCGTCAGATTTTGCTCATTTTTACTATCAATGTCTTTTTTCTTTTTATCTTTCTGATTTTTGTTTTCCTGTTGCAATTTTTTTGCTTTTGTTTCCTTAACTTTTTGTTTATTTTTGTTACTAACGAATTTGTAATGCGATTTTATCAGTTGCTGGCACTTTGTGCCCGCCGTGTTCACCAACACTTGGACCCGTACGCGCATGGATGGCTCTGCCAATTTCCAATTTTTGGCATTATTTTTTGCTTTTTGTTCGTTTTCTCCTTCCAAATCCTGGAAGCTCTTCCTTTGTTCGGTTCTCAACAAATTGAAAAAATTTGTAGCAATTAATTCTGATCTTTTTGCCAAATTTTTTTCAAATTCTGGCTCAAAAACAATTTTGTAGAAATGATTGACAAATACTTCCGCATTTTCAACATTAATCGCACTACATTTCAATTCTGAAATTTGTTAAAATAAAAATATGAAGAATTAAACCAATAGGAAAAAAGTAATTAATTTTTGTAAAACGAAAAATAATTAATTTATTTTGAATGCTTACGAGTTTCGCCTTCGATGATAACACAAAGTCCAAATTTTTTGTTAACTCGCTCGGTTATTTTATATAAATCTGCCAAATTATCTCCGTATTCCTCCACCATTTGCTTCCATGCAAACATTTTTTTGTCAGTATAAGTTTTCAAGAATGAATTTTTCTCCTCATTTTCGCCAAAATTCACGCCAAATTTGCTTTCAAGACGCCACATGAGTTTTTGTATATGGTGATAAAGCAAATACTGCACACAATTGAGGTGTGTCGCATTGCTGTTATTGCTTAAAAAAGCAAATGAATGAAAAATATAGCTTTAAACTAGAGTTGAGCGGGACCGGGAATTTTGGGCAAAACCGGGACCGGGCGGGACCTTTTCAGGTTGAAAAACCGGGACTTATCTCGAAGTCAAAAATTTTTTCCTTAAATTTAAATTTTACGACTGGAAATCGGCACCGTCGCAGCCTCCATGAAAATAAATTTGGAAAAAGGCCGTTAGTCAAAAAACCATCAAAATAAAAAATTTTTTGCTAAAACTTTGCTCAAAACAACCATATTTTAAAGTTTTATGTCATTCGATAGCCCTACCTGTTTTTTATTAGCATGCAAAATTTCAAAAGTTTCGTTAAGGTTGAAGAAAGTTATGATCAAAAATGTTCAAGAAAACTTGCTTTATTGAGTTTCTCAAGTCATGACTTTTTTTAAACGACGAATTTTTTGAAATTTTGGAGTATAACATAAAACACTTAAGCTATCTAATAATATCAAGATTTCAAAAGTTGATTCATTTTATGCGCATTTATGAAGAATTTTCTGTCAAACATTTTTATTTGATGGTTTTTTGTAGAGTTGAGCGGGACCGGGACCAAAACACGGACAACTGAGTACCGAGGTCCCGGTTTTGACCGGGACCGGGACCAGGTTTTTTCCCGGGTTTCCCTGCCAAAAATTCCCGGTTTTTCAACCCGAAAAGGTCCCGGTCCCGGTTAAGCCCAAAATTCCCGGTCCCGCTCTACTCTAGTTTTTTGAGTACGCCCATTTTGATGGGTTTTGAGTAACGCGAGCCGGCACCGTGCACCGATCCCTCGCGCCGATCTCTAATATTAATTCAGACTTTTTATTTATATTAATTAATTAAATATTATATAAGAATCATACCTCTTCACGCGATAGCACGCATCAGTTGCAAGTGTGATCATTTTTCTGGCATTGTTCACAATTGTGTCCGGATCACCAATTATGTCTTCAAGTTGTGAGACGAGTTATGGCAATTATGTGTAGCTCTCCGAAATTTTTTTTTTGATTGATTCAACAAAATTTTGCACAATTTTGTCTTTGCCTTTTCCTTCTATGGGTATTTGATGGAAATTTTCGGCAGCAAATTGGGCACTTTTGACGGAAAAGTTGGGGACCGCAATGGCAATGGCCAGGCAAATTTCAATTAGCATTTCCAAATTAACACTTACCTTCAGAAAAATTGTTCATGAAGACAAATAGCAGAAGCGTCAGAAGAAACAGTTGCATGTAATTAGTTAGCATTTTTATCTAAATTTTTTAAATTAAATTATATTTTTATAAAGTAAAGATATAAATCTTTGATAATAAAATTAAAAAGAAATTCTTATTCTAAAAATGAAATGTATAATAATGTGAATGGTTAGATCTATGAATATTTTATGATGACTATATGGAGCACAGCGAGGCAATGCCGAGAACAATTTCAGTTTCTTGCATATTTTACGCTAAATTTTTTATCAGGTCCAATTATTTTTAATTTAGCTAAACCAAAAATGAGTTTATTTTAGCCGTTTTCTGCGGAAAAGATTTTTGCATTTCAATTGAAATTAAAGAATTGAAAATAAAGTTTTTCATTTCAAAATTATAAAAATTTTATTTTAAATAATTTTAAAAATTTTTGGGAATTTCAAATTGCTGAGCAAATTGGTGTTCTTCTGCTGTTAATGGTAACTGCTGATTCGCTTTTATATGAACCCAAAATGGCAAAAACTTCCTAGTTATTGCCGTAATGAATTTGTTTCGGGTTTATTACTCGTTCATTTGAAATCAAAAAGCATATTTTGGACATTAATCATATCATTGTGGAACCGTTTAGCACTCATTGATGTGTTAAAAAAGACAACATTTGTGTCCGTTTAGTTAATTACTCGCCTCCCTTTCCAAATGAACCTTTTTTTCATCAAAAAACAGCTCATTTGTGCGTGTAATGTGATGAATGAATTGAAAAGATGAAAGTTTATTTTCCTACATTCATTTGTCAATTAAATAAATGTAATTATTAGGGCTGGGAATTAAGTAAAGTGATGGTTTATTAAATGCCGTCTAAAAAGACACAAACAGTAAGAAGAGCCGTTTAAGCTATATTAAGCGCATTAGCCCCAATTTTTCCCTGCGGCACCTACCGGCACAGGCAAATTTTGTTTTAGGAAATCAAAAAGTTTTTTCCAATTGATTTGTCGGCACTGCGATCACTTGGAAAAAATTCAATTAGACTCAAATTCTGGCTTACCTATAAATCGGTCGAATTTTGCTAAAAAAATCGCTCTAATTCGTGAAATATTCAAAGAGACATTTCGATTTTTCTTGCGATAACATATATAAAAAAAATAAACGAGTAAATAATATTAATAATAAAAGAACAGCCCGTCCCCAATGTTTTAAACTATCCACTTCTAAAATGCATGTGCTTTTCCCATTTTTTAAATTGGATATTCTGTTGATCAAAATTCAATCGGCTTCTCCTCCTCCATCCTCTTTTGTTTGCTTTTGTTCCGTCTCCGTTTGGTGCCGTTTTGTCTCCCCGTTAATTGAATTTTCTGATGAATCATCATCAAAGTTCAGTTGTTTTTTCACTTTTTTATTGCGATATTGTTCATCAAAAAAGCGATCTACAATTAAATTTAAAAATGATTTTATATGAAAAAGAAAAACAATTTTACCAATCTCTTCGTTTCCCACACTGTTTTCACCACTGCTGGATGTCCGATTAGAAACTGTTAAAGATTAATCGCCATAAATAAAAAAAAATCGAATTACAAAAAAATTAAATTAAAAAAGGATTCTTGAAATTAAAAATTAGGAAGAAAATGGGAAATTAAATTTTTCTTTGTGTTGTAAATGAGGAATAATTTGCTTAAAATTTAAAAAAAAATAATAAATAAGCTTCGATCTTTGAGTAATTCGAAATTATTTCATTTTAAAAAAGCCACAAAAATTAATTGGATTTTTCAGCAACATTTTTAATTGATATATGGTCACTCTTAAATCTTAAATGATGAACCTGTTCTTGTCTTTTTCGGAGCGCCTGGACAGACTGTACATGGCGGCATGATCAAATGTTTTGGCGTTGACGGTGAATCGGGCGAATCTTCGCCTGTCAATTAAGTTGAAAAATACTTGAAATATTTAAAAAATTATGTTTTATTTAAACCTTTTTTTGAATTTGATTCCATTTCTTTTCCATTGTTCTTTTCCAAATTGATGGCATTAATATTTGGCAAATTGGCACCGCCAATTGAAAGCTGGCCTAAAAGTCGAATAAAAAAATATTTTTAAATATTATATTTATTTTTTTAATAATTAATTATTAATTAATAACCTATTTTTCCGGTGCTCGCCACTTTCAAACAAAGAAAAATGAGGAAAATATTGATAATTGACATTCGGAATTAAAGTTAATTATATTATATTTTTTATTAAAAGCCATTTGAATAAAATTGGAATGCCTAATGAAATAATTTGCTGCTCTGCTGGCTATTTATGCACTGGCCTATAAACGCGCGCGGATGTTTATGAAATTTTTTTTACAAATTTCTCATTCCATGCTTACTAGATTAGAACTTAAATCGGCTTTAAGCTTGTAATTTTTTCATTTATATTATTTCCAACTTATTAAAAAAATTTACATTTTATTCGATGTTGCCAAGTCCTTATTTTTTAAATATGTAAATGAATTTCGTAAATCCAATTTAAGAGCTTAGCTTTGCTGGCATTTATGCCAATGACGAATTTTGCAAAAAAAAAATGAGTTGGCAAAAATGTGGCGTAAAAAATTCATCAAAGAAATTCGTGAAAAAGAAAGAAAATGGGTAGGAAATATTGCAAATGAATCGGAGAGTGACAGAGATAAAAAGAAATTTTCACTTTTATGAATTATAGAAAAATATAAAATAATAAACATACAAATTTTAAGAAAAATAAATGCTGTGGACTATATGAATAATTCCACACGGATATGATGGGAAATGGCAGGAAAGTCTGGAAAACAATTTGATGAAAATATTGGCATAATAATATTGACGTTTTAAATTAAATACATTTGTAATTATGTTTAAATTAGCCAATAAAACTGAAACCAAGCCCCCAAAAACATGCTAAGCTTCGGGTGCGCATATAAAATAGCTATAATAGATCTGATCACATTGTTTATGAAAATTTTTTTACAATTTTCCTATTCCATTATTAGGAATTAAAACATAAATCGACTTTAAGTTTGTAAATTTTTTTGTCATTTTTATTATTCCTTTCATATAATGAATTTTTATTCATTTTATTCGAGGTTGTCAAGTGTCCTCATTTTTTAGATTTGTATTTGAAAGTATCCTGAGTGGAAATTTTCAGATTTCATAAATCCGATTTTAAGAGCTATATTTTTGCTGTCAATTTGCCAACATTGTGCAAATGTGGCGCAGAACTTACGAAATTTGTCTTATTAGTATGCCTTCTTTATAGTTGCAAAAGTATTTTTTAAATTATTTAAGTTCTTACGGGTCCTCAAAGCAATTAAATGTAATAATTAATGTATTGCTCAAAAAGAATTCGAAGAACTAGAAAATTGAACAAAAAATCATAATGGAAAATTTTAAAATAAAGAAAAACCAATTCTGGTTGGAAAACGCTTAATGACTAATTAATTGTCTGCCTCTTGAAAATATTTTTTCGTTTTAATCTTACTGAAAATAAGAAATTTTTTACAAATCGCTCGTAGACACTTTAAGCATATATGTATAATAGGTTTATAATTAAATTTGACGAACAAAGTTAATTAGATTCGACGTCACCATTTGTCAATAATATGAATTAAATGTAAATAATTTATTGCTCAAAAAGAATTAGAGAAACTATTAACAAAAACATAGAAAATAAAAGGTGAAAATTAAAAAAATCATCACTATAAACTCAGTAAATAATTTGGAATTGTTCAATTTTTAGCCAAATCAAAGTGGAAAATGAAAATTTAAATAATAATCATTTAAGCTTTGACTAATTAAATTACACTTATATGAAAAATATGCAATTGCTAAATTAACTCTCTTTTCAAGAGTGCGTAAGTGATTTTATTTCATCATTAATCAAAAAAAAATGTGAATAACATGTGCATAAATAATTGTAATAATTAATTATTGAATAGAATTTTGTCGGAAACATATGAAAGACAACATAATTTACATTAAGTATATTAATAAGAAATTCCACATTAAATTCATAAAATCTCAAAAATTTATTATTTTTTTTATAAAATATTAATAACAAAACATTTAATAATTGCATTTTTAAATGCTCCTTACTTTGCTTACATTTTCATCACTTTGTTATGCAAAATCAACAGAAATTGTCTCATTAAAATGCAATAATAATAATGAGCAAAGCCAATCAATCGACAAAAAAGGATTTGCCAATTCGGTTTATGAAAGCATAAAACGAACGTATAAAGGTGATTTTATGATATTTGATCAGAAGTGATCAGTATTTAATTTGATCATACTTATTAATACCGCCATTTTCAATTCAAATTAAATTTTATAAACAAAAAGATGGACAAAACAATGTCGAAAAAGATGCGAAACTGGTGAACATTGTCTGTGAAATGAATAAACTTCATTTGATCCTGAAAAACATCTCAGCAAATGAACCAATTAAAGTAAAAAATAATTATTTAAAAAATGATTGATAAAAACAAATTTCTGAACAACCAAACAAAAATTAATTAACAATGAATTAATTAAAATGCCAATTCTCTGTTTCTTTTTAAGGCACTTGTTTTCGCAATTCACCAGCTGCTGTTATGATTTTACCGTTCAAATAAATTCATTAATGAAAATGCCAATTTTATATTTCTTTTTTTTCCTTATTTCTCTATTTTTGTGTAAAAAATGGAAAAAAATGTTAGTTTTTAGCGTAAAATGCAAAAATTGAACTTTGTTTGATGGAAAATAAATTGCTTAAAAAACTGAATTTTTCGCCTGTGCCCGCCTATCGGCACCGCCGTACTTTTAAGTTATATTTTTTTAAATTGCACAAAAATTTGACATTAAAAAAAGCAATTGCACAATCAGAATAGTTGTTGCACAAATCATGATATTCTTATGCAGGGCTGGCAGATCTGAGGCTTTAGCCTCATTTTGTGGTTTTTTGATAGGTCAATGAGGCTAAATTTTCAAAATGAGGCTTTGATGCTTTTTGTGGTTTTTGAGAAATTTTGATGATTTTTGAGGCTTTTGGGGAAAACCGTAAGAGTCTTAAATTTTATGATTAATTTTTTCCCCCGGTGGCGCATATCGGCACCGCCGGCCCCCCTTGTTCCTCAAAAGTTCTTGGAAAAAGCGCCGCAAAAAAATCAACTTCGATTTTTCATGCTCAGAATTTCACAAAATGCTTATTTCAAACAAAAGATTGCTCACAATTTATATACAGGAATTTGTACTCATAACAATTTTTTGTTTCGATTTTTGATTTTTCGATTTAAAAAATTTTCTTTTTTTATTTTTATTCCGTGCCGAATTTCTTTTTCATTTCTTTTGAGAATATTTCAGGATGAAGCAATTTTTAACGTATTTTAGGCTCATTTCGACGTCACAGAAGAGCATTTTCACTTTTAAATGTGACTTTAGTAATTTTACTGGCACTTTTGGTCACGGTTTTTGTAATTACTCTCGGATTTATATTTTTCCATGCGCGAATCAACCAATTTTTTAATCGGGCGCCAATGGCGGCGATTCATCAAACGCAGCAAACAATTAATGGAAGAAGTACGAAAATAATTTATATGAATTTTAAATAATTAATTTGACGTATAATTTTGAGTAATTGCAAAATAATAATAATATCAATAATAATGGACAGATACACTTTTATAGGCTTAAAAGTCCGATTTAAGAATGGGCAATTAGTCATTTTAAAACATTTTTTAGGCTTATTAAATGCTTTCAACGAAATTCCGTCAACAATTGTTGGCACTGAATTCGATTGTGCAATTTGTCTCGATCCAATTCCGAGTGGCACAAGTGTGAAGCCTTTGCCAGCATGCAATGTTAAGCCACCACACGATACACTAATTGATAATTGTAAGTTGTTAATGGCACTGAGGAAATGAATGTGTCTTTTGTGTTTGTGTGAATAAAACGGGACTAGGTCGTTTTGGCGCCGACGTTTTGGCGCCAGCCTCAGTTTTTTGATTTTAGCTTTTTTCTTTGTCGACCAAATCTAAAGATCTTGGTATCATTCGAAAGCTCCTCACATGCTCTATTAGCCTTACCAAAGGCCAAAAGATTTTATAGCCTGTAAAAAAATTTATTAAGAAAAAACTTCAAAAATTTCGACTTTTTTGCAATTTCATGTTATAACTTTTTTGGTAATTGTCTAATCGCGAAGAAATATCTTAGAAATAGCTTCTAAACATGTTAAGCTTTCGAATGATACCAAGATTTGGATTTGGTTAACAAAAAAAATGTTATAGCCGAAAACTTGGGCTTGCGCCAAAACGTCGGCGCCAAAACGATACGGACGCGAATAAAATATATATGAAAAATGCTTCTTTTTGACCAATTAATAGAATAAGAAATGAGCAAAATGTTAGGCCTCGGGTGGGAATCGAACCCACTCGTCCACCAAATTCGTGCGCTCATCTACCAATGAGCTACCGATGGCACGTCCGCCCTTTCTTTGTTATTGGGTGGTGCATCCAGTTTTCTGGGCCTGATCCTTAATTTTCGATGTGTGCAACCTATGAAAACGACGGATATAAAAATTAGTGACTTGAATTTGCATCCCACAAAACTCAAAAAAAAATTTTGCTCTTTTAAAAATTCAAAAATTCTTATTTTTTGATCAATTAACAAATTATGCTATCCGCCACCACCACTATCTCGGTCAATGCTTCACCGGCGCTTCTCTGATTCGCGAGGAATCTGAAAGCAGGCGAGGCTCAAGACTCTACTGAAAGATCATCCGTTGTGGTCGCGTCCGCTTTTGTCCGTCTGTTCGGCTCCGTCTCATACGCTCTGTTGTCCTCAATGTCAATTTTGCTGAATTGGCTGCTAATCACCGTTCTATGCTATGTGAGGATTTTTTTACGGCTAATTTACTTCCAATTGAAAAATGGAGGCAGAAAGTGCCATGCATTTTTGAGAGGGATGGAACCATTTTTCTAAGCCGTTTGTTTGTTGAATTTTTAACTGGGTTTTAGGAGTAAGCGTTTAGGATGCTTATATACCGCATAAAAACAGTCAGAGTTGCTTTTTTGCTCTTTTTTGTGGGTTTGCCTCCTTTTTGAGGGTCTTTCCCCAATTTGACTCATTTTAATTGCCCACAATTTGACCATTTAAAAAATTTCCCTTCAACATATAATCAAGAGGCGCATTTTTATTAGATAATGATTATTAAATTATTTTTTAAAATATATTTTAATGAGAAATGCTTTAATATTTTTATTTCTTAAGGGTCATTATCAGTTCCGTCGAATGGCATTCTTCACAATTGCATGGCAAATGGTCATCTGTGATTTGATGACTCAAACCCCCTTCCCCTCACTAATATTTATAAATTAAATAAATGTGCCGACTTTTTATCCCCATCGCCCGTTTAATTTGCCAAATGGGCACAGGAAGGGATGATCCTCTTTTCCCACGGCTGTGCCACATAAGCTCTTTCCTATCCACAAAAAGCCTTCCCCTCGGCCAATAAAAGGGCGGGTGCCTATTAGCAGCATCATCAGAGCAGCTTAAATGCGTAAGCAAAATCACTTCACGGCTTCATTTCGGAATTTTGTGATGGGACGCGACATATTTCAGCCGGCAAAACATTTAGCTCCAAATTCGTAAAAATATTAATCATCTTGGAGGTGTACAGTTGGCCAGCAGCTTATGGTTTTGCTTAAGGCTTTTTCGCTCCCTTTTAACGGGGAAATGTTGAAAACCCTCAAATTTAAGTAAAAATAGAAATTTTAAAAAGCGAAATTGGGATTTATCTTCTGGTTCTATTCATTTTAAATATTTATTTAATTGAGGAAGAATAAATTTAATCCTTTTTTACAGAAATATTTTGTTGTAAAAAATTTCCATAAAAATTTAATGAAAGTGACAAAAAAGACGTAAATGTCGAGTTCACGAAACAATGGGTACTGAAGCCAAACGCTATTTGCAGGACCATGCGATCCCGCAACTTTTTGAGGTACATTTATTATCCATATAAAATAAAATTATCTAATAATTGTAATCATAATTTAAAATTTATGACAATTAAAAATATTTAAAAATGAATAAAAATGAAATTAAACTTCCAGCTGTGCCAATTTTCGTTTGTGCCATTTTGGCATTTTCTTTTTATATACAAAATGCTGTCGATTGAATAAATAATTCCTTCCCCATCTACCACAGGGCCTAATGGCTGGCCTTATCTACAACAAGCCAGAGGACCCCATCCAGTTTTTGGAGAATGCCATTCAAAAGATTCGAACAAATCCAGGAATGGCATTTAAATGGTAATTTTTTGGTTTTTTATTATTAATTGTTATTTAACTTTTGAAAGAATTAATAAATATAAATTCATCTTTATCCTTTCATCGCTTTTAGCTTGAAACTTTTAAAATTCAACCAACAAATTGTCAAACTATTAAAAAAAAACATATTTTAAGTTCCGAAAGACGTTTCAGTTCATTATATTAATGCAAAAAATAAGAAACTGTTAAAATAACAAAATATAAAAATTTTAGCATTGCTTTTTTAATGACCCTAATTTATTTTAATTGATCCAATATTCTCTTGAGGGATTCTTTTGTGACGCCGCCCCAACCAAACAAAATGAGCGAGGAAAAAACGGCGACAAACAGCAGCGAAAAAGGCGACATTGGCACAACAACTGCTTCCTCAGCTGTTTGATGCTGTTTTCCTATTTGCTCATCTTCGTTTATGTGCGCTATTTTGTGCCGTCCCGCAAAAAATAACGGCGCCGCCGGCACCGCGCGATGAAAAATTTTGCATAAAAACGGCAGCAAAAATGGCAAAGAATACGCAGCACAATTAAAGCGAAAACAGCAGATCCAATTTCTAATTCAGGTGAACAACCCAACAAAATGAGAAATGTTATTTTTAAAATAAAAACCCAAATTACTGAAAAACAAATTAAAAAACGAATTAAAACCAAAAATAATTAAATTAAATTTTTTTTATTTATGATTAAAATCTCTTAAATTTCCCCAGAGTTTCCTGATCTGCGGTTTTCTTGAAGTCCAAAATTTGACATTCGGATGGACTCCGTCACTAAAATAAATCTAAAAATTTGGGTAAAATTTTATCGCGCCCTGTATAAATGAAGATGTTTAATTATCTAAAATAAATAAATTTTTGAAATTTTTATCATTGTATGATTGATTTGATTGTCCCTCTCCTCTTATTTTCTATTTTCTTCCCGGTCGATGGTTTGTCTCACATTTTATTTTTTTGCTTATTGTTATGCCGTGCTTTTCCTTCGTCCAATTGTTTCCGTCACATTATGTGGCAAAAGGCTTGGACAGACGAACAAGTCTTGGCCAAATTTTAGGCTCGTTCCTTTAACTCCTCAAAAATAACAAAAATACCTGTCTATTAAAGCATAATATTTAAAATTAAATTTTTTTTTTTTAAATTTTATCAGGCTCTCACCCTCTTTTTCCAACTCGAGAAAATTAGAAAAAAAATGCTCGCCAAGATAATTAAACCATGTGGTATCGGATCATCTATACGTTTTAAGAAATTGTACTGTATTTGGTCTAACTTATTTCAGCCTATCTTTATTTTAAAAATCTATCATTATTTTAAATTTTCTTTTTTCAAATTTCTTAAAAATTCCAAATTTTTCTCCGGTGACTCATCGCTATTGAAAATATGCTGCTATAGATTTTTTGGAATACCTTAGCTAGTGAAATCTTTAAAATTAATTAAAAGAATTTAAAATTTGTATTCTGAACCTTTTTAAATGTTCAGTTGTTTAAAGATTAATAAACAAATTGCCTTTGTCCATTGGAATTTTCTTAAATAATTAATGAGTCGTTCTCGGTGTTTGGTCCAACTTAAAGTGCCTGACTGGGAACGTTTGTTCTTTCAATTTTCTTTTAAAATTTAATTAGGAGCCAAAATTAAATATTAATGATTTTTTAAATTTTAAAATTTTAGCGCGTCCGCCCGTTGCGTCGGCCGTTGTAGCGCCACATGCGACGGCACACAGTCCAAAGTCGTCAAAGCGAACTAGCAGAGACGCAAGTCATCCATCGCGGAAAAGGCATTGTTTTAAATTTGAAACCTTTTTTAAATTAAAAAAAGAATTATTTCGGTAATTATAAAATTATAATTTCATTGCTAATTGGGAATTGGATTCAATGCGAAACCAATAAAGCTGTTAATTATACTGTCCAACGGTTTTCGCCATATTTTTCTGCGGAAAATGCTTTAAGCCGACGGCGCCTATCGGCAAAACCGTCCTCAAATTAATTAAATTTATAAAATTATGAGAAAATTTAAGTTTCATTTTAAAAGAAACTAATTGACATTAGAGACTGGACAACTTGGCTCGGAGAGAACCCGAGTTGGAAATTCTTCGAAAAATTTTATTGACTATAATCCCACGGGATTGGCGAAATGATTGAGGCGGAGGGGAGGGGAATTCCGACTCGTAGCCCGATCAAATCCCTGTCCTTCTTAATCCCGATGAATTAAAAAAGATTCGAGACGATTCCGTGTGGTCGGAACCCCACAAGAATCACGCGAAATCTCGGTCCCGTCCGGTACTTTATTCAATATTCCTGAATGTCATTCAAATATGTTGCATAATTTTGAAAATTTCTTAGCCAAAATTTACGCAATTCACACAAAAAAATTTTCTAAGATTGAATTCATTTCAATGTGTGTATAGCTACTCAACTCAGCAGCAGAATGGGACAAGAAGTCGCGTCAATTCCTGGTCCAACTCATCAAGGCCCAGCTCGCTAGTTCAGGCGGCTAAGGACGCTTGCATTGCTCCGGACGCACCAATTATTCTATTCATGGGTATTTATTTAATTGCCAGGGCTTGGACGTGAGGCTTAAATCTGCTAACATATTTCAAGGTGGCCCGGGCGGTGGCAAAACACGATACGCGGCCAAATTGCAGGAGGAGCTGCGCGATGAAGGGCTTGCACACATTTGCATGCCGGTAGGCACAAAAATGAATGTAATAAAGTTTTTCAAAAAAGTTATGACTAGGATCTTGATCAAGCAATTATTTTCACGATTTTTGGGGTAAAAAAAAAGCATGACTTTTAAAACTCGGTTCAATACTCTCAAATGCGCATATTTGTTCAATCGAATTTGAACATAATTTACCTTTTTTTATGGGTTTATTGCGCAAAAAAAGTATAAAAGGTTCTAAAAGCGCGAATTCGTCTAATCCATTCCCCCGCCCCCCTTTTTTTTCTTCTAAGGATTTGATCCGCACATCGATTGCTCGCTACAAGGACCGATCATCGGAATGGCGAGTGGCGGCCGAGCGCTACCAGCGCGGTGAGCTGATCCCCAACGAATTGGCCCAGCAATTAGTCAAAGCGGAGATGGGCCGCCAACCGTACGCAAAAGCGTATTTCATTGAGGGCTTTCCGCGCGAGGCACGACAAGTGGAGGACTTTGAACGCAATGTGAGTGAAATAATTAAAAAGCAATTAGCAGATTAATGGATTTGTTGGCACGAAAGACGGCACGGCATATAAATTTGAATGAGTGGACATGAGTTTTTAAGAGCTCACCTGCTTCAACAGCTGGACACCAATTAAGCCACAGAGAATGGGGGAGGGGGTGGAGAGGCTAATGACCGCATAATGATTATCCGTAATAGTCTAATTAGCGTAAAACCCTGGTCACATTGGCTTCTGTTTCTTTGCCAGATTAGCTGCTAACAATAATTATTATTATCTCATCAATTTGAATATGTTCAGGTCAGACCGGTGGATATGGCGTTGATTTTGGATTATGATGAGGATGTGCTGAGAAGGCATATGCAAAGTCGTGGCCTGTTTCCCGAGGTGTTTATTAATTTAATTTATTAAATTTAAAAATTAAATTTAATTTTAAAATGCATTAGGTGATTGAACGGCGTATCGATGAGTTCAAGCAAAAGACATTGCCGAGGTGAATTAAATTATTTTCTGATCAAATTATTTGTAATTAGGAAGCATTTTTTTTTAAACCTTACCGATTTATCTTTTCAATTTCATTGTTAAGCTAGAAATTATAAAAAAATTAATTAGATTAATCCTGCTATCATTAATTAAAATTAAAATGTTAAAAAAAAATTTTAAACATTCCCACCCTGTTTTTTTAAGTGCAAAATATTTTGATGATCAGCGTCTGCTCCATTTGATTCCCGGCGAAAAGGACGACGCGTTGATCATTGAGCGAATGCGCAAGTTGATCGTACGCGCAATGCGTGCTGGCGTTGGCGCCGGAGCGGTGACTGGAGCGGCATCATCGGCCGGCTCGGCACATTCGTCGACGGGCGGCACCGCTGGGAAAACGGAGCATCAGCAAAAAAATGGTGGCAATAATATTAAAAAAAAGAATGTGTTAAATTTAATTTTAATTTTTAATTTTGTAAAATATCTGTTGCCGAAAATCATAAATAATTATTTTTAGGCTTTGGACAATCGCCCGCGGCAAATGAAGCGGAAAACTCAACCAAAGAAGCAGAAAAGGTGGCGGCGACTAAATGTTCTGCTGCTGAAAGCAATGGTGTGTAAAATTTGTACAAAGTGTTATAAATCCTTACATTTTTTATTTTTGCCATTTTTATCGTTTTTTCCAACTTCTATTTTAAAAATATTTCAAATAAAAAATTAAATTTAAATATTTTCTTCCATCTTTTCCATTTTAAAATATTTTTAATTTAAAATATTTTCTTCCATCTTTTCCATTATAAAAAAATTTTTAATTCAAAAATTTAAATTTAATATTTTTCTTATAATTCTTTAAATTTTTCTTTGAGTTTTCCTTTTGACTAATTACTTTGAATCATTTCTCGCTTAAATCTCGGGATTGGCTTTGTCTCCATCACCGCTTTTTTCATGTAAATTTTTGATTTTTCAGTGTCCATCGGAGGGCCTAGGCCAAAAACAATGTCATCAGCTCCAAAAAGTGGCCAGTACCAATCATTTGCTGCTGCTGGTGGGCGAACGGTGTCGGCCGCCGCTCTTAAAACGATGACAAAAGAGGCGGCGGCGGCGGTGCCATCGGCGCCGGCAAAAGTGCCGTCGAGGGGTGGAAGTGAGCGAAGGGAAGGGAGCGGAAGCGGAGAAGGTGTGGGCAGCAGAGGAACTTCACAACAGAGCGGCAACAGAAGGTCATCCGCATCCGGCGGACAATGGAAGACGCGGAATGGCGGCGAAACTGGTAAAAAAATATATACTGTAGCAATACGGTTTCTCGCTGGGACACAGATTATCATCTTAACTGAAGTTGCTGATCATAACAGTATTTGCGCATAATTCATGGATTGGATTGTGAATGAAGGCGTTATGTTCCATTTTTTATTACGAAATACCGTGTACCGATTTTTTCCGGATTCTCTGCGTAAATCTCAACAGAAAATCTGCTTATAAAACTCGGTTAAGTGTTCGAAAAATGTTTAAAAATTATTGGCAATTAAAGAGATTTTTCAAGTGAAAATCAACTCCCTAAAATAATTAGAGTATTTTATTTCCAATTTTCAGAAACTCAAATTCGAAAATCGCCGTCAAGCAGTGCCGGAAGTCGCAATAATGAATCATCAAAAAGGAATGGCACTTCACACTCCGCGAGCCAAAAGAATGTTGGCACTGTGCCGCCCAATGTGCCGATTGTTCTCGTCATCGGTAGTTTTGGACTCAAAACCGAAAATTTTCGAAAAGTGATTTTAGCAGGGTTTAATTTGAAAAATAAAATGCATAATTAAATTTTTTTTTAAATAATTATAAATTTGCTTTTTCTCAGCAATTTTTTTAAATAAAATTTAATTGGTTTGAATCAAGGTAAAAAATAAGCAAGTGATTGAAAAAAAAAATCAGTGACGTGTCCAACAGCGCTCAAATGGCCAAACTAAGCTTTTACCAGGCTCTTAGCGCCAATTCAGATTTAGTTGTAGGACCGTATTACATTTGTGGAGGATTATGGACTTTTTTTAAATAAAAAATTAACAATTTTGTTTTTAATTATTGTTCATCAAGAATCAATGTGTTTTCACAAGGTTCATTTAAAATGGCAATGACCAATGACGGGGAGGCTAATTAACGAAAAAGCATTCAATTAGTAATTTATTTTTGTCTTTAAGGAGCGCCGGGCTCCAGCAAATCAAAATTTGCGCAAAATATCGCCAAAAAATATGATGGATTCGTGTTCATCAGCATGGGCGAACTGTTGCGCAGAAAAGTGCAGCAAAATGGGGAGAATGAATTGTGGGCAAAAATTGGCAAAAAGATGGACGCCGGAGAAATGATTCCCATGGTGGGCGAAGTCCAACTTTTTTTTTAATAAATATTTATTCAAATATATTATTAAAAATTTTATTTATTATACTACTCGTATAAAATATGGTGCGTTTAATCTGCAAAATTTCATTAAATTTCAAAAGTTATGACTAATGAAATTCAAAAAATTTTGGTTTTCAAGTTTGGTTGCTTTAGCGTAAAATTATAAGCAAAATTTTGTAGTTTTTTTAATAACGGCATAGCACCTAAAAATACGCCTTAAATGGTTGCAAAACAATAAATTTTCTATTTTTTTTTTAAATCATCATATTTTAAGGAAAACCTCATTTTATTTCGTAAAGAAATTTTTCAAATACCTTTTTTAATCTGGCATATTAAAACCAAAAAATGCACTCACTAATTTACTAATTAATGCCATAATTTGTAAATTCACTCACTAATTTATTAATTAATGCCATCATTAGTGTGTTTTCGCCTTTGTCAGAGAATATGCCGTGAATTGATTTACGCGTCTGTCCATGAACGCTGTCCCAACAGTTGGGGCTTCGTCGTGGAGGGCTTTCCGCGCACGTTGGCCCAGGCCGAGGACATCGAGGCACAGCTGGGCCACATTGACTTGGCACTGCTCATCGACTGCACGGAACAGTTCTGCAAGGACGCGTTGCGAAAGCGTTACACGCGGGACAAGGAGGAGGGGTCGGAGAGGGCGGGTAATTGGGGAAAAAAGGGGAAAAGCCAAAAGACTAATAGCCCTAATTGACGAACAATTAGCCAATTAACAGCGGGTAATGAAGAAAAAAGGGGAAAGCCAAAAGACTAATAGCCCTAATTGACAAACAATAGCCAATTAACAAACGACCGATTATTGGAGTATAAAACCCCTAATTGTGCAACCAATTAGCAATTTGAAATGTTGCTCAAATTAACATCCAGGGAACGCCCTTCTGATCAAATGCCATTTGCGCCTATGTCCACATCGGTTAAAAAAATGTTTTTTTTTTCAAAAGTAGCTAACCTAAATTAAAATATTGTTTTACATTTAAAATATTTGAATTAATAATTATTTTAAAAATTCTATAAGAATGCGAGTATTGAATGTTATCTTTTCATATAACTTAATGCTTTTTAACTAGGATTGAAAAGAAATTGGAACCGATTTTGGACATGAACTTAAAGCTTATGGTCCTCCCAAATAATGCGATAATGAATCGAAACTCTGCCTCAGATTAATTTTGGAATTAAATTCGGTCATTGAATGTGAATCAAAAATGAAAAAAAAGAGACGGGGTGGACAATCAAGAGTAATTAGTGAAAGAATCCAACCCCAAAATTTGACCGTTTTATTTCTTCTAATAGTCAATTTGAAGGATTTCTAGTCCAATAAATTTTGAAATTTTTGAATTTTATTATGTTGTAATAAGCATGTTTATTTATTTTTCTTGACTCTTAAGATGATGACGAGGGCGTGGTCCGAATTCGCATGGCCCAGTTCAAGGCAAACACTCTGCCGATGCTCAAACATTTGGACGACCAGGGCAAACTACGCGTGGTACGCTTGGAAAGAGCGGCACACATTGGGGCGGTGTCTGAAATGGCACCGATGGGAAAGGTCGGTGGTCTGCGGCCCAGCAAATTAGCCAATTAAAAACAGCAATTTTTAATTGTTTTTCTTTTTGGAAATCAAATTACATAAAGTTGAATTTAAACGAAAAAAGGACTCTTAAAATTAAACTCTTTTTGATAATCGTCAAAAATTGCCATTTTTAGAAATATTTTATGATTAGGCATACGGCAGTGCCAGAAAGTGCCGTTGGAAGATTTTTGGGTTTTAACAATTGATCATTTAAATATAATATCACATTTTGATTTTGCACCTCACATTATCGGTTTTAATAATTTTTTAGGGATTAGATTAGCAAATTGTATATTTCGGTGCAATCGGGATCAAAAAAAAATCAGATTTTTCATTCGCTACATGAAATTTCCCGGGCTCTAGGGCACCCGAAAACCTTTGGTTTTGGTAATTCTTAAACACGTACTCCGACTGCTGAATATTTTTACATAATTCCTTTCCATTCAATTAAACACTAATAATATAATCTTCAAATTCGCAGCCGTTCCATGCTCTGTTTTGGCACTTTCTGCTGGCAGCCGCGTGTCGATGCTCGCGTGCCACAACAATTACCGCTCACAACTGGACATACAATTATGGTCATATGTTTAGCATAATTTGCGCCTTTTTGGGTTTTTGATTGACAAAAAAATTTTGAGATTTTGGGCTAATTTTTTTAAGAAAAGATAGGTTTTAGTGGGGGCCGGCGGTGCCGATAGGCGCCGCCGTGGGAAAATTTTAAGAATTTTTAATGAATTTTGTTAAAAAATGGCCAACTAATTTTTCATAAAAGTCGGTCGATTGTTTCGGTTTTTTGATTATTTCGGTCGAACGGTTTCGGTTAAAAACCGAAAAACTCCGAAAAACTCAAAAATTTCTCGGTCGGTATTTTTTCGGTCAAAAACCGAAACCGAAAATCGAAAAATACCGAAAAAAACCGACCGGTCCGATCTCTAGTTATAAATTGTATGATTTTGCATATTTTTTCTGCGCATATGCTATGAAGAAAGGGGCTCAAAAATAGCATTTCTGCGTTAAAATTTTTTGATTCGGTGAAGGTTTTTAGTGCGTATAAAAGCATATTTTAGGGTTTTCGAGAATAAATGCATATTTTGTCATTTTTACATTTTTAAAACATATTTCAATCATTTTTGGCAAATTTTAATAAGAAAAGTGCAATAAAAACGAAAAATACACCCCTGACAAAGGAGAGGTACCCAAGTGACGGTGGGACTTCCGAATGAACGTCGATTTAATGGGTTTTTTCTGATTAATTTATTTTATTTTATATTAATCTAATTCATTAATTCTCAACAGTGGCAACTTCTTGAACCAGTGAAGCTTTTCCTTTTTGATATATAATATCTTTTACAAAGAATGTCAAGCCAATGTGAGCGTCGGTGGCCCAGTGGTTATCCCTTCCACATAAGTGAGGGGAGAATGCTTGGAAGAAGGATTTTTTAATTTGATTTATGAATATTGTAGAATGGGAGTGAATAAATGGGCATTAATTATTAAATCAGGGCTTTTCATTTGAAATAATGTTAAATGGTTTATATTTTATATGATAGAATAAAATTTTGAAAAATAGAAAATACTCGCAAAAACCAAAAAGTTCTCTGCTGGAACTTTCAATTTAAAAAATAATTTTATCTGAAAAAGACCAATTTTATCCTATAAAAGTTTAAATGTATTTGTTATGCAATTACGCGGCGAAAATGTTAAAGAAAGAGATTTTTCTGGGATTTTACATAAAGACACTGGATTTTTCCAATTTACAATAAATATTTTGAACATATTTTGGCAGTTTTAGCACATTTTCAGAATTTTTCAAATAAAAATTCCCTCTCTAATAATTATTAGATTCGCATAATGTGACAAATTCCTTTGCTTCATTCATTTCTACCAAAAGTATCAAATTTTAAAATTTCTATTAAAGTTAAAATTAAGGTTGAATAGAAATGAAAAAAATTTTAAGACCAAATTTATTAATGTTAAAAAGTTTAAAAAATATTTTAAATTGAAAGTTCCGACAGAGAACTTTTTGGTTTTTGGGAGTATTTTCTATTTTTCAAAATTTTATTCTATCATATAAAATAAAAATAAAAAAATATTAAGACCAAAATTTATACCAAAATTTATTAATGTTAAAAAATTATTAAAAATATTTTGGATAGGGAAAAGAACCAAAACAATTATTTGCAGGGTGGGGCAATTGAACTTTAGAAGAAGGAAAAAATAATGGAAGGGATAACCACTGGGCCACCGACGCTCACATTGGCTTGACATTCTTTGTAAAAAAATTTGAGGAGCGCTTCTATCTTTTGGGTCAATAGCAGCAGTTCGTACAATGGGCAATTCGTACAATAAGCAGTTAATACTATTAATTTTTTTACAAAATAAAGCCTAAGCTTTAAGTTTCATTCGGAAGTCCCACCGTCACTTGGGTACCTCTCCTTTGTGAGGATCGACCTTTTTGGAAATTAAAAATATACCCTTGAAAATCGAAAAATTTTGATTTTTTTGTAAGAACTTTTGGAAAAAAATTGTTGATATAAGAAAAATGTAATTTTGTTTTAGCATATGATAAAAATTTAAAAAATTCGAAATTTCGTATATAAATTTAGAAAATCAAAATTTTTGCAATTATCTAAAAACGCTCCTTAGCCATTTTTTTTTTTGATGTTTTAAAAGTCAGTTTTGTATTTTCACACAATTTTGGCATTTTTTGAGGGTTATAAGCCATTTTGGCTAATTTTTATGGCATATTTTAGTGCATATTTGGGCATTTTTCGAGTTTTTAGGGCATATTTGGGGTATTTTAGTGCATATTTTATTCGCTTATTTGGCATTTTTTAGTGCATACAACTTATAACCATAGTTATAAGTGATTGACACAAACTCCAATTTTGTTTTGATGTTTTTGTAGCATTTTTTGTGGGTTTTCAAATGGTACCATTAGTTGGACAAAAAATATTTTGCCAAATGAGTGGACAAAAGACCCAAAAAAAAATATATATATTTTCTAAATCCCAGCACAACTTTTACACATGAATTGGTTTTAATGTTTGAAAAGATCTCACATAACCTGCACAATTCACATTTAAAGGCACCAACTTACATTTTTTTTTCCATGTTTTGTTTATTCTAATTTGGTATAATTAAATATTAGAGATTTATTTAATTAGATCGAAGGCGACACCAATGAAGAGGCCGTGTTCATTAACATGTGCCAGATAATTGAGAACACCATATTCATACAAGGTGGTGAATTGAATGAATTTATTCTTATTCATTTTCTGAGTCGCCTCCGGGGTAAAATTGTAATTTTTGTTTGAATTTGTTAAGAAAATTGATGTAAAAAAATGAAATCCATTATTTCTTTATTTTTTTATATAGAAAAAAAATTTTTTCAAATTCCTTAAGAGTCTAATAAACAAATATTTTACAACAAAATGAATTTCTCTCAACAAACTATTTAAATAAAGAATGGAATTTTTCTTAAAAGCTCTTCGAAATTTTTAAAAATTTAAATTTTTACGTATGTTTAAAAATTTGTGGGACTTAATGTATACTCAAATTTGAGCAATTAGTTAATTGTTTCCCCTCTTTAGATGATGGGAACGGCAAAAGTTTGGAGTCGAGCAAACAAAATTCGGCGGATCTTTTGCCGTCGACCAGTGAAGCTCAAAAGGCGAAGGAATAATAAAGCAATAACATTTAGAAAAAAGCAATTAATTAATTACTCATCAAAAAATGAATCATCACACATTCTTAATGAATTTTTGTTTCTAAAATATATTTTGCACGATGGAAAAACATGGAATAAAAGTCAATCATATGTATTGCGCTCGAAGCGCATAAAAGGTTTCGCCCACTTTTGGCATTCGCGGGTTCAAACGATGGATGCTTTAAGAAAAAAAAAACAAATTAAAATTTTGCCGAAATTTCCTATTTTTATATTCCCATGTTTAATGTAGAATTTAAATGAAGGAGCCCAGTGAGGTCAACCTTCGGAGAATTGGGATGAAAAATTATATTTTCCAAATTTTTACTAAATTATAAGAAGCCTAATTTTTTGGACCAGGGCTGTGTTTTGAAAAAGGCTCAAATTTTTAAAAATCCTTTAATATGGATTTTGGATTTTTGGGAAATTTTTTGATATTTTCCAATTTCAATAATGCACCTCCGGCAGAGTTATCATTTTGGCGACTCGGCTGGCGCATGGCGTTTCAGCCCAAAATCGGACAAGCGGGCCAAGACCAACTGTCGCTAAATTAAAATGATTATATTTATTGAATATAATTAGATCTAGATTCCAAGTTATAACTGAAAATTTAGTGATATTCGAGTTAGTACATGTTAACAATTTGTTGAATTTTATCTCATTATGAAAAAAGGTTAAATTGTCTAAAAAGGTAATTACGGAAAACGGCAAGAATAAAAAATCCTATTTTTAATCAAATATTTCTTGCAAAAATTTTTTTGTTTATGCTTACTAAAACCTAATTACGGGAATTCAGAAAATTAAAATTATTTATGATTTTGCTTACCCTCGGGTCCATTTTGAGAAGTTTGAGCAGTTGGATTGGTTGATTGAAATTGTAGGTGACCAGCAGGGGAAACGAAGTTGAAGTGGAAATGAACACCATCGTGGTGAGAAGCAATGGGAAAAGCAGCAAAATTGAAGATTTGGAAATGATGGAGGGCATTTTCTTAATAATTTTAATTTAAATAAAATTAAATTTTGAAAAAGAAGGGCATTTTCAAGCATCTGTCCATTTTTAAGATTTGTCCTTTTGAATGAGTCAAACGCATAAAAATTAAATGTGCTTATGAATAGCTACTTCAAATTCGAATTTTGAACAAAATAAAATAAATTATCCTTAATTTTTTCTGTTTTTCGAGTTTTTGCCAAAAATCAACTAAAATAAGTAATTTTGAATTATTTTTTTCTTCTAATTTTTTCCAAATAGAAAGTGTCCGATTCTTTGGTCGTCTCTATCAAAATCCCATTTCTAAATTCCAAAATTATTTATAATTGAAAAATTTCTTTAATTCGTTTATTTGGATAACTTACAAAAAAATAATAGATTCCAAAAAAAAGCATTTTTTTCTTAAATTTTCAAAGCGTATTTTTATCTTTATTTTCACAAGATACTCGTAAATGCTTCAAAATAGCGCGGCAGAATGCGACAATTCGGATTTGTTTGCTTACGCAAAAATATTTTTATTTTTTATTTTCGGGTGTTATGGTTGTAGAATGAATTAGGTAATTAGCAAATGCCATTCAAAAAGCGTACGCATTTAAATGAACTGACTGGCATAAGAGAGGAACGTGCAAAAATAGCAAAACATCATTTAAAAATAGTAAAAATATTAAATTTTTTTTAATTAAAAAATTACAACAAAAAATTTTATTTTATTTGAATTTGAGTTTCCATTTAATTTATTTAAATTTTCATTTAAATGATAAAAAGAATTTTTATTTAAAAATAAAATATTTTTATTTCAATAATTAATTAGAAAATATGCAAATGTATGTCGGTGTCAGTCTCCTTTAAGCAATTTTCAAATTGGCTTTTATGGCAAAATGCTAATTTCAGGCGTCCTCCTAAAAATATTTGCACAACAAATTGCTGCAAAACAAAAACGTTAACTGTTTGCGACAGCTCACTTAATTAGGTATCTCTGTAAAATATATTTATTTGCGCTTTAAAAATGATAAATTCATATATGTATTTATAAAAATTATTATTTTTTTTTTAATTTTACAAATTTTTTATTAAACAAATGCAAAGGCTTTTCAAAATTAATTCGGTTTTATTAGAGTTTCATTGTCACGAATAATTTTTTTCAAGAGGAAAAGCTCGCATTAAATTAATGTATGCTAATTGGCATGATAATTTACATTTGTGGCAAAATCTCATGGCAAAACGTACAAATGTAAAGGTACAAATTATTTTACAACTTAAACTTTCAAATTTATTTATATTTTTCTAAATTATTTAGAAAATTTTCTTTTGAAAATATGAACCTTTTTGTATGGTCTTTAAAAAAATGAGAAGAACATTTTTAGAAAAAGTTTTTTTAATGAAAAATTACGAAGCGTTGGCATTTAACTGAACTATACTTTAACATTGTCATTTAGTCTATCAATTAAATTAACAAAAATGCCGCCTTCCAAGCAAATATAAAATGCATCTGTGCGCCGAAATTGAATAAATTTCAATTTTAATTAATTGAATTTATTTTTTTGCTTTAAAGAAAGTTGAATGAACAAAAAACATGGATAAAAATGCCGATATAATAAATTAAATAAGAAAATATTGTGTAAAACTTAACCTCAATGGAATGAATATTCAATGGAAATTCATTTAATTAATTTGAACATTTAATTGGCTTCAATTTTATGGACTAATTAAAGTCAATTAAAACGTTTAATTACTTTCGGAGGATGAATTATTTTTTTTTTTGAATTATAATTGAAGTAAATTGGTCAAACAAAAATTTGTACCCACCCAAAAGGGCCGCCATCATTTAAATAATGAAATAAGAAAGGCATTCAATTAATTATTCACGTAAAGACAATGTTAATGTTAATTACTCAGCTAATTGTTTCCGAATTTTAGCGATTGCGTATTTTGTAAGCAATTAACACCTTTGCCCAAATGCCAAATGATCTTGTGATAAGGAATGATGTCACGTAAAATAATGAATCATGAGTTTTTGTCAAGGTTATCATTAAAAAAATGAAATAGAAATACGATGATTCAATTTTCACACTTAAAAAATTTTTTTTTAATTTTTTTTTTAAAAGCATTTACTATCAAATTTTGCGAAAAGAAATTTCAAAATTCAATTTTTGGCCGAAACCAAAGCTTCGTGAATGTCTTTAAGGTGACTATTTTTGCAAGTTTATGCATTTTATGCTTAAGAATATGAAATATTTTAGCTCATTTAACGTGTCGAAAAATTTTTAATAATGAATTGTCAACACAATGGGGAAAGCTTACTTGAAAAAAGAATCAAGAAAAATTTTTGGCACTTTCATTTTGTCAAATTCTTAATCAATTTTTTTTTTCTTTAAAATTTAGGTTAATATCTTTTTCAGCAGTTAAAATTGTTTTTATCGTGTCGATAATGACTTTGATTCCTTGAATTATTTGTCGCACTGCACGTCATACTCTTAAATGACTTTTGAAAAATTTGAAATGCTTTCTGGGATGTATTAATTCTTCTGATCAGATGTTCAAAATTTGCCTGGCTGACTTTGCCTTCCTCTTGGGCAAATGTGAATCCCAGAATGAAGCGGATTGTGGCAGAAAGTGGGATAAAGGAAATGGGAGAACAGCAGTGAACGCCTGTAGCTCAGTCGTTTTCAGCATTCTACGATATTGAAATGCCGTAGGTTCAATGCCCACCGGGCGAGTTAAATTTTATATTTCTTTTAAATTTTATTGCAAAAAAACATTTTTTGTTGATTTTTTATTAAATTTTCAATTGTAGACCAAATGCTGTCTTTGAAAATTTTCAGTTGGGAGCACTGATAATGGTAAACCTCGCTAATTGCTTTTGTTAAAAAGGCTGAAATATTTACTCACATTAATTGCCACAAAAAATGCATTTATATATTTTATTTTATTTTTGCTTTGCTGCAAATTAAATCTATATAAAAAATAATAATTAAATATCTAAACAAATTGACTTATACAAAGTCACTAATTATTATACCCATCATTTTCATAGGTTTCACTCATCGACAATTAGGGATCAGATCCAGAACATTGGACCCATCATCGGATATCTGTCGCCGTCATTATGCAAAAAGTCACGCGGATCTTCTAAATTTTTATTTGTTTAATTTTGCCTTGGAATTAGCAGCTAATTAATTCATTAGTCAATCTTTTGATATAATTGTTCTCCCCTATTAACCATTTTGTTGACGTTCGGCTGGCATTATTATTAAAGCAATATTAATATTGCCGAATAATTCATTTATTTTGCTTTTACCAGCTGCCTCGTACGCAGTTAATCCCGCGCCTTGTCCAATCACTCGTTTTCGTCTCCGCTGCTCTTTCTTCAAATTGGTTTCGTTCTTTAATTTAATTTAAAAAAAATAAATTAAATTCAATAAAAACAAACTTTTTCTCCATTTCCATTGCTTGCGTTAAGCCATTTTTTCAACGCAACTTTTGTAAACAATTCTTTGATTGGTTCCACAACTTTTTTAAATGTTTTCAAAAGCTTTTCCATTGTTTTGCTTTTCACTTTTTTCTCCTTTTCATCATTTTCTTCACTCATTCCCAATTTTTCAATAAGTGAATTCAGATTTTTGCTTAATGACTCATCATCATTAGAGAAGGCAATTTCCGGTTTCAGCTTTGATAATTCAATGCTCTCATTTGCTGTTTCTCTTAAAACTAAAAAAGGAAAAATTTCAGTTTTCTTTTCTCCTTACAAATTAGGGTTTACCTTTTTTGTCAACTTCTTCCATTTGTTCGTCTGTTAAATTAATAGCTAGATTTGCTCTTGAAAACAGAGCAATTACCCACGCTCGCAATTTTCTGTTTGGCTCCACCAGTAAAATTACTAAAGCCACATTTAAAAGTGAAAATGCTCTTCTGTGACGTCGAAATGAGCCTAAAATACGTTAAAAATTGCTTCATCCTGAAATATTCTCAAAAGAAATGAAAAAGAAATTCGGCACGGAATAAAAATAAAAAAAGAAAATTTTTTAAATCGAAAAATCAAAAATCGAAACAAAAATTGTTATGAGTACAAATTCCTGTATATAAATTGGTTTGGATTAAATGGGATTATGAATGTTTTTATGGATTAACTCTCATGGAATATTCAAAATTAATTATTATAAAAATAGAAATTCTAAATTAATTTATTGCACGTTTTCGTCTCTTTGCCGTGCCATCCTCGCAAATTTCAATTGTTTTTGCCACAAATTGCAAAAATTGCTTTGTCCGCTTTTTCTCGTTAAATTTTTTGTCATTTTCATGGTATTTCGTGCAATTATGCCAGCATTTATTGTCATTTTGACTGCATATCTTGACCTAAATTAATTTTAAAAAAGCAATTATTTATTTAAATCAATAAAAAATAAACAATAAAAAAACCTTTTCCAAAAAATGACTCATCTCTCGCAACAGATAAATTTGACCATTTTCTGACCAAAAATCGAAGTTACTTCGTTCGTCGAATTGGATTTGGAGACGTTTTGCAACAAAATTAATTACAAATTTTAAGCGCTGTTTCAAAATTTTTATCCCAAATCCATCAATTTTATCTGAATTTAAAAAAAATTCTTATTTTATATTATTATAAGATTGACTACAATTTTACCTTTTTCTATTCCATTTATCACGCTCATTACAGAAATAATTAGTTTGTTTAACAGTTGGCTCAACGGTGGGTCATTGTGATAAATTGATAGGATACGGTATTTGATCAAATTGTATTCGTGATTATTTGCAAAATATTCAATTGAATGGGAAGAATTCTTTAATAAAAAAATTTCAATCATTTTTTAAATAATTATTTTTACTTTGATTGGTTCATTTGCTGAGATCTTTTTCAGGATCAAATGAAGTTTATTCATTTCACAGACAATGTTCACCAGTTTCGCATCTTTTTCGACATTGTTTTGTCCATCTTTTTGTTTATAAAATTTAATTTGAATTGAAAATGGCGGTATTAATAAGTATGATCAAATTAAATACTGATCACTTCTGATCAAATATCATAAAATCACCTTTATACGTTCGTTTTATGCTTTCATAAACCGAATTGGCAAATCCTTTTTTGTCGATTGATTGGCTTTGCTCATTATTATTATTGCATTTTAATGAGACAATTTCTGTTGATTTTGCATAACAAAGTGATGAAAATGTAAGCAAAGTAAGGAGCATTAAAATGCAATTATTAAATGTTTTGTTATTAATATTTTATAAAAAAAATAATATTTTGATTTAATTAAATTCGTATTTATATAATGTAAAATTTTGTTGGCTTTCATGTATTTCCGTCTGAATTCTTTGAAAAAATGAATATTATAAAATTTTTGCACATTTTATTCACATTTTTTAACAAATGATGAAATAAAAAAATAAATTACAAAAAATTTGATGCTGTCAAATTAAGAGAAGAATTAATTAGTAAATTAATTCTTTTCATAGAAATTTACGTTATTTTCAAAGAGTCAGAGTTTAAAAGATGATAAATATATTAAAATATAACTTGAA
This sequence comes from Heterodera glycines, assembly GCA_004148225.2. Taxonomy (NCBI): domain Eukaryota; kingdom Metazoa; phylum Nematoda; class Chromadorea; order Rhabditida; family Heteroderidae; genus Heterodera; species Heterodera glycines. The sequence continues at coordinate 15,443,101 of CP049712.1, read as the reverse complement.
TTTTCTAAAATATTATAAATGACTGACTATCAATGACAGCGTTAATTTGAAGGGAATTTTAATTACGGGCGATTTATAAAAAAAATTCTTATTTTCAGGAAAGATTAAAACCAAAAAGATTATGCACGAGGTAAAACAATTAACTAGTCATTAAGTGCTTTCCTATCAGAAAGTGATTTTTTTAAATTTTCTATTTTTATTTACTAAAAACATTTTCAGTAATTTTAATGAGTTTATAATGAATTATTCATTTTTCAACTTTTTATTTGTTCTATTTTTCTTTAATCGATCTTCTAATTCCAATATGAGCAATACATTATAATTGACAAATTGGTGACGTCGCAATCTTTTTGTTAATGGATGTTTCTGAATTTTTATCTGCATTTCCATTATTTTTTGATCACATTCGTCTTTGTCCTGATAAATAATTTGTCAAAAAAATGATAATTAAAAAAAAGATGCTAATGCGCGAAAAGCATTTCGATGTAAATGAATTTGTTTGTGAAAAATAATTAACACTTTTTTCATAAATCAAATTTGGTTTCGTACATTTTTTCACATTTTAAATAATTCCTACTATAAACAATAATTAATAATTCAGTATTTTATTTTTTTAAATTAATGATTTTTTCTTGTAATTTTGCCATTCATAAAAAATTAATATTTTTTTTTGTTTAATTTATTTTTTGGCATTTGCTTAAAAATCATAAAAATATTCAGTTTAAAAAAAAAAATATTATTTAAATTTTCCATTTTGATTTAGCTAATTATTGAATCCATTTGAACTAATTTACTGAGTTTCTAGTCTAATTTTTTAAATTCATTTTTAATTTTTATTTTTTTCATTAATAGTTCTTCTAATTCTATTTGAGCAATACTTTATTAACAATGACACCAAATTTTCCTTTTCTTCGCGCAATGTTATTTTCTCATAATTCAGGCGATGTGCCAAATTCTGATTTAGTGACAGCAATAACTCACTGAAAAAAACAGAGAAATAAACATTTTTGTCATCATTTTCAATGAAATTGGTACGTAAAGCGAACATCAGTAAGATACGAATAACCCGTAGAAATAAACATTAATAGACTTGGCTTAAAAAATAGCAGGAAGAAAGCGATTTTATCTAGAGCCCGGATGATCAACCAAAAAACTTAAAAAAAGGTTTTATTTTGCAATTTCTGTAAAATGGTTAATTGAAGGCGCAAGTAATTGATTGACTCCCTTTCTCTCTCATTAATAAAAAAATAATAATTTGCCAATGAGAAATGAGAATTAGAAAAAAGATGACAACACGCGAAAATCAATTCGAAAATCGCAGCAGATGTTCAAATTTGATTCAGTGTTAATTATTTTCAATCTAATTATTGTTAATTAATGAACCATTTTTCTTTGTCATTTTGCCGTTCCTATTAAATATTTAAATAAATTATATTTATTTTATTTTAATTAAAATCAAAAAAACATTTGAAATGTGTGCTTATTAAATTGAATCTTTCTTCTTTTTTTTTGATTCAGCTGACCAATCAATCGGAGGACTGCTGGTGAGAAATGGGTGGTGATAATGTAACATTATTTTCCACCACCTCTGGCTTCGATAATCACCCAAATGACTCATTGCCATCTCTTCTGATCAATGACATCGAAATGATGGCACATTTCAACAAAAGCGGTGCCATCGGAAACACTTCGATTAGCTTCAATTTCACCACAAATTCATCAACAAATTTATTGTCCCATCCAAATGCAACTGATCATCACCAAATGAAACTGAACCCGTTCTCGTTGATGAACATTATGATCTGCGCACCGATGCTGGTGCTCCAACTGATGACACTGCCAGTAGCAATTTAATCATTTGGGCAATTTATTAATTTGACTTTTAATTAAGCGTAAAATGCTTTTTCATTATATTTTAATTAAAAATTTTGAAACAAAAAAATAAAACCCACTTTTGAAGCGCATTTAAAAACTAGATACACGGTAATCTGCTGTAAAGTCGAAAAATGGGCCAGCAAAAAAAACCGAAAATTCACATTTATCACAGTTTAATCGCAATGAAAAATTACGCTTTTACAAATTTAATAATAAAAATTTTATAAAGTTTAAATATTTGGCCAAGCCTTTCCCTACCTACTTTTTTTCTTCAGATTTTTTTGATCTACTCCAATTATCGGAGGAATGTTTGCTTTCGCATTTTGTTCACCAACGGCGTTACTGACTGTCTCCAGTTGGCGCTGATGCTCATATTTGCCATACTCAATCTGATCACCAATCACATCCCAATTTGGTTCCAAATGGTATTGCCTCTCAAATTTATTTGAATTGTTTAAAAATGAATTAAATAAATAAGAATAAGGTTAATGATAATTTGTGCGGTAATTTTCTGTCATGAGATCCTTTCTTTCTTCCTCCGTCAGATTTTGCTCATTTTTACTATCAATGTCTTTTTTCTTTTTATCTTTCTGATTTTTGTTTTCCTGTTGCAATTTTTTTGCTTTTGTTTCCTTAACTTTTTGTTTATTTTTGTTACTAACGAATTTGTAATGCGATTTTATCAGTTGCTGGCACTTTGTGCCCGCCGTGTTCACCAACACTTGGACCCGTACGCGCATGGATGGCTCTGCCAGTTTCCAATTTTTGGCATTATTTTTTGCTTTTTGTTCGTTTTCTCCTTCCAAATCCTGGAAGCTCTTCCTTTGTTCGGTTCTCAACAAATTGAAAAAATTTGTAGCAATTAATTCTGCTCTTTTTGCCAAATTTTTTTCAAATTCTGGCTCAAAAACAATTTTGTAGAAATGATTGACAAATACTTCCGCATTTTCAACATTAATCGCACTACATTTCAATTCTGAAATTTGTTAAAATAAAAATATGAAGAATTAAACCAATAGGAAAAAAGTAATTAATTTTTGTAAAACGAAAAATAATTAATTTATTTTGAATGCTTACGAGTTTCATTAAGAAAAAAAATTAAAAATTTTTTTTCTTTAAAAAAAAGGAAAGAAAAAATTTTAACCAAAAAGTTAAAAAAGGAAAAAAGAAATCAATAAATTTTTGGAAAGAATAAAAAATAAAAAAATCACTTTCTTAAAAAAATAAATTAAAAATATTTAAACCTTCCAAAGAAATAATAATAATAAATACATTAGGCTGCCCATGCCTTCTGTTGGACACTGTTTTTGCTGATCATTGTGCTCCACCAAACTGATCTGATGGGTGATCGGTTCTACCCGGGCACAAGTCAATTTGTGTTCGACATCAAAAAGCCGTACACACAGACAATTCGTGACGTTTTTTGGTGGGCTACCGTTGTGATGCCGATCATGTGTCTGATCATTTATGTGGCCATCATTTTGATGGCAAAAATGGTCAATCAAAAACAAATTAAATTAACCGTCGCAGCCTCCATGAAAATAAATTTGGAAAAAGGCCAGCAGTCAAAAAACCATCAAAATAAAAATTTTTTGCTAAAACTTTGCTCAAAACAACCATATTTTAAAGTTTTATGTCATTCGATAGCCCTACCTGTTTTTTATTAGCATGCAAAATTTCAAAAGTTTCGTTAAGGTTGAAGAAAGTTATGATCAAAAATGTTCAAGAAAACTTGCTTTATTGAGTTTCTCAAGTCATGACTTTTTTTAAACGACGAATTTTTTGAAATTTTGGAGTATAACATAAAACACTTAAGCTATCTAATAATATCAAGATTTCAAAAGTTGATTCATTTTATGCGCATTTATGAAGAATTTTCTGTCAAACATTTTTATTTGATGGTTTTTTGTAGAGTTGAGCGGGACCGGGACCAAAACACGGACAACTGAGTACCGAGGTCCCGGTTTTGACCGGGACCGGGACCAGGTTTTTTCCCGGGTTTCCCTGCCAAAAATTCCCGGTTTTTCAACCCGAAAAGGTCCCGGTCCCGGTTAAGCCCAAAATTCCCGGTCCCGCTCTACTCTAGTTTTTTGAGTACGCCCATTTTGATGGGTTTTGAGTAACGCGAGCCGGCACCGTGCACCGATCCCTCGCGCCGATCTCTAATATTAATTCAGACTTTTTATTTATATTAATTAATTAAATATTATATAAGAATCATACCTCTTCACGCGATAGCACGCATCAGTTGCAAGTGTGATCATTTTTCTGGCATTGTTCACAATTGTGTCCGGATCACCAATTATGTCTTCAAGTTTCTTCGGTTGATCAGTTGCCGCCTTTTTACTCTCCGAAATTTTTGTTTGATTGATTCAACAAAATTTTGCACAATTTTGTCTTTGCCTTTTCCTTCTATGGGTATTTGATGGAAATTTTCGGCAGCAAATTGGGCACTTTTGACGGATAAGTTGCGGCAATTTATTGCTTAAAATAATTTTATTTCAAATAAATTCATTATTTATGTGCAAATTCATCATTAAAAAACGAAAAAAAAATAATGGAAATAAAAGCGCTAATTAATATTTAATATTTTAAAACTATTTTGCTACAATTTTCAGAAATAGAATCACTTCATTCGCCTGAGATGCATTAACTCTTAAGTGGAAACTTAAAACTGGTTTTTGAGCGCATGATTAAAATAAGCTTAATGTAGGTCTAATTACCAACGAGAAATGTGAATTTTGAAAATATTTAAAAGGTTTTCAGTTAATTTATGTATTTAAGTGTGCCATTAATTGAGTCTCAAAAATCCTTAAATTTATGGCACAGTTGAGAGAAAAGACGAGAATTGGATGACTCTTTCTTGAACATTTTGCATCAAAGTTGGTAATAGATTTTCCAGATCTATTCTAGTAAATTTGAGGTGTGGTCAAGAAAAAAGAGAGTTTTTGGCAAAATCATTTTAAAAATTTTTACATTTTAGTGCTCGTTATTATTTTTTTATGAATTTGATGCATATTCCTCGAAATAATTTTCTTTATTTCAAAATTTAAGCTGAATAAACATTAAAATTAAAAACGTTTTGATCACTAAACTGAAAAAATGCCAAATCTGCGGTATAAATTTTTTTAAATTGTCATATTCGAAAATCAATGGTTAATAAAAATTCATTTGTTTTAGGAATTTGATGACTTCCACAATTTCACTATTTACCTGAACAAATAATAAAATTCAAATTTTTGATGATTAAACTGAAAAAGTGCCAAATTTTCGGTGATTCTGTTTGCTCATCTGCTGGCATACTTTCTTTTTTGTACTGGTCTCACAAACTACAGTCAAAAGTTGGCATATTTAAGTCAGAATTTGCCAATCCAATCCCTTCACCAATTCCTCTGTTTAAAGCCCTTTTTTAAATCGGAAATGAATCCCAACGGTTTTTTCTTTGTTTTAGCGGTGCTCTTTCTTGTCAAAGTCGACTTTTTACAGTGCAAATACAATGGTATGTCAATAAAGTATTTCTGATTTTTAAACAAAAATAAAAAATTCAGAACCAATGGCACGACAGGTGCTGCAAAAGCATGCTTCACAATTTCAGCAGCATTGTAAAAATGCCCGCAGAGGAAGTGCCGTGGCCAAATGTTGCAGTGCCATCAGAAGCATAATGGGCCGATTCACAAGCCAAAAAAAGGCAATGAACCAAATGCTGGCCAAGTGTAAAGCGGGCACAACGCCAAGCGAAGCACAGCAAATGCGAAGAAAATTGGAAGGATCGAATAAACTGAAGGATTGTGGCCAGTTTAAAAGCCAAATTCAGCACAAGTTCAGCGAGTTGAAGCAGTACTGCAACAATGGGGCAGAAAATGAGGAGGAAAACGACGAATGATCAGAGAGGGAGAGAGAAGAGGAGAGAGTAGAGAGAGAGAGGAACAGCAAAATTCTAATCACTAGTGATCACTGATAATTGCCGATTGATTGACCGGTACGACTCATTTGGCTGATTGAAGTTTTTTTATGGCATAAAGAGTTGCGTTAAAACAAATGGGAAAACAATTATCTTTGACCAGGGTAGTGCCACAAAATTTCATTGTTAATTTGGCAGCTTTAATCCAATTTTGGCTTAGCACCCATTAGCAGTGCCAGCAGACAAACGATGCTGGGACTTTATATAAAAACATTAAATTTAATTTCCAAAATAGTCCAACGCTTATTCGATTAAATGGACTATTTTTAGAGATCACCAACCTTCTTTTAAACATCATAAACTACTAACTGACCATAATTAGCTCATAAAAGTTAAAGAAATGTGATTACGTTTTTAATATACGCCGTAAATCAAACTAGGGTTAAGCCCCGACCCCGTGCTCCCCGGTCCCCGACCTTAGGGTGCATTTTTTTAAGAATTTTTTGAAAATCCTTAAAATAGGTAACGAAATAGGTATAAAAATAGGTACCTAGGTAATAGGTAGAAAAACCCCCAAATAGGTAAAAATAGGTATTATAAAAGTGGGTGTAGAAGCTCCAGACCAAGCTAAAAACTCGTTTTTCGCGCCTAAAATTTATGAAATTTTGAACAATTTTCTTAATAAAATTAATTAAAAATTCCAAAAAACTTTTTGGCGACGCCTATCGGCACCGCCGGCCTCCCAAAACTCCATTTTTTTTTTTCAAAAAATTGTCCCAAAATTGCTAAAATAGGTATTTTTAGGAAAAATCTGTTAATAAATTAAAAATTTTCAAAAAAATTTTCCTCGCGGCTCCCAACAGCATCGCCGCCCATCCCCCTTCTGCTGTAGCCCAAAGTTTTTTTGAAAAAGAGCGCCGCAAAAAAATGATGGTCAAATTCGATGTTCAGACGGATTCGCAAAAATTTCGGTTAAACCCAGGGTTTCTATCGAAAATTTTTCAAAATCAGGACATCGGGCCCAAAATCAGATTTTGGAGTCGAAAATCAGGACTTTTTGCAAAATTGCTTCAATGGAGGTAGTCCGGCGGTGCCGACAGGCGCCGCCGGAAATTTTTTTTGTAATTTCGTTCTGATTTGTTAACAGATTTTCACCAAAAAGGCCAATTTGTTTAATTAAATCCAATGCCATAAAATTTCAAAATTATGAGTTTTTTTTATTTTTACAAATTTCCCATTCCATGATTACGAAATCAAAAGCTAATCGATAAATAAGAACAAATGGAAGCCCTGGTTTAAAGGCGAGCCCCTGGACTCACTCTTACTGGCGCTAACGAAATCAGATGATTAAAGTGAAAAAAGGGAAGATTTACGAGTATTGAAAAAGAAAAAAAAAATTTATTTTTTGTGTTAAAATAAAATTTAATTAAGCTTGTAATTTTTTTTTCTTTTTATTATGTCCAATCGTATTAAAAAAAATTTACATTTTATTCGAGGTTGCCAAATGTCTCATTTTTAGATATGTATTTCAAATATAATTTTGCTGTCGTTTGCCATCATTGTGCATTGGGTGCGCATATAAACCCATTTTAGCGGGGCGGGAAGAAAAACGCCGACAAAAATGCCGGGGATTGGCTGACGAAATTTAAAAATGTAAGGGAGCAATACTTTTCGTTGGGGAGGAATTTTCATAAAAACTCGAAAAAATAATTTTTTTTTTCAACACTCTCATCCGATTGGAGTGCAACAGACGAATTTCGAATTGCCCGAATTGGGTTGTTGTTGAAAATTAGTTAGGTCCAGCCCTGTGGTCGTTGAACAATCCTAGTCCCATTAATGAAGCCTCACATTTTTTAAAAACAAACAAAAAACAAAAAAATGTCGAAAACCCATCCATTTGAGAAACCTGATATAAATAAAGTTATATTTGCTTTATTAAAACAATATTCAAGAAAGAAATGAAAATCCGAAATTCCAAATTGAATTTCGAAATTTGTTAATGACATTTGTTAATTTTGCCAAAAACTTACAGATTTCCCATAAAGTAATCTAACTATCATCCATTAACAATGTCTTCGTCCGACGGATTAAATAATCCATTTTCTCAAATAACTAATGACTCATTAATTGCAAAAATTTGCTTCATCATTAACGTTGTCGAGTTTTCAATATGCTTCCCATCTTTTGTGCTGATCATTTTCTGTTCAGTGCTCATCTACCGAACATATGTTTTGCATATGAATTTGAAACTGATTTTGTTGGCACAATTTTTTGGCATTTTTTACATAATTTTGAGCAGATTTTTTGTTCTTCTGTGGCAATTTTTTATCGTTGAAAATATTTTTTTGTTTGCACCACCAATTGTGCTCGCTGCAGGTATTGTATCGCTTTTATTTCTCAATTTGGTGGGCCATGTGATGGTTGTGGACGGTTGTTGGCCACAATATATGTGGAAAAATATGAACACTTTAAAAGTTGGCTGTTTACAATTAGCTGGATTTGCATTACGGTATTTGTAAATTAATAAGTAATTATGAATTAATTAGTTAATCAAGGTACCAATTAGCATAGCCGGTGGTTATCATCAGATTTATATGCTGCATTCGATGCAAAATATTTCTGACTTTAATCTATTTTTGTATTGTGTTACATTGGTCGCCAGTTTCGTTGAGATTTTTGTGAGTCCATTGATTAATCAATTAATTCTTAAATTATAATTAAATTTAAGATTTTTTTGCTAATTACTCGTTACAACAAAAAAAAATATTTTTCACGGCACAAGGTGCCGTCAAACAATGCGAAATTCCTTTCAGCACGGTACCAGGTTAATCTCGAATTTTGACCAAGACTAAGATGTCGAAAAATGTTTCCAAATCAGGAACGGGATACGTACGATACGTACGGTAACGGCTAAAAAGTCGCCTTTCATATGATTTTATATGCCGTAAAGAAAGGGGACGTGTCTAATCTCGAGCATTATAATAAGGGTGGAAATTTTTATTTTTATTTTCTTAAAAAAAGATGCGAAACTGGTGAACATTGTCTGTGAAATGAATAAACTTCATTTGATCCTGAAAAAGATCTCAGCAAATGAACCAATTAAAGTAAAAAATAATTATTTAAAAAATGATTGAAATTTTTTTATTAAAGAATTCTTCCCATTCAATTGAATATTTTGCAAATAATCACGAATACAATTTGATCAAATACCGTATCCTATCAATTTATCACAAATGACCCACCGCTGACAGAAAACATGCACACTGGACAACAGCTGATGCCAATTTTTATTTGCCATTTTTGCACCTCTTTGGCTCTATTTGTTTTCTTAATGACCAATTATTTTGGGTTAATTAACGATTTGGAGACATTTTCACTTTTTTCACAAATGTTTCTCTTTGTCAATTCATTTTGTTGTTTTATTCTTCCAATTCTGATGATTGTGTGAGTTTCTTTTGAATTAATTAATTTCTATATATATATTTGTAATAACATCATTTATTTATGCTAATAAAAAGCAAAATGCACCCTCAAAATTCGGCTTTCCAATTTTGCGTAATCCGCTGCGGGATTCAAATTCAAAATTTATTGGACCAAATCTCGCGAGATCCCACGCTGTAATGCGGGATCTTCGTAATTTGAAAAGATATAGACTTTCAATTTTAAAAAAATTCGTAAACGTCACCAGGATTTTTTTAATTTTGGGTAAAATCGGTGTTGAAAATTGACTTAAAATATTGCTGATTGCTGACTCGTATCTTGCAAAATCAATGAAATTTTTCTCAAGCAATAAATTTAATTGTGCAATGCCGCTCATCTGTGGCACCCGTTGATGAAGTTGTTTCAGTACAATTGCAAAATTTGGCGGAGAAAAATGCGCAGACGGAGGCCCATTTTAAACAGCTGAATGAGACATGGAACTGATCAAAAAAATTCTGTGAATTCGTTTTTATTTTTTTTGAATAAAATGACCAAGACATTATTTTCAATGCCGGGTCGTTACTCAAAAACCATCAAAATGGGCGTTATCAAAAAATCATTAAAATAAAAATTTTTGATAGAAAACTATTCATAACTAGGGATGATATTTTTAGGCTCCATAAAACACCAAAAAGGTAGGCTTTAGGCTCTAAAAAACCCCAAATTAGGAATGGAAAATAGGCTCCAAAAAGTCTCAAATTTAGGGGTGTAAAATGACAAATTATTCAAAAAAGTAAAAAAAAAAAATAGAGAAAACAGTATTGAGCTAAATAATTTTTAAAATCAAAAATTTTGTCAAAAAAATAAGTAAATAAATTTTGGAGATATTTAAAATTTTCATTTCCTATGGGCAAATTTTTGACCAAACGCCAAAATAGGCAAAAATAGGTTCTTTCAAAATTTTTTAGGGCTTTTTAGGCTCTAAAAATAAAAGCCTAAAAATAGGCATCAATAACTCGAAAAGTAGCTTAACAACAGCCTAAAAAAAACATGTTTTTCGTGCGTTTCATGCCCCGGGAAGCTCAGGAAAAAATAGTCTTTTGCCTAAAAATATCATCCCTATACATAACTTCGCTCAAAAGGAATCAATTTATAATTTTATATTATTCGTTAGCCGTAATTGTTTTCTATTATCCTGCAAAATTTCAAAAATCGTTATGTCTTTCGAAAAAGGTATGACCTGAGAATCTCAAAAAACAAAGTAATTTTTTTTGAACATTTTTGGTGTTAACTTTCTTGAAACTTAATGAAACTTTTTAAAATTTTGTAGGATAATAGAGAACATTTAGTGCTAGCGAATGATATTAAGAATTAAAAGTTTGGTTGCTTTTGAGCAAAGTTATATCAAAAAAAAATTTTATTTTTTAAATATTTTTTTTTTGTTTATTAAAATCCCAAAATTCGGGTAGCCTTTTGAGTAACGTCATAGCACCTTGTTTTATTTTTATAGCAATGAATGTCATCTTCAAATTTCATCTTCCATTCTTTAATTATGCACACTTTTGCGCGTCCTTAATTTCGTAGTGCGCGAAAACTTCGCGCACTAACGACAACTAAGTATGAGTAATCACTTTCCAGTTAAAATTTAAACAAATCAAAATTTAGAAGCTCCGCGTGCCGTTTTGGAAAATCGCCACGGTGACAACAATTGGGTGGTGCATCCAGTTTTCTGGGCCTGATCCTTAATTTTCGATGTGTGCAACCTATGAAAACGACGGATATAAAAATTAGTGACTTGTATGTTCCGAAAAATGTATTTAATTCAATATTTGCGAAATTTAGACTTAAAAATACGCTAAAAACTGCCAAAGAATGGATTTAACATTTAAAAAATGCCAATTTTAATTAAATTCAAACTTCACAATTGCAAATCAATTACATCTCAAAATTTTTGTAATAATCTCATTCTGTTTTCAGCGAAAATTTTCGGAAGTGGACAAAATACCTAAAAAACTTTTCGAAATTTCGAAAAAAAACTCTCTTTTTTAGGCGTGTATTTTTAAAAAATTTACAAAAAAAGTCGCTCTTTAGGGGTGTATTTTTCGCTTTTTTGCATTTTTCTTGTGAAAATTTGTTAAAAATGGCCAAAATATGGACTAAAAATGCAAAAATGTCGAAATATGGATTTATTCTCGAAAACCCCAAAATTTGGATTATATGGACTAAAAACCTTCACCAAATCAAAAAATTTTAACGCAGAACTGCTATTTTTGAGCCCCTTTCTTCATAGCATATGCGCAGAAAAAATATGCAAAATCATATAATTTATAACCCTATTCATCATACATGCTGACAAAAATCTTTTGATAAATGCCATTTAATCTAATTTAAAAATAATGAAAATTTAATTGTTTTAAAATTGAAAAAATTTTACAATTAATCTTTCTAAAAAATTTATTAATGCCTTGACAAACCTAAATTGAAAAATAATTGTGGAATAATAATATTCATTGATTTTCTAATACTTAATTGTTTTCTTGCTGAATCATGGCAAAATACTGGTAATTTTAATATAATATTAATATTAGTCTGTTTAAACCTAATAAATTATTTCCTAGTTTCTTAAATGTTAAAAATTGTTTTTGAATTATTTATTATTTTCTTAATTCTCCTAAACGATATCGAGGGAATTGATGATGATTTATTTGAAAATTTATGGAAAAATGTGACTCCTGTGATGACAGATAAAAGTTTAAAAAACGAAAATTCGGAGAAAATTGTGTAAAAAAGGAAGAAACCGATATTTTGGATGAAAATTTTCAGCAGAAAATCGCTAAAAATATTGAATCAATTAAATTAATTAAATCAGAAAATTGCAGTGACCAAGAAATGGAAGACATAAAGCCAGATGATTTGAAAGAAATCAAAAATGAACAATTTGTGGGCCAAAATAAATTTACTAAAGCAAAAATAAATGTGCTACAAATTGAAAATGGGCAATTAAGCAACGAAGCAGCAGAGGATGTTATTGAAAATTTAATTGAGGAAGAATAAATTTAATCCTTTTTTACAGAAATATTTTGTTGTAAAAAATTTCCATAAAAATTTAATGAAAGTGACAAAAAATAATATTTTGTTTTTAAATTACAAATTTCATAAATTAAGAATGCCAAATTGAATGATGAATTTGGCGAAGAAATGGAAATGTTAAAGAAATTTAATTACATGAAAATGAAATTGCGAAAAGAAAAATGTTACAAAAATTTGTCAATTGTTAAATTTGAATGTGAAATTGCAAATAAATTGGGCACAAATCGCACCAATATTTTTAAATTGAAGCAAAAATTGGGACAAACACGGAAGAAGAGCTTCTTCTCGCAAAATAAGGACGACATTAATATGGACACAAAAATGGAGCTGATCAGAGAGTTTGATGAAATGAAAAAAGAAAAAATTTATGGCTTTAATTATGACGGAAGAAAAAGAGCAAAAATTGAAAAGGAAATTATGCATAATTTGGGGATTAGTCGTAGGGAAATAAAACAATGGAAAAATGAATTTGGTAAAAATAAATTTAAAAAGAGAAAAAAAAGAAGATTAAATTTTGTTGATTAAATGATACATGTTTAAAAAATAACGCAAAAAATATAATTTTGTGCTTTAAGAGGTACACCTCAGTTGGGCCGGCACTTTGGGCCCCAGCATGCTTTTCACTATAACTTTCTATAACTTTTTTCTTTATTATCAAAATCCAACATTTTTGGCATCATTCGAATGCTTAACATGTTTAGAAGACTTTTTCTAAGCTATTGCTTCGCGATTAGACAATTACCAAAAAAGTTATACATGAAAATTGCGAAAAAGTCGAAATTTTGGGTTTTTCATAATAAAAATTTTTCCAGGCTTGAAATCTTTTCGCTTTTTGTAAGGCTAATAGAGCATGTGAAGAGCTTTCGGATGACACCAAGATTATTGGATTTGGATTAATTTTATTATATTAAATTGTTTTTTTAATTTTAATTCGTTAGTTGCAAAACTTAGAATTAAAAAAAAAATTAAGATTCAACAAAGAAATTTACAACATTTACAAACAAACAAAAGTATGAAATAATTGAATTGTTTGAAAAATGTAAGGAAGAATTTTCAAAAAAATTCAATTTAATACCAACATGGAAAATTGAGACAAAAATTGCGGGAAAAATTGGCGTCGAATGGAAGAGCATTTATAATTGGAAGAGAAGCATCGGCTTAATCACAAGTAACGTAAAAAAAAAAAAAATTTTAATCACAAGTAATACAATAAAACTTCTATTTCTTATTTTAAAATGAGCAAATTTAATATCATTAATTAGCTAATTAGTTTGCCTGCGGTTAAGCCAAGTCCAAACATTATACCGACGATGAAAAATTGGAATTTTTGAAAAAAATTCACAAAATAAGAAAAACAAACCCAATGATAAGTGATAAGGAAATTGCTAAAAAATTCGGAGTCCATAGAAACAGCTTAATTCGTTGGAGAAAGAAGTTCGACATTGAAAAACGACAATAAAATGAATTTAGTCGAGGCGAAGTGTTAGGCTCGTTCCTTTAACTCCTCAAAAATAACAAAAATACCTGTCTATTAAAGCATAATATTTAAAATTAAAATCTTTTTTTTTTAAATTTATCAGGCCCTCACCCTCTTTTTCCAACTCGAGAAAATTAGAAAAAAAATGCTCGCCAAGATAATTAAACCAAGTGGTATCGGATCATCTATACGTTTTAAGAAATTGTACTGTATTTGGTCTAACTTATTTCAGCCTATCTTTATTTTAAAAATCTATCATTATTTTAAATTTTCTTTTTTCAAATTTCTTAAAAATTCCAAATTTTTCTCCGGTGACTCATCGCTATTGAAAATATGCTGCTAAAGATTTTTAGGAATACCTTAGCTAGTGAAATCTTTAAAATTAATTATTCTCTATCAGTCTACAAAATTTCAACCTTTTTAAATGTTCAGTTGTTTAAAGATTAATAAACAAATTGCCTTTGTCCATTGGAATTCATCTTTGGCCCTACCATTTAGGGCTATCGAATAATATCAAGAATTAAAAATTTGGTTGCTTTTAAGCAAAATTATAAAATAATTATATCAAATCATATTGATGGTTTTTGCAAATAACAACATAGCACATTTAACAGCTCCATATGGCGCAACTGTCAAGTATTTAAGCAAATCTGGACAATTAGATTATTATTCCAACAAATACATAAACATTGCTATTTATTTAACTTTAAAATTTTGAAAAAATGAATAGCTTATTGAATTCGTATTTTATTAGAACTATACTTTTCATGTTCACGAACTGAGTGAGGTTTTGGGTTGAACTTAAAAAAGTGTTAATAATAATAATAATAATAATATTTACATTTATTGTAATTATTAATTTTAGTTTTTTTCCAGAATAATAAATCATACACATTTACATTTTTTTGGGTTCGGCTTAGCTTATCCAATTGTTATTTAGCGACTTAAGAAATTCTCTGAATTTATCTTTTAAAATATTTGTAGCATCATATGTAAACATATTTAAATTGTATAGGAAACTAATTTTGAATTTACCATAAACAAATAAATTTAAAAAAGTGTTACAGTATTTGCCCATTTCCGAACCCGGACCCGAATTCGAACAGAGTCGGTTTTTTTCAAAAAATGCATAAAACGACTTTTATCGTGTAGAGAGCAAAGTCGATTTGCTATTGTAAATTTTCTGCTTTTTTGGTGCAGTCACCAAAAATGATCAGAAAAAAGTGATCAAATGAAAAACCCAGCAAAAAATTGATAAGTTGATTATTTTTTTCAAAATATTATTCAAGCTAGCAAATTTTTATTCAGTTATTTTAATTTGTTTTATGATGCTATTTGATAGAGAAATGTTTGCTGATCATTTCAAAAAAAAAAAGTTTATGGCTCTTTCATTACTTTTGAATTTTTTTTTATGAATTTTTAAAATTTTGTCATTTTTATGAATATTTTTAAACTTTGATCACTTTTTTCTGAACATTTTTGGCGACTGCGCCAAACTGCCGAAAATTCACAATAGCAGATGGTTTAAAGTGATTTGAGCAGTTACTCAGTTTGGAATATTCACTTGTCGGTGATTTTGTTGCAATTGCAACATTTTTATTTGTTGAAAATTCAAACTTTATTTTTAGACCTGAAAAAATGTATATTTTAAAAAAATGCGTCTTTTTGTTCTAATTCGTGTCCGGGATTTGGAAATTCGTGACCAGCATATTCGAAAAGCCCCGTGTAGTATTTTTAACATAAAGTATTAAAATTAAATAGAGACCACGATTTTGCATTATTTCCCGTATTATTATCATAATTATCGAAAAATAATTTTTTAGTTAATATAAATGGAAAAGATAATTTTATTGGATAAGAAAACAATTCGTCTAATCCATTCCCCCGCCCCCCTTTTTTTTCTTCTAAGGATTTGATCCGCACATCGATTGCTCGCTACAAGGACCGATCATCGGAATGGCGAGTGGCGGCCGAGCGCTACCAGCGCGGTGAGCTGATCCCCAACGAATTGGCCCAGCAATTAGTCAAAGCGGAGGAATTATCCGGCCAAAAGTGATCGGAATTTTGAGAATTTGGTCATCGAGAATCAGAATCCGGCCAAAAGTGATCGGAGTTTTGAGAATTCGCCAATCAAAAATCAGAATTTTCCGGCCAAACGTGATCGGAGTTTTGAAAATACGCCGAGAAAAAATTATCTAACAAAGGTTTTCAAGAACCCAAAAACAATGGCAACTTCACCAATTCATGGCAAAAATACCGAAGATAAATTTGGCATGAAAATGTTACGAAAAAATTTGTGGAAACAATTTAAAATGGTACAAAAATATTTGGACATTATCAATTGGACAATGATTCTTTGCCAGATTAGCTGCTAACAAAAATGAAGCTGGATTTTGTGGAGAAACAAATCAATTTGAGGAAAATGACAATCGCAATTTTGTCAGAAAAAAGCGATAAATGTGCTGAGAAGGCATATGCAAAGTCGTGGCCTGTTACCCGAGGTGTTTATTAATTTAATTTATTAAATTTAAAAATTAAATTTAATTTTAAATTTGGAAAAGGTTGACAAATTTTGCAGCCATTTTTTAAGCAAAAGACATTGCCGAGGTGAATTAAATTATTTTCTGATCAAATTATTTTTTAATACTTTTAATTTTAGATACAAAATTTGGCAACGAATTGGCAACTTTAATGAGAATAGATCCAACCTTTATAGAATTTTCTGCAAATTCATTGCATTTACAAGAAATTAAGGCTTTAAATGAAAACGGAAATGAGCAACCGAATCATTTTTTTAAGTGCAAAATATTTTGATGATCAGCGTCTGCTCCATTTGATTCCCGGCGAAAAGGACGACGCGTTGATCATTGAGCGAATGCGCAAGTTGATCGTACGCGCAATGCGTGCTGGCGTTGGCGCCGGAGCGGTGACTGGAGCGACATCATCGGCCGGCTCGGCACATTCGTCGACGGGCGGCACCGCTGGGAAAACGGAGCATCAGCAAAAGTCGGTCATTTCTAAAAATCATTTTTTTAAATTGATGTTTTTTTCATTTAATTTAGTATATTGCTGCCAAATTAGTCTTGACCGGCTCCTACCAGTTTGGCGCTTTGACTAATGATGCGGACATCGATGCCATTTGTGTCGTACCCGACTCGCTTACTTTGGGCCTTGTTAGATTTTTTGGAAGTGCAAAATGTGAATTTAAAAATGCCGACAAAAGGATTTGTAGGGATAATTCATTGTTTTGCAAACTTTGCCTTGTGAGTTTGAAAGTCAAATTTTGAATTTGTATGTTAATATTTAATTAATAATGAATGTTTTGTGTTTGTAAAGTTTAAATTATGCTTATTGAAATAATTAGCAAAGAAAAAAGTGCTTTGGCACTTAAGTGTTGAAATTGTTTAAAATTAAAAATAAATTATTTCAAATTGCATAATTCCGATTTTGCAAGTATTTGAAACTAGAAATTTATTATTTAAAAATGAACGGAGATTCTTTTCAATTTTCAAAAATATTCTTTTCGAGAACCTAAAGAATTAAATATGGGAATATATTTAACATTTTAGATGCCAAATTTGGTTAAAATCAGCCGGATTCGGGATGCATGGGTGCCGATCATTGGCCTAACATTGGCAATTGATCATACCAGGAATATTCCGATCGACCTTGACATCAGCTTCACAGCCCTTAGCGCATATGATCCAATTTTCCAATTCAAAGGCCCAATTAATTATGCACAAAGTGACGCATTGTCATTTCGTATGGCCAATCAAATTGACCAGGAAATGGCCAATTTGCAGCAGCAGATGGCTTCAACCGGCGTAGATTTGGTGCCGTATTCTGTAGTTACGGAGCTGACGACGAGGCTCCGATCGCTTGCAGGTGATCAGACAAATACACCAATACCAAGATTTCAAAATTTATTTTAATTTTGGATTATGATTTTGGTTTTCAAATATTTTAAATCGCTCTTTTTAAGGGTTCGAAGTGAGCACAATTATTTTAAATTTACTCACTGCAAATGAAAAGGGTAAACAAGAAGAAGGCCACATACAAAGCACGTTTTGCACATTATTATTGGCAATAAAAATGTGGGCGAAAGGTAATTAATGCAAAGAAAAAGCTAAATGGGTGGTTAAACCAGGGATGGGATTAGAGTATTTTATTTCCAATTTTCAGAAACTCAAATTCGAAAATCGCCGTCAAGCAGTGCCGGAAGTCGCAATAATGAATCATCAAAAAGGAATGGCACTTCACACTCCGCGAGCCAAAAGAATGTTGGCACTGTGCCGCCCAATGTGCCGATTGTTCTAGTCATCGGTAGTTTTGGACTCAAAACCGAAAATTTTCGAAAAGTGATTTTAGCAGGGTTTAATTTGAAAAATAAAATGCATAATTAAATTATTTTTAAATAATTATAAATTTGCTTTTTCTCAGCAATTTTTTTAAATAAAATTTAATTGGTTTGAATCAAGGTAAAAAATAAGCAAGTGATTGAAAAAAAAATCAGTGACGTGTCCAACAGCGCTCAAATGGCCAAACTAAGCTTTTACCAGGCTCTTAGCGCCAATTCAGATTTAGTTGTAGGACCGTATTACATTTGTGGAGGATTATGGACTTTTTTTAAATAAAAAATTAACAATTTTGTTTTTAATTATTGTTCATCAAGAATCAATGTGTTTTCACAAGGTTCATTTAAAATGGCAATGACCAATGACGGGGAGGCTAATTAACGAAAAAGCATTCAATTAGTAATTTATTTTTGTCTTTAAGGAGCGCCGGGCTCCAGCAAATCAAAATTTGCGCAAAATATCGCCAAAAAATATGATGGATTCGTGTTCATCAGCATGGGCGAACTGTTTTTATTGCATAAAGTCACTTTTTTCTTAAAAAGTAGCCCAAAATCGCAAATTTTGGTCATTTTTGGACAAAACAATGTAAACAAATCGCATTAAAAATTACAAATTTTTCCCGGCGGCGCCTATCGGCGCCGCCGGACCCCCCCCCCTGTTCCACAAAATTTTTGGAAAAAGCGCGCCGCAAAAAAAGCGTTTTTAAAGCAGAAAAAAAGGAGTCGCAAATTAGGAAAATGATCAGTGAAAACTAGAGTGGTACGGGACCGGGAATTTTGGGAAAAACCGTGACCGGTAATTCTCGCCCAGACCCGGTCCCGACCCACCGTAGTGAAAACAAAAAAATTGGAAAAAATTCATTCCGGTGAAAAATACAAGCCATTTGAATAAATTTTAACCATTTTTCATTGCATAAAATAAAAATTTTAAATGTCCTTGGATTTCATGAATTTTCCCCACTATGTCCTTGCAAATCGGCATACCCGTCCTTGGAAACCGACATTGGGCGATCCCATCCCTGGGTTAAACATTTAAGCTAATTACCTAATTGTTCATTTTTACAATTATAGAGCATCATATCTATGACAACAAATTGGGCTTCTTCAACGGCATCAGCCTTTCCATCCTTGTGGCCAAAGTGATGCTTCTCTACCCAATGGCATCAATGCCATTTCTTCTTGAGAAATTCTTTTACACTTTTTCAACATGGTTAATCCGTTTATCCAGCTGTTAATTATCCGGCTTTAAAACTTCGATTTCATTTTTTTCCTCAAAATTAGGCCTTGGCCAACACCCATAAAACTGACGGATTGGCCAAGAATGTGGTCGGCGCTTAGGTGGAGCCCAAAAGAAGAAATGCACAAACGGAATGAGATTTATTCGATGCGTGGACTTGCAGCTGATTTGGCATTGCCAATTGTCACCCCAGGGCACATTGAACAGAATGCCACATTTAACATGAACAAATCCAGCGCCACAATCATTCAGCGGGAAATGCAAAATGGTAAAGAATTGAGGCAAGGGGGGGGGGAATTGAGACGCAGTAAGCATTCATTAAATATGTTGTTGCGGCTCGGCCCACAAGCCGCAACGGGACGGTTCGTCATCCATGGTTCGGGGTGGGGGTAGGAGAGGAAGGCGAGGGGGAGGGGCTACCGAATACCCAATTGCTGGGTTTTCTCTCTTTATTCGGTGCGCGATCGGAGCCATGAAATGAACAATTCATGGGGCTTAAATACGATCACATTTGGGTTGGGCCTACATACAAAACATACAAACCAATTAATTAGAGAAATGGGCTGATCAAATGGGCTGTCTTTTTCTCTTCCTTCTCTTCTTTCTTCGCTGTGACTTCCTTCATTTGCGGCAGAACATTCACATGCATTGCTTGATGTTGTCTCCATTCACGTGCACTTTTTGTCCCCATCGGACCATGTTCGGGCGGGAAGGGCCGGTTTCTGCTGTCGGGTTGGCTGTGACAGCTGTTTTTCATCGCAGCTTTCTGTTCATTCATGTGCGCCGCTTGGTCGATTGAGCTGTTATTCTCTCTCCAAATTGCCACTTTTTTGCCCATTTTTCATCGTTTCATCGCCCACTGATTATTTTCCCCCTTTTTTGCCCTTTCGCTCGTCGCTCTCTTTCCAATCATTAACTGTCCGTTCCACGGACAGTCGCGGGTGAATTCCAGTCGCGACATTCCCGCCGCATGAGGAATGTGTACAGTAGTTGACTCAACGCTCGAGTCAGTCTTTGGTGCGCTTACGATGGGCACTTCCGCAACTTGGCCTTTGTAGTTGCTACTGGGCACTCTGCCCCTTGGCCTTTGACTTCACGTTGGGCCCCAGCGCCCATGGCCTTTGACTTCATGATGGGCCCCAGCGCCCTTGGCCATTGACTTCACAATGGGCCCCAGCGCCCTTGGCCTTTGACTTCACACGCATAAATATCGCCGTATTAAATTAAACAAATTATTTTACGATTACCAATAATGGCCGCAGATCAAAAACTGAACTTCAAATTGTGTGGTTTGTGAAATGTTCGCACTCAAAAAGAATGCACGAGAAAATTTTCTGTTCAATTACGACCCGAAAACCTTTGGTTTTGGTAATTCTTAAAACAAATTATAATGGGATTAAAAACCGGAGATTCCGGGAGTCTTCCATTTATTGTTAGTTCATTTTGATTTGACTTGCAAATTAGTAGTTCATTCTTTGTCCCTCTCCATAATCTTATGTTTATTTAATTTTAAAAAATAATGCCCTTTTGGACATTACGTTCAACATACAATTATGGTCATATGTTTAGCATAATTTGCGCCTTTTTGGGTTTTTGATTGACAAAAAAATTTTGAGATTTTGGGCTAATTTTTTTAAGAAAAGATAGGTTTTGGTGGGGGCCGGCGGTGCCGATAGGCGCCGCAGTGGGAAAATTTTAAGAATTTTTAATGAATTTTGTTAAAAAATGGCCAACTGATTTTTCATAAAAGTCGGTCGATTGTTTCGGTTTTTTGATTATTTCGGTCGAACGGTTTCGGTTAAAAACCGAAAAAAACCGAAAAACTCAAAAATTTCTCGGTCGGTATTTTTTCGGTCAAAAACCGAAACCGAAAATCGAAAAATACCGAAAAAAACCGACCGGTCCGATCTCTAGTTATAAATTGTATGATTTTGCATATTTTTTCTGCGCATATGCTATGAAGAAAGGGGCTCAAAAATAGCATTTCTGCGTTAAAATTTTTTGATTCGGTGAAGGTTTTTAGTGCGTATAAAAGCATATTTTAGGGTTTTCGAGAATAAATGCATATTTTGTCATTTTTACATTTTTAAAACATATTTCAATCATTTTTGGCAAATTTTAATAAGAAAAGTGCAATAAAAACGAAAAATACACCCCTGACAAAGGAGAGGTACCCAAGTGACGGTGGGACCTTCCGAATGAAACTTACAGGGTAGGTAGATTTACCCCTCCCCCCCCCCCTTTGTATTATAAAATTTTTTTATTTTTGCTAAATGAAGCTTCTGGCCGAGATATGAAGCTTTTCCTTTTTGATATATAATATCTTTTACAAAGAATGTCAAGCCAATGTGAGCGTCGGTGGCCCAGTGGTTATCCCTTCCATTATTTTTCCCTTCTTCTAAAGTTCAATTGCCCCACCCTGCAAATAATTTGTTTTGGTTCTTTTCCCTATCCAAAATATTTTTAATAATTTTTTAACATTAATAAATTTTGTCCTTAATATTTTTTAATTTTTATTTTATATGATAGAATAAAATTTTGAAAAATAGAAAATACTCGCAAAAACCAAAAAGTTCTCTGCTGGAACTTTCAATTTAAAAAATAATTTTATCTGAAAAAGACCAATTTTATCCTATAACAGTTTAAATGTATTTGTTATGCAATTACGCGTCGAAAATGTTAAAGAAAGAGATTTTTCTGGGATTTTACATAAAGACACTGGATTTTTCCAATTTACAATAAATATTTTGAACATATTTTGGCAGTTTTAGCACATTTTCAGAATTTTTCAAATAAAAATTCCCTCTCTAATAATTATTAGATTCGCATAATGTGACAAATTCCTTTGCTTCATTCATTTCTACCAAAAGTATCAAATTTTAAAATTTCTATTAAAGTTAAAATTAAGGTTGAATAGAAATGAAAAAAATTTTAAGACCAAATTTATTAATGTTAAAAAGTTTAAAAAATATTTTAAATTGAAAGTTCCGACAGAGAACTTTTTGGTTTTTGGGAGTATTTTCTATTTTTCAAAATTTTATTCTATCATATAAAATAAAAATAAAAAATATTAAGACCAAAATATATACCAAAATTTATTAATGTTAAAAAATTATTAAAAATATTTTGGATAGGGAAAAGAACCAAAACAATTATTTGCAGGGTTGGCCTTTGACTTCCAGATGGCCTCAGAAAATAATGGAAGGGATAACCACTGGATTTCGCCCGGTGGGACTCGAACCCACGATCTCCTCAATCAGACTCAGTTTGCGCCTGCAATTGATTTGCGTTCCCATTTGCGTTCCTCAATGTGCGTTCCAATTTCGCCTCAATTTGCGCGCTGTCTTTTTGTTCCTGCTCAGACAGTTTGCTCTTCCCTTTCGCCTCGGTTTGAGCTTCCTCAATTTGCGCTTCCTCTGACAATTTTCCATTCCGCCTCGGTCTGCGCTTCCTCAATTTGCGCTTCCTCTGACAATTTTCCATTCCGCCTCGGTCTGCGCTTCCTCAATTTGCGCTTCCTCTGACAATTTCCGCTTCCCTTCCGCCTCATTCGCACTTCCTCAATTTGCGCTTCTCATTTGCGCTTCTCCAATTTGCGCTTCTCAATTTGCGCTGCTTCAATTTGTGCATCTCCAATTGCGCTTCAACAATTTGCGCTGCTCCAATGCGCTTCTCCAATGCGCTTTCTCCAATTTGCGCTTCAACATGCGCTGCTCCAATGCGCTTCAACAATTTGCGCAGATTAGGCTCACTGCCCTCTTTGTGAGCTCGGCACAATGCCGCCAATGAGTGCGAGATAGGCTCGCTGCCTAAGCGCATGACCATTCTTTCCTGAGGGGATGTGGTGCGGAAGGCGAGGCGCCACGGGCCAAAAAGAGACCCGAGGGGCCGTATGGCGCGGAATGGAAGGCGCCCCGGGTCACAAAAGACCCAAGGGACCATATGGTGCGGAATGGAGGCGCCACGGGTTAAATATATATATTTAGGCCAAACGGTGCGGAATGCAAGGCATGAATTGGTTTTAATGTTTGAAAAGATCTCACATAACCTGCACAATTCACATTTAAAGGCACCAACTTACATTTTTTTTCCATGTTTTGTTTATTCTAATTTGGTATAATTAAATATTAGAGATTTATTTAATTAGATCGAAGGCGACACCAATGAAGAGGCCGTGTTCATTAACATGTGCCAGATAATTGAGAACACCATATTCATACAAGGTGGTGAATTGAATGAATTTATTCTTATTCATTTTCTGAGTCGCCTCCGGGGTAAAATTGTAATTTTTGTTTGAATTTGTTAAGAAAATTGATGTAAAAAAATGAAATCCATTATTTCTTTATTTTTTTATATAGAAAAAAATTTTTTCAAATTCCTTAAGAGTCTAATAAACAAATATTTTACAACAAAATGAATTTCTCTCAACAAACTATTTAAATAAAGAATGGAAATTAATTAGAGAAATGGGCTGATCAAATGGGCTGTCTTTTTCTCTTCCTTCTCTTCTTTCTTCGCTGTGACTTCCTTCATTTGCGGCAGAACATTCACATGCATTGCTTGATGTTGTCTCCATTCACGTGCACTTTTTGTCCCCATCGGACCATGTTCGGGCGGGAAGGGCCGGTTTCTGCTGTCGGGAAGCTCAAAAGGCGAAGGAATACTTCGGCAATAACTGTTAGAAAAAAGCAATTAATTAATTACTCATCAAAAAATGAATCATCACACATTCTTAATGAATTTTTGTTTCTAAAATATATTTTGCACGATGGAAAAACATGGAATAAAAGTCAATCATATGTATTGCGCTCGAAGCGCAATTAACTGTCCGTTCCACGGACAGTCGCGGGTGAATTCCAGTCGCGACAATGTGCCATCGTTTTCATGGCATTTTTTAAACATATATAAAAAACAATTAAAAATCCAAAAATGGCATAATAAAATCCGGCAAAATTATTCAATTATTTTCAAAGTCGGCGTCGCGGATAAAAATTGCTTATTAATAGATCTTCGTCCAAAAATCAACTGTCTTTTTCTTACATAGATTTTTTAATTTAGCGACTGAAATGATCCGTAATTGGGCAAATTTAACAATTTCATGGGAAGACAAATTGGACAGTTTGCTGAAAGGCCAAATATTTGAAGAAAAGGTAATTAGCTAATTAATATTACTACTCAGTGTTGTCATGGTAAATTTTCATTTTTTCCCCAAAAAACTGAAAAAATTACAGTATTCCACGCTATTACTATTTCAATTACGGTATTTATTTCACTAATGATTTGCTAATTATATACATTCCTCCCTTTACAGTATGCCCATTACATTCGCATCATCTGTAAATCTGCTTCACTGGCAGATTTTTATGATTTTTGTGGGTATGCCGAGACGCGAATTCGTCTCCAATTATTGATTGACATTGAACGCTTTGATCACATCCGATTGGCCCATGGGAAACAAATTATTGCAAATGAACAATTCACTGAAGAAATTGAGAACGAAAACGGCACAAAAAATGAGCAGAAAAGGCAAGTGACAATTAAGAAAATATTCGTTATATTTGCGATGGTTAGTTAATTGGCAATTTTATTTTAATTTGATTATTTCTTGTCAAAATTTATTTGACTTTAATTAACAAATATTCAATTTTAAGTTTATTACATTTACAATAGCAGGGATCTCATATGAGAGACTTTAGCTTATAGGCTGATAATTAGAGTTCGCAAAAAAAGGCACCAAAAAGCGCAAAAAAGGCACTATAATAGGCACAAAAAATTGAAAAAAAGACATTAAAAGGCACGAAAATCCCGAAAAAGGCATGAAAAAAGGCATTTAAAAATTTTTTGAGAAAATTTTTCATTCTTAGGAGTGTATTTTCTGAAATTTTTTCGAGTCATTTCTTAAGCGTGTATTTTCCAGATTTTAATGCATTTTCAATGGAATTTTTCGGAAAAACGCCAAAAAAGGCACCAAAACGGCAAAATGCCAGAAAAAGCATTTAAGGCACGAAAATCCCGAAAAAGGCAAAAAAAGGCATAATAAAAGTCAACGTAGAAGCCTCAAACCAAGTGGAAAATGCGTTTTTTATGCTTAATATATCGAAACTAGTGCGTAGAAAAAAAGGCATATGCCTCAAAATGCGAGCTCTACTGATAATTAAGGATTGTATTAATTTATTTATAAAACAATGCCAATGTTTAAATAAATAAATATTTAACGTAAAAGCGATAGAATGTTTTAGAAAAAAAAATTAATAAGGCATAGTTCGTGAGACTAACGGATTATAAATCCCATCCCCAATAATGAGGCTAATTTTCAAAATTTGGCATTTATGCTGAGGCCTTTGTTTGATTGCATTTTACGACTTTTAAGGTTTTTGTCTGGCTAATGAGGCTTTTGAAACTCTGATTAATTTTATTTGTTTCGGTGATTTCAATGTCCTCTGATCATTCATTGTTGCTCCTTTAAAATTTTCCAATTTGGATTACATCGTATTCATCTCTGTTTTAATTATCACTTTTTGGCATTTCATTTTTTATTTTTAGACAATTTTACCGAAAAATTTGGTTGGTCGGAATAGAATTAGAGGACAACATTTTTACGGAAGAGCATTCATCAGCAGAGGGAAAAAAGCATAATCAGCAGACGAATTGGACAGAATGGAGCCAAAGACTAAATTCAATGCTTTCATCGCTATTCGACGCGAACATTGTGAGGGCTTATCGAATTAAGAAAAATTTGATGGATGCATCATTAAACATTCAATTGAGTTCAAATTATGAGAAAAGGGGGTGAAAAAAATGAAAATTAAAATTGAAAATTGTTTAAACGCAAACGCAGTGATATTTTTTTAAAGAATCGCTATTTGATTTTTTCTATTTAAATTGGGATGTTGATCAGAAAGAGATAAATGGTCTACTGAAACAGACGAATTTCTGTAATGTTACATTTAATGTTGTGGGCGTTATATTCACTAATATTAATATTTGAAAAATAAAACACTATTATGTCGAAATGTATTTTTAGAATAAGGGATTTTTTTTTTTTTGAAAATTTTGAAGCCTATAAGAATAGCGCCGCTCACCTTAAAATGATGAAATTGCATTTGATAATTTTCACTAAATGATTAGAAAATGGAAAAACAATTAATTACATAGGTTTACTTAAAAGCCTCAAAATTTTATATTTTGATATAATTCGAAAGCAAAATCGATGACATTTGCACTTTCTTTGCAAATTGATATTGTATTCTAATTGAATATGCATAAAATAAATAAGAAAAATATTTATTTTTTGACAATTCATTTCCAATTTTTCGCGTTTTTTCATTCAATTTCCTTTCTGCAGGAGACAAATGTTTTTGCAGTATTTTCTATTCAACCCTTAGTTTTGAGTCCGACAAATATAATTTTGATAATTAAAATTTCGTGTCTTTATTTTTGTTTGCTTTCCGCTTACAATTACATTATAGCAATGTTATGATATCCTCATTTGTTACTCTAATTTCGAGTCACCAATCCTGATTTTGAAACAAAATTCAATTTTTTTTTAAAATATATTGTCATTTTAATTCTAATATTTTTATCAAAATCTGTTAACAATTCTCATTAAAATTTTCATATCCCCAGGCGGTTTTTAATTTTCTCTTGGCGCCTTGTCGGCACCACCTGACTCAATTCCTATAATCTTCAAAAATTCAATCCAAACCATATAAAAATTGGCATTTTTGGACAAAAGTTATTTTTCATTTTAATTGCGTCTCATTATTTTATCTTTTCCATTTCATCGTTTTCTTTGTGTGCCAATTTATAAAAGATTGTAAATGGTGTTGAAATAGGATGATTTGGTGAAAGTGGTAGCGGTCGGCTGATCGGACCACGACGGCTGTGCCATGTTCATACCGTACGCCCCATCGCCGTTCCATGCCCAGCCCAAAACGGTGTATCTGTTTTTGGTCAAAATAATTAATTGAAAAATCAATTAAACAGCTAATGTAAGCCAATGTTTATTCATTTTGACTTTGACCCAAACTTTCGAAAAAATTTAAATTTTTACTTCAAAAAACTTTTTTTTTGAAATTAGATTTTGCATATGTTTATAATTACTTTCTCATGTAATTCGGCACAAAAACTTCTCAGAGCGAATTCCGATGACTCAAAATAATTCGGAATTACTGTTCCAAAAAAATTGGAAACAAAATTCTGTTCATCCCTGATCTGGACAATGCCTTTAATTGGTGGCAGGGCTGCAAGAATACAAAAACGAAACGAAAAAGGGCATTTGATACGAAAACGAAATACGAAACGAAAAATAAAATTTTGAAAACCGAAAAACGAAGATTTAAAAATTTTAAACTCTAAAACGAAAACGAAACGAAATTTCGTGCAGCCCTGCTGTTGGGGATACTACAATATATTTCATTTTCTATATTAGCCAGATTTACTTGACTTACCCTTTTGATTTGGCATAAGACACAATTCCAGCCCAATCGGAGCCTCCATTTTGTGGCGGTAAACTGCCAAACTCGCCGATGATCAGCGAATGACCAGCCTTGGCCAGGTCGTCAATATCCGATTTGTCCACCCAACGGCTCTTCTGCTGGTTATAGCCTCCCGGATAAAGGTGTAATGATGGGATTATTTTAGTGTCCGCAATTTTGGCACCACCAATACCTTGAAATAGGGAAGCATCGATCATTAATCAAAAAAAATAATAATGATGCCAGAGAGTTCGTGATCACTAATAATTATTGTTTCTCATATGAAGGGTGGGCAATTTTATCCATATAAAATCGCAAATTATACGCATAAAATCAACCAAAAATTGAAAAGAATGCACATAAATTTATCAAGTTGAGTGTAAAATATCTCAAAATCTCTTCTCATTAAATTTAAGCTAAAAATCTCTAAAAAAACTAAATATTAAAAGGAGCCGTTTAAGAGAAGATTTTTTTAATATCCAACTATGCTAATAAAATATGCCTGAAAGGCAAAAATATGCACAAATATGCAAAAGGTTTCAAAAGTGCCAACAGACTTAAATCAGTTGGGAATTATTAAAGGTACTTTTCGGTGGACCCCTTTGAAGAAATTTTGCTTCAGATTGTTGCATTTATGCCCCCAAAATAGGGCGCATACTAAAATGCCTTCAGCGCACGCTTTGTTGACATTTTTTTAAATTTTGAGGTGTAGGCACAAAACCGAAAAGTGCCTTATTAAGTTGCCAGGAAATTTTTAAAAGCCATAATTTGGGTTATTTTTTTAAATTAGCTTCCGTATTCTATGGATCTTGTCCCGTTCTAAACCAAATTCCATCCCGGTTTCAAACTACACACCCAAAATGGCATTTTTGACGGTCTGCGCTTCTTGCCCCCAACCGGGCGCGTCAATGATCACCGTTCCGCTGTACACTTGTCGCACAATTTTCAACGCGTTGTTAACCGCGGTTGCGTAGGCACTTGATGTGATCGTGTGGTCACCCCACTCGTTCATCAGATTGAGCACAAATTTGCCGGACTGCGCTAATGATTTATAATTAGTCTTCCACCAATTAGCGGCTTGCTGCAACTCATCTTAAAATAATAATAAATAATATAATAATTTATTTTTAAAATTTTTAGGTTAAATATTTATATATGATTTATTAAAAATTCATTTTATTTTATTTTAATTTTAAAAAATAATCTAACTAAATTAAAAAAAAAATTTAATTTAACTTTTTCTTTTGTTTTTGTCTTGCTAATATATGACCGAACAATTCAAAAGCGAGGCCGATTTCTGAAAAATCCAATTTTCGACCCGCGATATCATTTTCGGCATTTTCTTGGACATTTTCCATGCCTTGGACATTTTTTCTGCTTACTTGCATCGTTGGAGCCCAACACTGTCGCCTTATGATAAGTGACAATGATGGAAAAGCCGTTTTTGGCCGCCTCACTGATCCATTGCTTGGCCAACGAAATGGGAATGAACGGCTCCACCTCAATGCGCACAGTTTTAACTTTCGGTGCCAACGTTTTCAACTGGGAAAGGCCAAGCGACACTTTGCCACTGTTGTAGTAGCTGGGCTGCACATTCACACCATTGCCAAGCCCCGCGGTGAGTGCCACGGCACATCGATCAGAAGCCATCAAAAGGGTGATGAGCAACAGTGCCAAAGTCAGCGGTGCCATTTGGGCGACAACAAACATTTTAAGCATAATTTTAGCTAATTTCTTATAGATTAATTAAGCATGAATTTAAAATGATTTTCTTTTCGGTTTTTGATGTTGCAATTCCGCTTTATATAAAAAGGATTTTTGTTGACATAAGTTGGATTTATTATTTGGACTCTGCTGGTTTTTAACAAAATGTTTGTTCACCTTTTGTTAATGATGTCCTTTGAAAATCATAGGGCTTTCATTTGTCCTTATTTCTAAGACTTTGTCCTTATTTGGAGGGGTCGGATCTTAGGAATTAAATGTGCTTATTTCTTGACTGCGGATGCTAACGAAGATCCCCCGCCCCTTAATTTGTGAATTGTTCGGTTCCCAACCGCTCCATTACTTATTGAAGGATTAAATTTCATCATTAACAAAAATTTTATCAGACAGAATTATGAAATTTAATTGTTTGTTCATCTGCTGATTCTCAAATCTCAAAACCTACCATTTAATTAAACAATGCGCTTGGCAAAGCCATGTGTCGAAATTGGTTTTATGATAATTTAACACAAAAATCGGCAATGGTGAAACATCACGAGGACGGAAGTGAATTTTAACTTTTAATTCCATCGGGAAGTTGATTTTGGTTTAGAGGAATTTAAAACCGAAATAATTTAAAAGTTTATTGTGCAAAAAGAACAGCAGTAGAATGAGTTGATATCAATTTTACAAGAATTCAAGAATATTTAATTTTTTCCATAATTGCACATAACCAAATGATCAATAAATAATTCCCAGTCTCGATTAAATGCCAAATGCTAAATTTCAAGTTAAAATTAAATTTTACCATTAATTTACATAGGTTATATAATATATCTCATATCAAATAGGCAGAAAATTGAATTCTTTTTTTGGAAAAAATTCCTTTGTTTTTTTTTGCGGGGCGGGGGGATTTATTTCAGAGGGGGGATCTAATTCAGGAGGACTTTATTTTTCAAGCTTTTCAAATTTTTAAATCCCTAAAACGCAGAACATACTTGAATTGGAATAATATAAATTTATTCATTAACTTTTAAAATTTCAAATCAACCATATTACAGTATCGCGTTTTCAAGAAATACTGTCTCAATGACACATTTTCCACTTACGCTTTTTCACATTACTATTTTTTTAATATTTTCGGGCAAAACATATTTAATGATTAATAAATTTGAGTTGAAAATTTTTAACAGATTTAACTTTTGCTTTTTTAAAATTAAAAAACAAAAGAAAAGTTAAATCTTATAAGTTTTCAATTAAATAAAAATTCTTTTTAAAAATCTTCAAATTTTTAGCTCCCGCTTCGTAAACCCGGATGAAAACTGATGCTGATCCGCTTTTTAATTCCAGCCAGGTTTCCCCTGGTTTAGGTTTTCCATAAATTCTCAGTCCAGACTAACTTTTTTTTCTCCTAATGCTATGTACAAATAAGTCAGCCAAGAGGTAAAAAATTAACAATAAAAAGCATAAAATTTCCTCATTCAATTCAAATAAATGTTGTTTTTTTAAATAAAACTAATCAATTAATCATTATTAAATGAACAAAGAGTATTCTCCAATTATAAGACAAGAATAATAATTTTAAAAAATTCAGTTTATTCATTCTTAAAGCTAAATGAATTATCTTCTTTTTTTTCATTGCCCATTTACTATTAAGAGCAACTTTTGTTGAAAATTTTATAAAATTATTATTATTTCCTTTTTAATTGATACTTTTGAAAATCCTGCATTGTTTTTTTTTGCATTTTTACTTTTTAAAAATAAGTAAATTTTGGTGCCCGGCTATTCAGACAACCGCCTCGGGAAACATTTTCAAAATTATGTGTAATTTATTTATTTTTTTGTCGGATTTTTGGCAAATTTATTTACAATTCAATAGTAAAAAAAACTTTTTCATGCCCTATAAGGTTAACGTTTATTCTTGGTGTTTTTACTTATTAATTTGTACCTTTCGGTTGCACTTTTACCTAACATGCTTTATAATGAATTCTTAGGGAAAATAGCGAAATTTTGTAATTTAAATTGTAACTCGAGCTCAAATTGATTTAATTTCAGCCAATTATGTTGACTCTTCTCTGTGTTTTTGCTATACTTTTGGGATTTCATTATGCTTATGTCAATGCCGGATGTGTCTGCGGAAAGGAGCAAAGCCACGGCTCCCTGCGTCGGATGGGCTCAAGTATAGAAAAATTAAAAAAACAACAATTTTTATAAAAATAAATTTAATTTTTAAGCACATACATACGGCTATGGAGGAGGCACATGGTCAGCTTATTGTATTAGTCTAAACAATAATGAAGTCCAATGCAAAGCACCAGTTAATGTTTGTGTTTGGAATGCCAATGTCCAACAATGTCAAGCAGCACAACTCCCGAATGGCCCTAACCCAACGGGTACACAAAATTAAATGCATAATCTTTTTTGAGGGATAAAAAAAGTTGAAAGTAAATTATTCAATTTTTTTTATAGCACCAAATAGCCGACTTTGGGTTGAAGAATGTCAGCAACAACATGGACAAATGAATTGTAGCCAAATGTCGTTTCACTTATGCGTTTGGCATAACAATCGTTGTGAATTTGAGCAACAAATAACGACGCGTTGGGCAATGTTTTAACATTTTAGGGCTCGAAATTGTATGGATTAACATATTTTTTCTGCGCATATGCTATGAAGAACGGGGCTCAAAAATAGCATTTTTACGTTAAATTTTTTTTGATTTGGTGAAGGTTTTTAGTCCATATAAATCCATATTTTGGGGGTTTTCGGGAATAAATCCATATTTTGCCATTTTTGCCTTATTAGTCCATATTTCGGTCATTTTTGGCAAATTTTCACAAGAGAATACAAAAAAAGCGAAAAATACACCCTAAATGATCGACTTTTTTTGAAATTTAAAAAAATACAACCCTAAAAAAGAGAATTTCTTCGAAATTTTGGAAATTTTTTAGGTATTTTGTTTGCTTCCGAAAATTTTCGCTGACAACAGAATGAGATTATTACCCAAAATTTTTGAGATGTATTGGATTGAAATTGTGAAGCTAGAATTTAAAAAAATGTCATTTTTTAATGTTAAATCCATTTTTTTGGCAGTTTTTCGCGTATATTGAAGTCTGTTTTAACAATTATTGAATATAAATACATTTTTCTGAATTTTTTAGGGTTTAAAAGATACATTTTGGCCGTTTTTAGTCCATATTTTGGTCCATATTTGGCCATTTTTGAGCTTTTAGTCCACATTTTATGTCTATATTTGGTTAACCCAGGGCTCGGATCGAAAATTTTTCAAAATAAGAACATCAAGGCCAAAAAATAAGATTTTAGGGTCAAAAATAAGAACATTTCGTTTTTAACAATTTTTTGTGGCGCATTTTTCCAAAAAACTTTTGGGAAGTGCGAGGGGAGAGGGTCCGGCGGTGCCGATAGGCGCCGCCGGAAAATTTTTTTGTAATTTTCAATGCGATTGGCTAACAGTTTTTTGTCAAAAAATAACCAAATCTTGCGCAAACCTTATATTTTCTTGATAAAATAGTGACATTCTGCCATAAAATTTCAAAATTTTGAATATATTTAAGAAATAAGAACAAAATAAGAACAATAGCCCGAAATAAGGACAAATCTTACAAATATGGACATTTTTATTTTGTAAGATTTGGACCCTCCAAATAAGGACAAATCTTATAAATAAGGACAGATCCGAGCCCTGAGTTAACCATGGTTAACGCGTTAACCTTGATTTACTAAACCGCCGCGAGACGAGCATAAGGCCCCAGCTTTCTTCGGTCAAATTAAGAGCGTGTCTATGCACAGCAGATTTCTCTTCTTTCCTCGGCCAGATTGAGATAAACATGTTGGATTTCTCAGCAAAAGACTGCAAACTCAGCCACGTATTTGTTTTGACGTTGGTTGCTTTTCCATGTCCATGTCATTTTCATTGGCACTGCTTCACATCATTCGAATATTTAATTTTGGATTAAATCATTTATAATTTTTACAAAAATGCTTCTTTTTCTTGCTTTTCCACTTCTTTTTACGTTGGCTTTGCATTGCTATGCTTTCAATGGGGCGAATTTGGCAAGCGGAGACATTGAGCCACTGCTCAATGAATTGCGAGAAAACAGCAGGTCGAATATTTAAATTTGTATTTTTATGCTGTTCGATAATTAGTGTATTTAATTGTTTTGTTTTGGTGTTGAATAATAAATTTTAGGGACAATACAAATAATAAAATGCCCGACTTTTCGGCATAAATAATTTGGTGACGGCTCGTTCGTTACTCAAAAAAACCATCAAATGCGAATATTTTTTGATATGACTTATGCTAAAAGCAATCAAATTTTTAATTCTTAATAGCACATCGATAGCCCTAGTGTTTTCTATGGTCATGCAAAATTTCAAAAAATTTCGTTAAGTTAATTTGAAAGAAAGTTATGACCAAAAATGTTCAAAAAACTAGGTTTTTTTTGAGTTTCTCAGGTCATAACTTTTTTGAAATTTTGCAGGATAATAGAAAACATTAAGAACTATCGAAAATATATCAAAATTTTAAAATTTGATTCATTTTTGGCAAACTTATGAATAATTTTCTGTCAAAAATTTTCCATTTGATCGTTTTTGAGTAACGTCATAGTAACCTGTGCGCTACAGTTTTCCTATTTCTGAACAACTCAACTCTCTTTCACATTTCGCTATTGTAATTTCTAAGTATATATTTATTATTTATTGCATGTTGGAAGCCGACACCGAATTATGATGCCGAATTTTAGGATTTCCGGGTTTTATTTTGAAAAAATCCATCTCTGTCTCTGAAAAATCTGGGTCAGTACCAATCATTGTAATCATCGTTTTTAGCGAATTGACTAATTCGGCTGTTGAAAAAGGATGAAATTGAAGAAAACACGACGGAAATGAACGAGTTTGGCCAAATTGTTTCACAAATTTGCCACAAAAATGGAATGGAAAATGGCCAAATGGTTCTGAGAAAGATATCGACCCTTGGCCAACAAATTTTGGCACAATTAAAAATGGCAGAGAAGAAAACACAGAAATTCGTTTATGGACAAAATCGTCAGCAGGAAGCAGGATTGCCATTAGCCAAATTTGGCACTGAAATGATGGCATTTGTCAAGAGATTGCCCGATAAAATGCCGGAAAAGAGTGCTTTCGTCGATAAATTGAAAGCAATGGAAACTAATTTGTCATTGCCAAGCGATGTGTTCAAATTTCTTCTTAATGAATTGACTTTGTTGAGCAGCACTGAATATGCCAAAAAAGACAAAAATGCTGAAAAAGATTTGTTGTTGGCTTCCTCTTTTCTTTCGGCACAGCGTCGACAGAAACGGCAAAAGCGACCAAATCTAATTCCACCGGCAGTGATTGCTATGTTTGCGGTTATTGGCCTAATGACCGGTAGTCCGGAAATTGTCTTGATTGGTATGTATCTGACAATACTTTATGCAACGATTATGTTGCATATTATTCTGAAGCAGTAAAGAGGTGAATAATTCGCGAACCAATAACAGAATTTGAGATGCCTTCTAGGAAAATGCAAATTTATCCATATGACTGATCATTATATAATTTGATTTATTATTTAATATT
The DNA here is from genome assembly GCA_004148225.2 of Heterodera glycines. Lineage (NCBI taxonomy): Eukaryota > Metazoa > Nematoda > Chromadorea > Rhabditida > Heteroderidae > Heterodera > Heterodera glycines. Next base: position 15,407,970 of record CP049712.1, on the reverse strand, counting down.
AGTTTGTTAATTATTGGGAGAATTTTGTAACAATTAAATTTTGCATAAACTTCATTAATTTCCTTCCAATGCATTTGTTTTAAAGTAATTATAAAATTTCTTTTTTAATAAATATTCTAACGCATTTGGAACTTTTTCAATTTTTCATAAGGCAGCAACAGATATTAAATATTTAAAAAAGTAATTGTGTTACGCGACCGTGGTTTTATGCGACTTCGATGTTAGGGATTCGAATCGCTCTAAATGAGTGTTAAAAATTGTTCAGTGCCATGAAAAGCAATGGAAAATGCTTTTTGAAGTAATTTTTGGAATGAGTTGACGAATCGCCGAGTTGACGAACCCCGCGATGGGAGGCGAGTTTGTTCGCTACATTTTCTTCATCATTTTGGTTAATTTTTATTTTAGTTTCCCCCATTTTTTGGCAATGACTTTTTTCTGAATTTTTAAATTCATTGCAAAATTTTGCCATGAAACGTCAAATGAATTTCCTTCGTTTGCACTTATTTCGGCTTCAGCACCTATTTAGCACATATTTTGGCATTTTTTAACATTTGGAATCCATCTATTCAAACAAATATTGAAAAATGTCAAAAATATTTCACCAACCTCCAACTGCCAACATTTCAAGATAGACGAAATCTGCTTGATCTCTTCATGGCGCATAAAATAATTTATGGCCGAACAGGGGGCCTTATTCCTTCCCGGTTAGGTTATCGCGGTTAACGCCTTAATCGTGGTTTATTTAACCGCGGTTTATTTTTAACCAAAATATGTATTCTCGTCTTTAACCGTGGTTAAGAACCACGGTTATGCATTAAATTTATAAATAAATAAATGCAAAAAATAATTTTTATTCAAAAAAATCGTTCGTGAGAGTTAATTTTCATTGATTAAAATTAAAATAAAATATAAGCTAATTACGCAGCAAATAATAGGTATCAAAATTGGTAAATAAATTATTTTTATTAACGATTTTTTTGAGAGCAAAAACACTAAAACGAAAAATAAAATTTTCTTTCAATTTTAGACGAAAAATTCAATTTCAAAAAAAAAGTTCTCATGAAAAAGAATAAACCATCTGAACATTTCCCTTTTATAGACTTAATGCGAAATTTAAACATGGCAAATAATTTATTCTTTAAGTAAAATTATTTTTGGCACTTCTCAATTTTTGATTATTTTTTGCTTAAGAGACTGCTTCTATAAACCTCCGGCGGAGCGCACATTCCAATAAAAGCCAATAAAAGTTATGTATTAATTTATCCATCCAAACATTGATGATTTAAATACTAGACTTTTTTCTGACAACATTCGACGGTATTCCGAAATTTTATTGTTTTTAGAAGAAAATAAAAATGTTTTTGCTAAGAATTCTTTACATATCCATGCAAAATGAGTAGGTTATAGGGTACTTTTCCATTATGCTGACACACCCAAACAGTTTTGGCACGCAACGATTATTTAGGAGGCATAAAGGCCGCAATTTGCGCTAAAATGCCATCGAATGGATCGTCGTCGTCCTTTAAAACGCCGCAAAAAAATTATTTAAGAAGCATAAAAGCCCAATAAATTTGTGGTGTGTCAGCATAATGGAAAAGTACCGGTTATAGAAATAGACGGCGCCGGAACTGAAAGGTCGTCGGCAATACAAGAAAATATTATTGAAAATATATAATAAATTAATGTTTTTAAATTAGAAAAAATGATTTTTTTTTTCAAAATATGTGAACTTTGCGCTTCTTTCAATTCTTCAATTTCATATTTTTTCTGCTATCACAACAATTGGTTCGGCAGTGCGAAGAAATTCGGAAGAGAGCAATTTGGGCGGGAATTTCTGAAAAATCAAAAGACACAGAATTTGTTGCAAGGCCAAGATTTTTTTTGACAAAATTTTGCCAGGAAATATATAAAAGTAGAATTTTTTGGAAATTTCAAAATGTGCTGACTTAATGTGCGTATATTTCAATCCAATTTTAATTAAATGAATTAAAAGTTATAACAAAAAAAATCATTCGTCTTTAAAAATTTGCGGTAATAATTAAAAATTGGTGGAAAATTATTTGTTGAAACCCATAAAAATTTGTGCCAATAGTTTTTCTAAGTCCGAAATTTTTAATGTTAAAAATTATGAATTTAATAGGCTAAAATTTTTAAGTAAGCAAAATTTAAAAATTTCGAAATATAAGAATTCCAGCCCAATCTCAATGAAGCACAATTTTGCGAATTTCCTTCCTATGATGCCCGGATTCGTAAACTTATTTTTCTAATTTGAATTTATTTTGGGTTTTACCGGAGTGCTTGAGCTGGCACAGAAGCGGAAGCGTCGCACAAGCAGTGCCAATGTCACATACATCTGAAATTCGGCAAAACGCATTCCAATGCAATTTCGGGGACCAATGCCAAAAGTCAAAAATGCCAATGGGTCAAGTGCCGCCTTTTGCTCTGGCATAAATCTTTAAAAAAGAAGCGAAATGTAATAATTTGGTTTTAAAATGCCTTTCCGGGTCAAATGCGTCCGGATTTGAATAATATGCTTCATCATGCTGAATGACATAAATTGGTAGAGTGACCATGTCGCCCTTTTGGAACGGAACTCCGTTAATAACGCAGTCAGTGTTACATTCGCGGTTGGTCCTTAATTTAATATAATGAGTTTTATTTTGCTTTTTAATTAGCTCATTTAATTTTCTTAATTATAAAATTAATAATAAATAAACAAAATGCCATTTTATCATTATGGGATTTGCCATATTTTAAAAATTGCATAAAACCAGTGAGTGACTGACTGGGAGCTCAAAATATAGTTAGTGATTGGAACCTTACAGCTATGTTTTTTCGAATTGATCTGTTAGACTTTTTCTGAACAAAATACAGGAAAACGCATGCACAAAAAAAAACAAAGATCTGGAAACTGACCGGTAAATCGGGAGGCAAATGTACAAAAATTATTTTTGCCATTTCAAAAATAATGGCAAATCCCATATAAAATATGAAAAAATGCAGCCATGGGCCAATTTTTGCATTTTATGAAATGATTTAAGCAGCATCCTTATCCTTTATCCAAAAAGTAAATCCAATTTTTTAAACTGATTCATTTTCTTAATAATTTCAAATTATTCACTTTGGTGCCACTGGGAACATTCGCAGTGTTTCTTGAACAACAGCACAAAGATAATGCATTTGTTTCAAATGTTCGTAAGTAATCACTTCCTTAAATAATTAAAGTAAATGATTTAAAAATTAATAATAATAATAATAATAAAATAAAATTTTAATTTGCCAATTAAACTTTCATTTATTAAATTTGTCCATTTTCACTTACTTTCTCCCCTAACACTTCATTTACTTCTTTTCGTAATTTTTCTTGAACTTCTGACTCAATTGCCAGCATATAAGTGGCGAAGGTCAATGTCGTGCCGGTGGTGTCAAATCGGGAATATTTAAGAAAATTTAAGTGAATTATTTTTCCATAAAATCAAAATCAAAATTGAACAATTGTAATTGTTTTTATATTTATTAAAAAATAGGGACGATAATTTACAAATTTTGAAAGCCAAAATTATATTTGTCATCATATTTTTGACTAGGATATAAATTTGAATTTTAAGGCATTTTGTGTTAAAATGTGAATTTTAAAGGTTAGTTACAAATTGCTTTTCGTTGGCTATATAACAACAAAAAATTGATGGCAATAATCAGCTAATAATTTGAACAGATTATTACAAAAATAAATCATATCGTACACTTTTTGAAGATTCGGTAATTTTTTCTTTTTTAATTTTGGCTTTGCTTCTACTTTCCATCTTATCCCAAATCCATTTAAACAAAACACAAAAATCCTGAAATCCCTCTTAAAAATAATTTTGCCAAGAATTACCCGGCCACCAAAATGATGAATCCCTGCGCGAACAGTTCAATTTTGGTCAAATGCTTTCCCTGCTTTTGCTGCTTTTCGTCGCTTCGCATTTCGCTGTGAATTATTTGGGCATCCTCCGCTGAGATGGCACTGTTTTCAGCCACAATTTCTTCGTCGTCTTCTTCAACGGCATTCATCAAAAGTTGAAAGATGTCCGAGTACTTCTGGCAAACAAATTTCAATAATAATTTGGTTTAAATTTTACAATTGACTAATTTGTGACGTGTTCCCGTTTTCTCATTATTTATAAGCAATTAAAATTAATTAATCGCACTTCTTTTGCCGCCGGGTCGGCGCGACGTTTCTCGTACAATTCCCCCATCATTTGCTTGAAAAATTGTTCATCCACGGCAAAAGCGAGCGATTTGCCCGTAAAATTCTCAATTAGCTTAGCAGTAAGTGGAAAAAACACTTAAACATTGCGAAATTGGAAATTAAAATTTATTAAATGATTTTCTCTTTTCTTTAAACATAGTGAGTGGAAAAAATAAACGAAAAATTGTGCTTTTATATGCGATTTGATGCAAAATTATAGGTTCAACAGATGTACTGTTTTTAAAAATTTTTTCTGCTTTAATTAATTTTTTTTACTGCAAGTTTTAAAAAAATATAATTTTAATTATAAATCCATTAGGGGGCAAATTAAAATTTTGATTAAACCATATAAAGTGATATTTGTAATAACATCATTTATTTATGCTAATAAAAAGCAAAATGCACCCTCAAAATTCGGCTTTCCAATTTTGCGTAATCCGCTGCGGGATTCAAATTCAAAATTTATTGGACCAAATCTCGCGAGATCCCACGCTGTAATGCGGGATCTTCGTAATTTGAAAAGATATAGACTTTCAATTTTAAAAAAATTCGTAAACGTCACCAGGATTTTTTTAATTTTGGGTAAAATCGGTGTTGAAAATTGACTTAAAATATTGCTGATTGCTGACTCGTATCTTGCAAAATCAATGAAATTTTTCTCAAGCAATAAATTTAATTGTGCAATGCCGCTCATCTGTGGCACCCGTTGATGAAGTTGTTTCAGTACAATTGCAAAATTTGGCGGAGAAAAATGCGCAGAAACTATATTAGATTTGGTTTAGACTAAAAAAAGTTATAGTCCGAAAACTTGGGCTGGCGGCGAAACGGCGGCGCCGAAACGATACAGACCCCATTTTTCACGACATTTACCGCAAAGTATCGTTCTGATGCGTTGCGCTTTACGGCCAAAATTGAACACTAATCTTGATTTTTCTAAAAAAACATTTTCCTCCTCATAAGTGTTCAAATCCAACGAAAATCCACAGCGACCGATCACATCCAACAGAAATCGGCCGTAAAGACTGGGCAATTTAAAAATAAATACATTTCTTTATGCTTTTCTTTTTGATTTATTATAATTATTTTGGCATTTAATTTTTTAATTATTTTTTGCGCCGTTAATGCTGACTTTAATTACTCAATAAAAATAATAATTAACTCACTCTTTTAAGAGAATTTCCTTCTTTTTCGACGCATATTCATCTTCAAATACCTTGCAAAGTCTTTCAGTGCATTCGCATAAAATTGGAATGAGCTAAATTCGAATGGCAAAATAATTAATTAACTAATTAGCCACTGGCTAAAATCCCTTTAATGGTTCGTCTTTGTTTTGTGTATTCCTTCCACCTTTTTATGGTTTTTTTGAAAATTAATTTAAAAAAAAATCAAAATATTTGTTTTCCCTATTTATGTGTCACTCGCCGTTGCGCTCTGGATGACTCACTTTCTTCAGTTTTCCCGTGGTGAATGCGGGCGTTACGCGGTTGCGCACCCGCTTCCAATCATCGTCGCGCAACATGTTGATCATGTTACGCGTCAATGATTTGGGCGCGTCCTCTTTTCGCCCGGGGATGAAATCCTTTTGGATAATTAATTAATTAATTAAATATTTAATTGTTTTTCAGAAAAGGTATGGTCTATCAAAATAAAATTCAAATCAAAATTCTCTCCCAAATCATTACTGATTTCTCGCCTTTTGGCTATCGAGTTTGAGTCTCGAAACAACAATTACTCACATATCCATTAATTAAGTCAATCCCCGAAAAAACTCACAAAGCGATTTTGGAAGTGCGCAAATTCTTTGATGAAAATTTGTCGGATCATATCCGGGTCTTTGGTGCAAAATTCGCGACGATCAAACAAAAAAGAACTTAAACAAATATTTTATATTAATTAATAACAAAATTTTACCCAAATGAATTTCCATATTTTGAGAAATTTTCTCGGTCAACCTGCAAATTAAAAAAAAAAATTTTAAATAAATAATAATATTTCCATTTTCTTATTAATGCTTCGCACATCAATGCTGCCATTGCGAATTTGCTTTATTGTGTTGCCAAAGAAAATGTTCACATTTGGCCCTGGCACGTCCAAACGGTGCCAATGCTTTTTTTGGTGATATTGAAAACTGTGAAATTTTTTTTATATTAAAAATAAATATTATATTAAATATATTAAATGCAATTTAATATTTACAAAATCCATGCAGCAACAACTGCGATGAAAAAGAAGAAAAATTGCGGAAAATTTAATATTTTGTAGGCAAATGTTGAAATTATTAGAGCAAATAAGAAACGGTCACCGACACCAATTTCCATGGTAAAATATGCTTCAAAAATATTTAATTTTTCTTTTTTATTAAATAAAAATTTTGTGTTAAGAAAAATTTGAAAGAAATTGATCAATTAAGAAAGAGCCTAAACCTTTTCATTGATAAAAATAATTATCATTTATGATTTAAAACTACCAAATAATTCACTTTACTATCAAAAATTGAAAATAAATAAAAAAGGCAATTTCGAAATTTGTTTTGAAAACAAATTTTAACACACAATAATTTGTGATCAAATTTATTCATTTCGCGAACTGTGCGGCGTATCTTAAAAACAAGTTTCCTACTTTCTTTCTTGTAAACACACATTTCTCATTCAGATCGATGAAAAAATGTTTTCTCCTAATTGTTATCGCAGCAAATACTTAGGGTGTAACATAAATTTCCGCACAACTTTTTTTAAAGAATTTTTTTATGAATATAAATTTAAAAAACCACAATCATGATCCGAAATATCTGACATTATTATTGAGAATGAGTTTGCTATTTATCGGGCAAGGGATAAATCCCATTATATTCGGATTCTACTGGTCTAATTTGTACAGAAAACCTTCTTTTTTGTTATATCAGGTTACTTTTTTGACCATAAAAAAATCGAGAAAAATTAGTGGGCCAATTTTCAATTTTTGCATGGTCGGGAAAAAATACTAAAAAAATTGAATAAGCAAATAAAAAATGAAACAATGGCATGAAATGAAAGAAGACTTTCTGACGAACAAAATAAAAAAAGAAAAATTAAAATAACTGCAGAAATTACGTAGTTATGAATTTTTGAATTTGTCAAAAAAAAATTGTGCGGAAACTTATGTTACACCCTAAGTACAATTGTAAAAATTCCCCAAAAAAAATTTCTCCGTCGGCGCCTAATTAAGGTCAATAATTCATGGAAAATTTTAACTGATAACAATAATGGCCAAGAAAGGGGATTTTAAATTTTCATTATAAATATTATTATGCCTTTTCAAACGCAAGAGAAAAAAAAATCAGAAATTTTAATGAAATATATTAACAATTTGGCATCAAAATGGTAAATTTTTTATGGATTTAGAGTGTTTAAAAGGAATAAAATTATTGATTTAAATTGTCGAATTTATTACTTTAAAAAATACCTAATTAAATATTATTTTTTCCTCAATCCGTTCTCTGTTGGCCTTTTCTTTGTTTCTTTGACCAAAATGGCCTTGAAATATTTGAACAAAACTAATTACATAAATAATTTTTATAATAATTTGCTTGTATAATTCTATTTGTATTCTATTTTACTATTTCATGCAGCTTTGCTTTACGAAAAGTGCTTTTATGCTATTTAGCTAATTAATTAATTTACTGAATTTATTTAAACGTTTTCTCCTTTTCCCCGGGGTTCTATTAAAATAATATGTAGGAAACCCATCTTCTTTTTAGTATTTCTAACGAAAGTTGGGGCTTTTATTTATATTATTGCCTATTGTAGGATTTTTATGCGTATGTACGTATATTCATGATATTGCACAGTTTGGTACAAATTTTCAGATTTTAGAAAAAATGTATTAGAAAAACTCGAAAATTTTTGCATTTTAAACAATTTTATTGAAAAAATTCGTTGTTACAATTCATAAAAAAGAAAATGCTAAATGAGTTCTTTTCCAAATATTTAAAAAAAAATTAATTCCAATAAAAAGTATTTTTACCATAAAAGGTTTAAACCTGAAATTTCAAAAAAAGTATGAATTTTTGTATATTTAATGAGATTTATTGAGAAAATTGAATATTTTAGAAATTTATCGAACTTTAAATTAGGCAAAGCAGATTCAGAAAACTTACGACTCTATTTATAAATTCTAAATAATGATTACATATAAACTCACATTGATAAGATGAAAAAGACGCTGAAACTTAAAACAAATGCCTAAAATTAACTTTTATGGATTTTCTAACTGAAAATCCCTGCCCTATTCATAAATACCTTGAATATCCAAATATAATTGGTTTTTTCGACTCATAATTCATTCACAATTAATGAGGCTTAATGTGTGAGGCTAGGATGAAGGCTTTAATGAATTTAACAATTAAAAATGCAATTTATTTACGAAGAAGGTGAATTTAATTTCGCCAACATCCAATAATGGGATTATCTTTAGCATCACAGTTTGAAGCTGCTCTTTTCGCTTATGCTTTTTTGACCGCCGCCATTTTCTTTTTGAGTGCCATCGCGGAAGAGCGGGGCGGGCATGGACAGTAGCCGCTGTCCTTGCCGGGTTGGCCGGGCGCTCCGGGCTGCCCAGGCTGACCAATGTTGCCAGACAGGCCGGGCAGCCCAGGTGCACCAGTGGGCCCAGGCGGTCCCTCGCCTCCGGCCTGTCCGGGTTGGCCTTGACTGCCGGGACTTCCCGGTTGGCCAGGCGCACCAGGAGCTCCCCTCGGGCCAGGAATGGTGTTACTAAAAAATATGTAGAAATTGCTAAAAAATTCGGAGTCCATAGAAACAGCTTAATTCGTTGGAGAAAGAAGTTCGACATTGAAAAACGACAATAAAATGAATTTAGTCGAGGCGAAGTGATGAAATATATTCGTAGAATGGAAGAATAATATGCATTATAATAATTATTTATCAACCATAAGCCAAATTGCAATTTCAAAATGACAATATTTCCGGGGCTGCCGGGTGGGCCAGCCGGGCAGCGTGGGCACGGGATGTTCTGAGGCGGGCACGGAGGAGCTATGTGAGACGAGTTATGGCAATTATGTGTAGCGATGCTTACCAGGTTGGCCAGGTGCTCCCGGCTGTCCGGGCAGTCCTGCGCCTCCCGGCTGTCCGGGTTGGCCAGGCGGTCCGGACGGACCAGGTGGGCCAGGAGGGCAGTTTGGCCGTTGTGGGGGACCGCAATGGCAATGGCCGGGCAATTGACGCTTGGCACGGAAGATGGAGTTGAATGGGTTGTCACGGGCCTTTGACGGTGGTGCCACGACTACTTGCACGTCCATCAGGTCAGTCCAAGCCGAGTCGGTGTTGACGCGGAAGGCCTTGGGAATACGGTAATAATGACGGTATATATATATGATTTTTACTTCAACGCCGTCGCGCACTTTGTTGTTCAGTTGGTTCATCTCCGAGTAAAGCGATGGCAGAGTGACTACGGTGGCGATAATCGCCAGCAGAGAGCACAGCGAGGCAATGCCGAGAACAATGTGAGTTTCTTGCATATTTTACGCTAAATTTTTGAGATTTTTCAATTATCCATATCATCAGTTAACCAAAAATGAGTTTATTTTAGCCGTTTTCTGCGGAAAAGATTTTTGCATTTCAATTGAAATTAAAGAATTGAAAATAAAGTTTTTCATTTCAAAATTATAAAAATTTTATTTTAAATAATTTTAAAAATTTTTGGGAATTTCAAATTGCTGAGCAAATGGATGTTCTTCTGCTGTTAATGGTAACTGCTGATTCGCTTTTATATGAATCCAAAATGGCAAAAACTTCCTAGTTATTGCCGTAATGAATTTGTTTCGGGTTTATTACTCGTTCATTTGAAATCAAAAAGCATATTTTGGACATTAATCATATCATTGTGGAACCGTTTAGCACTCATTGATGTGTTAAAAAAGACAACATTTGTGTCAGTTTAGTTAATTACTCGCCTCCCTTTCCAAATGAACACTTTTTTCATCAAAAAACAGCTAATTTGTGCGTGTAATGTGATGAATGAATTGAAAAGATGAAAGTTTATTTTCTTACATTCATTTGTCAATTAAATAAATGTAATTATTAGGGCTGGGAATTAAGTAAAGTGATGGTTTATTAAATGCCGTCTAAAAAGACACAAACAGTAAGAAGAGCCGTTTAAGCTATATTAAGCGCATTAGCCCCAATTTTTCCCTGCGGCACCTACCGGCACAGGCGAATTTTGTTTTAGGAAATCAAAAAGTTTTTTCCAATTGATTTGTCGGCACTGCGATCACTTGGAAAAAATTCAATTAGACTCAAATTCTGGCTTACCTATAAATCGGTCGAATTTTGCTAAAAAAAATCGCTCTAATTCGTGAAATATTCAAAGAAACATTTTTCGATTTTTCTTTCGATAACATATGTAAAAAAAAAACGAGCAAATAATATTAATAATAAAATAACAGCCCGTCCCCAATGTTTTAAACTATCCACTTCTAAAATGCATGTGCTTTTCCCATTTTTTTTATTGGATATTCTGTTGATCAAAATTCAATCGGCTTCTCCTCCTCCATCCTCTTTTGTTTGCTTTTGTTCCGTCTCCGTTTGGTGCCGTTTTGTCTCCCCGTTAATTGAATTTTCTGATGAATCATCATCAAAGTTCAGTTGTTTTTTCACTTTTTTATTGCGATATTGTTCATCAAAAAAGCGATCTACAATTAAATTTAAAAATGATTTTATATGAAAAAGAAAAACAATTTTACCAATATCTTCGTTTCCCACACTGTTTTCCCCACTGCTGGATGTCCGATTAGAAACTGTTAAAGATTAAAAAACATAAATAAAAAAACAATCGAATTACAAAAAAATTAAATTAAAAAAGGATTCTTGAAATTAAAAATTAGGAAGAAAATGGGAAATTAAATTTTTCTTTGTGTTGTAAATGAGGAATAATTTGCTTAAAATTAAAAAAAAAATAATAAATAAGCTTCGATCTTTGAGTAATTCGAAATTATTTCATTTTAAAAAAGCCACAAAAATTAATTGGATTTTTCAGCAACATTTTTAATTGATATATGG